>ML681989.1:47702418-47789306 GCA_007922195.1 Podocnemis expansa
CAGTGGCTTTTAAAGGCCTTCTCTGCCTAGGTCAGCCCTTGCCCCTTATTAGTCACACAGGGGCAGGCAAATCCCCCACATGAGTTACAACCAAAAGTATTAAATGATCAATGGATGCAACAACTTTTGAAATCAATTTCTGAAACCCACAAACAGATAGCAATAGCTTTGAAAGCTAAAACTCAGCAGATGGATCAAAAGCTAGGACCAATTCTGCACCCACAGGAATGGCAAATAGGAGATAGGGGTATGCATAAGCAGTTTAAAGAAAAGTAACATGTTATTTGTCCTGTGTGGGAAGGACCTGTTAGGACTGTTAATAAAGCTAGTCCCACAGTATATATTTTGGAAGTATGACAAGGAAAAAGAAAAGTAGCAAAATGGTTTCACTCTTCACAGATGAAGAAATGGAAAGGAAATCCCACAGTAAAAGAAGGGTAAAAATGCTATCTTGAGTCAGTGTAAATAGTGTATATAATAGCTCAGAACCAGAGTCTAAGTATAGTTAAAATTACTATCCTTATAGGAAAATGGAAAGTGATGGCAAAGACAGTGGATATGGAAGTGCTAGAGAGGAGTGAAATGAATTAGGATTACTAGATGGAGAAGTTGCTAAACTGATAGAAGATACGGAACATAGATGGGTCATTCCCACAGTTGTTATAATAAGGGAAGAATTTAAAAGTATATATTTTACCATATACACAGGAGCCACCTTCTCAATCCTAAATTGCCATGGCTCAAACATCAAAGGATTAGCCACAGAAGAAAGAATATGGGTTCATTCTTCTGGAGGATGGGCTGCAATTCCTATAAGTGTCTCTATGGCTGTACAGATAGGAAAAAGAATGATGAAAGGACGTTTTGGGCTTATGGATTTAGGTCCAGGACAGCATAGTGTATTAGGACTAGATGCCACCTATGTAATGAAATGTAAAATAGATAGAAGAAGAAGAAGATTGATAGAAGATAATGATGATGATTAAGAATAGAGTAATAAGTAGTAAAGGTGAGTAAAGGTGATAGATAATCAGGTTATTTCTTTTACAAAACCTAGAAAACATGGCAGAAAGATTTGAAGAAGTCTCCTCCATAGAAGACGATGAGGTTTTATGACTATTAGATCACAGAGGAACAACACCATTAAGTCAAGAAATTACAAGAATTACATGAGAATTAAACTCAGAGGAAGTTCACCCATTCAGACCATCCTGGATGGAGGAAATAATGCAAGATCCACCATTTAATGCTCTTGCTGAAACGGAAGAAAAGGCCGTTCAAACAGAAAAAGCTCCTGGGATCATAGGTTTGAAATGTGGAATCATTCCTTTATTAAGAGACTGTGTCAATAGGCCAATGATAGCAGTACATATTGAAATACAAGATGAGGAAATAAGTCAAATCTACTACATTGACTCAACTACTCCACCGTCTATAATAAATACCAAAGTAATACCACAAATTCTCCTTTATAGATCGACAAAGAAGATTCAAGTGAGCAGGATGTTAGGAAAACTGGAAACCTCAATTCCCATGACAATGCACTTGGGAAAGAGAAGAATTCCCAACGTGGAATTTGGTCTAATAGAAGTAGACAAGACCCCATTTGGAATAGCAGGAATTGAAGTCCTAAGAGCTCTTAAATGTTTCCTGGATTTTGGAGGAAATTTCCTGATTTATCAACTTAACTGAAATTCTAAGAAAATATATATATAAAAATGTTAGACTAAATGTAGAAATCAGTTAAATAGCTATAGCAATTGAAATAAGGAAAAAAATTAGGACATTATAGTTTAAAAGAATAAAAATGAGAGTAGAATGTTTAATTTTTGCAAAAGATATTTATATATATGGTAGTAAATGCTTAATAAATAGTTACTAAAAGTTGATAGTCAGTAAAAGTCTGATAGTTTGAATAACAAATTTTATTATTCTAATTTTTGCTCAAGGACAGAATAGAGAAAGGGAAAGAGATGGATATGGCTGAGGGATAGATCAGAGAAAGGGATTTGATTGAAGCAGAAGACGCAGAAAGAGGACAAGACCAGGCAGCCTTTCCAAAGCAAGGATTTATAGACGAATATGAAACGGAGGCGGAGGACTGGGAGAGAGACAGAGACCCTATTGTGCAAATATTTAGATCAGGAAGAGGATCTCTGACTGTTCCAGCGCTTCTGGAATATGAGGGACTGACGACAACAGTTTTTTTTTTTTTTTAATTTTGATTCCCAGTTCCACACATTCCATTTTAAATGTTAATCAATTATCCATTCCTCCTCCCCAATCTGGTCTGGTAAGATATTACCAGAGGCCTACAAAGCAGCAGCCCATTTTAATGCCCTTGAGCCATCCCATTCCAGTAGAAATAGGACAAAGAAGAGTAAATCATCAATTTGGAATAATTAATGTAAACCCAAATGTTAGGAGCACTTTGGGAGAAGACCTTCTCTTAAAGATAAACGGAAAAATAATTGACATCGATAGATTAGAAATTAGGGAAATATAGGAGAAAGTAAGATAAGATTGTTAACAAGTTTAAGTTTTAATGTTTGTTATTAGTATTAGGAATAGGTTTCAGTTTCAGTTTTGTTATTGATATTATAGAAAATTTGATAGGCATTTCAATGGAAATAAATAAACCAATAAGTTATGTTAAATAAATTTGTTTAATGACAGAAAGACAGACTTTGTGTTTATTTCTATATAGATAATTATAAGAAGGTAATAAAGGGTTCTATATCTTTTAAATTCCAGAAAAGTCATATGGCAAAACAATTAATGAGGATTGAAATGCTAGAAGCTGAAGAAGCAGAAGCGCCAGGGAGAGAAGCAGTATTACAAACTCAAGAAGCTCAAGGACAGGAAGATGTTGTTAATCATATAGGAGAAGAACCTGAGACAGGACCAATCATTAGAATTATCCAAAACCCCATTACTCAGTTTATGATGATCCCTGTGAACATATATCATTCACAGCACATACAGTTGGAGTATTTTAATTTAGTGCCTACTGAATCTAGATCTTTAGTAAATTTGTATAGAATGGAAGAATTGCCTCCTGTAACAGGTCAAGTAAGATTCCACAGGACCAAAATATATTTAACTCATCCCCTTCATATACGAATTGGAAGGAAGAGTATCTATCACAGGTTTGGAGTTATGTTTTGGCCGTACTCTACATTAGGGATTGTTGGAAAAGACATAAAAGGTACAGTGGATGAAGTTCACTTGGAGATTCAGGAAGTACCAGTGAATTAGATATCAGTTTACTGATGGAAAAAGAAATAAATAAAAGAACTCTTTTAAGGTATAAAATGAATAATCTCATTATTGTTAAAAAAAAGAAGGAAGGGTGCTTTGTTTTTATCTCATTTCAGAATTAAATTAATGGAAGATGGATTGGTATTCATACTTGCTCTTTTGGGTCTTCTTGCACTCACATTGCTGCTATGGTGGTGCAAACAAGACAGTCCTGACTGCAACTATTGAATGGAGCAAACAATCAGAAGATGATAGCATCGTGTATGGAAGTACAGAAGAATGCATTTTCTTTCTCACATCATTAAAATAATACAAAATTAGAAGTACGTATGGGACCAATACGAATTATCGAGTCCATAGTCAAAAACAAAGGGTTTTCTGCAAATAGTGCCCATAGATGTTATCTAGAGTTTAATAACCAAGGAAGAGGATTTGTAAGTATTGTAGAATCCAGCAGAATGCTACCACAACCCTCTAGTTGTACATGGGACAATACTAAAAGGCAAGAGAAATTGATTGGAAAAATAACTAGATCAGGATCATGGCAATGTGCCCTTAATCAAAATTCGATCTTAAGGAAAACAATAACCACTGAATTGAAAGTAACACAGCCACTAGACAGACAAGACATAGTCACTAGTGTCCAGTGGAGTCATTCTAATGCAGCAGAAATAGTAAACCAAGTGCAAAGTTGTGAATTCACAATTCAAGAAAAACTTAGAAAGGAGGTAATAAGGAAGAATAAAAGTCTCACTATTATGATGGGAACATTAGAAACTATTATGCAGAGGAACAATGTGAGAAATACTGCTACACAGTTTTCATACAAATGCTCTCTTAAATTTGACACTGTAGAACGAGGAAGAATTTTAACTCATCCACACTATTATTCAGCTCCTAAACCCTCCACTTGTGAATAGGATAACAATTTAAATAAAGGGAAAATTTCTGGAGAAACATTAATGCCAGGACATTGGCAATGTGCCATTATTGAAGGACAAAATGTAGTATCCAGATCAGAACAAAAGACAGTTCTAATCGAAAAGGAATGTAAATGTAGTATTTTGGTTTGGTATCTTCCACTATGGAATAAAGGGAATGCACAAGAACTATATGTTAGGTGGTATCATAATAATTACAGTGATACAATGCCTAAATTTAGCTTGGAAGATCCAAAAGGGAATGTCAGCACACACTCAGTAACCTGTGAGACAAAAATCAGTATAATAACAAAGGAACAAATAGCAGACTTTATTCCATCAATATATAAATATTTTATTCAGGAAAAGGAGTGCCAGACAGGATCATACCATCAAACATTATTCAATTATTTTTGTGAGACTTATACAAAAATAGTTAGACAATGTGGAAGTGGAACTTGGAAGATCCTCGGTGAAGACTTTAGTTTCACTTTTCCTTTTACATGGGTATCCAAGCCCATCATAACAAGTATCAGTCCATATGTGGTAAAAGAAGATATTAAAAAACAATTGATAATAAATCCCACATAGTCTTTGAAAAAGGTAGTATTAGATTTACCACCAATAGCTCTGATAAAACCACAGTGTCAAGAATATACCGAACCTTTGGAGAAAGGATGGAAAAGGTGGGTATACACTAAGGGATTTCCAGACAATACCAAAACCAGAAGGAGAAATGTTATAGACACAGCTGTAGGAGGAGCAGGAACAGGATTAGGAATTCTCAGTAGTATAGATGTAGAAATTTTGGCAAATAGATTAAGCATATTAGGACAACAATTAGGAAATTTAGCAAAACCATCACAAACTTCGTTGACAGAGATGAGTACAAGCCAATATATAGTTGCTAAATTGTTTCCAGAATGGGAAAAATCCCATAAGGAGGATCATTTAAAAATTTTGGATGCAATAGAAGTGCTGCAGTAAAATTTATCTTTAGCATTATCATGCATCCAGGCACAATCATGGATGAATGATATAATGAAGGATTTTATCAGGGATGGAATAACTGGAAAATTGCCCTTGGAAACCAAAAATGCAATATGGAAGCATGCTTCAGAGTTTGAGACAGAATTAAACGGATGGTGGAAAATGATTAATTTTACTTATAATCCACAGGAAAATCAAATTACTACATATATACTTATGATTTCCAAAGCCCAAATTGAATGGATATCTCTGGTAATTGGACTAGGAATAAACTTAAATTCCACAGTAATGCAACCAATTGGATATAAATTATGGGCATTAAAGCAAAAAGATACCTGGAGAACTATAGAGCTTGAACCATGCACTGAAGAGCCAAATGGTGTTGGATATGTTTGTAATAATAATGCTATTCAAACTTGTGATGTTTGTCTCAACAGGAATCAAGGAGAATGCCAATATCAATTGGATCCACGACCCTCTAATGAATCAATGGTGGTGTACGTTGGAAAAACCTGTATATGCATCAGAAGCTGGTGCACAAAATTTAAAGTGAATTATGCCTATGATATTATGCATAATCCATATGAAAATCAATGTTTATGTAACGTGACATCTTTAGTAGGATGTGATGTAGAATATACTTTACCTCCAACAGTTAGTGAGGAAATTAAGGAACGATTCCAAATGTATGAGCAAATCAACCCACTTCCATTAGGACCAAATATTAGTATAATTAAGAAATTAATAGACCACCCAGATCTAAAGAAAGAGGTAGAAAAAGTAAAAGAAACAGCACAAAGTGTGCTACTGACCATGCGTCATTCAGCAAAACAGATTGAACAAGTAATGGAACGTATTGAAAAGATCTCTAAACATAATTGGTGGAGAATATTTCTAGGATTATCCCCCACAGCCACAAAGTATTTAAATGTTTTAGTGCATCCAATTGTAATATTATTAATAATGCAGATTGCCTTGGCTATTGCACTTATAATGGTTACATTTTGGATGAGAAGAAAAATTAACAAATTAAAATTTATGTTATGGTTTTCAGGCAGCAGAATCCACCTGAACTCCCCCACAAACTCGTGTGGTAAAAAATCCATCTATGACGACTTGTGCCAGTATGAAGATATGACAGCTCGCTGTCCTTGCACGGACAGCCTTGAGGTCAAACTGGACAAGAAACTCAAAAAATGGATAATGATGGAAGATTTGTGCCGATGCAAAGATACCATAGCTCGGTCTCCCTTAATGGAGAGCCTTGAGCTTCAATCAGACAGCAGTCTTCATAAAGAAATCATGGTATGAGTAAACAAAGTCTCGTAAGAATGCTGGACTTGAAAAACAAGTTTTTAAACCCAGCTGCCACCACCTACAATGTTGAAAGCCTGTCACTTTGCATCAAATATCAGGGCCAATTGTCCCATCCCAGCCAAGGCATGCAGAAAGGTGGTGGTGCATACCATGGGGAGTAGGAAGAAGGCCATGCATATTCGGGGTGAGAAGAGTGGTAGATAGTCCCAGAATTTTTTTATAGGTGAATGCTTATAAGGCATGAGAGAGATATCTTCACCACCCAGGTCATCATCTGATGAGAGTGATATGGGGCTAAACTGCCCCAGGGAGGTATCTGGGCTATACAATGGTGGAAAAGGAGAAGAAGCACATGGTTTCTCTTCCTCATGATGGTGCCGTATTTTTTCTTTGTGTTTTCTTGGGGCTGATGAGGGCAGCATCAGCCTTTTGCACTGCTGGTAAGTGAAGTTGTGGTACCAGCAGTTGTGCCAGTGCCTGTCTGGGTGCCACGATCATCATCAGTGCAACTGAGTATTCCTGTGTGGGCTCAGTTGCTGCCAGCGTTATTGATATGGTAGCTAGTGCTGAGGTCACTACTGGTGACAACAACAGGCACAATGCCAACATTATGGTGGTTGTTTGTGCCATAGCCATGGTTGTTGTTGGTGCTGGTGGGAGCTATTTGCCCTTATCTCTCTGCTCAGTATCTGAGCTCTGAGAACATGTCCCAAGTTTCAGAAAATGGGTAACTGTAGATCCATCTGCCTCTTTGGTACCAGCTCCTATTTCCGAGTGTTTCTTCTTCTTAATTACTGAACGTGAGAAGAAAGAGAAGTGCTTCTTTGGAGGTTTCTTAGTGGTACTGGAGGGTTGTCCAGGGTCTGAGGCAGGTCTTAATGATCCTTCTATTAGTATCAGCTTAAGCCTCCATGATCCTTCTGTTAGTATCAGCTTAAGCCTCAGGTCTCTCTCATTCCTGGCCCTTGATTTTAAATTTTTACAGTGTGGGTATTTATAAGAAAGGTATGCCCCGCCCAGGCACTGAATGCATTCTGTGTGGCATAGCATCTCTTCATTAAGTGCATCACTTAAAGACTGATGAGGCAGGCATACTTATCTAAAAACCAGAACAACAGTTTGAGAAAAGGGGATTGGTGGTGGTGGGGTTTTTTTGTTTGTTTGTTTGTTTTTGTAGGTAGGACAATAAGGGAAAACTACTACCAAAAACTGACTAAATAACTAGAGGGAAGTAACTAGAACTATCAAATAATGCTAAAGTTAATTTGGGCCGTGAGAGCCCATCTCAGACTGGAGGTGGCTGAGAAGGAACTGCAGAGTGGGGGCCACGCACGTGTCAAAAAAGGCTCCAAAGGTGCCTTGGGGCACCTGCAGCATATACATGGCCCCACAGGCTCTGCTGAAAAGTTTCAATCAAGGATGTGAGGTGCACCAATGCACCTGGAGTAGAGCACCACAGGGATACTACTGGAAGAAGAATATTCACTTAGAGCAGTGGTTCTTGACCTAATTACCATTGCAGACTGCATATGCAGCTCTCTCTATGTGTTATGTGGGCTGCATCCACACTATATACTACTTGTATGGCCTTGAGGATGTCACATGTGCCACAGATGTATGCTGACTGTGTTCCAGGCAGCCTGAAGGCTACAGGTTGAGAACCACTGAGCAAAACGATGGGCAAAAAAGTGAAGACACTTTCCAGAGAAACACAGGAAGCTAAAAAAATCACATGAAAATAATGAAGGAAGGTAACTGAATTAGAAATCCCAGAACAAGTACTACTGTAAATTCAATTAATTAAATTAACATTATTACTGGAAAATCAAGGGGAATCAGATTCTTAATTATTAGCTAACAAGGACATGAGAGATAAAAAAATGAGTGTCATAAGGACATGGTGTAAACAAAAATTCTTCATGACCCCAACTAGTAATCATGGGAGCATGGCATTAAACACCAAATCCATTATAGATCTTTTTGATTGTTTAAAATTAAGTGTTATAAGGTAGAAGTGAATGACAACCTGGGCAGTAGACGTGAATGACAACCTGGACAGCAGTAACCATAAGATGGTAGACTTCAAGGTGCTGATTAATGGAAAAATGGAAAGAAGCAAAACATACACCCTGGACTTCAGAAAAGCAGATTTTGGCTCCCTGAGGAAGCTGATGGGCAGTATTCCTTGGGAGGCTGATCTGAAGGGGAAGCACATCCAAGAGAGCTGGCTGGAGGGCAGGGACAGGATTCAGGGAGACCTAGACGAATTGGAGCAGAGGGCCAATAGAAATCTCATGAGGTTCAACAAGGACAAGTGCAAAGTCCTGCACTTGGAGCAGAAAAACCCCATGCACTCCTACAGGCTGGCAAGCAATCGGCTAAGTAGTAGCACTGTAGAAAAGGACCTGGGGGTTATGGTGGATGAGAAGCTGGATACAAGTCAACAGTGTGCCCTTGTTGCCAAAAAGGACAATGGCATAATGGGCTGCATCAGCAGAAGTGGTGTCAGCAGATTGGGGGATGTGATTGTTCCTCTTTATCCAGCACTAGTGAGGCTGCATCTGGAATACTGTTTCCAGTTTTGGGCACCTCCCTACAAAAAAGACATGGACAGATTAGAAAGAGTCCAGCAGAGAGCAACAAAAATGATCAAGGGGCTAGAGCACAAGACTTATGAAGAGAGACTGAAGGAACTAGGCTTGTTTAGCCTGCAGAAGAGAAGACTGAGGGGAGATTTGATAGCAACTTTCAACTACTTGAAGGGGTGCTCCAAGGAGGACAGAGCTCAGTTGTTCTCAGTAGTAACAGAGCACAGAACAAGGAGCTATGGTTTCAAGTTACAGCTGGGGAGGTCGAAGTTGGATATTAGGAAAAGCTTTCTTACTAGGAGGGTGGTGAAGCATTGGAATGGGTTACCTAGGGAGGTGGTGGAATCTCCATCTTTGGAGATATTTAAGGCTCAGTTACCAAAACCCTGGATGGGATGATTTAGTAAGAGTGGTCCTGGTTTTTCTCAGGGGGGTAGACTAGATGGTCTCATGAGGTCCCTTCTAACCCTATGATTCTATGTATCCAGAACCATAGTGACTGCCCCACATAAATGTTTAAAATAAATCAAAACAATAAAAATGTCATTAAAAATGTTAAAGTTGCTAGACAAACAACATTTCTGAGACAATCTCATAAAAGCAGAGAAATGAAAAGATAACTCATTTTAGATTATTTATCAAGCTAACTACTCTTCCATGTATTTCATCTTTATCTCAACTATACATCTAAGGCCATGCACCATGACTTCAGATTTCTTGGTTGTTAGAAAATAGGGAGAATAGAAACCTCTGCCTCGATGGGTGTCTGGTACTTTTTCAATGGCGCCGATGTGGAGGCAGGCGTTGTACCTCTTGATGCAGGAGATGTACATGAGAGACATCGTTGAAGAGGGAGGGAGAAGGGTAGTATGGAGCAGGTTTAGAAAGAAAAGGAATGAGGTATCCAGCCTCAATGGTGTCAACTACCTATTTGTCAGAGGTGATAAGCCTCCAGGAGGAAAGGAATGGTAGCAGACGGCGTGCACAGAGGAGGTTGTGGTTTGGTTCTAGCAGAAATGAAGGAGGATGGCTGCCCTTGACATTATTTTCAAAATTGTGGTTTGGGTGGAGGTGGTTGAGGTAGAGTAGGTTGGTTTGAAGTTTGCTAGCACCGCTGGTTGCGTTGTCTGGGTCATGATTATGTATCTTGTCATGTAAATTGTAGCCTGTTATTGTACTGGTATTGATACCTGGATATATAAGGTTGATATCTGTACGTTCTACGCCAGTTTTGCGGGGGGTAAATGCCAAATGTGCGTAAGGTAGCCCTTGAGTCCTTCGAGCCATGCATAATTTGATCGGGTTTGTCTGAATATAGTTTATTTTTCTCAAAAGGGAGATCTTTGAGTGTTGCCTGAAGTTGTCTCAGAAGATCTGCAGAATGAAGCCACGAGCATCTGCAAAGCAACAGTGGTTGTGATAGCTCGAGATGTTGTGTCAGCTGCATCGAGTGCTGCTTGAAGGACGGTTCTAGAAGTAATTTGCCCTTCTTAGATTATGGAGTGGAATGATTGTTTTTTGTCTTCTGGAATGAACTCAATAAAATCAGCTAGCTTAAGATAATTGTTATGATCATAATTTGTGAGAGGCGCTGAATAGTTTGCCACATGAAGTTGAAGAGTAGAAGAGGCATATACTTTTCGCCCGAGACTGTCCATTTTTTATTGTCCTTGTCATATAGGGTTGACCTGTTAAAGAGTTGTTTATGGCACTGGTTCACTGCATTGATGACCAGAGATTTTTTTTGGGGGGGGGGGGTTTGAAGAGAAATTTGGCTCCTTTGTTCAATATGTAGTATTTTTTGTCCATTCTTTTAGCAGTGGGAAGGATAGACACTAGAGTCTGCCAGATTTCTGAGACAGGTTCTATAATGGCCAGATTCATAGGTAGAGCTATACGTGGGTTCGATTGGGCTTGCAGAATACGCAGAAGAGAGTGTTGGGATTCTGGAGCGTCTTGTGGGGAGATCTCTAAGGAGTCTGCAACCCTTCTGAGCAATTCTTGGAATTGCCGAAAATCATCAGTGGAAGAGGAAGTGGATGGAAATATCCTGTCTCCTGGAGAACCAGGTAAGCACTGCAGATGAGAACAAGAAAGTGACTCATTATCATTCGGATTATCAGCTTTGTTGTCCTGGATGTCTGTGATTTGATGATTTTGAGGTGGTTGTGGTGAAGGTCTCTGAGAAGCTATGGGAGGTCTAGGTGATGACATGGAGTATTGGGATCTTGCATCCCATATGGGATATGGGTAATGATAAGCTGGTGGATATGTGTACCACTGAGGGGGACAGAAGTGGTACGGTGGATATGGAGATGATATATGGGCTTGTTTCAACTTATGTACTGGGGAGGGAAACTGAGTCAGGAAAAAGGTTCCATCATGCTCTTTTTCTTCATCATCGCTGGAATATCCCAGGTTAGGGATATTATGTTCAGAGAAAGTCTGGCGGTGGTATGTAGTTAATGATGGCTCACGGTGTCTCTGTTTTTCTGTGTGCTTTTGTGGTGCTTTAGATATGTGTGTCTGCTTATGAGAGGAAGATGTCATTTCTAGTCCTGAAATAGAGCAGCTTCGAAGCATGTCTGTATTGCTCAGAGCCGGTGGTGGAAGCATGTTAGTTAAAGGAGCGGAACTTGACGGTGCCGAACGCTCAATTGACAGCTGGTCAGACCTGGCTGTTATCAGTGCTTGTATGGGATCCAACCACACTACTGGGCTCCGGTACAGATTGTTGTTGCCCCTGGAACTGCTAAGATGGGGGAGGGCGGTGCTGAGCCTGGATTTATTAAAAACTGCTCTGTAGTAGGTGCTGAAGGAGGCGGTAATTTTGGTTATTTTGAAGCCGGCATTGATGAAGTATGGTGTGACTCTTCCTGCTGGTCCAAATGAGAAGCAGACCTTTTTTAGGGTTTATGTCTTGGTGTACCTGAGGAACCTAAAGCCTCATTGGTACCCAGTTTTGGAGAGGATGACCTTCTTCTTTTATTAGAGCTGTGAGGAGAAGACCTGCGATTGCTGTATGGCTCGCGGGAGCTGTTCATTCCTTGCCCTGGGTCCAAAGCTGGGTGCAGGGAGTGCTCCATCATAATTAATTTGAGGTGGAGTTCCCTGTCTTTACGTGCTCTGGCACTCAAATTTTTACAGTGCTGGCACTTTGAGGAGATTTGGATTTCTCCTAAGCATGTTATACATTGTGAATGCCCACCGGACACTGGCATAATGTCATGACAGGCTTTATAGCGCTTGAAGCCCGATGAGGAGGGCATAGCGGGAACCGGGACAACTCAGTTTTATGGTGTTGGGTTTTTTGGGGGGGGGGGGTACTGTGGTGAGGATGTGAAGAAAGGATAAAGAAAAATGGCATTGAAGCTATTTTGAAGGTACTGTAGAAGGAAGACAAGCTGAGTGAAGGGAGCAAGAGTGATTCCTGCCGAGTCCACAGACAACTGTAAAGGAACTCAGGGGGTATGGGTCACACGCACAGCCAGAGGGCGCCAATCATGGTGCAAGACCACCTCTGGCTGCCTGCACAACCCTGACGAGCTCTGCTTTTAGATAGTCTGAGCCGCGTCGCATGGATGCGCCATCACCCAAGGTGAGCAATCATGGGGACACAACTCAAAGGAGAAGGCATAGTACTGCTTGCTCGCTTATTTGCACAAAGTAATATGGTCACATCTTCACTATTCTTAAACAGATCATACATTGTTGGATCCTGTTCAAAACTATTCTCTTTGCCTTTGCCCACAGATCTATTCTAGCCTATCTACTTCTCTGCCCCCTCTCTCTCGTTATCTGTCAACGACTTCCTCATTCCTTCATATATCTCATCACTCCTGAAAGAGTCATATCTACATCACTTGAGGTCTTGAACAACTTTCTCTTATCAGTCACCTTTTTGTCTCTCCATCTATTTTCAAATTCGAGCTGAACATATTGATTCAACCTTGCCTGAAGCTCTTATTCTTATTCTCCCTCCACTATTTTTTCATTTTACTTGGTAATTGTATTATTTAATTCTATAAACAAACTTTTTGTATTAGTTTACATGAACTATAGCATTATAAAAAGAAAATTCTGTGGTACTGTGTCAGTCCACATAAATGTAGAACATGTTATACTTCAGACCTTCAGTCATTTTTTGTTATTTTAAATATACCAGGAAAAAAATAAAAGTATTACAAAAGGCGATATTAATTAAATTAGTTGTCTGAGTTTAGTAAAGAAAGCTTTTTTAAAATGTTTCCAAAACAATCACTTGACCTCTAGTTAGCTTTTATTCTGAAGTCCATTTCTAGAGAAGTATTTTGATCACTGGACAGTGGACTTTGAGTCAGGAAACCAGGGTTTTGTTTCTAGCTTTTACCTACCTTGTGAAGACTTGGGAAAGTCACTTCACTTCTCTGCGCTTCTTTTTCCTTCCCACTCTGTGCGTGTTCTGTTAGTTTACTTTGTAAGCTCTTTGAGACAGGTACTGTCTCTCACTACAGGTATGTCTACACTGGAGCCTTATGTCAACTTAAAGAAGACTAAGTCAACCTACAGGTCCCCACGTCCACACTGAGCTTCCTTAAGTGCTTCCTTAAGTTGACTTAACACCGGACCTTAAGGTCGACTTAACACTTAACCTAACCTTATTACATCATTTTAAGCCAGTATAGATGGAGAATAGCCCTTAAATTGGCTTAATTGGCCTCCAGGCCGCCTCCCACAGTTCCACCAGGCAGGGTCGACCTGGAACCTGCCAGTATGGACGCAGGCAGTTGACAGGAGTTTTCAGTCTGCACTCTTTAAGTCAACTTAACAAGATTGAGTTTAAGTCGATTTTAAAGTCGACCTTGTTACATTGACTTAACAGAGCCTCCAGTGTAGACATACCCTAAGTGTATATCCAGAGCCTAGCCTACCAGAATTGGGCCCTACTCTGTGCTAAGGCCTCTAGGTGCTACAGAAGGAAAGACTCTCATCACAACCCTTCCCAGACTAAAAAATCTTATATCCTGTAAACTAGGCTATATTCTAGTTAATCTCAACTAAAACAAAACTGCTACCAGTGACAAAGTATCTGTTACTTTCCAAGCAATTTTTCCTAGAAACAGACAAATTATCTAAGATCAATTATTTTATTTTAAGCATCTCTTAATTTATGTATATTAAATTTAAATATAAAACCCCAAAACAAAATCCTAAGAACAAAGCTATCTCACAATTACAGAGAACAATGAACTGCAATTATAAGTAAAAATTTATTTTAATCCGCCTACTACAGGCATTTTTAATGACATCTGGTTTTCAACTGACTATTTTTCTAGGACTTTAGAATCTCAAAAGATCTTCCAGAAATTAGTTATAATGAGTTAAGGCAGCATGGTAAAATCATCTGAAATAAATCAAATGTTGTAAATAAATAGATTTACATTATTTTTGATGTTTTATCACCAGCAGCAACAGAAGAAAAAAAAAAACACCTGCAGTTTGAGAGCAATAGGGAGACATTAGTGGAAAGTTCAATACACAATTTTCTTTAAGCTCTTGCAATGGAGCTTGAAATCAAAACTTCAAACACTTACATGCAGAAAACTAACTGGATAAGAATGTTAGTACACTATCCCAAAAAAGCTATTTTAATTTCTTCTTTAAACTAGAGAGCAGGTTATCAGCATAGACATGATAAAAGAAGATAACAATGGAGCAAACTGGTATACCAGGAACACAAATGCTGGCAACGCTTTTCAAAATACTTAAAAAAATGTTCGACTTTAAGAGCTAAATCCTGTTCTTTCTGCACAAGGGACACAATCCTACAAACTTTTACATCCTAACTTAACTTAAAACATGTAAATAGTCCTATTGACCTCAGTGGAGTTACTCAGGTGCTTAAATTATACAAGTGCTTGAGTCTTTGAAAAAGCAAGGCCTAAAATCCTTGACTTGGTATTGAGCAGTAAAATAGCGTTTGGGAGGTGGAGAAATCTTGCCTATAGGTTTCTCTAAAGTTGCTACTACCCTACTTATGAATGCCTGTAGTCAAGACTAGCCAGTTACACACATTTCCTTTCATTGGGAAACCAGTCTGTAGCCTGTTCACACCTAGATACTTCCATTGTTCAACCCAGATGTAGAATACTGCGGGCATATCCAGAGCTGCAACCTATTATGTTACCTCTCTGCCTCAGCAAGAGTGAGTTTTGTGAGTGATTATGTCATGTGTCAGCCCTCAGACATGCCAATCCGCCTTCATCTGCAAACTCCTCAAAACTTTCACAGCTCCAGCTTAATAATTAATGAACTGCAGACCCCAAGATATTATGAGATGTTTCTCTGTACTTCTCTGCCTTTGCAACTATGTATTCACAAAAAACATTATCTTTGCTATTCTGTTAAAGACTCAGCTTATTAAACTTAAGTCAGAAGTAGCTGCTTGCCTATAGTAACTCTGTTCTTCAAGATGTGTGTCCTGTGGGTGTTCCATCATGGTGTTGTAGTGTCCCTGTGCTGCTGCATGGAGATTTTGTAGCAGTGGTCCCCAGGCTGTGCCTGCACAGAAGCTGTCTTGTAGTGGCTTCAGCAAGCCTTCAGCGTGAGTCCATCTGATTCCCCTCAGTTCCTTTTCTATGTTCCAGCCATCTGAAAGAACATTATAATTGGAAAGATGGGAGGTTGAAAGGGTGGTGGAGCAGCCACAGGAGACACATCTCAAAGAACAGAGTTACTACAGGTGAGCAACTACTACTTCTTCTTTGAGTGATGTCCTATAGGTGCTCCACCATAGGTGACTGTAGCATTTTCCCTGTGTACGAGGAGGGTTTCCACGTACTTTCAAGAGCATCGCCCTCCCCATTTGAGCATCATTGGCAGAGTCTACATCTAACGCGTAATGAGATATGAAAGTATGCAGTGTGGACCAAGTGGCTGCTCTACAAACATCTGTAATGGGGACATTCTTCAGAAATGTAGTGGTAGAAGCCACAGCTCTAGTAAAGTGCAATCGTACATTGTGAGGTGCTGTGCAGTTCAATAACTTGTAGCAGCTATGTATGCAGTCTCTTATCCATTTGGATAATCTCTGATTGGAGATCGCTGAGCATTTAAGCATTCTGCAATACAGACAAAGAGGCTTCTCGATTTTCTGAATTTTTGTTTTATGCTAGGGAGCGTTTGACATCTAAAGTATGCAAAGTGGCTTGTTGGTTATGGTGTGGCTTCGGTTAGAACATAGGAAGATGTATTGATTGATTCAAATAAAAGTCAGAAACCATCTTAGGCCAGAACTTAGGATCTGGCTGGACAGTCATTTTGTCTTTATAGAAAGTGGTATATGGCGGGTCACATCTGAACACGTTTATCTCACTTACTCTTCCTGCCGATGTAATAGTAATGAGGAATGCCACTTTCAATGATAGATGGTATAAGGAACAAGTTGACACAGGTTCAAAATGTTCCTTCATAAGAGTTTGAAGTTTTAAATTTAGGTCCCATGGTAATGCTGTAGGATGTATGGTTGGGTACAGCCTTTGCAACCCCGACAGAAAACGTTTTAATGTGGGGTGACTGAATATAGAGACATCAGATAGCTGGTCGTGAAAAGTCAAAATTGCTGCCAGATATACTTTTATGGAGTTATTTGATAGATGCGAGGCCTTTAATGCTAGAAGGTATTTTACGATCTGTGGACAAGATGAAGAGGACAGTAGAATCCGCTTATCTAGACACCAGCAGTGGAATCTATGCCATTTTGGGCTGTACGATTTTCTTGTCGTCCATTTTCTACCATTTAGCAGAACAGTGTATACTGTGTTGAAACAGTAAAATTCTGTTCCGTGGAACTATTGAGGAACCATGCTGTTAAGTGTAGTTTTTGTATGTGGGTGTTATATTGCTATGTTGTGTTGGTAGAGCAACATTGGACTGTCCGGGAAGCAAATTGGTTTGTGTACTGAAAGATCAAGTAGTTGGGAGTACCAGATCTATTTATCATCAAAACAGCATGGACCAAGTGATACCATGAAAAAGAAATAAAGGTACGGATGGTTACAAGCAAATAAATGCCTAAACATGTCTAAAAGTCTATAGCTTAATCTAGCAGGATAATTTTTTATGAATAACAAATTCTCCAACTCTCAGGCTCCTTTCCAGATTTTTACTGGCCAGCCCAGCCAGGACCCATGGCGGAGATCATATAACTTGGTTTCTTTGGTTATGTCTGCACTAGAAACATAGGCTGACCTATATTAAGTTGATTCACACAGTAAATTTACACAGCACAGTAATTACCACTCATGTCCACACTAGTCTCCTTGGCTCAGTGGTGCACATACTCACCAGGAGCACTTCCACCGGCCTAAGAGCGCAGTGCAGAAGCTCCACAGGCTCCTGGAAGCTTCCTCCATCTCTACTCCCCATTTTCCATAAGGATCAGAGGAAGTCACCAGAGCTTCTCCCGTCCTCACTCCCCAGTGGAAGAAAGAGGAAGCTGCCTGAGGTGTCTCACACTTGGAGAATAGGACCCAGCTGTCCTGGATTCTTATCCGTTTCTTCTTCCATGAAATTGGCAAGACAACGAACAGCCAACGTAAGGGACACAGGGTATGTCTACACTGGAGGCTTAAGTTGACTTAACCAGGCTGAAGTCGACTTAAACAACTCCAAAACCACATTGTGGAGTTCATTAAATTGACTTAAGCACCAGCTTAAGTTGACCTAACTCTCACCCTTAAAGTTAATTTCCAGGGTTAAGTCAACTTTACTAAGTTGACTTAACAATATGTGGCCATTCAAGTCATCAACAGTTTCCTGCACTGGATCTGCAGGTTCTGATGGTTTGCCTGTAGGCAGTGGTTTGCTTGTTATTTTATGTCCTTTTGAGGTAGAGGGTCTACAGTGACAGCTGGAATAAGGGGACCAAGGTTCCCATCCCTGCCAGTAGTGGTGGTGATAGTCTGGTGGGAGTCCATAAGGAGTGGACTTTATCCAATGACAAGGAAGTAGCTCTCGATAGTAGTGGTATGCTTGAGATCTGGATTGAATGGATGGTGATTGGGGTGAAAAGGTGACACGCTGGTCATTTACATCCTCATCTGATGAGAAAGGGATTGGAAAGAGCATATCTTCTCTCATGAAAGGAGAGGGAGATCTTTCTGAAGAGAAAGAGGATGCAGAAGACCATGAAGTATAGTCTTCCTGAAATGAGCATCTCTTTCTCTTTCCTGTATGAGTTCACACAACTGGTTCCAGGATCAGTGGCGAGGTGTTCTGTTCCGTCCTTGTTTATGTGGATGGTGCTGCGAGTTTCAAATGATTCCAAAGTCTAAGTTGGTGCCATCTGCTCAGAAAGTGCCAAAGTAGGCTTTTTATGGTCCTGTGTTGTTGCTCAGTGGAAAATAACAGCTGTTTAGCAGGTCTTCCTACCATATTACCTGATGGAACAGGAGCCTCACAGGTACACAACAGAGTAGCAGAAGAGGCAGGAGTTTTTTCTCTTTTTCCCTGATTGTTTAGGAGAGATTGACTACCTCTTTGACTACTGCTGAGCAGTTTTTCCCTGGCCTGAGTCAGAAAGTGGCTTGAGGGACTTCTCCATTAAAAGCAGTTTGCAGCGGACGTCTCTATCACAATGAACTCTACAGCTGAGATTTCAGCAATGGGAGTACTTCTGGGAAATGTGCTCTTCCCCAAGGCATTTTGGACAAACAGCATGACTGTCAAACTCTAGCATCGTGTCTCAACAGAATTCACAAAGTTCAAACCTGGGGGACCTGGGTATCTTTTGATATAATGAAAAAGAAAAGTGTTTTTTATTTTTATTCTTTTATTTATTTATTTATTTATTAAATGGGGGGTGGAAAAGAACACAAGATAGCAGGAAAAAAGAATAGGCAATGTAAACTAGTTTTTGAGGAGAAAAAATGATGAGCTAGGGAGAGAGATTATGTTCCATCTGATACTGATGAGAGTTAGAAGGAACTGAGGGAGCTTGAGCTGAACATGCTGCAAAAGAGACACTAAAGAATTGCTCCGACATTGCTGGGCTGCATGCACGGCACAACAAGCACAGTTACTAAACTCTCCAATCTGGCTACACACAGATGCACTGACATCAACTGTGGGGCATGTACAAGGATATCAACTGTGGGGCACCCACTGGGATATCTCTTGAAGAAAAATTAAGCATCATGATGAAATTGCTTGTCTCAAGGCCACTGCTTAAAAAGTGAACTGATGGGCTTATAAAAAACATTGCTATTCTAAATAAATAATTTATCAATTGACTTCTGGTAAGAAACTGAATTAAATAGTTTTTGTTCAGATTCTTAGGATGCAGTTTATAAATACGCTGAGAAAAGTTATCTGAATTGTTTAGATTATTTTGATACATCAAAAAGGATTCACCAACTTTTCATTTGTGTATTATAATCTGCTTCAGTTATCTGGTCCATGGGAGATATTAAAGGCAGCAGGCACTCTGAGAGTGAGTGGAGGGAGGTATATAAGCTGTAGAATGTTAAGAGCTTGTTCCCCTAGTGGCTAGCTGCGGTTACTGCAGGGCAATCAGAGGCACCTGAGATCAATTAAGTCGAAGCCAGGTGTCTGATAAAAGCTGCCCCATCCCAAACAGATGTGTCACAAGCTGGAGAAGGAGTAGGAAGTTAGTGCTGTGCTGAAGAACTTCAAGAAGACATTGGAGAAGAGAAGGAGAAACACAAACAGAGGAAAGGATAGAGAGAGCTGGAGAAGAAACCCAGCAGGAGGAGAGACTAGGTGAAAACCCTAAAAGATATAAAGGAGGGGGAAAACAGCCCAGAGGAAAAGAGTGCAGGACTGGGACTTGGTCAGCAGCACACAGCTGCATCTCTTAGGGCCCCTGGGCTGGGACCCAGAGGAGAGCGCAGGCCTGGGTCCCAAACCCCCCTCCTCACACCAGAAGCAACACCCATGGCAGCCCCAATGGGTGGAAACAAAGAAAAAGAGGACCTCTGTGACCCACCAGCCTTCTAGAGCATGAGTCCCACCACCACAAAGGTACTGTTGTTTTGTCACATACACTAAGCCAGGATTCACTACTGATTTGGGGTAATAATTTATTTCAGCCCTAACTTACCTGGAGAATGTTTTCTCCCTTTCACCTGTTGCAGACTCAAAGTTGCAATCTTTGCTGGAAGCGCTCCAAAAGAGAGACATTCAGGGGCGTTGCTGGCGCTGGGCACTCCTGGGCACGTGCCTCGAACCCCAGCGCCAGTGCCCCAGATCTCTGGCCCAAGATCCAGGGCCTGGCTGCCCGCAGCCACAGCAGCCCTGTCCCCGGCCGGGGATCCGGGGCCTGGCCACCGGCAGCCGCGGCAGCCCCATCCCCAGCCAGGGCGGGGCCTGGGCCTGGGCCCATGCCCTGGGTTCCTCCCCCAGCCAGCGACGCCCCTGGAGACATTAAAAAAAAAAAAAACAGTCTGCCCCAGGTAAAAGGGACAGCATATTTCCCAGGCAAATTTGGGCTGAAATAAATTATTACCCTCAAGTCTTTTTGGAAGGTCTCCAAAAGAGAGACATAAAGACAGACCAGAGCTGAAATAATGGTTGTTATGGTTGGGGGGGGGGGGGGGGGGTGTTTTTTTAAAGACCTTTCTCATTTTCCCCTCTCTTTAATAATTAATCATGGTTTGCTGGACTTTAGTTCTTGTGTCCCTAAAACATAAAAGGGCCATATTAAAATAGTGACGTTCATATCCATGACTTTGTACTAAAAGAACCCATTACCACAAAATGGCCTACAAATCTTGTTTTTCTACATAACACTTCAGTAATTTGCAGAATAAAATTAGTTGCTACTTAACACATTAAAAGACCTTTTTTGGGGCCACGCCATTTCTCATTTGTCATTACAGATCCTCAGTCCCAGAAGCATAACTAGCAGTAACAAAGTGGTGGGTCTCCTCACCTGAATTAGGCATTAGGTCTAACTGCCAGGTCAAAAGAAGAATGCTGAAGAAACACATTAATTTAATTACAGTTTGCAGAACTGTTTATCTTGTTGACAGAAATTTCTGAAATATGCAGATGAGAGTGCTTTAGATGTGTCAAAGTGTCTTTTTAAAACATCAGTTACCACTACGTGTTCTGATATCAATTTTCCTTTTAACTTACCTCTACATGATTTACTTAAAAGAAGCAAGGAATCCTTTGGCTCTTGAAGACTAACAAATTTATTTATTTCATGAGCTTTTTGTGGGAGAAAATCTCACTTTGCCAGAAACTTTGGAGATGGGGGAACTTACAGAATGGGATGAAAATAAATGCAGAGGACACATCTTACACTACCCTGTATTTATTTTCATTTCATTCTGTAAGTTCCCCCATCTTCAAAGTGTCTGATGAAGTGGGATTTTCTCCCACAAAAGCTCATGCAATAAAAAAAATTGTTATTCTTTAACTGCCACAGGACTCCTTGTTTGTTTTACTGGGCTAGACTAACAATGGCTGTCCCTTTGGAACTTGGCATGATTTACTTACAATATGGAATCTTGGGCAAGCAGTATTTAGAATGGAAATTCCACTGCCAAAACCAGGGAATCTGAGAACAAAGTGCAGCTAGTAAACAGAGCCCACTGGGGCTTATGTAGGGACTCCTAAATAATAATAGCCCCAAATTGTTGGCACCAGAAGCAAATATGCTCACAACTTCCTACAGAATCTGCTTTCTCTGATTTGATAACAAGGGCACTTCCAAATGATGCCACGAACGGGATTCATACTGACAATATCCTAAGAAGAGCCTGTGATATCCTATAAAACAGGTTGATCTGATATTCTGAGGCAGTTTCTCAACAAATTTTAGGGATTATTCTCCTTGACCTTTTGAAACGATATAATCACATCAGTAATACTTGATCTGCCATCAACAAAAATAACTTTAAAAGTAAGGCAACGTGTTTAATAGCATATGAGAAATCATTTGTTATCTTTTATTTTGAAAAAATATCAAATGCTTCATTGCTCACAGTGTTGCAAAAATTGAAAAACAACCAATGCTCAAAACTACACAAATATACTTTGAGAATCAACCAAAGGGCAAGCTCTTATTATTGCATGAAATAAACATTTCTCTATGCATTATGAACAGACCCATGACTTGTCATATAAAATATGCATTCATTTAAAAATGAATGATGATAGAAGTTTATACAGATTTATAATGAAATCATCCATAATAAACATACCAGTGTTTGTTGCATCAATAGTTTGTGATGTCTCTGTTGACAA
The DNA here is from genome assembly GCA_007922195.1 of Podocnemis expansa. Lineage (NCBI taxonomy): Eukaryota > Metazoa > Chordata > Testudines > Podocnemididae > Podocnemis > Podocnemis expansa. The sequence goes on from ML681989.1 coordinate 47,724,749, forward strand.
TTTCTGAAGGGCCTGTTCACCATCTGTCTCCCCCGGTGAGCTGTTATGTTGAGACTGCTGTTGTTCTTCAACTTCAACAATAAATGAAATTACACCTAAAACAAATAGGTACCAGATGTTATATTAACCAGGACATTCGTTTTATAAGATTGTCTGCCAAACTTATATTAATGTTGCTGCAGCTCTGAACTAATAAAATATGAGGTAAAAACTAAAATCCAGAAGACAGTTATCCAATTACAACTGATTTGACAGAAAATACATCTTTAGTGACCGAGTTCAGAGAATGAACCCACTTTCCAAATTTGTTTTCTTTCTTCAAAAGGATAATTATTTTAGCAACTTACACAAAATGACTAAAGCTCAATAATAAGGAATGCAGCTACATTGTCATTTTGAATATTATCATATTTGGATAAAAACTTTTAATTAACATTCTTTCCAATCTCATTTTTATGCATGGTTTAGAGTGTTGATGAAGTCCATGATTTTTTTTTAAATCACTGACCAGAGCAATCTGATGCCATCCAAGGTACCTAATTGCTTTAATTTTCCTGAGCAATTTTAATGACTGTCACACATTTTGAGGATTGAACCTGTTTTACAATAAAATATTTAGTCACCATAAGATATCCTGAGATTGCAAAACTTGTCTTTATTTAGTGGAGTGGCAAAGGCCCTATTCAACTAAAAATAAATGTTTTTATTTAATCTTAAAGAAAAGTACAGGTTCTAATACATACATAGCCCCGTTAAGTAATGCTGATAACACCGCTAAGCATTTGAAAGAGCAGCTTGTAAAGAGTGATTTTGTTACTTGCATTATGTGCCTCTAAATATACAGCTTAACCAACACATATTAACCAACACATATTCTTAAAAGCACTATATTTCCATGCCAATTAATTTTTGTCATACTCAATATAGTACTTTTATGCCTGAAAGATGTCAAGAATTCTCAGCAAAATTCCTGAGCAGAAAAATGTAAATATAGTAAGTATGATAATTGACAGGCATTTAAGACACTTTATTAGACACCAAATAAAATTATAATTCCTTAGTCACCAAAGGCAATTCTTTGGTTAAACAATCATCCTGGTTAAAAAGGAATATGAAAGTAGCATTAAAATAAATAACAAATGCAAAAATGGGGAGGTTGACAGCAGTGACTACAAATTAGCAGTTAGGAATTACAGATAATCAATAAAAGAAGCTAAAGATATCAGTAACAACACCACAAATCTATAACCAGTAAGATTAAAGAGAATAAGAAGTTATTTAAATATAACTGGGAATGAAAGAAATCTTAACAATGGCATAAGGTCCAATACTGGGTAAAGATGTTAAAATTGTCACTCATGATGTAGAAAAGGCAGAGGTATTCAAAAAAATATTTCTGTGCTGTCTTTGGAAAGTAGCAGAATGGGTTTTTCACATATTGCTGTGATACTAAAATTCTTTCTATTCTATCAGCACTAAAGAGGATGTTAAATGACAGCTATTGAATATTTTTAAATGAGTAGGAATGGATAGCTTGCACTCAAGAGTATTAAAATAATTGACAGAGGAGCTTTCTGAACCATTAGTGTTAATTTTTAACAAATCTTGGAACACTGAAGAAGTTCCTGAGCACTGGAACGAAGCTAATGTTGTGAAATATTTAAAAGTAAATGGGACAACCAAAGTAATTACAGGCTCATTAGACTTATTCTGATACTACGCAAAATCATGGAAAAGTTGATAGTCACTCTATCAGTAAAGAATTAAATGATGGAAACATAATTCATGACACTTTATAAAGTTTAATGGATAATATGTCTTTTCAAACAAGCTTGATATTTCCTTGGATGAAATTACCAATTTGGGTAAATAAAGATAACTATGTTGGTATAATAGATGTACAATGACATCCAATGATTAGAAGCTGAAGACTGAAAAATAAAGATTGGATATATGTTTGATTAAGAAATTATTGGGTTAAATTCCATGGCTTGTCTTACAGAGGAGGTCCTAATGGCTACATCTGGCCTTAAAAGTCTATGGGAATTGCTGTGAATGAAGAGAAATGTAACAAAACATTGAAGCTCTAGAGGAACAGTATCATCATGTGAGAGAATATTTTTAAAATTGCATGCTATCTATATTTAGTTTAACAAAAATAGCCACCAAAATGTGGGAGAGAAATAGAAGGAAAGAGCAAAATGGTATTCAATATATAAGACCATTCCTCTCCTTATCAGATCATTCTTTAAGACAGTCTTTTTTAAGACGTCTTTTTTCTCTTTTTTTGTTTTAGTATGCAATATAAAACTTTAATTCAACTGCAGCCAATGTATGATGCAAAAATACTGTTTTATATCATTGAAATGAAGTCATTTCTCTTAAAACAGACAAACTGGTTTATTTCCCATTAAAGCTGCATTTGCAACCCAATGCTGCACCATATGAGATTCACTGGCCATAAACCATAACATCATATACATAAGTGAAGTGGAAAATATTAAACTTTTCTCTTTCTCTACACAACAGACTGTACCAACTGAAGGATTATGCGTATAAAAAGAAATTCTCATATGATTATTATCTAGTTTTAAACAGAAGTAAAATCCATTACCCCCCTCATAATACTCAGTATATTGTCTGAAGACAACTACAGAAATCTATTTTTGAGCTGGAATTTACCACATGAATCTGAAAATATGTGGAAAGTTTAGTTAGTTTAAATATTGCAGGCATAATCTTAATAAGTACATTAAGTATGACTGTCTTCTTAATAATATACTGCAATGACCTTGAAACAAATATTCAATGTGCACTAGAGCACATTTTAGTCTAGTATCTTCTAAAAGAATGGCAGTCTAAATTAGCTGTACTGACTCAAGAAAGATCTTGGAGCCATTGTGAATAGTTCTCTAAAAACTCAGGCTCATTGCATGGCAGCAGTCAGAAAAAAAAATGCTAATAGAATGTTTGGAACCATTATGAAAAAGGATATTTAAGAAGACAGAAAATACTATATTGCCAGTATATAAACCCATTGTACTCACACACCTTGAATACTGTGTGCAGTTCTAGATGTCCCAGCTCAGAAAACAGAATATTAGAACTGAAAAAAAGTACAGAGAAGGGCAACAAAAGCAATGAGGGGTATGGAACAGTATCTGTAAGAAGAGAGATTAAAAAGAGTGTGAATTTTCAGCTTGAAAAAGAGAGGACTAAGTGGGAGGTAAAATAAAGGTACATAAAATCATTAATGTGATGGAGAAGATGAATAGCGAAGTATTATTAACCCCTTTCACACAACACAAGAACCAAGAGTAACCAAATGAAATTAATAGGCAGAAGGGTTAAAACAAATAATTCTCTTAGATGTTCTAATGAAGCCCCAATAACTGAGGCAAGAGGGAGAGGACAATGCTGGGAGAAAATGCAAGGACGTAGATGCAATAGAATTGCAAATCGACAGGGGAAAGTAGGGCAATCAGCCTGGTATCTCAAGTGCCTGTACACAAATGTGAGGAGCCTGGGAAACAGGCAGGAAGAATTGGTAGTACTGGTGCAGTCAAGTAACTATGATACAATTGAAATAACACAGACGTGGTGGGATAGCTTGCATGACTGGAGCTCTGCCACAGATTGGTATAAATTGTTCAGGAAAGACAGGCAGGGAAGAAGAGGGGGAGGAGTAGCACTATATGTAAAAGAGCTCTATGACTGCTCAGAGCTCCATTATGGAAGTGGAAAGAGGCCAGCTGAAAGTCTGTGGGTTAAGTTTAGAGGGGAGGGCAACAAGGGGGATGCCATGGTGGGTATACACCTCCAGACCAGAAGGAGAAGGTGGATGAGGCATTCTATGGACAACTGGCAGAACTTTCTAGATCACAGGCCCTGGTTCTCATGGGGGATTTCAATTACCCTGACATCTGCTTAGGAGGCCAATACAGCAGCGCACAGGCAATCCAGGAAGTTTTTGGAGAATGTTGAGGACAACTTCTTAGTACAAATGCTGGAGGACGCAACTAGAGGCCTTGTACTTCTCGACCTCCTGCTCACAAACAGAGAAGAATTGATTGGAGATCTAGAAGAGAATGGCAATCTGGGCAGCAGTCACCATGAGATGGTAGAGTTCAAGATGCTGATTAACAGAAAAAAGGAAAGAAGCAAAATGCAGACACTAGACTTCAGAAAAGCAGATTTTGGCTCCCTCAGGGAACTGATGGGCAGGATCTCTTGGGAGGCTGATCTGCAGGGGAAAGGTGTCCAAGAGAACTGGATGTATTTTGAAGAAACCCTGATAAGAGCACAGGAAGATACCATTCCGATGTGCAGAAAGAACAGCAAATCTGGAACGCGTCCAGCGTGGCTTAACAGAGAACTCTGCACTGAGCTAAAGCATAAAAAGGAACTTACAGAAAGTGGAAGCTTGGACTGATGACTAAGGAGGCATATAAAGATATTGCTCAGGACTGCAGGGATAAAACCAGAAAGGCCAAAGGACAACTGGAGTTGTGGCTAGCAAGGGATGTTAAAGATAACAGGAAGGGGTTCTACAAGTATATCAATAAGAAGAGAATCAGGGATGGTGTAGGTCCCTTACTGAATGGGGCAGGTATCCTCATGATGGAGGATGAGGAAAAAGCTGAAGTGCTCAATGCTTTTTTTACTTCAGTTTTCATAGACAGGGCCAGCTCCCAGCCCTCTACATTGGGTATGGCAGATTGGAGAGAAGAAGAGAGGCCCTTGGTGACAGAAGGTCAGGTTAGGGACTACTTAAAAAAGATGGATGTGCACAAGTCCATGGGGCTGGATGAACTGCATCCCAGGGTGCTGAGGGAGTTGGCCAATGAGATAGCAGTACCACTGGCCATTATCTCTGAAAATTCATGGTGAATGGGGGAGGTGTCAGAGGACTGGAAAAAAAGCAAATATAGTGCCTATCTTCAAGAAAGGCAAAAAGGAGGATCCAGGGAATTACAGACCTGTCAGCCTCACCTGAATCCCTGGAAAAATCATGGAGCAGATTCTCAAAGAATCCATCCTGAAGCACTTGGAGGAAAATAGAGTGATCAGGAACAGTCAACATGGACTCACCAAGGGTAAATCATGCCTGACCAACCTCATCGCCTTCTATGATGAGATGACTGGCTTTGTGGATGTGGGCAGAGCCATTGATGTGATATATCTCGACTTTAGCAACGCTTCTGATACAGTTTCCCCACAGCATTCTTGTCAGCAAGTTAAGGAAATGGAGGTTACTCACCTTCGTGCAGTAGCCGAAGTTCTTCGAGATGCGTGCTCCTGACATGCTCCACTCTGGGTCATTCGCGCGGCACCGCGCTCTGCCTCGGAATCTTTTAAGTAGCAGTGGCTCCATTGGTGGAGAGGAGAGACTGAGGCTGTCCGTTGGTGTTCCCGCCAATGATGACATCAGTATCTCTCTCTCTCCAACTGTCACTTCAGTTCCTTTCTACTGCGGAACTACCTGCTGGAAGCGAAGGAATATTTCGAAGTAGAGGGGAGGTGGGTGGGTAGTGGAGCATGTCGGGAGCATGCATCTCGAAGAACTTCGGCTACTGCACGAAGATGAGTAACCTCCATTTCTTCGACGAGCAGTGCTCCCGACTGCTCCACTCTGGGTGACTGTTAGCAGTTGCTGTTGCTGGAGGTGGGTACTTCGGAGCGTGGCGGTCAGACCGAGTCAAGCACTGCTCGTCCGACTGCAGTGTCCACGGCTGAGAGCTGATCTAGAGCGTAGTGCTTGGCAAAGGTGTCTGTGGACGACCAAGTCGCTGCTTGGCATATGGCGTGTAGAGGCACTTTCGTTAGAAAGGCTAAAGATGATGCCATAGCCCGTGTAGAATGGGAGCGGATGGAAGTAGGTGGAGCTGCATGTGAGGTGTCGTAGGCAGCCCTAATACAAGAGGAGATCCAGGTGGATAGTCTGCGTTTGGAGATAGGTTGGCCCTTGGAGCATTCGACGGCGGAGACAAATAACAGAGAAGTCTTTTGGAAGGCTTGTGTCCATTCCAAGTAAAGGGAAAGGGCTCTCCTGACATCTAATGTATGCAGTGCCCTCTGTTGTGATGTCGTATGTGGCTTTGGATAGAACACAGGTAAATTGATAGTCTGGTTGATGTGGAATGAGGAAGCCACCTTAGGGATGAATTTTGGGTGAGGTCTCAATGACACCCTATCCTTGTAAAAAATAGTATATGGGGGGTGCGCCATGCGGGCTGCTATCTCTCCCCCTGGACATGCCGAAGTTATAGCCACGAGGAAGGCCACTTTCATGGACAAGTGTAGTAAGGTGCATGTGGCTAAAGGTTCAAATGGGGGCCCCATGAGCATCTTTAGAACTCTGGGAAGATAGCATGGGGGTGCCAGGGGATGGACGTCTGGGTAAAGGTTACGCAAACCCAGCATGAATCGTTTAGAGGTGGGGTGAGCGAAGATTGAGATGTTATCTATACTGTCGTGAAATGTAGAGATAGCGGCTAGGTGTACTCTTACTGTGTTGACCGAAACTTTCGTCTCTTTCAGGTTCGCCAGATAGTCCAAGATGAGCAGGAGCGGAACTGTGCGTGGATCAATGGCTCGTGAGGAACACCAGGAGGAGAAGCGGCACCATTTCTGTAGGTAAGTAATGCGTGTAGTGGGTTTTCTACTGTTTAATAAGATGTTTTTAACAGCATGTGAACACCTGGTTTCTAAATTATTGAACCATCGAGCAGCCATGCCGTGAGGTGGAGTCTGTTGAGGTAATGGTGAAGTTGAGTCCCGCGATTCTGGGATAGGAGATCCGGGACAAGGGGTAGAGTTATAGGCTGTGCTCTGGACAGAGCATGTAGCTGGGTGTATCACGGCTGACGTGGCCATGCTGGGGCAATTAGGATGACCTGTGCTTTGTCCTGCTGGATTTTGGACAGAACTCGAGGGATCAACGGTGTTGGGGGGAAGGCATAGAAAAGTGCGTTGCCCCAGTGCTGAGAGAAAGCGTCGCCTCTTGAGGCGTGACCGTGTCTCGCTCGAGAGCAATACTGAGGGCACTTCCTGTTCCCCTCGGTGGCAAAGAGGTCGATGAGGGGCAAGCCCCACTGATGGAATATTGCCTGTATAATGTTGTGGCATAATTCCCACTCGTGATGGTTGGGGAAGGAGCAGCTGAGGGAATCTGCTAGTGTATTGTCCTTGCCCGGGAGGTAATCCGCGACAAGGTGTATTGAATGTTGTGCACACAGATTCCATAGTTCCATCGCCTCGAGGCATAAGTCTTGTGATTTGGTGCCGCCTTGGCGATTTATATAAAACATGGACGATCTGTTGTCTGTATGAATCCTGATCGTCTTCCCGGAGATTAGGGGAAGAAAGTATTGACAGGCCCTTATCACCGCTCTTAGTTTGAGTAAATTTATGTGGGCGGACATGTCTGTTGACTGCCATCTGCCCTGTGTCATCCAATCCTGCAGGTAGGCCTCCCAGCCGCTGCGGAGGAGTCTGTGGTGATGGTCATGACCGGTTGAGGTGGAAGGAAAGGTACGCCCTGCAGAAGGTTGTTGCTGCCGGTCCACCAAGCTAAAGAGTGCTTGACTGACTATGGCTGGAACGGATAGAGGTCGATGGAGGACGTGTCGATCCTTTTTGAACTGCGATAGGAATCACAACTGAAAGGGACGCATGCGTAGACGAGCATGATAGACTAGGTAAGTGGCTGCCGACATATGGCCAAGCATCCGCATGCAAGTGCGTACTGAGGTGATTGGTGAGTCCTGAATAGAGAGAGCCAACTGTTGTAAGTTGAGGAACCTGTCCATAGGGAGAAAAGCCCTTGCTGACAGGGTATGGATACGAGCACCAATAAAGTGGATTTCTTGTGCCGGTTGGAGACATGATTTTGCGAGATTTATCTGAAGACCTAGAGAGCTGAACAGATTCATTGTCCTCTGGATTATGTGATGGGCCTGTTGTTGTGTTGTGGCCCTTAGGAGGAAATCGTCCAGGTAAGGGAAAATAGAGATGTGTTGCTTGCGCAGGAAAGCGATGACCAGTGCCATCACTTTGGAAAACACCCTTGGCGCAGTACAAAGTCCGAAGGGGAGGACCGTGTATTGGTAGTGGTGATGGAGAAACAGGAATCGAAGGAAGCAGCGGTGGGGTGGACGTATCGGGATGTGAAAATAAGCATCCTTTAGATCGAGGGAGGCCAGCCAATCTCCCTGGTGAAGTGCTGATAGGATATTGGGTAGAGTCACCATCCTGAATCTTTTGACCTGGACATGCACGTTTAGGCTTCTGAGATCTAATATTGGTCTCCAGCCCCCTGTTTTCTGCATTAAGAAATATGGGGAGTAAAAACCCCTCCCTATTTGGTCCTGAGGAACATGTTCGATGGCGCCGATGTGGAGAAGATGGCTGATCTCCTCATGCAGAAATTGTACATGAATTGGATCCCTGAAAAGGGACAGGGAAGGGGGTTGGGGCTTCGGTCTCGACAGAAAGGGGATGGAGTACCCTTTTTGGATGATCTCCAGCACTCATCTGTCGGATGTGATCTGCTGCCATTGGTGTAGAAATGGGTGCAGCTTGTCCTTGAAGATGAGGTGTGTAGATGGTGACACTTGTACCCTGGGAAGTGTATGGCTGGTAGTTCCCTCGACTGGAGCGTTAAAACTGATGCTTTGTGTCTGTGGATTGCAGATTTTGATTTGTCAGGAATGGTTGCTTGTTGCGACGCGATTGTCTTGACTTGTTTTTATAATTATCCGCTCGACGGTTGTACTGATTGTGTGGATATTTCGTCGTAGGTGGTTGACTCCTATAGAACTTATGACGTGAAACTGTGGGAAAAATCCCCAGTGTGCGAAGTGTTGTGTGGGAGTCCTTGAGGTCGTGCATTATGTCATTAGTGGATTTGGCGAATAGATTATCCTTGTCAAAGGGTAGATCTTCGATTGTACGCTGCATTTGTTTAGGCAGGTCTGCGGCCTGGAGCCAGGAGGCACGGCGCATGACTACTGCTGTGGCAAGAGTTCGAGCAGCAACATCGGCTGAGTCGAGAGAAGCTTGAAGGGCTGTCTTGGCCACGAGTTTGCCCTCAGTAATTAAGAGGTCGAACTGCTCCCTTTTGTCTTGCACAATAAAGTCAGTGAGCTCAGAGAGCTTAGAATATAGTTCGTGGTTGTAGTTGGAGAGCAGCACTGTATAGTTCGCTACCCGTAACTGGAGGGCTGCAGAGGTGTAAACCTTTCGGCCAAGAGAATCCAGCTTCTTTTTGTCCTTATTGGTGGAGGTAGTTTTGTTATAAGGTTGTCTGGTCCTCTGGTTTGCCGCCTCGATTACAAGAGAATTCGGTTGAGGGTGGTTGAAAAGGAATTCGTTGCCCTTAGGGGCAACGAAGTACTTCTTGTCAGCTTTCTTATTAGACGGAAGGATGGAAGCAGGAGTTTGCCATATATCCACTGCCGGTTGCATTATGCCCTCATCCATGGGCAGAGCCAATTTGTTGGGGGCAGATGCCTGAAGGATCTTGAACAGTTTATGTCGTGTTGTAGGGCTGTCATTAAGCGAGATGTTCATAGTGACAGCAGCTCGCCTGAAAAGGTCTCTGAATTGCTTCAGGTGGTCAGTAGGCTGTTGTTGAAGGTCGTCCGGCTGGGGGATGCACTTGAAGATGCTGAGGAAGATGAACAAGCCGTTGTGGGATCGGACCTCCTGGATAAATTACTGCTGGAGGACTCCGATTGAAATAGCGGTGATGGAGGAGCAGAGTGGATCACGAAATCCTGCTCCTTGACTGTATGTTTGACCTTCCACAGTTGTTTCCTGTGCGCGGGAGGGACAGGCACCGTGGGCTGCAGTGCCGACAGCAGTGATGCAGTGGGTGGCTGCGGTGGTGGTGCTGGTACCGTAGCTGACATGGGCTGCGGAACCGCAGATGTCAGGGCGGGCAGCAGCTGTTGCTGTGTTTGAGGCACCGGTGTTAACGGCGGAATCGGTGCTGGAGGCGGCAATGGAAAAAACGCCTGTTGCAGTGCCTGGGGCAGCCTGAGTGGAAAGGGCTGCAGCGCCGGTGCCGGTTATGGACCCTGTGCCTGAGGGGAGGTTAACCCCGGCACAAGAAGTGGCAGTGCCGAGGGAGATAGCAGAGGCGGCGCTGCTGTCATCAGCGGTGGCGGCGGTGGTAGCGCGTCCTTAGGCAGCGGAGTTTCGTTCGCCTGTGCTCTGAACGCTCTGGCACAAGTCTCTGTGAGGTGAGATTCCCTCACAGGTTCACCCGATTTTTGGGTTCCTGCTGCAGGGCTTTTGATTTTTGCCCAGTCCTCTTTGATTTCTTTAGAGGTACTGGGGATGACCTGTTGGAGTGGCGCTTGCGTTCTCCCTCAGAGCCCTGAGAGGAGGCACCGGGATCAGAGGAGGGACGGAGAGAGCCCTCCAAAAGTAGAAGTTTCAACCTTCTCTCCCTTTCCTTCCTAGCACGGGAGGTAAGGCTACTGCAGTGTGGGCATTTGTGGGACAAATGTCCCTCCCCCAAGCATACCATGCATGCCTCGTGTCCATCCGAGGCTGGCATCGGCTCTTTACAAGTAGCACAGTGTTTAAAGCCAGCGCTGTGCGGCATCGCTGAAGTTTCCTTTTTTTTGTGTGTGTGTGTGTTGTTTCTTTCTTGTTGTGTCTTTGTTCTTAATTGTTTAATTATGGGTATTTGTTCTTCGTTGTTTGCAGTCGCTGTGAAGGAGCCACCACTGACTCCGTGCAGAGCCGGAGGGCGGTAGAAAGGAACTGAAGTGACAGTTGGAGAGAGAGAGATACTGACATCATCATTGGCGGGAACACCAACGGACAGCCTCAGTCTCTCCTCTCCACCAACAGAGCCACTGCTACTTAAAAGATTCCGAGGCAGAGCGCGGTGCCACACGAATGACCCAGAGTGGAGCAGTCGGGAGCACTGCTCGTCGAAGAAGTATGGGTTGGATGTTTGGACTGTAAGGTGGGTAGAGAACCGGCTAGATCAACAGTTTCAGCATGTAAGAATCAATGGCTCCATGTCTAGTTGGCAACCAGTAACGAGTGGTGTGCCCCAGGGGTCGGTCCTGGGGCCAGTTCTGTTCAACATTTTCATTAATGATCTGGATGATGGGATAGATTGCATACTTAGTAAGTTTGTGGATGACACCAATGTTCCCTCTAAGCTGATGATGCAGCTGAGCAAGTTATGGTATTTACTGAGCAACAATTTATGAGGCCTGGGCAACAGTTTTTTGGTGCTGAAAGCATCAGCATGCCTAAGTATCTTAATTCAAAAGTAATTCATAGATGTCTTTTCATTCAAACTTCAATAAAAATGTTAAATTGATGTACTGTAGTTTTATTAATTTACTAAACAAATGTGAGACAATGAAACTTGCTGCCTGTCTAGCCTCTACCATCATCTACACCGCTCAGTTTTTGTTGCCTGTCTTTGTCAGATTTCCAAAATACATATACAGACAAAGTGGGATTTTCTCCCACAAAAGCTCATGCAAAAAATAAGTCTGTTAGTCTTTAAGTGCCTCAAGACTCCTTGCTTTTTTTGCTTTACTAGACTAACACGGCTGCCCCTTTGGAATTAAAGGGGATTCAAAGTGGATCAGGCCCTAAATGTCCAAAATGTAGATTGAAATTAAGTAGGTAGCTTCATATTTGATCATGAGACTGACATGTTGAGGGGACTGTAGTTACTATCTAGCTATCAACCTTGAAAATACACCTATTCTGCCCTCAGTAAACATATTAAATTACCATGCATTGCAAATCACAATCACTAGGTAGCAACCGCTTCCCAGAATTCCTCAGGGCAACACCTTAAGTAAAGTTATCTGAGAAATTCAAAACTTTTAAAGGTGGCAAGGGCAGAAAACATGTTTCAAGACAGCATCACATCTCTGTAACCAGGGCCATCTTTTGTTGTGCCTAAAGAATTTGCATCAAATAGAGCTAGGTTAGAGTCTGTTACATTATTGTGCCCAATCATACCTCTCAAAAGCTAAATATAGGACAGCAATCCCCTAAGTGAATGGCAAAAAACTGATTAGGCATACAGGAAACTTTAAACACTGTGAGTATCTTCCTTTAATACAGTGTCTCTAACATCTCAGTTTTGGAGTTTATGGGGGTTTTTTTAATCCAAATCATTTTCAAAAATAAAAGGGAGGCTATAATTAGTATGCCTGGAGTGTAAATACTCTCAGAACTAAAATAAGCAAAATGAGGTACAATTGAGATGTGTGTGTCTGGTAGTGGAATATAATAAAGGTTGTTTAATAATTTTTAATTTTTGACAGTTAAAGCAAACCTTCTCAAAGCTGCAAGAAGCAAGAGCATAAATGGATTTGTGAAAAAAATGAGTATTTTTCTAACACAGTTTTGGGGAAATAGAAATACAAAGTCTCTTTTTTTTTTTTTTTTAAATTATTGCATCACTGGCAATATTTTTTTCCTTCTGCCTTAAATGACTTTTTATCCTTTCAGTTTTTCATTTCATTTTCCTAATCATTAGGATTTGTTTCCTTCCATCACAGGAGTCTATACAAAGTTGACTTGATCCTATGTTTTATACCCCCTTGCATTTAGTTTCTTTCCTTTCTGTAAGTTCACCCATCTTCGCAGCATCTGAGGAAGTGGGATCTTCTTCCACGAAAGCTCATGCAAAAAATAAATCTGTTAGTCTTAAAGTGCCACACAACTCCTTGTTGTTTTTTCACTGGACTAGACTAACGCGGCTATCCCTTTTAAAATATACAAAGTTGCACTGTAAAGCCCCACCTTGACAAACTGATTGCATTAGAATCTCTCACAGAAAAGAAAATAAATCTGAAATTAACCCAACTTGGTTTTGCTTATTTTAAAGGATTGCTTTTCTTTCAGGAGCCTTTTAGGAAGTGAAAAGCAAAGCATTCACTCTTGATAGAGATGCTAAATGGCTCAATACAATTTTGCTTGGGTCTTTCAAGTCCCAAGTCCTCCTCCAGCTCCAGCCTGGCTCCTTTGCCTGCAGCCCAGCTCCCATCCCCTGCCCCCACAGAGAGCCCTGCATCCCTGTGGCCACTACATGGCTGCCTCTGGGAGCCCCACAATTTAGCCCTGCTGTCTCTCAGGGTCCCCCCTCTTGCCCAGGCTCAGGGCTGCTTACCTGCTGGGGCCCACACAGGCCCCAAAGATGCCACCATCTCTGCACAAGCAGCCTGGTGCAGAGGAGAGGGAGAGATTTAAATTTCCCTCCCCCTCTGCTCCTTCCCTGGCTATGTGCAGCAGGAGGGAGGGGCCGTCAGCTCTCACTGTTCCCGCAGGCAGCACAGGCTGCCTGCCGGAGCTGAGACAGGAAACATATGGGGCTCCTCAGGGCTAGGGAAAGGCAGGGCTGCCTGCGCTGTCCCACATGCTCACTGCGCTGGTGGGGGGGGCCCACTGCGTCCCTGCCCACTAGCACAGCTTAGAGGGAACACTGGATGACACCAAGCTGGGGCGAACAGTAGACATGCTGGAGGGCAGGGACAGGGTTCAGGGAGACCTAGACAAATTGGAGCAGAGGGCCAATAGAAATCTCATGAGGTTCAACAAGGACAAGTGCAAAGTCCTGTACTTGAGACAGAAAAACCCCACACACTGCTACAGGCTGGGCAGTGATCAGTTAAGTAGCAGCACTGTAGAAAAGGACCTGAGGGTCATGGTGGATGTGAAGCTGGCTGCGAGTCAACAGTCTGTTCTTGCTGCCAAAAAGGCCAGTGGCATACTGGGCTGCATCAGAAGAAGTGTTGCCAGCAGATCGAGGGATGTGATCATTCCCCTCTATTCGGCACTGGTGAGGCTGCATCTGGAATACTGTGCCCAGTTTTGGGCTCACCACTACAAAAAAACCATGGACAAATTAGAGTCCAGGAGAGGGCAACAAAAAATGATCAAGGGGCTGGAGCACTAGACCTATGAAGAAAGACTGAAGGAAGTAGGCTTATTTAGCCTAAAGAAGAGAAGACTGAGGGGGGATTTAATAGCAACCTTCAACTACTTGAAGGGATGCTTCAAGGAGGATGGAGCTCAGCTGTTCTCAGTAGTAACAGAGGACAGAACAAGCAGCAATGGTTTCAAGTTGCAGCTGGGGAGGTCAAGGCTGGATATTAGAAAAAACTTTCTTACTAGGTGAGTGGTGAAGCATTGGAATGGGCTACCTAGGGAGGTGGTGGAATCTCCGTCTTCAGAGATGTTTAAGGGCCGGCTGCACAAAACCCTGGCTGGGATAATTTAGTGGGAGTGGTCCTGCTTTTCTGACGGGGGTTGGACTAGATGACCTCATGATGTCCCTTCCAACCCTATGATTCTATGAAACCACTTAAGAATTACTTCACAGTCAACCACTGGAGCTCATTGCTAGGGGATGCTGTGAAGGTTTAAAAAAAATGAACTAAGTTAATGGAGAATTGGTCCACCAGTAGCTATTAGCAAAGATGATTAGGGACATAACCCCATGCTCTATGGATCACTCAACGATTGCCCTGTTCTGTTTACCCCTCTGAAGCATCTGGCACTAGCTACTGTTGAAAGACAGGATACTGGGATAGATGAACCATTGGGCTGACCAACTATGGTTATTCTTATGTGTTCCAGGCTAGCTTTAAATTAGGAATAGGTATGATATATGTGGCTGTACCTTTGGTCAACAGACTGGGGGCAAATTAAACTTGTTTTCTATAGGATGCTCTAAAACCCGTTTGGAATGAATTTGTGTTTAGAGAATCTTCACTTAAATAAAAGAGTGAAATATATATTGCCTCTGCAAACTCCAGTGCTAGGCTCATTTCTGGAAACAGAAGCTCTTGGGCTTCCAGTATATGCAAAACGAAATATTGAGAGTGTGTTGAAGCTCATTGCCAGACTAATGCTTATGTGAAGCTCTAAAATTCCCATTTAGTCAAAAAGGAAAAAAAAAATAACCAGGTTGGCAAACATGCTGACAGATGCAATTTGCATGTTATTCAGTGGAATTTCATTAAGTGCTTAAAATAATACTATTCAGAATTTGTTATGCTTTATTTTTAGGAAACAAGTTAAAAATGTGATGTAACAATATATGTGAGGAAGGGCATGAGTATGCATTTATTCAGATGACTTCATGGGGAATGGTATGCTCTAATCTAACACTTATTAGGCTCACAAATCCAGGGCACAGAAAGGAGACTGAGGACAGTGCCTGAGGTCTTACTTTGTCCTGGTAACAGTGACTCCAACTCAGGGCTTAAACAAGTTGAGAGCCTGTGGAGTTCACTTAGTAGAGTCAGGGTAGTGGACTGCACTGGATTTGGCAACAATGGGACAGATATAATCTGACTGGGTGGTAAACAGAACAGCCCTCAACAGTCATCAGTGAACTGAACCAGACTAGATATGGACAGAATACAGCAACCCAGAGCAGCTGAGTTTAAAAAGAGCTTCCTGTAATTTTTACCAACTTGCCTGCATGGTCATACTAATTACTAATGTGATTTAGGTGGCTGGGAATTGTGAACTGAAGAAGAGCTGCAGGGTCCCCACCAAAAAAACCTACCAATTATTAAATGAGATTGTAGAAACTGTCTATGTATTGTCATTTTGCTCAAATTTCATTTTAAAGTTACATAAGATATAAATGTCCAATTCTTTATCCAAATATAGAGGCTCACAAATTAAACCAGAAAACTCTGCCAGTAGAAGCAGCTGTACCATTCTGAATCAGCAAACATATAGGGTATCGTACAGCAGCCTTGCACAAAAACATGGGCAAGTACTGAAGGGAAATAATGTTATGCCAACTAGGTATGCAAACTATAGAGTTCTGACAGTATTAGCATCCTCTTAGTCAACTTATATACAAAGTGTCAGAGCTTCTGTCTCCTTTGAAGGAGCCCTGATGTGGTCTGGCTTGTTAAGGTGGGCAATTTCCAAAGCAAGATCCAGAAGTTCAAGGTAACAACATAAAAACAATTCCTTTTAAGTTTACTTAGGCTTCAAAAATACACAGACAAATAAAGTAAGGATCTTAAAAAAAATTAGAAAATGGGTTAATGCCCACTCATCAAATTGCAGAGCTTATATGCATAAAGATTTTGCTGAATACAAGCTTACAATCAAATGCAAGGAAGGGGAAGACAACTGAAGGAAAGAGAAGAGAGTATGGTTCATTATAAATGGACTGGTGACAAAAGCTAGTCTGCTTTCTATATGGTTAGTGCCCTAAGTGCCAGTGATAGCGAAATCTGTCCTTCTCTTTGGCTTTTTACTCATGATCCAACAGAAATAAAGTGATATTCAGAAGAAAACCAGCATGTGTTTAGCATGTAAACAAAGATAATCAATGGCAGATTTCCACATGGAGCGCATATTTGTTATTAATGTTTGAGCAATCTCTCTACATCTTCTCTTCCTCCTCCTCCATATGCCTTTCTTCCCTTTTGCTATGAGTCAGCATGTGTTGTAACATTTGTTTACTGGGCTGTAGCAGGTGTTTGTTTCAATAAAGGCAAGTCACTCCATATTCCACATGGAAAGCAGTTACATATGTTGGTGACTGTAGCACAGAGGTATCATACATACAGTCCACAGTTTCACTCGGTTAAGATACACGGTATTGTGTGTGCTGCTCATCCAAACAGTGAAGTGTAGAATTCCAAATCAATCTTCCTCTGCAGCTGGTGGCTAGGAAATTAATGTCCAAATAAAGGTTTCAGAGAGTGAGGTATAGTGAAAGACCAGAGGAAATGGATTCAGATCTTTTGCCCTATTCTAGTCTCAGGGCTTTTGTCCTTGTGACAGTGCCTTCACAAAACTCCATTTCAAGTGGTACGGTGTGCAAAGCAGGACATGAAAATGAAGCTGCCTGCAGTACCTTCTAAGAGGAACCCAGAATGCTCTAAAAGGAATGTAATCGGTGGTGAATGTCCACTAACACAGTACTTTATAGTATGCTGAACTGTGATCTGTACTGCTTGGTTATAGCCATTCAAAGCAAGGAAAAATATTAAGCCAGCCAATCTGGTTCAGCAATAGCCTCTATCAACTTCTGGAGGTCCCTGGAAGAAAGATGAGCAGACCAAATGACAGCATCTTTGGAAACAACTGTCAAACACTGGGATTTGGCATATTCCCAATAATTTTGGGAGGGAAGAAAACACACCTCAAGGTAAAATGTAACGAAGAGTCATTATCATTCTGTGCAACACAACTATTACTATTTAATACTTTAAAAAAGAATATTTTGAAATCACTATATAAAATCTATACAATGTTTGTCTGGAGCCAGAATGCTACATCAACTAGTTTTAAATCTCACTGCTACATTAAGTTGAAACTGATTAGAGTATACAGTCCTTGCCCAATCTTAGAGTATTTCTAAAGAGATCTCTTAAGAAAGATCAAAGTCTGAAAGGACTGACTTAAAAGCTGTGTCCCTTTTCAGGAAAACAATATTAAAATAAGAAACTGCAAAATCCAAGAAACGTAATTTTGCTATTATAATTTCATGTGTAACAAAGCACTTTCACGAAAAAAGAATCTTTGAATAATAAAGAGAACTAAACTTTTGCTCAGTACAGTAGTTCCTGACATAAAAGCTTCATATCCAATATAAACTGCAAAATGCATTTTAAAAATACATAAAAATGACATTAAAAGCACATTATCTGAACTCTGCACTGAACACAGAATTATTAATTTCCTTGTGGACTTTTAAATGGTGCTCTCTTTTGCAATATCTTAGTTCTTTACAAAGGTTAATGAATTTAGCTTCACATCTTTTCTACACATGAACAACAGAGATTAAAAAGTCCAAAAATTTTGGGTACCCACTATGAGATGTTTATGTTACCAGATCTGCCCCTTAGCTTGAGTGCGCTCATTTATTAGGGGTACTTTCTTTGGGGGGAAGAGGCAGGTTTGTAATGCTGTGAGCATACTTGATTCTGTCACTTGTGTTTTCTTATGGAATTTTGCTTCTCCCTTCTGCAAGTGATTAACTGGAATAAGTTGCCTATGGAGGCTGTGTAATCTCTACCACTAGAATTTTTTAAAATCATGTTAGACAAATACCTGTCAGGGATGGTTTAAGATGCTACTTAGTCCTGCCATTAGAAAAAGGGGACTGGACTTGATGACCACTCATGGTCCCATCCAGCTCTACGATTCTATGCCCCTCCAAATGGAGGAAACCTAAATTTCCCAGGCTTGTTCCTCTAGCCTCAAACTGTCATAAACACCCACATATATAAACATACTCACAGATTAGCAGAAAGTGTTTGAATGAACCTGGTCAGTCAGCACTTTCAAGATGTCACCCGTATATACTGCTGGACTCAACAGGCTGGGTCAAACAGCACTTTCCGGCCGACACCCTTATATGACCCTGGACTTTGCAGGTTCAGTCAAAAAGCATTTCCAAGCTGCCACCATCCATATATGCCACAGGTTCAGCGCATCCCTATCCTAACTTTAACATTATAATTATTTTGGTACTAACCACCATGATGAGCAAACCTCACAGGACACTGTTGTTGGGTATTACAGGGATCTTTGGCTTAAGTAGGAGCATTCCTGCTGAGCAAAAATATAGAAGCCAGGAATACACAGAGTAGACAAAGTTTGAAGAAAGTCTGGCAACCAGCTTGATTATAAAAGTTATCTTATTGCCACATATATAAAACTTATGATACCAATAGTAACAGTCGTACAAAGAGAGAAAACCAACCAAACAGCTACAATATTATGTGATTTCAGTTGAGATACTGGGGAAATCTGGCCTCAGGTTTAGAAAGCTGTATCTGAAATGACAGAGATCAAATTAGGTCTGAGGTGGAAAAGTGAGCCTAACAAAAGGGTGGGGGGAGAAAAGGGGGAGAGAAAAGGGGAGAGGGTTGAGGTCTCACCATTCCATGCAGCTGGAACAGGTTGAAGGTTCTCAGGAGAAAGGTTGTTCAGCTTAGGGTCCAGAGTGCTTGAGACAGGCAGAGTCCCCAACACAATTAGTCAGGAAAATGTGAAGTCCCAGTGGAACATATGCAGATTTTAGCTCCAGACATCAGAACACAGATTTGAACTCGGATGGAGGTTTTTGTAGGGAAGAAACAAGGCAGAAGCTAAATTTCTTTATGGGTAAACAATGACTCAAAGGAGGATTCCAGAGTTGTTTTGTTTGGGCTAGAAAATACAAATGGATCAGTCCTGGCTATGGACAGTGTTCCTTCAAGGCAACAGACAATGCAATTAGATTAAGTGATTGGATGTCAATAGAAGGTTCATTACTAAAATTGGTCTGATAATTACTGATCTGGGAATGTTCTGGCATGGGTTTATTAATATCAGGAGCAGAAATTTCCCCATCATGCAGTGCTTCCCTGCTTCTCTGGTCCCTGAGTTCACTGTGGTCCATGCCTTTGAATGTCTGGACTCCTTTCTGCATGCTGATTGAAATAACCTCCTTCTTACAACTTCAGTGCCAATGAAGCTAGGGGAGTTGCCTCAATCCTCTTAGCCTTGTCCAGAGGGGTTTATGCACATCTCCCACCACCTTTTCATTGATTTTTGTATGTCACTCTTCTAAGCAGTTCTGGTACATAGGGTAGTGGGGAGTCCTTTGCAAATCAGACAGGTAGGGTACTGTGCCTCAGTTGGCCAACAACACAGAGCTGACAGGTAATACCAAAGGCTTGTTTTTTGATGTCCTTAGTATTTTATAGCACTTCTTATATTCAGAGCAGAGCTCCCATTGACCCTGGTTGCAATTACAATTAGTCAGTCCCTCTGCAAAGTGTTTCAGGTTGAGTGCCCTGAAAATAAGGAGCACACCTTGACCACCCATGAAAAGTTTGTTTTGAGTTACTCTGGCATCACATAGGAAATCTGTCACAGAAGCAGGGATATGATCCAACAATTCTCCAGGAAAATATTCTGCCCAAATTCCATCTTTGCCCATGCCCATCTAAATAGACACCTTTTTTTTTTTAAAATAAACACTAAAACCTCTTTCTCCTATACAAAGCAGAGAGAAAACGTATGGTTGTGTACTCACTTCTGTTAGAGAATGCTGTTGTTAAAGAATGCTGTGATGAATTGCAGGCCTAAGGGATTTAAACTGGTGCCTCTCTGTGCCTCCCTGCTCCAGACACCAAGCATCCTTGGCACCTACCATCCTACCTTTTCATACTGGTACGACCTGCCTCAATCCTGTCACTATCAATTTGTTATACGAGATTTTCTTCCCCTCTGACCTTGGTCCCTTTTAAGGAATAATGTTAGTCTGCACCAATAAGAAAATGTTAGATCTTATTACTGTTACTTTATGTATATGAATATATGTTAATGTTGCTGATCAGACAAAAGTTTCTGTAATACATTACAGGGGCGGATACTAGCACCAAACTGCTCTCCCCACTAGACTGGTGTTCCTGTTATAACCGGTAATAAACCTGTTTTAGCTTTGATACTGCACTCAAAGTTGGGCTGTGTTATATTGTTATGTTGTATTAAGAGTGAGTAGCCATAAAAGAACATAAGTGGAGTTGAGGCCACAGTTTGTTACACAAGTCATTTCAAATATGCACATATATTTTGATCATGCATAAAGCCCAACAGTCATTACTATCACTTCATGGGGGGTTGTGAAATGGCATTGCAGGAGTGTAAGTGCCCAGATGGAACAGTGAATCTGTGTTGCCAAAAGTGTAAAGAGAAATATTTATTTACAGTCTCACTTCTGTAAATATGCTTTGCGAACTGTATTCAATAGAGAATTATTCATTACTATGGCATTTTAATGTTAACCAACCGAGTAGCAAAAGTTGTAGATAACACTGAAGTCATATCTACTTTTTATAGTAATTGTCATTTATTCTTCTAAAGAAAAAAAAATCTCTTCCCAAAGTTAAAAATGGTAATTTGACTTTCCATTCTTCTTCAGGTAAGGTAAACAATGGTCAGTGTTGATGTATTACCATAGAATACTAGGGTTCAGTACATACTGATCCTAAATTATCTTGACAGTTAAATTAATTTTAAGCATCCAGGTCTTTATTAGCATGAGCAGGACATTTCCCATTTATCAGAGAAGAAAGTAAGCCATTGTGTTTCAATGCACAGGGTCACTTAGCACACTATTTCTACCCTGCCCTTGAGACAGAGAAAGAGCAAGGTCTTTCCATCTTTCCTAACTCAGAAGGATATCTTACATTACAGGACAAAACCAGACTCTGCTCTTCATTCTCTGGTGTCACTAATGTTATGTCCTCATTTGTTCAGCTTTCTTTGGAATATTAGTTTCCACTCCTAAAAACACATGTGTGTAATCAGGCACATGAATGGTTTCAGTCTAGTCAAACTTTGGTGGGTGTACTCTTGTGATTAAAATTATTCACGTTACTTATTCATATGCCATCTTTGCAAGGTGTTGTCCTTAAGCTCTAAACACGAAAACAATGATAAATAAAATTAAAATGACCATAGGTCCACTGTTAGCTATTTTTAAAATGCCGAATATTGGACTACATTTTTTTTGAGACCTGGCTCCTTTCTTTTCTAGAAAGTTGGAGGAAAACTGGTTCAGTCATTTTCCAACTTTTATTGATTATTACTGGCACTGACACAGATGGGAGCAATAAGTTTAAATGTAGCAAGAAAACAGTACCCTTAAAAATAAGAAGATACCTACATAGACAAATATTTGATGCATAAAAAATGCTAGCCTGACTAGTCAGACAAGAGACCAATGTTCCTCCACTTACAACTGTAGAGAAGAAATAGAGGTGGTCTGCCCTTCCTAATTTTCATAATTTGCAGTGTTGAATATTTGTTGTCATGAGATGGCTCTTATGAAATTCCCAATGGATATGTTTTTCAGAAACAGGCAAAGGTGGCGTCCTTCCCAATGGAAGGAACATATTCATACTTTCTTAAAGAATTGTTGTGTTTTTAATGTGGCCAAGAAACACATCTTTCAAACCACATACTACTTAAGTACAAGAGTTAAAAAGCATTTTAATACTTACAGCTAAATATTCAGAAGGACAATGCCACTGGAACACAAATGACTAGTTTGCCCCAACAATGCACTAACAATGCAGTAAGGAATGAATTGCCTTTACATGGACAAACATCATGATCTTGAGCCATAAATTTTTCTGTTACACTGAAAATATGTTCCCTGCACAAAAAATATTCAGTGGCATATATACCATGAGACAAAACTGCAGAAACCCTTGTCTCATTCAGCAAGGTAAACAGGCTGAGGAAATCATATTCACTTGCTTAATATACAATAAGCAGTACAGAAAGAGGATATAGACCTGTTTAGATTATTCTATTCAAGCTAACTTAAGTTCGGTTTTTGAAGAGAGGGTTAATAGTTTTGTACTCATCATTATGAAAATAATGGTTTAAAAACTGAACTTTTGCATTGAACTTTACCTTTAAATATTCCTCGTTTCCATGTAGACACATTTACTGTATAAGCAGCTGTGTCATCAGCTTCTACAGTAAGGTTTGAATTGCCAGCCACCATTGGAAGATCTGACGTCACCTAAAAGATAGATTTCACACACACACATGAAATTAAATCTAACTCCCCTCCCGAATGAAAGTAAAAAGTAACAAAGAACAAACAACACTGTGAGGAGGAGGAAGAGGAGTGTCTATTCTTGTATAGCACTTTTCCAGAGGTTAAAGTGGCTGGGAATGCACCAGAACACCGTTCCAGAGCCCATTATTTTTAGGAGCTCAGTGTTCCGGGCTCCCTAGAAATAGGAAATGGTGCCAGAATGCTGGATTCCAGGGTGCACCATTTAAAAATAGCAGGCGGTGGCAAGCAGGGGAACAGCAGGGGAACGGACAGAGCAAGGGAACAACAGGGGGAACAAACAGAGCAAAGGAACAGCAAGGGGAGCAGACAGAGAAGGGGGACAACAGCAAAGAGTGGTGGGGGATGGGGAAGCACAGTGGCAGGGGTTTGGGGGTTAGGGAGGATGTCGAGAACTCTGGGGGAAGACAGCAGCCCTGGGTGGGGGGTTTAGGGGCTGAGACCAAAAGGGGACCTTGGCTTATACATGAGTCACCCATTTTTGCCTTTTTTGAGGGCTCGTATTTGGAGGGTCGGCTTATGCACGGACTGGCTTGTACATGAGTGTATAAGATAGTTTCTTAGCCCAGTGTGTGACTGCCCGTGAGTACTGGGGCAACCTGGCTCATGCTTGGGGGTGGGTATTGGGGGGAGGGGGTGGATTCTGGGGACAGGGGAATGGATATTGGGGGCAGGAGCTGGCGTGGGGGAAGGCGTTTGGGGGGCAGGAGCTGGGGTGCGGCGGGGGGGGCCACCCACGCAGGAGGATTCCAGGGCCCACCAAATTATACTTTAACCCCTGCACTTTTCATTATCAGAAACAATGAGAGCCCTGCGGCACCTAGAAAACTAACAAATTTCTGTGGGAATAAGCTTTTGTGGGCTCCAACCCACTTTGTCAGATGCCTTTTAAAGAAGATATAAACCCTGGTTATTTTAAAGGAGATATAAATCCTATTCTTTCCATGTAGTCTTTGATTGACTTTAAAATGGAAAAAAAAATATGCACAATATAAGAACTGGTGTCACACAGAGAGTATCAGTTATAAATTCTAGAGCTTTAATCAAGTTATATACCATTAACTCATTAAGTCGGTCAATGGGACTACTTAAGCGTAAGTAAGGAATTAGGGCACAGTATTTTGCATACATTTTTCTGAGAACGAAAATAGGTGTGAAAAACATTTGATACTGCTAAATTCACTAGGGAACATATTAAATAATGTTGTGTTACTATTCATTCTGGCAACTTTTATACTATGTAAAAAATAGCCAGTAGTATGTTCCCAATATTATGTCCATAATTCAGATGGAAAAACAATTATTTTAATAAGAACTGAACTAGCAGAAGATTTCATATAGATATTAATGTTGCAGAGCATAATTCTTTTTATAAAATGTAAAAGTTCAAAGTGACCATACTGCAAAATCTCCACACAGCTAAGATTCACAGAAAAATTAAGTCTAGTGTTCATAATGGATCTCAAAATTCAAACTTTTATTTTAAATTCCAAAACTCCTTGATTTTACCTTTAACTATTCTCAAATCTCCCCCTTGTTTTCCATGGCATGTTTGCTAGGAGTCAGACTGCCAGCATGGTAATAACAAGCGAGATACATTAGTGGTTATGATGCTAAACATCCCAATATATGGTAGACAGTCTTCAGAAAGTGTGGTTCTACATGTCATGGTCCTTTCCTGCCTGAACTTCTGTACATTTTCTCTCTATGCTCCCAGACTCTCCCCTTTCCAATCTAATCATCATTTTGGAGCTCATCACATAAGACTGTACATACTGGGTCAAACCAACAATCCATCTTCCTCAGTATCTGATCCTCTGACAGTAGCTGGTGCCAGATGTTTCAGAGGAAATGAACAGAACAGGGATATTTATAAATGAACCATCCCTTGCCATCCAGCCCCAGCTTCCAGCAGTTTGAGGCATAGGAATATCCAGAACATGGACTTACATCACTGAATTTCTTGCCTAATAGCCATTGATGAACCTATCTTTCATGACCTTACCTCATTCTTACTTTTAACCTAACTACACTTTCAGTCTTCAAAACATTCCCTGGCAATTAGTTCCAAAGGTTAAAAGAAGAAATACTGTGAAAATTATGAAGAAATACTTCCTTATATTTGCTTTTAACGTGATGCCTATTAATTTCATTGGGTCTTGGGTCTTCTGTAAATTATGACACCTTACTCTTCACCCCCCCCCAAGAACATTTATGTATGTATTTTACAGCATTGGTCCCAGTACAAATCCTTGGGCACCCTTGTTATTATCTTCTCTCCACTGTAAAAATTTACCATTTATTTCTACCTTTTGTTTCCTATTTTTTAACCTGTTACTGATCCATGGGAAAAACCTTCTCCTATTCCATGGCTGCCTACTTTGCTTAGAGCTTTTGATGAAAGACCTTGTCAAAGACTTCTTGAAAGTCCAACTACACTAGATTCACTGAATAACCCTTCTCCACCTATTTGTTGACTTCCCCAAGGAATTTTAATGGATTGGTTAGGCATAATTTCCCTTTACAAAACCCATGTTGACTCTTCCTCAACAAATTATCACATTCACTGTGTCTGATAATTAAGCTCTTTACTATAATTTCAATCAATTTTCCTGGTACTGAAAAAAGAGAGTCTTGTGACACTTTTAAAGATTAACAAATCTGATTCTTGCATGAGCTTTTGTGGAAGAAAATCCCATTTCATCAGAAGCTTTGTCTGATGAACTGGGATTTTCTCCCATAAATGCTCATGCGATAAATAAATGTGTTAGTCTTTAAAAGCACCACAGGTCTCCGCATTTGTTTTACTGAACTAGACTAACATGACTACCCTTCTGGAACCTGGTACTGAAGTAAGTTTGCTCTTTAGCCATGGTGGCAATCATTTGGTTCTCTTCACTATTTTTTTTTTTTAATTTGGAGGTATACATATAATTTGAGACTGTACTTTGGTGTTTTTAAACATTTCCATGCAATTTGCAGGCATTTCACTCTTTACAATTGTCCTTTTAATTATCATTTAACAAGCTTTATCACTTTTGTGTGGTTTCCCTATTTGACATTAAATGCAAATATGGTGAGTTGGTCTAGTATTATTCACACACAAGTATTTTTTCTCTTTTCCATTAGTTCAACCATTTTACATTTCTCTTAGAGTATTTTCACCAGCTCTGTATAAATTTCATACTCTGTTTTCCTCAGTTTTAAATCTTTGTATGGGCCACTGTTTACAGTTCATCCTACACTGCTCACACTTCAACTACAGTGCTCAAATCTTATAAGTGAAACATGTCACACACTGAGTCAAATACTGACTGCACTTAATGGGAGGTTTGACACTGACTTCAATGAAGCCATGATTTTAACCATGATCTTTAATTATTTTTACCCCTCATCACTTCTCCACCTCTTTATATTTGTTTGACATATATTAATACTTCAAAGAGAGCATCAGAGCTTCTTTTATAATCTCTGTAAAATGCACTGCAGAATTATGGCACTGTATTAACACCTAATAAATAAAATGGTAAATTTATCAAATTGTTGTTTCTATTTTCTTGGGTTTTAAGCTAAACCAATATTCCAGTCAGAAAGGCTCGGTGGTACTTCTTCCAGCTCTGTTATTTATTTCAATGCTGACTGAACCAAGCTTTTCGAATATCCAGATAGAATACTTTTCAGATTTAACAAAAGCTATTGTTGCAATAGCAAAAATCATTAACTGCTTGGATCAATTTTTTTTCTCCAAATAATTAGCTTTTTCTTTCTAGTCCATAAACTTTATTTATATTTAGTAAGGAAAACACCAGGTCTAGGGCTATCTTGCTAGTTATCTTGCTTCTGGCTTTTGCCACTAAAGCCATTGATTGGTCTTACTATTATTCTTCTGTACAGCATTTGTGTTAACATAATCCTTGTCAGATCAATGCAAGAATGTGATGCTACTTTCAATAAGGGCAGGAAAAAAAGCAAGCTACATAATCCAAGTGGTCAGTAGTTATGAAAACTATGAAAAACGACTGAGAATAGAGAGTTGAAAACCATAAAAATATTAACTATAATGTGTTTTTTCCATACAGATTTATTTACATTTTTTACTCTGCCAACATTCATGTTATTTAAATAATCTTTAAGTTATGCTACAGAGTAACAAACACAAGAAAATTGATGGCTAACCATTCCTCTTGTATTATGCAAATATTTAGTCAGGCATTGTAAATTTCTTTTACATATATAATGTACCTCGCGCTGTCCTATTAAAGCCAACAGGATCAACAGATATTGAGCACCTTCAAAAGTAAGATTACTTGCATTTAGGTTTAAACAATTGATTCAGATGCCTAACTTTGACAACCAGGTTTTGAAAATTGTGGCTTATACCTTTAAATCAATCTTTCTTTAAGGAAATATCTATGATTTCCAATAATCGATTATTGATTATTTTCAATAACACAATGCAAAAAGACAATTCCCTCCAAAATCCAATAGTGCCCAGGGTGAATATACATGCAGCATTATAGTTTAAGTTGGTGCTACTGTTCCTCCGGCATTCTTGGATGCTGAGGAGGGGTTTATGGTGCAGGACTATAGCCCTAAAATCTTCTTTCCCTGCCACAGCTCTTTCAGGGGAGCCTTTACAACCCAGACCACTAGAAGAGTTCAACCCTTGTACAGGACAATTAGCATCCTTATACAAGGGAAAAGGAACTACTTTTGTTCCTTCCCACTCTCACCTGTGCTAGCTAGATCCAGGGGCAATCTGGCTCCTTTTGATTCAGAAACTGAAGCAG
This sequence comes from Podocnemis expansa, assembly GCA_007922195.1. NCBI lineage: Eukaryota > Metazoa > Chordata > Testudines > Podocnemididae > Podocnemis > Podocnemis expansa. The sequence continues at coordinate 47,752,160 of ML681989.1, forward strand.
AGGTTTGTTTATAAATGCATAACTAGTAATAAATAGAAAAATGTGTATATATACACATAATTCTGTCTTTCACACACATGTGCATATACACACACTTACTTTTAAAGTGTTCCCTGCTTGCATCTGTCTTTAATCAAATGATTCTTTTTCAGACTTGTGTAGGCCACGTTTATTATGAGAATTTCAATAACTTTCCCCACAACCTACATTAAAATAATTTATCCATAGTTTCCTGATTCATCTTCCAACTCTCTTAAAATAACAGAAATATATTTTCTGCTCCTCCAAGTTCATTAATTTCTCTGAAATATTAAGAATCATTCAAAATGTTAGTGAAAAGCTCATTCATTTTCATTTAAATTTACAGAAGTTACCTGCACTGGGTCTTTATTTTCCTTAAGGGATTTTATAAACAATTCTTATACACAAGTGTTATTTGTACACTATATAATTTCGCTTCTTTACTACTGTTCTTGGAAAACTGACTAATCTCCAACTTGTAGAGATTGTCTTGATAACTCTGTAAAAGGAGAAGCAAAATAATAATCAGCCTGCTATTTCCTTATCCCTAAATATAAGCTCTTCACAAACATTTCTAAGTGGTCATAGGTTTACTTTATCTATTTAATCCTGCACCTTCCTTATCACTTTATTGTTATGCAAGACATGGTAAAATTCATCATTTGTTCTTTCTATTTATGCCTCTCTAATTCCTCTTTCTTCTTTCTGTTTGGGTTTATACTGTTTCCACTATATGTTCTTACTAGTAGTTTGACTTACAAAACAAAAACAAACTGTCACCCTAATGACTCTGACGTTCTTCATTTTCCTCCCGTCCACAACTTAACTCTCTTAATCAATGCTTTGGTTTAACTAACTCCCTTCTAAATCACTTATAATCACACTTCTTCCTGGACATACATACTTCTATTGAACATATGCTCCTGGAATGCTAAAATCCTTATAACATTTCATTTTCAGTTTTCTTCCATGACTGCCTTTTCTTGATCCCCCTTCTCTCCTCACTTTTCAAAAAAGGTCTCTTTTTGTTTCTTGTGTCTTCTAGACGTGCATCAAAGAACTTAACCAGGATCTCTTTTCTTTTTTAAGTCCTGCAAACCAAATACTATGAACTTGTTCTTTTTTCCACTCATTACAACAAAATAGGAAAATACAAAAGAATTGCACAGTTAAAATGAAAAACAAACTGTAAAACATGCAAAAATGAAGGTTCTAAAATGAGTGTAGTAGTTTCTAGTCTTGCTCTCTGGTTAAAGTTGCAGTTTCACTTAATATTATTTATGTTGTAAAACACATACTATAAAAATGAATGTATTTGAAATATGGGCAAGTTATCCTTACTATTTGAATCTTTATAGACTTCCTTCCTTATTTGTGATTCCAACTACAGAACCTCAAAGTTGATTTTTTTAAAACAAACATTGGTTCATCTCCTTAATATCCAAATCTTTTATACAACAGGAGTAAAAAGAAAAACCCTCCTGGCTTCATAATTCTGTTAGACTTAACTGTTCATAAACCCGTGCTCCCTCCCTCTCTCTCTGTTTTTTTTTTTAAAGATCACAAAACCTTCCTTTTTTGCTGTTAACCTATAGCAACCCTTCTTAATATCATTTCCTAGTTACATCAGACTCCTTCAAAAAAGTTTCTCCCTTTCTCAGCAAGGGTTGAGACTGGCTCAAAAGAGAAATGGCCAGCTCCTGGGAAGGGAAAGTGAGCAGCAAGAGCTCATACTGAAGCCTGGTCTACACTGAGAGATCAGGTCAATGTAACACCGCTTATGTCGACCTTCTAGAACATGCATCTACACTTATGTGGCCGTAAAGTTGAACTAACTGCCACCGTGAGTCAGTGTTATAACATCATCCCCACAAAAGGTGCAGCACTTTGGTCAATTTTAATAATGCGATTTAATGTCAGTGTAGATTGAGACCAGTTTTATGTGAAGTTATTTGCCCCTGAGATCCATCCCAGAATTGCCTGTTCTTGCAGTTCTGGTGCTCCTGTGCTGCCTCACCCTGGACACATCATCCGCAAATAGCTCCTCCCAAACTTGCAGCTCCAGGAAGGTTTGAATTCCATTTCCTACTGAGACATGTGGAGAGCTTTTTAGCTGAGCAGCTAAAGACATCTGAATGCAGCAAACGTGCCCCAGCATGGAGTCATCATGAGAGCTTAGATCTGATAAGCTTATGGGGCAAGGAGTCAGTACTCACTGAGCTCCAAAGATGCCAGAGGAATCATGACATTTACAAAAAAATTTGGTATGATCGATAGGGGCCACAATAGGGACACGCAGCAGTGCCACATTAAAATCACAGAGCTTTGGCAGACATATCAGCAGACTAGGAAGGTGAACAGTCATTCAGAGTCTGTGCCAAAGATGTGCAAGTATTATGAGAAGCTAGATGTGATTCTTGGTCATGACCCAATGCGTATGCCATTCCCAAACTCCCTACAATGCCACCTGAAATTGGTATGTTTTCTATTTCTCCTCTAGTTTTTTAATTTACTTTTCAAGTTGCACTTAACTGCTCACTCAGTCTTCCATCACCCTCCTCTATAATATCATGTAACAGGGAACTGACCCATTCCAGTTTGGGTGGGATCCACATTGATATAATGGGGACGATGGAGCTGCCCCAGGAGATATGAAAGAGAATTCAGAATACTGAGAGGGAAGTTCAGAAGCCAGAATCCTAAGAGAGATCTTAGAGGGAAAACAAACAAGGAGTCCTATGGCACTTTTAAAGACTAAGAAAACTACTTATCACATAAGCTTTTGTGGGAGAAAATCCAATTTTGTCAGATGCTTTGAAAATGAGGGAACTTACAGAATAGGAGGAAAATATATGCAGGGAAGTATAAGTCATAGGATTAGGTCAGACAGTTACAGCAAATCAATGCATTAGTTTAGAGACAAACACTATGGAATGGCACACAGAGGAAGATGAGGTCAAATCACCTGCTGTAATAAGCAAAATAAATCCGTAGTACCTATTTAACCCTGAGGCAACAGCGCCAAATCTGCATAAGAATTCCAGTTCAGTAGTTTCTCTTTGAAGCTTTAATTTATTATCCATTTGTCTGAGCAAAACTACTAATAAATCATCAATGGAGTGAGCAGGAAGATTGAAGTGTTCCCCCTTTGGATTTTTGCATGTCATGATTTCTGATGTCAGACTTGTGTCTATCCTTTTATGCAGAGACTGTCCTGTTTGTCCAACATACAAGGCGGGGGAGGAGGCGCATTTTAGGTACATGATAGCATAAATCACTTTGGTGGATGAGCAGGTCAACAAGCCCTTGATGGAGTAGCTGGTTTGATTAGGTCCTATGATGGTGTCTTGTGTGCAGATATGTGTGCAAAGTTGGTAGCACAGTTTGCTATAGGGATATGTGCTTGCTTTAATGTTTCTGTTGATTGGTCTGTAGTTGCTGGAGAATATTTGTTTTAAGGCTTGAGTGACTGAGGTATTGTCTTGTAGAATAGGCTGCAGGTCCTTATGATGTGCTGTAGGGATTTGACGTGTTTAGAAAGGTAGAGATCCCAGAGCCCTGAGAGAAAAGAGACCTTAGAGGAAAAATGGATCTTATCTAAGAGCCTCAGGGCAGAGAAACCCCAGAAGACAGCCACACAGACTTCCCTGGTTGAACAGTGGAGCCAGATCAGACTAGTGAAAGCAGGATGCAACCATGGAGTCACCTACAAATATCCACAAGTGAGAAAGCCATGGTCAAAGAAGGCTGACAGTTGAAGACTAAAAGCAGCAGAGAGAGATACCTGCTGGCTCTCTGAGATGAAGACCTGAAGCCAGAAGACCTGAAAGGGTTGAAGGTGGAGGGCAAAGGAGGGGGCCACACTGATACCTCTTAGGTAAGCGGCATCATTCCTGTGAATGAAATGGGCAGATTAACAACCCAGTTTACAGTGGCTGAACTGAAGCACAGTGTGTGTTACTAGAGCCAGACTCCCAGGTAAGCTGCGGCATGGTGACAGACACTAGAGCTGTACCTGGTGTTGGACTCCTAAGATTAGCATTCTTTCTGGATTATGCTGGGCGGATTCTGGTTTATGGTAATGGGGCCTTTGGTAATAAATTAACCTTGCAAAATGGACAATTTATACCAAAGGCTGCTCTGAGGAATCAAAAGAGAAACTGAGATAAGGGACCACTTATAGGACTTTCCAGAGGCCACGGTAACATGAACTGATACAATTTCTATGGAACTTACTTAATATGCTCATTAACTTCTGTCATATCTCAAACAGATTCAAATACCAGACATCTATCATCAATAAACAGCTCCTACTCATTTACCTTTGCAAGCACTTTTACCTGTATCTCTCTGATATTCATTCCTTCAGAAGCCTAATTTCCAAAACAATACTCACAACAAAATTCTCTCTTATATCAGAAACATTGACAACCATAAACGTACCACAGCCATCAATTACATATTTTTCTACTCTATTTAGTAAATTGCTTGCACTGCTGCTCAGATCCCCAACTGACTCAGCAACTACAATAATGACACACATCCCTAATAAAGGTTTTTAAAGCACTTGATTCACCCAGTAATTTACTCTCTACTGAACTTTCACAGGTTCAGTTAGCATTTTATTTTAAATTTTATTATGTATCCAAGAGCAATCAGGATATGAAGAGGATTACAGAATGTTAGTTTAGAACAATTTTTTTATTATTATTTTTGTTTTTCCCCCAGATTTTGATGAGAATCATTTCTTGCTATTACAGAAACTTAATGAAAAAGTTATAAAGTTAGATAAACCAGCCAGGAATGCTTTGGGTCAGTTGTTTCACCACTGTAAGGAAGAAACATCTAACAATATTTTATCCTATGAGAGAAACTTCTAACAATATTTTCTCCTGTAAGAGACTTTCCATCAAAAATGTTTTAAATTATTTATATTGGGAGAATATGTAAAATCCACCCATCAAAAACCACAGCCTCACTGTGCTAGGCACTCACACATACACATAACAATAGGCTGGTCCCTTTGCCCAAAAAATTTACAAAGGCATCTGTGTTTCAGAAAGGTAGGTATTATCACACCTATTTTACAGATGAGGAAAATAAGGATTGGACCATAATTTTTTTGTCCAAGGTCACAAAGCAAACATGGGTATAAAACCCAAACATCCCAATTCCCAGGTCTCTTTCCTGCAAAACTATGAAGCCTCTTTTAGGACGGCATGCCAACCTGTCACTAACAAAATTCCTCAGCTGAAGTTTGCAAAATGTTCAAAAATAGAAAGGAATGATAAAGTGAGTTCAATGAATATAAACATATCCAAAATAGTATTAATATCAGGAAGAGTCAATTTCTGAAATATTTGACCTATCAGTCTGAGATGTTCAATACCTACGTAGCAAGACTTCATATAGGGAGAATGAAATAGGAAATTATTCAAAAGCAATTGTTCTTAACATCCTGTGATTAAAAGATGAATCATCTGATATATCAGTTCAGTGTTGTCTTATTCATTTATGGAAGGAGAACTAGACTGCAGATTTGCAAGTATCATTCACATTCCAGGCCACAGCCTTGAAAAAAGGATAATAAAGAACCTAGTACGTGAAGACATTTTTAACTACACAGTTATTCAGGGGTTAAAACTTACTCTCTTTTAGTAAGGCTACAACATTAAAATAAAACTAAATTCTCTTTTCCTAGAGTCTTTTTATGATTTTTTTTTTCGAGTTTGTCAAGGACACCCAAAAACATTGAACTGGTGCTCTTCAATTAGTATGATTCTAACCAACTTAAACAAAAATAAAGACATAAAATATAAATTCTGCATGTTTTTGAGAAGAGTCTCTACACTCAATTCCAACCAAATATGAAACTTAAAAAAAAAAAAAAAAAAAAACAAATAAAAAGGGGGTTAAGGGTAGAATGGGCTAACAGGATTGTCTTTTACTTTTTTATATATGTGTTCAAATTCTAGCAAATTTAAAATGAAAATAAGATGAATTCTTAACATGGTCATTATACAAAACACACTCTGAAGTAATATTGGTGTTTTTCTCTACAAATGTCTACAATGTCCATAAATGAAGAAAGGCTAGGACTACAGTGCAACTGAAAACTATTTGCAATTGGAAGGCAATTCTAACTGTTATTATAGTACCCCTGTGAAGGACTTCTTGTGGTCCAGAGTACCATAGAACTAAGGATTTTGTAAAATGAGAAGCAAAAGGGACCTGATTCTTCAAGTGACCAGTACCTTGAGTCATCATTTATACCTACCTGTGCAAACTGAGAAGAAAGCTGTTATTAAATGCTACTAGATCAGAATTTTCCATTCAGTTTTAGCAGTGGCAGCATTTTAAAAACACTTTGAGTAAGTGCAAATGAATGCCAAGAATGGGAGGCACTGGAGAATCTGGCCCCAAAACAGTATGAAGAAATTACTTTATTAACAGAGCTAAGTCACCATCAAATAAGTAATTCAAAATTAATCACAAAAATTTAATTACTATTATCTGATAGTAATTAAAGCCAGACAGATGAATGTATAAAACGGCGCTCATATGAACGCAGTCAAAGTGAAATATCCCAACCTAAACTATCCAAAATGCTATTTTTTTTTAGAATCAATATCAGGTAGAGCTAAGCTATTAAACAGTTATTGTCATTACATTTTATTATGAAGTTGTTTTAAAAATATTCAATCCTAAATTTTGTAAAACAGCACACATATCAACTGTTATTCTCTTCAGCAGATTTCGCCTTGAATTTAAACACCAGAGACAGATTACAGACAATTATCTCGCTCACTATTTAATAAAATAAGAAAAAATATTAAACTATTCTTTTGAGAAAGAAAATAGTTTAATTTATAGCTAAATAAGAGATAAATATTTAACTAATGTATGTGTTACAGCTAAGGTGTATGTAAACAAAAAGAACATAATATAAATCTTTCAGTTCAATTGTTCATTAGCATTTTTTTTGAAAATTCTACAATTTATATGATCATTCATCAAAGCTTCAATTACCCAAAACTGCAATCCTAAAAGTGAATTCCAGCATACTATTTAATGTCTTTGTGGGAATACTAAATTAAATATAAATGCAACCATAAATCGTCTGTTCCAAACAGCTTTGGGAGTTTTTTCTGTTCTTCTCACCAGAGTCCAAGATAGCTGAAGGTAAAATGTCTATGTATATTTGTATTATAAAATATGTTTTTCCATTTTAGAAAATTAATCAGATGATCTGTGTCACCCTTCTTTTGAAAAGGCCCTTTTATTCCAGTTAGTTTGAAATTTTGAAGCAACAAGTAAAATAGTATATTTATGTGGTGTGTGCATTCCATTTTATTGTTCAATTTCATGCAGAAAATATTGATAATTTATTAGTATTTCAGCTCTTTCCTTCTCCCACCATTTAGATTATTAGTATTCGGAATATTCATTAGCAATAGCTACATATAACACTTCCAAATCAGCATTTGAAATAGAAACATATTTAAACCACTAATATTATAGTTCAGTATTCTGAATTCTAGAATTACACACTGTAGCAAGTTCAAACTCATTTTTGATACCAGCATGCCTAGTGGAGGACAGAGTACTAAACGAACTAACTAGCTTCGTATGGGGAGAAGACAGGAGAAGGAAACAGAATGACCACAGTGACTGAGGCAAGTCTACCGTTCTGAACTGATCTGGAGTTTCACAAAGGTAATTTAAATGATGGTTTATTTAAAGAAAAAAAAAAGCCTTCTAACTCTTTCTCTTTCAGAGACAGCCATAAGAACCCCAAGTGCAAAGGCTGACCCGAACAAGCAACTGGATTCCATTTCTGCAGCAGCGACTCCATCCCAGCCTGTAATTTAGCTATTGTGACCTTGGTGTGTCCCACTCTTCCTTCTAGTGATGGGTCTGTTTCCCTCAGCCCTCCAGGCCTGGGAAAAGTCATTTGCTCCCCTCAGGCAGAGGTTTCTTGCTTCCCTCAATCTTTGCACCTGTGTGGCTCTTCCTGACCAGTATTCTGCTCCTTTGCCAGATGTCTGCCTTGTAATGGCACCTTACCTCCTCTCAACACCCTCCTGTAGCTTGGAGTTTGAGAGTGAGAAAAGCTATCTCCTTTCATTGGAGGGAAGGCCTTGTTCTGGATAGGGCCTTAATTAGCTCCTGGCATGCTAACTAACCCAGAGTAACCTCTACTCAGATACAAGGGGAAAGGGACTTGCTGAGCCTGGGGCTAATATATCGATTTTCTAGAACTCCAAAAACCCTCCAGTCTGACCCCATCACATGATGAACTAGTAACTGAAAGGCAATTTGTAAGTGGCATGCAAAAAAGCCAAAAATGGAGTATCTTGTTTCTGTGCAGTACACTACTGTGAGCAATGTTGCTGTCAGTACACATTCCCCAAAGTCTGTGCAGAGAGCTGCCTCCCTGACTAGAATCACAATCAGATCGTACACAGCTGATACTCCCTCCTTCTCTGACCAACTGTCCTATTCCAACTGCCACAGAACCTTTGGGCACCAACGTTCTATCCAGCTTTCAAAGGGCCCCATGACTGAACCTGCTGAACTGAGCCGTAACTACAGCGGGGCGAATGGGGCTTTGCCCGGGGTGCCTCAATGGAGCCGCTCTTTTAAAAGGTGCATTTGGCAGCACTGGCCCCAAACGCTGCTAATTGCAAGGGACGTGTTCTGATCAGAACACCCCCAGGGCTGAAACAGCATTATAGCTCTGCTGCTGATATTCAAAACAAAAAGACTTCTCAACCACACAGTCAGTGATAGTACCGTTATTTCACATTGAGTCACAGACATTTTTGGCTTCCAAGTGACACATGGATGAGTGGCATTTCTGGAAGATTTGTGCAAGGGACAAAACAGGGATGTGTGGTTTTGCAGTTATTGTGGGTGCTTGATTGTGTTACGTGAGCTGTTTTGAAGAACTGCATGAGTAATGAAAACTTAATCATGGAATTTTCAAACTAACAGAAAAAGGTGCAACACAATCCAATGGACGGATATGAAAGCTAGAAAACTTTAGTCTGGAAACATATTTTTAAAATATTTATATATTTTTAAATAGTTTTTAAATGGTGAGAATACCACTGGAAATAAATCATCATAGGTTTTTTTGTGGCTTCTCCATCATCAGCAATGGGGTGTTTTTCTAAAATATATGTTCCAGAACTATTTGAAGGAACTTCTGTGACGTATGTTCTACAGGTCAGACTAGATGATCGCAGTGGTCTCCTTTGGGATTAGAATCTATGAACATACATGTACATGTGGAAGAGAGTCAACTGAGTCCTGGAAATGTAAAGATTTCTTTTTAATTGCTGATTTTGTGCTTATTTTATTGGGTTTCCTGAAATGACTATCATTTTGCATCCGCAACTTGAGAATTGAGAGGTCATCTATATTGATTTAAATGTTTCTTTATCTTTCTTCAGAGTGTTTATTTTAATGGTATCTGATCTGAATTGTATTGAAAAATTAGTTTTGCATCATATCTTTACTACAGGAGCAAACCACAAATTGTAACTAAATTTACTATAAAAAGTGCTGTTAGAAACAACTATTTACAAACCAGATTATTGTTATACTACAGACCATGGCTTTTTGGAAAAATAAAACCCAAATTGTATAAGGATTTTTGTCATGAGACAAATTATGTAATATTTCTTTACACTTTTATTGCAGTCTGATGATATGAATCTAATTATAGCCACTACAATCCACTTAAGCTGAAGTCACTAACCTTGTATTAATTCAGTACCAAATAAGGAACTGCTCTGTGCCCATTAACACGAGTGCCCAAAACCCTTTATGAATGGGGGAGGGGCGTACAGGGGGCCAGAAGAAACTGCCGTGCACATGTGTGAAGCTCTTGCAGCCCCAGGCTCCACTAGGGGCCAGGGTCAGCAGGGGCCAGGAACCATCGCATCTGTGGGTCTTGCGGCAACAGGCCCCTCCCCTGGCAACTGATGAGGGTGCAGCCTTGCATAGGGATGGCAATGGTTGCCAACCCCTGCATTCAGTCATCTAGTCAGTCTTCCTGCTTAACACAAGTAACCAACACCTGGGAGCAGCACACAAACCCAGCAACTATAAGGAGACCAAAGTATTACAACACACAGGAGATTAAACTGTTTTATGTCACAGGCAGAATGTATACACGGGACCAAGATGCATCAGTGCCTGAACTTCCCATCTGCTGCCTCTGCGCAATGGCAGGAGAATGGTTATGTGAGATATACTCAGACAATCCTGGCAAGTGACCTGCACTCACATGCTGCAAATGAAGGCAAAAAACCTTTCCCTGCCGTTCCTACCTTGGAAAATTCCTTCTGAGTCTCACACCTGGTGACTGAGCATTTGAGGAAGAACATGCCAGCCAAGTACCTAAGAAAGAAAATGTTTCGTGCCACCTCAGAGCTCTAGCCTTTTCTACCCAATGTCTCCTTTCCAGCCATGCTTCAGAGGATGGGAATTAAAACCCTCCCAGAATACATTGCAGGAAAAATTCTTCCTCACCTCTACATGTGGCTAGCTGAAACCAGAGATTAAGGAATGTAAGTCAAACTGGTAATGTGCCCCAGGGCTGTGGAGGTCTGTCCCCTACTATCACTAGTTACTGCATCAGATAGTTGCACTCGTAAACTGTCTCTCTTCAGACTAAGCCCTAGTCTACATTAGAAAGTTTGCTGACAAAAGTCAGCTTTGTTCACAAAGCAGTGAACTTGTACACTCTACAATACCCCACCTGCAATCTACAAAACTGCCCTATTTGTGGGTTTTTTGTTTTTTGTTTTGACAAAATAAAACTACCTTGATGAGAGATGTAGGGCTTTTTCCCCCACACAGACAAGGCAACACAGTGTCATTGTAGAAGTTGCATTGGTGGTTGGGTGGTCAACCTTTCATTCAAAGCCCAAACCCAGGGCAGCTAGTTTCCACTCCAGGCTGGGAGCAGAGTGACAAGCCTGGACTGCCGCAAGCCTGGGTGGTTGAAGCCTTTCTCCCAGCTGCAAGCCAACACCAGAGCAGCTGCAGGCAGCTAGAGCCCAGCCCCCAGTGGGAAGAGAGAAGCCTCTAGGTGGGTCCTCTGCCTGCTCCCAGATGAGAGTGGGGCAGCCTTCTCAATTTCAGGGCTAAGCATCCCAGGAGGCAGCAGGGGGTGGGTTGAAAAGCTGGGGTAGTTGAACCTACTTCCTCAGGGGCAAGAAGTCAAGGCTGCTTTTCCATGGCTTCCAATGGGGAATGAGGGTAGGAGAAGCCCAGAGTTGACTCCCAGCAGGAATGGGAATTGGGGAAGGGAATAGTCTCCCAAGGAGCCAGCCTGTGGGGCTCTTGGCATGAAGCTGAAAGTCCAATCTCTCAGCTGACACTGCCCCTCTTAAATTAGTGGAAATGCTCCTGGGGAGGACATATATACTGCTGTAATTGTAAGTGACAAGTTTTGTTGACTTAGTTTCTGAGTATAGATAAGGCCTACTTAAGTTGTTTGCACTCTTCACTGAGGACAGCATTCCAAAGCTACAATCGAGTGTTTAGTGGCCTTCGAAGTCAATGTAAATTGGTTGATTAAATGATAAATCCTATTGTCAGGGCTATGGATAGAATTATTAAATATATATAAGACAGCAGCAGCTGGGTCCTGAACAGGACATGTTATGCTAGGTGATATGCATACACAAAGGTAAATTGTCAGCATCTAAAAAAGTTTACTATGAAGAATGGGAGATAATACAGTATACACTTGCTTGTATGCATAGATGAATTAGCTATGCATCATGCTTGTATTACAAAAATATATCAATTCTTCACAATTGTCCCTGAGACTAACCATTGCAGTTGACTGATTTTTTGCAGGTGCTGTGGCAGAAAAAAAAAAAAAAAAAAAAACCACAAGGAGTCACTTTCAGAAGTGATTTCAAAGAGAGGGTATTAACATTGCAAGAAGGATGCTGCCAAGACTTGCAGAAGGGATAAAAGGAAAGAATATGGATAAATATAAACGGACAGAATGTGAAGGGCCTTGATGGGCTGAGAAAGGCTAGAGGGTGGGGAATGAGGAATTCAAATTTCTCTTTCCAAAATCTAAGGTGACGTCTGCCCCTGCCTAAGCTAGAGAAAGGATAAAAAGAAGCTGGAAATTCTGACTGGTAGCAAAAGCCTTGATCTCCAAGATACTGAATACCAACACCAGGTACACATGACTTCTTGAATGCCAAAAGCAACAAATGATCCCTCCTTACATGTCAAAATCTTAGTCCTGACTACTTTTACAATCTGGTTACTCTTTGATACTAAAACCTACATCATGCTGAAAGTGTAAAAATTGGAGTAGGATAAAATAAACTGAATATCAACACCAGTCAATGATGGGGAAAAAACTACTATACTGATTAGAGCAGACCAAGGATGCAGACAGAGTTTAGTGTGTCAGGCTCTGGGGACTATCACATAATTCTGGACTCCTGGCTGCACAATTTTGATCTAATATGCTGCATAAGACAAAGCCTCCCTTGCCTAAGATTAATTCGTACTTTTAGCAGTAGAAAATACTTCATAAAATTTAAAACAGCTTTAGATAAAAGTTACTGCAATGTCTTTTTTATTACTGAAGTATGTAAGTGGGTACGCAGTTAAAATACATAAAACTTTACCTAAGGTGGGATTTTCACTGTATGACTTCACTCAGTGCATCTGGCATGCAACTCCCACTGAATTTCAATAGGATTTGGGCATCTAACTTATTCAGGTGGCTTTGAAAATCCCAACTTATTTGGATTGTTGGTACATAAGCATTAGTCCAGATATGAATAATAAGCTCACCTGTCAGTTGAAGGAAAAGCAATTTTTATCAAGTTTCAGAGGGAAGAGGATTTGTTTGCTTGCTTTAAAAAAAAAAAGTCTCATTCTACTGAACCCTGTCTTATATTTGGGTTACACAATTCAGTGATACATGGTATTATTAGGAAGCTGGGGAATATATGAACAATATAATTAGCTTTTTAATTAAATGACCTTTTTATTAAATTAATGATGAAGTCTATCTAATTATGAAAAATGGAACACTGATGCTGATTTACATTCCTCAAGGCAAAATTATCTAATTTCTAAGTGCTAATTGGGCAGTAAAATCTTTATGAACATAGCTATAAATTACTATGGCTTCCTGACTTCTGGTACATTTCAGTAATAAGAACCTCACTCCTAACCTGAATTTTATTGGTGAGCAGCATGAACTATATATATTATAAGTATCATGTGCACCTCAGTTTGTCTATGAGATATTATCATGCCCAACTGCATAAAGTTAAACAAAGAAAGTAGAAACCAATGGGAAAGGACACCAATTTGAATGTCACTTGGGAGCATTTACTAGGGTTTTTGGGAGGACATAGCACATACTTTGATAGCGTTGGCCTCCACAAACTGCCTGTTTACAGTACACATTAACTCCTTCCCTGTGCTTTGGACTACCCTGGGCTTTGCAGTCTTTCCCATTGTGATCAGGAGCTGCTGAAGCACCAACATCGCCAGCCCTTTGTGCATGTGTGCAAAAGGGAGAAGCAGCTCCTTGAGCTCTCTCCCACAGTTCTGGTGAAGGGTAGCTGAAATTATATCGTAACAATGCAACACTTGTATTATCAAGCTAAATAGTGTTCTTTAACGAAAGGCTTTTTTATGTAGAAATAGAAATTTTGTATTAAACAAAAGGTGTTTTGTTTTGTTTTTTTAATATAGAGACAGGACATTTGGCTAAAAATGTCTGTATGCCTAATAAAAGCCATGGTTAAAATATCATTTTAGTGAAGACTATCTTTGAGCATCCACTGTTTTGGAATACTGAGATTTCTAAGCCCTAGATGGAGAACTTCTTTACAAGATGCTCATGTTAGCAAAATTGTACAAGGCTGACAAAAATTGCAGTAATTAATTTGCACAGGAAAATAGGCTTCTCTACATCCATTTGTAAAAGACAGCAAGTGAAAAGTGTGAAAAACAAACGTACTAAATTATTTTATAGTAAGAAACAATTAAACCATTCTTCATGAAATGCATAATAAAATCATGCCCTAGTAAAAAGAATTTCTCCCTGTGGAAATGTCTATTATAACAACAAGCTAAATCCTATTAGATACAGAAACAACTTCTTGCTGCCATAAAAAATGAATATATAAAGAACTGTAACAATATTCTTAGCGAGTTTCACACCATTAAAAAGCCGCCTCTAATATAAATACACATATATACTAACATTCCACAACTATACCTTGTATGTCAACTTGTTCTTGGTATAATTGGGCACCATTAAGACCTTCTGAGTAATTTGTCTTACTTGACAGTCTATCACGATATGATCCAGAGCAAGAGGTTTCTTCCCTATTCCCTTAAGGCCAAAGATGTGTTCAGTGCCATCTGTGTCATTTTTGAGAATAAGCTTGCCCTGTGACATAGAAAGAAATAAGTATATTTCAGCACTGTGAGTATCTTGCAGGGTTGCTAAACAAACTTCCTTAACCTAATTAATTGGGGGTCCATGAGGGTGAAATGAGCTTCCAAGGAGATGCTCCCTGGTGACTTTCCAGCTCATATGTAAATACTTCAGATGAATTAATGAAGACAAACTTAAGGAAGAATGCTTCCCCCCCCCAATTTTCCTATATTGCAGAGTTAGAAATATAATGCCTTATGTATATTGATTATACACTTGTTTACTTCTGCTCAGCGAAGAACTATATCTTCTAAGAAAATATTTTCTTAACCATTACTATTCTGAATTAACATGAAAAACTGGAAGGGAAAGGTACTTTATTTTCATAGTACTCATCCAGAAGAATCTTGTGCAAGAGATGGCTCCTGGTGTCTAACCCTTCACACATATTAAAGGAAATGTGGCTGCTGTGCAAACCCTGTTATTTTTTTTACATATAACATAATTCAAAAAAATACAAAAGAAATAATAACACAATACAATAATACATTGTATAATACAAAAAGAAAACGATAATTGTTAAGGATAGATCATACCCAACTCAAACACTCATAAAACAAGAAATATAGAGTACAACCACACAATCACTTCTATCTGTGTAATGATATTGTTCCCAAGAAATAAATCCATATTCCCTGGCCTGGGGTATTTTAGATTAGATGAGATTTGTCCTTAGGACTGTTAGCTGTTTGAGGAGGGTTTGTATTTTTATCACTAGATTTGTAAACTACATTATTCTGATGTTAGTAAGGAGTATGAATGGCTGTTGTACAGTTTGTGCATAGTAATTATTTTCTGTTAGGCAAAGAAGTGGTACTGAAGTGTATGACAGTTAGTGTGTGTTTTTGCATAGCATCCTGACCACTTGAGTAGCCTCAGCTAGCACACAGGTATGAATGAACAAACTTCTTCCTCTTAAAAGATAACACAGTCCTCGGGTGAACAATGAGCAAGTGTAAAAAAAAAAAAAAATCGGGACCAAGGGTGGTGCTCAATATGTGCCTATATAACAACAAGCACCAAATAAATATCAGGACTGTGTCTATAAAATGGGGACTGTTGGTCACCTCAAACAACCCTTACATTAGCATGTACTTCATAGTATGCAGAATAGAAATTAACTATAGGGACAGAATGCCAGGGACTCCACCCCAATTAGTGGCCAAAGACTTAACTAGTAATGGAAATTAATTAATGAACTAACATAACAACCATTCCTGTAGAATCTCCAAGACATACACGGGCAATGAGTGTTATTAAAGAACCTTAAAATTGGCATTTTTCAAAATGTACCAATTTAAAAAAAAATCAACTAACATGGATTTAAACTAAGGCTGAAATTCACTGTATGTATTTGTGATTAGATTGTTTTCAATTTGTATGGAGTACATGATAATTTTTAAAAATTGGATGGACAGAGACTGAGAGGAAGAGCCAGGAGAAAAGAAAAATTAGCCATACATAATATTAGCTCAAGCTGCACTGAAGGCAGTTTATTTCATGTACACATTTCTCAGGAAAAAAGTCTTGTTCTGAATAACTCTGATTCACAGAATGACTTATGCACAAGCTTAATGTTAAACACTTGTTCAATTCAGGAAAGACCTTGGCGTGCAGGTGCAAGTTTTCTCCATAGCAGCACTTCTTGTGAAGACTGAAAATCACTTCTCTTACCGTAGTTATGCACTCAGCAATAGGCTTGAACATGACAGGATATTGTGTTGTTTCCCCCGGACCCACGTATATGAGAGGAGGGCCATAAAAACAATGTCCCTCTAGGATTGCTTGAAGTTTCCAGTCCTGATGAGACACGTTACTCTGAAAACAAAACAAAACAAAACAAAAATGACACAAAGATGTCATCCAGATGGTCCCTTTTAAGCTACAACATGCATTTAGCTGCAATTGCAGCTGTATTTAACTTTCTATCCATTAATTCTTAAAATGGATACCAAATCAGATCTCAGCCTTTATTCTTCCAGGACTACCAGTTCAGATCTGGTTTTAGGAAAATAAAGATTATAATCTTAACTTTAAAATGTATATAAGTTCCAATGTTCCCTCTAAGGGGCCAATGCAGCTGAGCAATGTATGTTGCTCGCTGTGTGGCCCCCCCGCATGGGCCCGATCCTGCCCCCCCCAAGCTCTGCTGGCTGCCCGGCCTCCTGGCAGCAGGGGCAGAACAGCCACCTAGCCAGCCTACCCCCAGCCAGCCGTGCCTCCCAGGGACGGGGAGGCAGAAGGGGCCAGCACTGAGCTCTGGGGTCGGGGCCCTGGAGCAGCCCGCCCTGCTTCCAAAGAGTTTGGGCTGCTTCGCCCCTGCCTTCCCCCAGCCTGAACGGGCCTGCTCAATGGCCAGGGAGGACAAAGTGGCCCAAACTTTTTGGGAGCGGGGCGGGCCACTCCAGGGCCCCGACCCCGCACACCAGAGCTCAGTGCTGGCACCCTCTGCCCCCAGGGAGGCACGGCCGGCTGGGGGTAGGCTTGCTGGCTGCTCCGCTCCACTGTGGTGAGGCCAGGCGAGCAGGCAGGGGGAGCAGCCTCCGGCACCCAGCCCTCCCCAGAGTTGGAAGGGGGGTGGTCAGGGCCCCCCTCACCTGGCTGGGAGTGGCGCAGCCTGCCCTCTGGCCACTCCTCCAGGCCAGAGGAGCTCTCACTGAGCCGTGCAGGCTCAGTGAGAGCTGACTATGAGCAGGAGTTTTAAAAACTACCTGCTCAGAGTCACACTCAGCAGGGACTGTAGCTGCCGGCCATGCGCAGCTGGCAGCCTTTCCTGCACCAGGCAGTGCCGGGGGCTGCGCAGCCACACAGCTTTGAAGAAACATTGTATACAACCCTAAATTTAATGCTAGTAGCATGGGTACTACTAAGAATTCTCTTATAGTTACATGTCCTTGGTTCATTCCAAGATTCATGTATCATATATTCATAATATAAAAGAAGTTTGATGGAGTTAAAACTATGGGCTCAATCTAAGGAAAACTGTGCATAGGCATATGCATTCAGTTACTAGCACTTCTGAACACTAAACTGTTCAGTAGAAAGAATGTCCTGCTGCAGAAACCAAAGGAGGAAAGAAAGAAAAAAAGAAATAAAAACAGTTGTGTTTTGACAAGCTCGAGGCCCAATGGGAGATGGAGAATTGATGCAAACATGTTTTTCTTTCATGCTCCATCACCTCAGAATCTCATCCTCTTTTAAACCAGCACACAAAACAACTCCATCCTGAGGACCAGAGCCTACAGAAAGGCTGAGGAGACCAATGTCCGTTGTTATTTATCATTTTAAAATGGAAAAAGAAAGAGCAGAAATAAAGATCTCAATCACTTTGATTGTTTACTGGCATGGAAAAAGGAGCAAAGTTGAAATTTTGGCGAGGAATATGTCTATATTATTTTTTTCCTCTAGCTAGTGATGTCAGAAAGGAAAAATAACTTAATATAGCCAAAGGTTTTGACACCCCTATTTAGAGACATATGTCAATGAAGGGAATAAATGGCTATCCATGGTTTCAAAAATCAACAGTTCTGTCAAGCAGAGAAATGCACAACCGTAGTCCCTTTGAAATTATTCCATAACTGAATTGTGTTCATCAGCTGAAGAAGGACTTAACCACATATTCAGAAACAGAGTACAGTCTCTCTGTTTTAAAAGTGAGCCTTTATCTGTGGTAATCACACTTTTATCCTGATACTGCAGAACTTCCTTATACACAGAACAGAAAGGGGGGGGGGGACTGTATCAGGACATAGCCGCAAATAATAAAATTTAATTTGACTTTTAAAAAAATAACTAGAAAATTAAATAAAACTACTACATTTAAGGAACATTATTCAGGTCAAGCTCTAAATGTTAGAAAATGGCAAACTCAAACACTTAAATGTTAGAAAATGCCAAAATTTAGATTGACTGGGCAATCTTAACTCTATCCTCTTCTGCGTATGCATGATCACACATTCTTTAATTACCTGACCATGGCTCTGTTCAGGTCTCAATCCAAAGCTCATAGATGTCTTTCCATTGACTCCCCTGGGCTTTGAGTCAACTTGTCAGTGTACAGGATGATTGATGCTCAGGAAATCAGTCATGGTTGTGGAACAGATCATAGAATCATAGAGTTGGAAGGGACCTCATGAACTCATCTAGTCCAACCCCTGGCTAAAAGCAGGACCACTCCTACTAAATCATCCCAGCCAGGGTTTTGTCTAACCAGGCCTTAAATGTTTCCAAAGATGGAGATGCCCCTATTCCCTACCTAATCCCTTCCAATGCTTAACCACTCTTCTAGTGAGAAAGTTTTTCCTAATATCCAACCTCAACTGCCCCAGCTGCATCTCAAAACCATTGTTCCTTGTTCTGTTCTCTGTTACTACTGAGAAGAGCCTAGCTCCCACCTCTTGGGAGCACCCCTTCAAGTAGGTGAAGGTTGCTATCAAATTCCCCTCAATCTTCTCTTCTGCAGACTAAATAAGCCAAGTTCTTTTAGTCGCTCCTCATAAGTCAAGTGCCCCAGCCCCCTAATCATTTTTGTTGTCCTCCGCTGGACTCCTCCTAATTTGTCAACACCCCTTCTGTAGTGTGGAGCCCAAAACTGGACACAGTATTCCAGATGTGGCCTCACCAGTGCCAAATAGAAGGGAATAATCACATCCCTCAATCTGCTGGCAACAGTCTTACTGATGCAGCCCAATATCCCATTGGCCTTTTTGGTAACAAGAGCACACTGCTGACTCATATCCAGCTTCCCATCCATCAATCCTATCCCTGCCCTCCAGTGTGTTTACCATTACCCCTAGCCTGGTATCATCCACAAATTTACTGAGTGTGCAATCTATTCCATCATCCAGATCATTAGTGAAGATGCTGAACAGAAATGGCCCCAGGACCGACCCCAGGATACTCCCCTAGATACTGGTTGCCAACTAAACATTGAGCCATTGATCCCTAACCACTGAGCCTGAAGATCTAGACAGCTTTCTATCCACCATATGGTCCATTCATCCAAACGATACTACCTTAACTTGTTGACAAGAATGCTGTGGGAAACCATATCAAGCTTTGCGAAAGTCGAGGTACATCACATCAGTGGTTATTCCCACATCCACATATCCTGTCATCTCATCATAGAAGGCAAGCAGGTTTGTCAAACACAATTTGCCGCTGGTGAATCCATGCTGACTGTCCCTGATCACTCTATTTTCCTGCACGTGTTTCAGAATGGATTCTTTGAGGACCTACTCCATGATTTTTCCAGGGATGTAGGTAGTCTGAGTGGTCTGTAGTTCCCTCTGTCATCCTTTTTCCCTTTCTTGAAGATAGGCATTATATTTGCCTTTTTCAATGATCTGGGACCTCCACCATGAGTTTTCAAAAACAATGGCTAGTGGTTCTGCAATCACATTGGCCAACCCCCTCAGCACCCTCAGGTGCAGTGCATCCAGTCCCATAGACTTGTGTACATCCAAATTCTCTAAGAAGTCCCTAACCTCACCTTTCACCACCAAGGGCCATGCTCCTCTTCCTCATTCTGTGTTACCCAGTGTAGTAGCTTGGGAGCCGACCTTGCCAGTGAAGACTGAGGTAAAGAAAGCATTGAGTACTTCAGCCTTTTCCACATCATCCACCATGAGGATACCTGCCCCATTCAGCAGGGGACGTACATCATCCCTGATCATCTTCTTGTTACTGATATGCTTGAAAAACCCCTTCTTATCCTTCACATCCCTTGTTAGCTGCAACTCCAATTGCCCTTTGGCCTTTCTGGTTTTATCCCTGCTGGCCTGAGCAATATCTTTATATGCCTCCCTAGCCATCTGTCCAAGCTTCTACTTCTTGTAAGCTTCTTTTTGTTGTTTCAGCTCACTGTAGAGTTCTCTGCTAAGCCATGCTGTGCACCTTTCATATTTGCTGTTCTTTCCGCCAATTGGAATGGTATCTTCCTGTCCCCTTAGTAGGGTTTCTTTAAAATACAGCCAGCTCTTTTGGACACCTTTCCCCTTCAGATTAGCCTTGCAAGGGATCCTGCCCATCAGTTCCCTAAGGGAGCCAAAATCTGCTTTTCTGAAGTCCAGGATCTATGTCTTTCCTTTCTTCCTTTGATCAGGATCCTGAACTCTACCATCTCATGGTCACTGCTTCCAGACAAGACTGTGAGAACAGAACCTCTGCTTCATTCACCAAAGACATTGTAAGGTGGTAGTGAATGGGAAAAGGAAATTGAGCAAGAGAAAGGAGTGTTTTGTGAGTAAAGAAATTAAATATGACACAGGAGAGGTGTGCCCTAACTCAGCATCTGTCAAAGCATTCCTTTGTGATACTTGGCAAGTCACTTAAGCCACAGAGATGGCCACTCACTGTGCGTGCCTCATTTTATGAGTGTGCAGCAGGACAGACATCTCACGCCTGATCTGTAGGCTTTCTGAGCATACCCAACTGCAACCGAAGTCAATGGCTGCTGTGCAAATTTAGCACCTCACCCATTAAAGCAGATGGTCTGGAGAAATGAGCACAGGATTGGGATTCAAAATACACTCACTTCTTATCCTCACTCTGCTATTGTTTCATTGTGTGGCCTTAGGGAAGTAACCTTGTCTTTCAGTTTCCATTACCGCACTTGTGAAACTGGAAATAATAATTTACCCACCCGCCAACCCCAGAGTGTTGCAAGGATTAATTTGTTAATGCTGCTAGCATACTTTGAACAAAAAATGCTGCAAAATGCTAAACGCAGTCCAAAATCATCAGGCTCAAGCGTGTCAAACTCATTCAAGGTGGGGGCCACACTGGAAGGCGGGACACTTGTCATGGGCCACATGGACACACAGGTTCACCAACCCTTTCCTCCTCCATGTTCAGAGCAAGAAAGTGTCATTTTGCAGTCCATTTTCTGATCAAAACCAAAAAGATTGATCCTGCTTCAGCCTGTGGGCCATGAGTTTGAAACTCTGAGTTGTCTAAATGTTACATTGGGGAAATTTCATCCTTAATACACCTGTGCCTCAATTTCATCATCTGTTAAAATACTCCTTTTCATACAGGAATGTTGAAAAGATAAACTCATTAATATGAGGTGTCACTCTTCTGATGAGTACCACAGAAATGTTCATGAAGAAATGACTC
This sequence comes from Podocnemis expansa, assembly GCA_007922195.1. NCBI lineage: Eukaryota > Metazoa > Chordata > Testudines > Podocnemididae > Podocnemis > Podocnemis expansa. The sequence goes on from ML681989.1 coordinate 47,773,812, forward strand.
CTATATTCAGAGCAGAGTTGGGGGAACTAAGGTAAGTAATACCTATGGTACACATAAAATGAGGAGGACAAAAGAAATATTGAACAACCTCTTTGTTCCCACTGTACCATCGATACTTTGCACTGAAGATAATAGAGGTCCTGGGGAAAAAGTAATTAAAATATGTGATCCTTCAATTAAAGACTCTGTCATAATGCATACACACAAGAGGGTAGAAAGTAAGGTTACTGACATGATTCTAATTCTGACATAGCTCAATCTTTTAGTTACAAATATGACAACATTATATAATCTGTGGGGGGGGCATGTATGTGGTTGTTGATATTTTAACATTCATTAGGTAGCATTCCACACTGGATAAGAACTATAGGATAAATCCAGTCTTTTAGTGATTAGAGGTCTCTGTATCATCTGAAAAGGAGAAACATCTAACTTTCTGTACCATAAGTGTATAGTAGAGTTGGAGACATAACATCTCAGTGCTACACTGCAACTTTATTAAAGATATCATATACAATCCTGTGATTTCCCCCCTTAAATTTCTTTTGTTTTAACAATAAAACAATATTGCAAGGAAAAATGTGCAGAAAAAATAATAAGATGTTTCGCTTCTTTTAAGTACTTTCAAAACATGCTCTTTGGGTACTTTTAGTGTTTCACTGTGCTTTCACAATAACATCATTCTCCAGACAGCTATTGCTAATCTTGTGTTTGATTATGGATCCCTCCCCACTTCTCATTACATCAAATCTCAGTGTGACTTCTTCTGTGCTATCGCACTTACCAATCACTTCAAAAATATGGTTTGGGTAGCACTCTCCACCCCTGGTGCAAATCTTAAGTAACATTTTTATTTCTAATAGACCATTTAAGTCTTCTGTTTGTCATCTGATAACTCATCCCTTTCTCTCTATCTTTTAATCTGAGTCCTTCTGCTGATGATCTAAAATTTGAAAATGTCTTCTCTAAACAAGACACTCAACCCTATGGCTCAAAATTCACTCATTGACCCTCTCTCTCTCTCATCTTTTTAGATTGTCACCTTACACCATAATTGTTCACTATGGGATTTTTTGCATCAATTTCTAGAGCATCAGGTGCTGATCACTGCTGGAGCTAAATTACTGGATTAGATTAATTAGACTGATCCAGTATGGTAATTACTGTACCATCTTTTTTCAACCATAGTTTCTTAATACTGAATGCTTCAAAAATGTTTTACTTCTTAATATGCTATCTATATTACATATTATTTATAACCTCATATTTCTCTTAAATAGCTATTTTTAAAAACTTTGTTTGGCAGGAAAAAAATACAGAGATATGATCTTTGCAAAATTTAATTCTACTATCATGATCCTTAATTCAGACTTCAGCTTTCCTTCCATTGCCAGAAATATTTATATTTAGTATTCATATTATTCACACCAACCTCTTCTCCCTGATTGGCATTGTAGGGTATGCAAATGTGTCCCCGTCATAGAAGAAAAATCATTAGGAATGACAGAAGAAACAGCTTTTTAGGTGGGCAGAAAACAATCAGTAACTTTTCTCTAAACAAGTTTTATATTTACACATTGTTAAGACTTCCTGTTAGCAAGTTATAGTCAATATTTCTATACTTTTGTGGGGTCTTTGATGCAAGGATGTTAATTTTCATTTAAAAGGCCAAATCCATTAATCCCAAGTCTTGATTTAACCTTCTAATTGTAAAATGGACTTACTATGGGTATATCTTGAATCACTGCCTGGTAGGCTGGTATTACAAATTCAAGCTCAGCTTCAGCACTGTCTGTATTTACCACACACTCAATCATATAGATCCGGATATCATAGGAAGATCGCAGCAGAATCTGGCAAGGGTAGCGACCAGGATATTGTGGCGTAAACTTTATAGGAAGTTCAACTGCAGTATCTTTATCTTAAAAACAAAAAATTAAAAAGCATAATTATCTAAAGCATTCCAAAAATATTCAGCAAACACACAAAAGTGTCTGGAAAGGCAAACACAGTCTATATAAGGACACGTTTCTATAGTATATACGCTACACAAGTAATTCTACAATCGCAGAAAGTTTTTCCACTTATACATAGTCAATATTAACTTTGCATATATTTAAGCTTCCAAAGAACATTTTGTATAATTTCTTCTTCTGAATAGGAAAAAAAAAGTATTAACATCTACTTACTACTTACATTTAGAAATATTTATCATGTATGAATTTTTTTCCAGATAAAAACCACAATTTGTCAATTATTATACAGTGGTATCTGACATAGACTCAGCCTTAGTGACCATCATGATCATCTAGTCTCTGAACCCTGCAGAGGACATCCTGTGTAAAAGAGGGAGAAGGCGTATGATGTAAGACAGTAGCTGTGAGCAGAAAGAGGTATGATTATTTCCAGGACCAGCCACTCCAGAAGCCCTTCAAGGAATTTGCAAAAATGTGAATGCAGCCTGCAGTAACAGTTGCTTCTCTGTTGTTCCCCACAATACTAAAGAACCCCACTTCATGAGGACTTCCAAGGCTAGGTACCAAAAGAGAAAGACCTAGATAGAGCAGAGAGCACTGAGGTGGCACAGAACTTCCACACAGATAGAACTGAGATCCACAAGGTTTGAGGACACCACCATCCACTTTGTTTCACAAGAGAGGCATAACCTACCTCGTTCAGGTAAGAGTGTGGAAAAGAACTCTTACAATATTTTCCTCCTCCACTCTCTCCCCCTCTGGACTATTTTGTGGAAAGGGAGCAACCAGGTCTTAACATGTGATAACTATTTTCAAATGATATTTTAACAGTAACAATAGAATTTTTTTTAAATACAATCAATCTTCATTTGCAATGCTGCCCTTTCATAAATGATGTTGCCTATTTACTCAATTCTCCCCTCTCAGAAAATTGTGCAGCACACCAATACTCCTCTGTTGCTTTACTGTGTTCCAAAGTTGATACTTCCCTTGCCTGTACCTTCCAATATTTCATAAAAATAGCTCAAGTTCAAAGGATGAATAATATAGCATTACATTATGAGCCTTTCAACATTATTAGGCTATCAAAAAGATTATAGATTGCACCTCAGGTTCAACCTTCTTCGAAATAAATTAGTTTGTTCTTTCATAAAGACAAGATTAATGACCTGCTAATTTATGAATTATTACCCTTTTTCTGTTTTGTCACAAAATTATTATCCCCACTGGCTATCTTCCACAAAACTGTCCCAGGTTTGTCAGTTATACAGGTAATAAAAGTTCCTCTCTTATTCTGGATTCATAAATATATTTCTTGCAAATTTGACTGTAACCCTATCTGATCAGTCAATTTGTGAGAGTACATAGAAGATATTCAAACCAGTATACATATCTAAATCATAAGTGATACATTTTAAGTACTTGAAGTACTTCAAGGTTAGATGAAGTTTCTATGCTTACATAATCTACTTACTGTCAATATAATGTAGTACATTTTGTATGGATTGGAACCTCCAAAATATTTTAAACTAACAGAAGACGTATTAAAAGGTATGTACTAAAGAAGCATCTTATTGAGGAAAATTCTCCCCACATTGTTACATCCCCTCTCGCCATTTAGAGTTCCCCTTCCTAACTAAACCAGAACAGATTCAGCTCCATTACAGAATAGGATAGGCAGTTAATCAGAATTCTCCATAGGTTTCTGTAGCCCACATGTGCCAGTGATACATGCTCTAATATCAACTGGGGATAAATTCCTTCCTTCATAAGCCCTGTGGATGCATTCTGCAAACTCAAGGTGTGAGCTGGGGAAAAGATTTCCCATGTTATTTTTTAGTAGGACATTGAAATGTTTCACAAAATACTCGAGCCCAACAATATTTAATCAAGATTAAATACAGCAAATTACTAAAATACTTCATTTTAAAAGTTAATTTAATATGGAGGCGCATGAGTAGCCAGTTGCTGGACTCATCTGTCATCGCTCCATTTTGTATACCATAAAGGTGAAATGCATGCATTTAAAAAAAAAAAAAAAAAACACCTGCCTCCATTGTAACCCAGGTGCCCATCCCTTACAAGGGTGGTTGAACAGTCCTACTCCCGGCCCCCACGGGCAACCTCTCAGCAGACCGTGGTGCCTACAGGCAGGCCAAGAAACAGCTTCTGGTCCCTAGGGCAGGACTGGTAAATAGACAGTTCCAGGTGCGGCAGGCTAACAAACAATCTCTTGCCCCTCAGGTGGCACACAAACAATCTTTGGACCCTTGGGCAGCGCTGGCACACAAACAGTCTTTGGCCCCTGGGGCAGGGCCAGCAAACAAACAGTCCCTGGCCCCTCAGGTAGGGCAGGCCAACAGTCTTTCACTTCTGTCAAGACTATGTAAATTGCCTTAGTTCCTGTAAGATGCTCAGCAACAAAGATAGCATTTAGCTATAGGTACAAAAATTGGTAAAGATACTACCTGCTTTAATCTGAAAAATCAAAAAAGGTGATCGTATCAAAATACTTGCCATGAATATACTATAGGTAGTTTTAAGTTTCAGGTTTCTGATAAGAAGTAATTAATGATAGTTCTGGAATTAGGTTTAGTTAGAAATCCAAAATGATTGTTCATCAGTCAGAGGGGGAAAGGCATTAAGAAACTGACCAATAGCAGGTAAGTAGGATGGGATGAAATAACATTCGCTCCTAATATCTGAAGGGAGTGGGCCATATGTGAGAAGGCAGAACTAAGAAGTGTCAAGTTGGGAATAAAATAGTGAAGCTAATTAATATATTAGGTAGCTGATTAGCTAAAAGTGATACCACCTTGGAGGAAAAGGAGCAAAATGATCTCATTCCTGAAAGACATCATCATATTGGCTGGCATTAAGAAAACAACCAATCAGCAAGGATCTGTAAAGGTCAGAAAAACTGTATACAATGCAGAGAGCTGACAGGAAGTGGGTGATTGTGACTAGTGGACAAGAGCTGAGAAGCACCAGAGCAGCAGGAGAAGACCTGGCAGCAGGAAGCTTGTTTCTGAAAGAGCAGAAGGTACATTGACAAATCAGGGAGAAGGAAATATGGCTTGTCCTTAACCACAAGGAATGTAGGAATGACTGTAAATAAAACTGGATGTCTGTGATATGAATGATCTCCCCACCCATTCTATGACTGCCTGGCCAGCACTCACAGAATGTTAGTTAATTTCTAATAGTATTAGTACTATTGTTAAGTATGTTATTGTAATCTTATGGTATTCATGTATGTATTGTTTTCTGTATTGTAATAAATTTAGTATAGTACGTAGTGTGCTAAAGAGTGAGAGAGAGAGTGTGTGAGTGTGAGTGTAGGGTTTCATTGTTATATGCTGCTACACTGTATGTTAGTTATGCCCTGTGGCAATTTTATAACATTGTAGCATATGCTAAAGTAAGCTTATGAATGTTGCATTGCAACTTTAGAATTTTATGTTACATGCAGTGGTGCCATATATAGTTTATAGTGTTTTGTATTGTCCTAAGCAGCTAAGTTCTGTATGTTTTATTATGCTAATTTTCAATTAAAAAACAGTTATATTAGAATTAGTAGTTAATAAACAGACATTTGTTTCTGAAGAATTTACTATCAAAATATCAATCCTTTGAATGGAGGGCTATATCTGTTCCTCTGAAAGATTTAAAAAAAGGCAGGAGGGTCAACGGAGTTTTTCTATGGAAGTACAGTAGTGAGGCTGGAGAGTGGTATTGTGGATCCCAGAGTTTTAGAGCAAGACAAGTACAAATAATCTGAACAACCATAAGCAACTAAAGGAAGGAAATGTGTAATATTTATTTCATATGCCATGTACTTTACTCCCTAGAAAATGATTTAAGAGAGACTAGCTCTTCAAGTAAAAACTACTTTTTAAAACTCTTCTGAGATATGTGATGGTTGTTCCCTTCTGCAGAATGTTACTTCTAATGCACGCAGTAAGATATGAGCACTTAAGGTTCTCTCAAACCAAAATGTTTTTCTTTTGTTTCCAGCACTGTAAGAAACCTAAGTGCCTCTGCAAAGATTAGATTAGAAATTAACTGACACTTGCTGAGAATCATATACAGCATCACAACAGTGGTAACCAGTACAGTAGTTGGAAGTATATTTGAGAGCATGCAAATATGATGGGCAGCCACCAGACACCTCCCCACAGCAGGACCATGGTTCCCTGAGGGTGAATGATGACCCTAACCTTTACCTGCACAAACAGGAGAGACTGATCTGAAGAAACCGTTCAGACATGAGCTTTCTACAGTCCGCATGTTCTAGCATACTCAGAGTACCTGAACAAAGCCACAAAGAGTAAGGTATTGTCTGTCTGAACTAGGAAAACAAACAGTCAATATATCAACTCTTGGCATCCACTATACTCACAGCTCAGACAGCAAATGGCATGTCTATTATATAAATAGTTGAGTGAAGAGGTGCAGAATTTGCTGAACTTGGCTTCAGACTAGTACACTGATTTCTATAGCAGTGGTTCCCAACCAGTGTGCCGCAGCAACACCCAAAGTATGCCATGAGAATCTGGGAGAGCTAAAGTTAGAGCTCCCTCCCTGCTCAGCTCAGCCACGTGGGCTGTGCAGGGCTGCCAAAAAGCAGTGGCAGCTTTTGGGGTACGCGAAGCAGGCAGCTGCCTAGTGCCCCAAGCAATAAGGGGTCCTGTCCTCAACCTGGTGGACAGAAATGAAAATATAGAAAAATATAGAAATTGCTCCCATCTAGCAGAGCTAGTAGGCTGGGAGCCTAAGCACTTTTCACTCTTGGCTCATCAAGGCAAACTATCATTAGGATCTGTGCTTCGTCTGAATTGCAGATTTCACCATTATCTGCCCATCACCTTCACACTGACATGCTAAAAAAGCAGGAACAAGCAACAGACAGCACGACAGTAGGAACTTTTCGCTTGGGCTCAGCTTTTAATTCCTCAGTCTGGCCATTTATTCTGCCATTTTTTAATTTTGTGAAATATTGCCTTTTCCTTTTCTTTTTTACCTGTTCTTTTGCCTTTTCCTTTGACTTTGTGACCATTTTTAGTTTGGCTTTGGTTAGATCAGTTCACCAGGAAGGTCCATATAGGCTCCTACATATAAATACAGTGCTGCCCTCTTAGACAATCATTACAGCTGTGTGTAATGTCTGTGCTGTATCTTTTTTTTTAAGTAATTTTTTAGCTTCTTCTGTACTTACTATTTAATATTTTTGAAGGGGCAAGAGTCTTATAAACTTGAGTACTTCAGAGAATTTCACTGAAATTTGGTGTTTTTCATTTATAGCTACACACTAGGAACATTTTTTTACTTATTTTTATTTATTATAATTATTTGTATTAAATATCTAGTGCACATAAACCAAAGCCTATATGAAACACTTGTAAGATTTCACTGCCAAAATTTTAAATATGGTATTTTAGTTATTTCTGAGCCATCATTAATGTTACCACTTCTTATTTATTAATTAATGCTCATATTTTTAAAAAAAATTTACGTTAACTTAACTTTGTAGTTCAGCATTAGCTCATTTATGTTAAGTGAAAGATGATCAACTTATAAGCTTCATGATGGGAAGATCCTTAAAAATATCATACCCAAGAATAATTTACAAGTTCCAGAAGGATAGTCATGTTAGCTCAGTTCAGCAAAACAAAAAAGGAGTCCTGGGGGGTTGTGTGGGGTGGTTAGGGCTGCAGGGGGGGACTGGGGCCACAGGGAAAGTAGCAGTGGGGGCCAATAGTGAGCCCTTTAGGGGGCGCCACATAGTAGTTTGTGGTAGGGAAGCAGCTCCCAGCCTGTCAGCCAGCCTGCAAACAGCCAAGGTAATGGCTTTGAGGGGGGCTGTTGGGGTGCAGAGGGTATGTGTGTAGCAGAGGTGGATGGGAGTGGATGTGTAGCAGAGGGTGTGTAGCTGAGGTTGTGGGGTGGCTGTTTGGTTGGCGGGTGTGTAGCTGGAGGGGGTGAGCTGGGGGCTGGAGAGATAATTCTGGCCCCTGCAGTGATGGGAGGGTCCATCACAGGCAGCAGGGAGCTGGGGGAGGGGGGAATGGGACCCACTGGGGTGGGAGAGAGCAGCAGTGGGGTGAGGATTTGCCCTGGGTGGCAGGGAGCCACTGTGGAGAAAGGGGGAAGTGGGGAAGTGAGTGCTGTGCTATGCTCCCCTGCCCTAACTTCCCACTCCCCAGGTTCCCCCTGCCCCTCTGACGAAGCCACTCCTGTTCTCCCTCCCCCTCTCCTCTCTTGGCACCCTTGTGCTGTTCCCCACATGGCTGTCCTTGTCCTCTTTGGCCACCCCTGCCCAGGAATGGTGCTACCATTTCTGGCACCTCCCTGCAAGCAGAGCAGGTGCCACTGCCCCCCTGCAATGCTTACCAGGTTTACTGGGTTGCACTGGCGCTGCCCCTGCCCTGCTCTGCTTCACTCCCCACACTCACTCCTGCCACAACAAATAACTCCTGACCTCCCCTGTCTTGCCATCCCTGCTCTGCTACCCCTGCTACCCCACACATCCGCATTTCCAAACCACTGTGCCATGGTTCATAAATATTCATGTTATTTTGATCTAATTTGAATATTCATGCGTTTTTAATGGTGGTGTGCCTCAAAAAGTTTGACAGTATCAAGGTGTGCCACAGCAGAGAAGAGGCTGGGAACCACTGTTCTATAAAGTAATGAGCACTCACTACAAAATTTTAAAGATTGTCTTATTCAGTATGATGTCTATGATTCAATTAAAGCCTTCAAATGGGCACAAAGGCAATCCTTTCAGAGCAATGAAGTAGAAATCCATGGTTCACCAAAAACCTATCCCAACACAATGGAGCACGTACATTGGAAATCCCAAGAATAAACCAAACCTGGTAACATTTTTGCCAGAATCATGGTGTGATATGGCAGAAACTTTACTTGTACAAATCAAAAAAACAGTTCCTGCAGATGGATTCAGTTACAGCCTTATTGTTCTCTTGATCACTTCAGATGGAGTTTATAAACCAAGATCTATTCTTGTTTGATTTGGTTTTATGCTGAAGTGAAAGAAAGCCAGATGTATACCAACCCACATCACAACAGCAGACTTGCCCAACGCCTATGCAGAATGTTGACAGCAGTATACACATAGACTGGTTGTGATTCACCAGAAAGCTAGCAAGAACTGACTAACTAAAGTCTTGGAGGCATATCAGGAAGAATCCAACCAAATTTAGAAACCTTGTAAATTTTGTAATTATGGTGGATATTCTACTTTCACTGTTGAAATTAGTAGAAATTCTGATAACCCTTCTCTATGACTCAGTGGTTATAACTCAGTGTATTAAATAACATTCAGTGTAAGATTTTCTGTTACAAGTATGCCTGAAATCAGGACTCCTCTGAACTTATGATAGTGTTCTCCAACATACCAACCAAGCAAATTACCAGTCTCTTATCTGGAACCATGCTACAGAGGCCCAGATTGACACTCCTTACTTTGTTCAATGGAAATTACTGGATTCACAATAAGGATGAACAAATTTTCCCAGTGACTCAAACCTCCTAATACTGTAGGACTCTTGAAAGTCACTATATGTAGGTATAAAAAACCCACATAACAGTGTAACTGCAGTTGTTAAAGACAGAGCATGGTGAGCCCACGGGCTTATTTGTGTACTGGTGGTGAAGTCTGTTATAATCCTCTTCAAGTTACCACATGTGGTATATGTTGAAAAGTACTAAACAGACATATATACTGTCACACTGACCATTGCTGAGGAGCCAATTTGCTATTAGTGCAATAATACCCCTGACTTCTATTATAATGCATACTTTATTTAAAACTATTGCATCAGTGAATGAAGTGTTTGCTCATCGATTCAAAACACATGCTTAATATTCTTGAAGTAATGAGTCCTTTTAATAATGTGTCAAACAAACCCTATGTAAGACTAGATTTTGTTTTTGTCTTAAGATAAATTTTACTGTTCCTTTTTTCCTTTCAAACTTGTCTTGGCAACTTCAGCATGTTTTCGGGACTTTACATGTAAGCTAAAGGTTGTTTTGACATGGGTAAAAAAGCTTTGCATTGGTGCACCTTGCTGCCACTTAACAAACAATTATTAAATCCATCATCTCAATAACACTTCTATCAAAGTGACATAGTACTTGCTATACAGCCAAAATTTGCAGCCTGGTCCTTCCACTATTAGACAAATGCCACCAGTATTACTAATACAGAGCTTTCAGAAAACATGAATTGGACCCACCAAAATCATGAGAGTGGCTTAAAAATTTGCCCCCCCTCCCTTTTTTTTTTTTTTTTTTTAAGTTTGGGATTCTTTTACTTGTCTTCTGTGCACTTGGATGACATTATCAAGCTTTTCTCTATAACCACAAGGGATAAAAACATACAGTTTTTTTTTTAATTAAAGCTGAAATTTTCATGTAATCATCGTAAGCTGGGGTTTCAAGAAGAACAATAAAAGTCATGGGACCCTGATAAATTCACAAAAGTTGCTGACAAGTGCACAGCTTGCAACATCTGTTTCACCACCAAGCACATCCCCAGGATTAACAGCAGCAATGTTGATTTTCTTGTCTCAGTTTTAGGTGAAGAGATTTAAAGACTTCATTCCTTGAGCCAGCAAGGAACTCACTGAGTTGCCATAAACATCTGGCACTTTGTTCTTAACTATTTGTAGATTACTGCAAAGGCATACAGAATCAAGGAAAGGTACTTAACTTCAGTTAGGGTGTGCCTTCCCAGAAATCCACCTTTTCCAGGGAGCAGGTTAAATTAGGTTGATGATAGCTCTTCCTCTAGTGGTATGGACTACAAAAGAAATGTTGACCTGCACTGGACATGTTGTTATTGGACTGTATCCTTGATGTCTTAGAGCCAAGTTAAATGACATTCCTACAGTACTGCCTTTCTCCTTGTGTGTCCAAGATGCTTTTACGAAGAATAGACATGGAAATTACTCAAACCTTCTTCACTACTCAGTATAAACAACTACTTGCAGTTATTAAACTGCATCAAACTGTCAAGTCTCAGAGGTTTTATGACACATGATGTGGCCTTCGGCAGGTTACTTAATCCTCCTCTCTTTCACTGACCAGGAGTTGTGAATAATCTTTGCCGACCTTATAAAAGCTGTCTAGAAAGAGCTGGTTGCCCAGCGACTGTGTTAGATCACAGCCCTAATGCGTGAAGGCAGGGAGACAGGCAGGGCCACATCCTGCTGTCTCTCAAAGTGCTGCACAACACCTCGTTCACTACTTCCCATACCACCCTCACCTCCCCTGTATTCTGTAGTGCTATATCAAAAAGATTAAGAAACTTAAAGCATTATGAGCCACTCATATTACGGAAATTAAGCATCAGGAACCCCTGATTAAATAACCCAATATTTTGCATTCTTTTAATTACATTCAGAGCCAATGTTTAGGAAATGGTTGCAGATCATGTATCATAATTACATTATCCAAACTACTTACTAGAGTCTTTCATCTTTCTGTTATTAATGCTAATTTTTTGACAATACTTTTTAAGTAAATTCAGAGGCTACATGTGCATTAAACCCTTTAAAATATTGGTTGTAAATCCAGAAACTTGAGTCTCAGGGTAAACCTTTCAAAACCAGAAAACATTGAAACTGTACAACGCACATTCTTTGAAAGAAAAGGGTAGAGTACAAGCTCACAGTACATGAATGATGCTGAGGTTCAATGGCCACAGCACTTGAAATCGCAAAATTACTGTGATGAGACTGCCTGCAAACATCGTAGCTTTGACAGAGCCCTAGTTTTTCTGCACTTGAGGCTTTCATTCTGTTTGACTTGTCAGTTTTGATTGCCCTAACCTCAAATTTAAAATTTAACCATCAGTAACTACAATAGGGATCAGCAAACTTGGCAGTATCTCTCCTAAGTTTATTGTTGACAAGAAGCAACATCACATTTATGGAAACTTGTTTTAGTCTTTTCCTCTAAAAAAAAAATAAGTGTTTGAATTTAGTATTTATGACACTTGCTGGAATAACCCCTACTGAACTGCATGCCAAGGACAGGATAAACCTGAAGAGCAATATGAACTTCACTATGCAGCCACACTGTGATCTACTGGGATCACCTCTAAAGGCAGTTGCCTCAAGGGTCAATCAATCCTTTCTGATGCTACCAAGAAATGTATAAATGTGATGTGGCTATCTGTCCACTACGAATTAGTTCAAGATCATCAATTCATTTCACAAAAGACACCAGGTGGGGACAGGGGGAGAAAAGAAGAAGAAGGGTTTCAGTCCTGGATTCTGCAAGTCCTCACATAGGGCACAATGTGATGTGAATGGTGGAGTGGCTGAAGTATAATGATGAGCTTAGTAATGTGCGTTCAAATAAGCATAATAACTTTAGTGCCCATAGTTTCGAGAGCTCAACACCAAAAAACTTACACTTATACACCTACAGAAGTAGTCAGATTTTCAGAAGTTCTCATTTCATTTGGTGCTGCTGGGTGGTGAGCATTTTCATAAAGTTGGTCACTTCATTTAGCTGCCTAAATGGAAGCTGTGCTCTTTTGAAATTCTGGACAGAACTGTGTAGACTCAGTTTGATTGAATGCTGGGGGGGGGTCTACTCCTTTGGCTTTGAGTAGAATTAAGTCTCAAGTCTCTTACACTTTTGATCATTTATTTTCAAGTGAAAAGGATAAAAAAAATGAGATGGAAGCCATGGGTCAAGCATGGAATTTCCAAGGAGATGTGCTTAAGACTCAGGCATAGGAATTTTAGCCATATTTTCCTTCTTTAATCTTACACCTGTTAGTAGTCTGAGACCAATAGTAACCAGTAAGTAGTCTTCCGTTCTCTGTGGCATCATCTCTGCAAGCCCCTATGACAGAAGACTAGCAAGAACAGCTTCCCCATGCAAAAATTTCTATTTTACAACCATCCCTGAAAAGCCAGTGGATGTGGGTATGAGCTTTAGCATGGTTTCAACCTATAGGCCAACTTCTGTTCTACATTTTCTAAGGCAAGAGAGAGAAAAGGAAAAGACAGCAGGTGAAAGTGCTTTGAGGTCCTCTCATTTACCTTCAAAGTTATAGGAAGTTAAAGAGTTTTTTATGATTAGTTTCAGAATGTTTACTATACATTGCTAACTGGTACTCAGGCCTGCATAGCAAGCCAGGTTTAAAGTTGCAATGTTCGCACTGCACTTTTATAGTCCAGACTCCACAAGCCTGAGTCTGCTGACACAGCACAGTTGCAAGTGTTTTGCTATAGTGTAAATATACCCTGAGGGGGCTGCAATCTGTAGCAGCAAGATTGGCTTTTGGTCCCACCTCCTTTTATTCAAGTGGGGGGGGGGTTACTGTTTACCTAGCCTTGCCCCAAAGGCAAATCTAGGTGCTCCTTGATTGCCTCAAGACTCTTCTTAGTTGTAAACTACAGACAATCCCTTCAAGGAGTAGTGCATCCCACCAGACTCCTATTGAAATAAAATTATTAAATTATACATAAAAATAATCTGAGAATTTCCCAGAGTTGTCAATCGGAGTTAGTTTTATCAAATCTAATTACACTACTAGTACTGTAGAGTACTCCACATGGTTTCTCAAACTGAATAGTGACAGAACCTTAATAAAGATTAATTAATGAGCAACAAAAGCTATTAGTTCCATGTTCTTCTTAAGCCTTTGAAACTGACAGTAAAAAAAACATTCTGAACATTTCTTTATATTTACAGCCCATGCTGAATCTGGTGTGCCATAGAACTAATTGCATGGAAAACAGCACTATTAGCTAAGTAAATTGTCAGCTTTGTTATTGTCATATCAAAGAACCAAAACTCCAGCCTCACTTAGTAGCCAGCTTTAAAAAACACTGTTCAATAACTGAGGTCTAAAGTTTGATTTATTCTTCCTCTGAATTATAAAGTCGTCATTAAAAAACTTACACTGTTCTCTGTCTGACCATATACATTTTTGTCCTAATGCAGCAGAATCAACCATCAAGTATGAATTAATTAACAAACTATTTCCCAATATCCATTGACAGCACTGATGGTGGTGGCACAGAAAGAAATGAACAAAGTAGAATTATGATGATTTGTGCTTGCCTACTTTAAAAATTGCTAAATGAAAAAAAAATTGTGCAAACAGCAAGAATAATTCTTGAAGCTTTCCTGAGGTTACAGTATGTCCCAAAGGAAAGTGAACTCAACAAAGAAAAACAAACCATTTAAAAAAAAACACTTATGCACACAGAAACCAGGTACTATATTAAACAATTTACCATTAAAATACTCAAGATCTGCATGGGCTCATACAGAAATCTTCTCAGCTGAGCTGAGAAATAGCAATTATATATTCATCTAATCAAAGTATTATCTTTATCTTGTTCAAGTGTCAATCTAATTTTAGAACTAATTAATTAATAGAAAAGCTTCAGGAAGCTGTCATCTGTTTATTTAACAAAGGAAAATAATCTGTGAAGCATATTTGTTACTGTATTTATCTGATCAGATCCAATAATGAATGAAATTGTTTAATCAGAACCAGGAGATCACTTGACACAAGTTCTGGAAAGGAAACAGGTTTTTTTTTTTTCCTAAAGTAATTTAAAATTCAAAGTGGCACTTAAACGATTCAGATGATAACTATTATTCACTTATAAATGGAAATTTTCAAATTAGTCTTTTCCATAACAGTCACATTTGTGGTGTGTGCACACCATATCACAGAAACTCAGGAGCTACTTTGATGTTCGAGAAATGGCAGCCAGGAGCTCAAGCACTAAAATAATATAGCACAATGGTTCACCCTAAAATTACCTTTCTAAAACTATCTTCAGTATTTCTAAGTCTGCCTACAAAAAGATTTGAAAACAAGTGGGTAATATTCCAAATATATCAAAAAGGACTAACTGTGAGATCTTCGATTACATGTGAATAAAGTTATTGTCTCCTTCACAAGTCACCTACCATCGATTTTCACCTTCGGAACCTGGGGGAAAATGAATCTGCACAGAAAAGAGAGCTGTGGGTTTGAAAAAAGAGATATTAGAGTGGCCGTCTCGTAAGCTATGTATTTAACAAAAGTGGGGCAAAATCAATAATACTTTAAAAATATTTGCACAGCGTTATTGCTTCACCACAAAGTGAGAAAACTGGGTTCTTGATTTAATCAAGGAAAAGGGCTCAGAACCAATACAAAATAATACAGTAAACACTTGGCTAGATGTCATCACTTCTGGAACCAAATTAGAGTGTTGAGTATATCTTTTATTGCATTGAAACAAATGAATTTAATGTTAGACGTGATGATAGTTTAGAAGCAGGTCATGCCAAAAGACTGGACAAATGTCATCTAGTAATTTCTGTAGAAAACAATGGCATAGATTTCATCTTCCCCAGCTTTAGAAATTATAAAACAACAAGGAGTTGTGTGGCACTTTAAGACTAACAGATTTATTTTTTGCATGAGCTTTCGTGGGAGAAGATCCCACGAAAGCTCATGCAAAAAATA
>ML681989.1:47789706-47841448 GCA_007922195.1 Podocnemis expansa
TCCCACGAAAGCTCATGCAAAAAATAAATCTGTTAGTCTTAAAGTGCCACACAACTCCTTGTTGTTTTTTTTACTGGACTAGACTAACACGGCTATCCCTTTTGAAATTTAGAATTTCTGCCTTAAGTACAAGAGTGCTCTTTGAACACAGAAAAAAGAACCCCAAAAGTTCTTTTAGCATCAGTTCAAGATTTTTACACAAAGACAATCAGAGAAAACTGAGTAAATCAACTGCCAAATTCATCAGAAGAGATCTGGAACTCTAAGTACTTCTCAGAGTACTTCTATAGAAAATCTTTTTATTCATTCACTGAATAAAATAAAATAAAACCTCTTATACTGGACATTTTTAAAAAATATAACAACCTATACTGTTAAATCTTATCAGAAGAAACTGTAGAACTCATTTTTTTTATATAGAGACTAATTTAAACATCAAGATGTAATTTAATGTCTTTCATTTTAAGAGCAATTTTTCAGTGCATTATATTTCTGCATTTCCATCTCTTGCTGGACAATTTTAATGATGTAGAGTGTTTTTTTCTTTCTTTTGCTTTGCTTGGGTTTTTATTTCCAATTTTATAGGAGAACTAGACAAAGAAAATATTCAAACAGATGTGTGACTAGGAAGGCAGAGAACTTATAGCATATCTATAAGTCCACAGTTGTGTGGGTGGTAAATGACAGATGTGTGATGTGGTAAGAAGCTATATATTTTGAGAGTTATTGCACATGCTCAGCGTGTTCATGTGTGATCTCTGTGTGTAACGAATACAGACTGGTGGACCTGATCATCAGCAAGGGATAAAAATCCATGTCTAGTTCTGTTTGTAGCTTTTTCTTCAGAGCTCAGTTCTTTTAACACAAAGAAAGGGAACTATAAAACAACCATCACCAAAGCTATAGTCCTGTTCTGAGCTCTGACTGTGGGGTCTTCTGGTAAGTAGAGGGGCTGGACCTTCCTCAGCCTAGGGGTGCCTGTGGAACATGCTTGCCCTCTTGCAGCTGCAAGAGCGTGTATGCAACTATCTCCTGGTTCCAGCCTCCTTCTTGGAACTGGTGCCAGCATTTTTATCATAGAATTATAGAAACTAGAAGAGATCATGAAAGGTCATCAAGTCCAGTCCTCTGCAGTCATGGCTGGACTAAGTATCCTCTTATACTATTCCTGATAGGTGCTTATCTAACATGCTCTTAAACACTTCCACATGATGGAGATTCCACAACCTGCCTGGAAAACTTATTCCACTTGTTAATGACCCTGGCAGTTAGGAATTTTTTCCTAATGTCCAACCTAAACCTCCCTTGCTGTAATTTAAGCCCATTGCTTCTTTTCCTATCATCAGCAATTAAGGAGAATAATTTTTCTCCTTTCTCCTATTGACAACCTCTTAGGTACCTGAAAACTGTTATCATGTCCCCTCTCAGTCTCCTCTTTTCTAGATTAAACCACCCCAGCTCTTTCAATCTTCCCTCACAAGTTCCAGACCACTAATCATTCATGTTGATCTTCTCTGACCAGACATCTAATCATTCATGTTGTTCTGCTCTGCTCTATCCATTAGCTGGGTGTCAGATCATGTCATTACTATCTATTCAGCTGGGTCAGTTGATTCCCAGCACCAGCCTGCTGGACTTCCCTCTAGAACAGAGGCAGTGGCCACTTCCATCACTTCATACTGACTCAGATATTTTAGGCTTTGGCAGGACATAACAAATGAGATTCCCAGTGTCTTATTCTACAGATACAACTGAACAGTGGCATCAACCTACCCCTATCCTTTGCTCGTTCCAGATGTGACCCTCTACTTAAAATGTTGGCTCCACTTCCACATAATGCAAAAGGCTTTTATCTATGTTACAAGTGCATGATCAAGTTCTTTGGAGGTAACTGATGGTGTTCAGGAGAGAGTTTGCAGCAAAATGGAACAAAAAAATGCTCACTGCAGTGTTTGTTTAATACACTAAAGTATCTGTGAGCCAACAAATATCAAAATGTATCCATACCTGCCTATCCACCTTTTGTACACATTTCTACTTCAATTGCTCAAAGCTACTATTAGTCCTATGTTCTACTGCCTAGAGATCTGGTCCCCTCCACTTGAAGAAGTATCTTGGTGAACTGTCTAAAAACCATTAGTTCTGTATTCTGGGGACCCATCTAGTATTCAGGTTTCAGATAACACTAGTAGAGGTTCTGTAATATCAGGACTACTGCATTGATTGGTCTCTGAACTAAAAATTCTCCTCTCAGAAGAAACCTAGATTTGATTTCTTGAGGGGTTGAGGGGGGGGAGCAAATGCCATCAGATTTCCTTAGTGAAATAGAATGGAGGTTTTGAGTTTCCAGTAATCTTGGACAGTAACAAGGGCAAGCGCTAAATAAGTTGTTCAGGCTTCTTCCATCAGAGATAGAGCCATCAATTTTCATGTAATGGAAAGCCAACATTCTTTCTTCTACTGATGTGCAACATTTATTCTATTCTTCTTCAATTCTGCATTGACTTCACCTCAACTTTATTGTATTTTTAAAATTCTCTTACAATAAATCTCTGTACAGGATTACAGAGCTTGTATCTGTTTTCATGTTCTCTCCTTTGTGTCTTTCAGCTATCTGTTCTTCCTTTCTGTTGATTATTTGGATTGGTTTTATTTCTTCCTCCATTCATTCATTCTGATGATCTCATTTGGTCTCCTCTGCTTGTTTCATAGATCTAAGGCCAGAAGCAGGGAAAGGATCTAGACTGCCTCTCTCCATTAACACAGGCTACAGTATTTCACCAAGTGACTCCTGCATCAAACCAATAACTTCCAGCTGATAAGAGCACATCTTTTAGAAAGACATCCACAATCTTGATTTTAAAACTTTGAGTGATTAACAGAGTTTGGCATACCCTTAGAAACTGTTTCAATGTTTATTAATTACCCTTACTATTAAAAAGTTGCACTTAAGTTTTAGTTCATTTGTCTATGTTCATCTTCCAGCCAATGAATCTTCTTATACCTTTGTGTGACCAATTTAAGAGCCTTTTATTTCCTGAAATTTTCTCTTATGTAGGTATATAGACCATGATCAAATCACCTCTTAAGCTCCTCTTGGATAAACTAAATAGATTGAACTACTTTAGTCCATCATGGTAAGGCAGGTTTCTCAAACCTCAAATCATTTTTTTTCTGGACCCATTCCAATTCATCAGTCTTCTTTCTGAAGTCTGGACAACAGACAGCACTTCAATAATGGTCTCCAAAATGTCATATACAGTAGGAACATTACCCTCCTATTTCTAATCAATATTCCCCTGTTTACACATCGAGGACTGCATTTTCTCTTAGCCATAACATCATACTTCATGCTATGTTAATTCATTCTATACAGTATTAATTTCCCTTTAAAGATATTGCTTTGCAAAATACAGCTCCTATCCCATATGTATTATCTACATTCTTTGTTCCTAGAGACATGACCTTAGCTAACTCTCTTCAAATACATAAAATTCAAACAATTCCAACTGACCATGGTTACTCTGTAGAACAGGCCTATTCTTATAATTTTACCACTTTATTAATCTTTGCCATTTTCAAACTTCACCAGTAATGCTTTTATATCTTCCCCTAGATCAGTGGTTCTCATCCTTTCTGTGGATCATGACACACGTGGTTGTGTGCACAATCCTACAGGACACACCAGCCCACCCCCCACCAAATCCAGTCACTCACCCAGCTCTGTGACACACTTGCTGCTGTGTGGCAACTCAGTAATGTATCCCTACATAGTGGTTGAGAACCACTGTTCTAGACCCGGGATGGCTAAACTTATGGAAGTCAAGAGCCACACAAGTTGATCATTAAACCTTTGAGAGCTGCACTGAGCATATAGCCATATGCTTTTACCTACTCCAAAATTACTAAGTTTAAAATTCATTGAACACTTTAATTTTATCATAAAAAGAGGGCAAATATTGCTCCTACTAATGTCGGATTCTAATAATTACTTAAGGTTACCATGAAAATTAGGCCTATAAAGTAAAAACTTAGTTGTTGCTTGATGTAGAAGACTGCAGGCTAGTGGTGAGTTTTTTAAATTTCCGACCATGCCATCGCTTCTCCCCACCGTCCCAACCCTCTCCAAAGTTCCTAGGCTGGGGCTACTTTCCTAAACTGATTTGCTGACATTCTTCCAGGAGCCACACTTTTTCATTCAAGAGCCGCATGTGGCTCCCAAGCTGCAGTTTGGCTAGACCATTGATAAAGATATTGAAAATGTTCTAGACCATTGATAAAGATATTGAAAAACTCCAGGCCAAAACCAGATTTTGGGAGGGTGCCATTATAACAACCCCATTGTATGATGATTCCTCAAAACTGCGAGTGTCCAACCTCTTGCTTCACAGAAGTGTTGAGCAAAAATAATTTCCACTGATTTACACTGAAGTTATTGGTGCTTGATGCTTCTGAAAATTATTCCCAAACTTAGTCAAAAGCTGGGCATCCAAAAAAAGAAGGTACCCCCCCCAAAAATCAGACAATTTCAGCCACTATTTATTCTTTTACCCATACTCCACTTGAGCCTCCTTCACATATTTTAGGAGATTGGGAAAAGCAGCGAAATAAGATCATAATAAATCTTGGGCCCTTTAGATTTGATCCTCAATAACCGACTGTGAAAGAAATCCAGTTTTTTTCCTGAGATGTCCCATTATGTGACTTTTACTTAGAAATGCCACAATAATTTGTTAGGGTTTTTTCCCTAATAGATCAGTCTACAAGATATAACTTAGTAATTGGACCTAATATTTTTTTCAACAGACCTGCTAGAAAATGTGGTAGAGATGATGAAGAGGAAGGCTTTGGTTAAAATATTTT
The DNA here is from genome assembly GCA_007922195.1 of Podocnemis expansa. NCBI lineage: Eukaryota > Metazoa > Chordata > Testudines > Podocnemididae > Podocnemis > Podocnemis expansa. The sequence continues at coordinate 47,794,570 of ML681989.1, forward strand.
TAGTGGAGTATAGGGTTGCTCAGCTGTACCTCATATAAACAGCTTTCACTTAAGTGTTTAGTCTGCCACAATTTTCTTTAAAGCATAGTTTTAAGTAAAAGCTTAAACTGTTCTGTAATAGACAGAATATTAAGAATTACATTAGCATTTTAACGAATAAATTAATCCTATAACCTTGCAGCTCTTCTGCAACATTTCTGTTTGGCAAAATTGATCTAGGAATCCTCCATTTGTCATTTATTTCTTGTACCTATGATCTCCGGTTAGTCCTTCATTGCCTCAAAGATAAACATGTTTTAAATTGTTTTAAAGTGCCAGATAGTAAAAATACTTGCACCTGTACCCCCCACCAATTAAGACTGTATTGTAGAGATGAGCAGTAAGCATACTAAAGGTAAACTACAACTTAAAAACACTCAGAATTGGCCAAAGTAATTAATTCAATACTAGCCCTTTAAAATTCTATTCACCAGGGAAAGAATGCCATTATTACAGGAACTCATTGTTAGTCAGAGAATGGAATTTTCCTGGCAGGGCTGGAAATCTCCTCAATAGGAGATATTTGAAAAAATCAGGACTGCACACATACAGATATATCACAAACAGACCACAAAAATTATATTTCCAATTAAAAGCAATATTCTGGTAACTATATTAAAAAGATACAAAACATAATTTCTATGCAATATGGCTACGAGTTCAAGTTTTACATGCTGATTCCACCCTGAAAAGTAACTATCCATGTAGCTGCTTCTCCCTCAGTGGATCTATTTCTGAAATGTAGAGTCTATGTAGAATAGCAACCAAGATACCATTTTTCTAGTTCTTATATCTACCTTACAAGGCCAACATAGTTAGGAATACAAGTCAACCCAATTCCTTCCTGTGTGCATCATCAACAGAATTGTTCACTAAATTCCAGTTAGATGTGTCTACCACATATCCCAGGTGTCACAGTCAGCTTTAAGAGAAGACAGTGGGAGTGCACTTGTATCAGTAATGATGTATTTGGTTTACAAAAAAAAGTTCCTTAGTATTAACTATTGAGCTTTGAGAGTTACCTCTGTGCTTTCACATGTGTCTAAATCTCTGCCAAACATCCCCTAGTGATACAAACTCAGACTATAATTGTAGGGGGTGCATTCCTTGACCACCTCAGGTCCTTGTCATGATCCATGGACACATACAGTGGGATAAGAATAATAAGACAGAGGGAAGAGAGGAAAGGAAGTGTGAATGCACAAAGCTGACTTCCTAATTAGAACAGATACCAGTAACTCTCCTTTTGTCCTTTTTCAAGGATCTTGAAGCTTTGCCACTTGTGTGAGAGATATGAGTAGTACCATCTTGATTACAGTGTCCTGAGTCCGCAGAATGCAATTTGTCCTTGACACCATTCCAGCCCTGAACCAAAGGTGACTGAGGGCTCAGAGCAGGGCCGTCCCTAGAGTAGAGCGAGCTGATCAGCCGCTCAGGGCCCCACACTTTGGGGGGCCCTGTGGGGCCTGCACCGCTCCCCCCATGCCAGGGACCAGGCGGGCTGGCCAAAAGTGGTGGCCCAATTCAGCTCTGCTGACCCCACCCCCCCTCCACTTTCAGCTCTGTGCCGGAGCAGCAGGGAAGGGGTGGAAGGCAGCACAGGGCCCGTATCACTACCCCCCAGCTGCACTGCCTCCTGCCTCTTCCCCACTGCTCCAGCACAGAGCCAAAAGCAGAATGGGGTGGGGGTTGGCTGGCAGCGCTGAACTAGGCTGCTGCTTTTGGCTGGCCAGCCTGGTCCCAGCATGGGATGGCCGAAGCAGGGGACTGACCCTCCCCTGGGCTGGCCAGCCCCGCCCCCCCGGTGCCAGCAGGGTTAGCGAGGACCCCTCAGAGGGTGATTCAACCAGGGCCCTGCACCCTCCTAGGGACAACCCTGGCTCAGAGCACATGGTGCCGAAGGCCATCTATAAAATGAGGAGTGGGTATCACCAGTGCCAACTGAGTCACCAGCTTCAAACTCCTGGTGTCTGAGTCTCTCCCACAGAAAGGTGCTAAAGCCAAAGATCATGTGAAACATTTCACTCATTTAGTGGCTGATAGTTTCATAGCCAAAGCAGCTTGACAAGAACCTAGACTATTAATTTGAACACCTAGTGCCCGTCCCATAAAGGTCTCACTGGTGCAGCAGGCCAGAAGCCTTAACTGTGTATTGTGATGTATTCTGGGTGTGACTGCCTAACAAGCAGAACATTGTATAGGTATGTGAGCCTCTCCCAGACACAGCAAGCTACCAACCCACACCCTGGCTTCTGAATAAAACTGAACAAGTTGAAATTCCTTGATGCCATTCCTTGACTTGGTTACCTGTGGCCAATTGTCTCTCATTTTTAAATGCTAAGCTACAGAAGTAAGAGAAAATGGGGTTAAGTGTGCCAGTAAACAGGCAACACTGAAGGAGAAATTCTTAATGCTCTTCTACTCAGAGAAGGAACTGAGACAGACGGAGGTTGTACTCCCTTCTGTGCACTATTCTCAGTGTTAATAAACAAGGAGGAAAGAATCCACTTTGAATTTTACTTTCCATATTGAGTTTGCAAGACTGGCAGTTAATATCTTTTTACTTCTTAAGTTAACAAATATGACTTTCAAATTATTAAGACCTAAAGACAGAGACTGATAATATTTTCACACAGTCACCTTTTAAAGTAGAATTATACTTTAAAAAAAGTTTTAGATGAAAGTAAAGATGTGAAAGAACCCTTACCACATACTTTGTAACTGCATCTGTTCTCCAGTATTTTGGATAAGTTAAGGAAGTCAAATGTAGCTTGGTCATGAGCATAGTAATGGAAATTAAATAAAAATGATCACTTCTGATGGGGTCCTTATATAAGGAAACAAGACAAATAATTTGTAATCTTAGACTACATGTATACGTAAGTAGTGTTCTTAAGAGTATGTAAAAGCTAATCAAAACAGGGAGGTTACTAGTTAATCCTACACCCAATTTTTTTTTTTAATTTTAATGTGAAACAACAAAATGCTAGAGCACATATACAACAAGCAGTTCATGGAAAATAAGCAAGAAAGCAACAGGATCACTGATAACAGTGCACTGAAAAATAGATTCAAAGCCCCAGCATATTACTTAGAAATAAAAGATTGTCCTGATTAGACCCAACAGCTAGCAACAATCGGAGGTGACATTTAGGATGTATACAAGGGAAAAGATAAGACTGATCCCAGTTCTTGAAAAAATATGAATGCATATTTTAAAACATATAAATATTTATTCAGGTATAATAAAATTATTTGAAGGTGTTGTTAAAATATGTAAACCACATGTAACAGAATGCTGTAGATAAAAATAGTTTCCACATAGCCTGTCCGATCACCGTGGTAAATGTAAAAGAATTTTTTTTTTAAAAAATTAGTATTTTCTACCTCTGCCAAGATTATTCTTGTTTGGCAGGATGTAATTGCTAGCTCTGGCAATGAAACGATAAAAATATCTGGTTTTTCTATTTAAAATTTTAGTCTATTATAGTACCTGAAAAATCTTACACTTTAGGCATGACAGTTCAGTAGGTAACACATTTAAGTTATCACAGATGTTAACAACATCCTAGTCTGTGCTTTTGAAGATATTGCTTTTTTGATCAGGTGTAAAAGTGAGCTTTGCTTTTTGGTTTCAGTGTAAGCCTGTGGATCCTGAACACTGTGGGGTATTAAAGATACTGTCGCAGTTTCGGAAACAGTGGAAAAGGCATAGAATCGGTGCTTTTGACAAATTTTACCCCAGCTACCTTTTGAGGTCTCCGGCTAGTATAATACAAACATTAAATGACCACATGGCCAGTTTAGACTACGAGCCCAAAGAAAATGTTCTCCTCTGTCTATTATCGTTATATATTATACATTATGTAGGGTATATAATTAGGGGGAAAAGTCATGTAACCTTCCAAATCAGGATCTCATTAGGCTAGGAGCTGTACATACCCAGTAAGCATCTGTCCTACCAGAAGAGCTTAAAATACCAAAAGTGAAGAGTAGGGGAATGGTATAAACACACAAGCATTGTGATTAGGATGGCAGCATGAAAACATTATGTTATTTTCTTGCATCTCTGCATCCCTTTTCCATCCCTTCCCATTACCTTTAAGGACATATGACACACAACAGGTGAGGGAGAAAGAGAGAGACAAATATTACAATCATTGCTAAGATAACCTTTTGCTCTCACCTCTGGGACACAAAATTGGGCTTCTATCAGGCAAAAACTCCACTCACAATCATAGAATCAGAGAATAATAGAATCCTAGGGTTGGAAGGGACCTCATAGGTCATCTAGTCCAACCCCCTGCCAGAGGCAGGACCACTCCCACTAAACCATCCCAGTCATGGTTTTGTCCAGCCGGGCCTTAAACACCTCCAAAGATGGAGACTCCACCACCTCCCTTGGCAGCTCATTCCAATGTTTCACCACTCGCCTAGTAAAAAAGTTTTTTCTAATATCCAGCCTCGACCTCCCTAACCGCAACTTGAGACCATTACTCCTCGTCCTGTCCTCCTTTACTACCGAGAATAGTCAAGCTCCATCTTCCGTGGAGCACCCCTTCAAGTAGTTGAAGGTTGCTATCAAATCCCCCCTCAATCTTCTCTTCTGCAGACTAAATAAGCCTAATGCTTTCAGTCTATCCTCATAGGGCTTGTGCTCCAGCCCTTTAATCATTTTGGTTGCCCTCCTCTGAACTCTCTCTAGCATGTCCCTGTCCTTTTTGTAGTGGGGAGCCCAAAACTGAACACAGTATTCCAGATGTGGCCTCACCAGTGCAGAATAGAGGGGAATGATCACATCCCTTGATCTGCTGGTAATACTTCTTTTGATGTAGCCCAGTATGCCATTGGCCTTTTTGGCAGTAAGAGCACACTGCTGACTCATATCTAGCTTCCCATCCACCATGACCCCCAGGTCCTTTTCTACACTGCTGCTACTCAGCTGAATGTTTCCCAGCCTGTAGCAGTGCATGGGGTTTTTCCGTCCCACATGCAGGACTTTACACTTGTCCTTATTGAACTTCATAAGATTTTTATTGGCCCCCTGTTCCAATTTATCTAGGTCTCCCTGAATCCTCTCCTTGCCCTCCAACATGTCTACTGTTCCCCCTAGCTTGGTGTCATCCGCAAACTTACTGAGAGTGCAGTCTATTCCATCATCAAGATCATTGATGAAAATGTTGAACAGAACCGGCCCCAGGACCGACCCCTGGGGCACACCACTCGTGACTGGTTGCCAGCTAGACATGGAACCATTGATTCCTACACGCTGAAACAGTTGATCTAGCCAGTTTTCTATCCACCTTACAGTCCACCTATCCAACCCATACTTCCTTAATTTGCCAATGAGAATGCTGTGGGAAACTGTATCAAAATCCTTGCTAAAATCAAGGTATATCACATCAACGATTCTTCCTGCATCTAGAAAACCAGTCATCTGATCATAGAAGGAAATGAGATTGGTCAGACATGATTTACCCTTGGTAAATCCATGCTGACTGTTCCTGATCACTTTATTTTCCTCTAAGTGTTTGAGGATGGATTCTTTGAGAATCTGCTCCATAATTTTGCCAGGGATTGAGGTGAGGCTGACTGGTCTGTAGTTCCCTGGATCCTCCTTTTTCCCTTTCTTGAAAATAGGCACTACATTTGCTTTTTTCCAATCCTCTGGCACCTCCCCCGTTCTCCATGAGTTTTGAAAGATAACAGCCAGAGGTGCTGCTATCTCATCGGCCAATTCCCTCAACACCCTTGGATGCAGTTCGTCCGGCCCCATGGACTTGTGCACATCCAGCTTCTTTAAGCAGTCCCTAACCTGACCTTCCGTCACCAAGGGCCTCTCTTCTTCTCTCCCATCTGCCATACCCATGGTAGTGGGCTGGGAGCTGACCCTGCCTGTGAAAAATGAAGCAAAAAAACCATTGAGCACTTCAGCTTTTTCTTCATCCTCTGTCACGAGGATGCCTGCCCCATTCAGCAAGGGACCTACACCATCCCTGAACCTCTTCTTGTTATTAACATACTTGTAGAACCCCTTCTTGTTATCCTTTACATCCCTCGCTAGCCGCAACTCCATTTGTCCTTTAGCCTTTCTGATTTTATCACTGCAGTCCCTAGCAATATCTTTATATGCCTCCTTGGTCATCTGACCAAGCTTCCACTTCCTGTAGGCTTCCTTTTTATATTTAAGCTCAGAGCAGAGTTCTCTGCTAAGCCATTCTGGCTGCCTCACATGTTTGTTCTTTCTCCTAATTGGAATGGCAACTTCCTGTGCCCTTAGCAGGGTTTCTTTAAAATATAACCAACTCTCTTGGACTCCTTTCCCCTTCAGATTAGCGTCCCAAGGGATCCTGCCCATCAGTTCCCTGAGGGAGCCAAAATCTGCTTTTTTGAAGTCCAGGGTTTGTGTTTTGCTTCTTTCCTTCCTTCCTTCCATCAGGATCCTGAACTCAACCATGTCATGGTCACTACTGCCTAGCTTGCCATTTACCTCTACGTCCATGATCAATTCTTCCCTGTTTGGGAGCAGCAGGTCGAGCGGTGCAAGGTCCCTAGTTGGTTCCTCTAGCATTTGTACTAGAAAGTTGTCCCCAACATTCTCTAAAAACTTCCTGGATTGCCCATGCACTGCTGTATTGGCCTCCCAGCAAATGTCAGGGTAATTGAAGTCCCCCATCAACACCAGGGCCTGTGATCTAGATAGATTCTACTGTGATACTGGTAAACCAAGAGCCAGCACTGGCCAAAGTCATGAGTGTTAGCTAAGAACTGACAAACTTGGAGCTGGAAACCAAACCAGCTCACTTGTAGACTAGTGTTGTCCAAAAGAGGTATTAGTCTTATAAGAAAGTATTTAGTATTTAGAGTCTGTGAAATGCTTGTCAATTGCAGCATTCTTTAATCTCAATTATAACATCTATATTTCATAGTACCAGGAAACACGTAAGTTTTGCTTTATAACTTTAAAAATGTTTGCTCTGAACTTGTGAACCCAGACATGGTAATTGTCCTCCACGTCCATTCAAAAGACCTATCAAGATTAAACAGATCATCAAGGAACATCACAATACAAAGGACTGGTGAATAGCCTCTCACACCTTGGAAATGCTACTGGGCAAGGGAGCTCATTTCCTAGAGTGGAAGGTCAAATGTGAAAGATAAAACAGGATCACAAGAAATATTTTCTTTGCTTTGCTGTTTGAACTCTCACAGGGCAGAGGTCCAGAAGGTTTATCCCTCTGGGCCTGCCCTGAAAGACATAGATTTACAAATCACTATATCTCTGTTATCTTTAGGAATCATAGACACTTTTGTGTGTATATTCTTTCTTGCTGTTTAACCTTTAAGTAACTTGTATTTTTTCCTAATTAATAAGCACTTAGATAGTTTATAATAGGATTGGCTACAAGCACTGATTTTGGTGCAAGATGCAAGGTACCAGTTAATATCAGGTAGGTGACTGGTCTCATGGAACTGGAAGCAAACTGAATGTTTGAAGATTTTTTCAAGTAAGTGATCGTTTATCACTTAGACCAACTTGGCTGGGTAGCAAGATGGATTTGAGAGACTAAGAGAAGCATTGGTGACTCCCTGGCAAAACTCACACAGGGACCCAGGAGTTTATATCTGTTACCAGCTTAGTGAAATTTAATTATAGAACATACCACCAATTTGGGCGTCTGCCATTTTTGACAGTCTGCCTGGTGTTACCACAAACAAAGAGTCCAGTTGCACTTTAAAAGACTAGAAAATTTATTTATTGCATGAGCTTTCATGGAGAAAATCCCAATTCATCAGATGCTTGAAGACAGGGAACTCACAGAATGGGAAGAAGATAAATGAAGGGAAGTGTAAGTCATAGGGTCAGGTCAGACCATTACAGCAAATCAAAGCAGTTGTCAGGGGATGTCGCCTAGGATGACGGCCTGTAAGGGACACTAAGGGCTGGGCTGGGACGAGCAAGCCTCCTGCCCTAATCTGCCAGCATTGGGCTGCGGGTGGGGAGCTGGCTGTGGCCGGATGAGTGAAACCACCATTGTGATTTGGGATGGCAGCCTGCACGGCACCCACCCCCCACCTGGTTAGGCATGGGAGAGAGGCACCATCCAGCCCAGCCCAGGCCACAGGGGGGATGGGGATGCCAAAATCTCAAGTGCCTAGGGTGCCAAAATACCTTGGACCTGCTCTGGCAGTTGTTTAGATTCAAATGTGAGCCTTTAAAAGTGCCAAAGGATTCCTTGTTTGTTTTGCTAAACTAGACTGACACTGCTGCCCCTTTTGAACTTGCCCTGTGGTAGGCATTCATAACTGTAGGCCACTCCATACAGTAAAACACTAACTTTTATCACTATGTTGCTGAAAAAGCTTAATGCACCTACTGCCTCAATAATTCCTGTACTTTGATTAGTAAACTGTCTCCAGTCAATTAAACCCACATGACATTTCAGACTTTTTAATAATAGAATTTTATTCTGGATGTTAAATTATAATATGTAAAGCCAACCCTCTGCTAAGCAGCAGCAGGTTTTAGAACCTTGCAGGTTGGTTTTCAATGGAGAAGAAAAACAAGAAGTCTAGTGGTACTTTTAAAGACCAACAAATTTATTTATAGCATGAGCTCTCGTAAGACAGAATCCCACATTGTCAGACGTTCCATCTTCTAGTTTCTGATAAAGTGGGATTTTCTCTCATGAAAGCTAATATGATAAATAAATTTGTTAATCTTTAAAACTGCCACGAGACTTTGTGTTTGTTAGTAGACTAATATGGCTACTCCTTTGGGACTTGTTCTCAATGAAGAAGATATCAGTGATGCTGAGTCTGGATATTTTTAGTGCAGATAAGTGTAAGTTATAGTATCAGGTCATACGATTTCAACAAATCAAAGCAGTTGTTTAGATTCAAATAGGCTGGAACAAAATATTAGAAGCAGGGAAGGCAGAGATAGGGCAAAGTCATTTATTGAAATGATCAAGGAAGCTCATGGACCTTTTAAAGACTAACACATTTATTTGTCACATAAGCTTTCTTGGGAGAAAATCCCACTTCACCAGATGCTTTGATAAATAATTGTGTTAGTCTTTAAAAGTACAACTGGACTCCCTGGTTGTTTTGCTGAACTAGGCTACAACAGCTACCCCTTTAGAACTTATTGAAATGAGAAAGCCAGTTGAAACTTTTATTCACACCTAAGGTAATGGTGTCATATTTGCATATGAACTCTAACTCTGCAGTTTCTCTCTGAAGCTTTGATTTGTAATTGCAACAAACCTCACTGCCAATGTTTCTCATACATCTGCACAAATGACACCATCATCGGACCTAATCAAAACAGCTACTCTATCAAGGGCTTATTCATCTTCTCATCCACCAATGTAATATATTGCATAATGTGCCAACATTGCCCTTCTGCCTTGTACATTAAACAAACAGGACAGCCTCTGTGTAAAAGAATAAATTGACGCAAATCTGACAACATTCAAAATCCAATAGGGGAACACTTCTATCTCCCTGCTCATCATGGAAGATAAGTCAATTGCTGTACTTAAGCAGCTTGATTACAAATCAAAACTTCAAAGAGAAATTACAGCATTAGAATTCATATGCAAATTTGTAGAAATCATGTGTGAGAAGTTGCTAAGCAACACTGACCTGCACTCAGGATCACTGTCCAGACAATGATATTTTGTTGTATGGATAAAATGCTGGTAACTTTGTGTTTTTGTTAGAGTCATGTGGGTAGACTTCTGAAGTCATCTCTCCTTCTTAGATGAAGCTTCCTCTCCATATCTTCTAAATTAATCTCTCTGAGCAAAGCAATTGTAACAAACTCAACTTTAACTTGACAACAAATACTATCTAAACACTCAGATGCTATGCTTAAACACCAGCTTCTGTCTGGAAATCTTTCAACCTTCATAATTCCTGGTTGTGTTAGCCATCTGGCTGGTCACCACGCTAGTCCTTCCCTTTTTAGGTGACAAATGAATGTTGTGACTTCTCTCAGTTTCCTGAGCATGAGACCTCATGTATCCTGAAATATATTCAGTGTGGCTAACCACAATATGTTCATCATGTTTAATTCTTTCAGATACTTTTGGTCTTCCTAGGTTTTTTTTTTTCCATTATACTTGAAGCTGGATCAAATAGTCCATGTCAGTGAGGTACCCAAACCTCTTTGAATTTCCAATCTCTCCTGCCACAAACTGACTCCAGGCTTTCTGCTTTTGGAATGATGCAGTGGTACAATTATTTTTCTTAATAGCTCTAACCTGGTAATAGTCACAGAGTCTGGTGGGTCCAAGGCATCCTGTCCATCCTATTTTTCAAGTGGATGAACGTGCAGGGCTAGAGCATCGGACATAGGCATTCTGGTTTATTGACACCTCCACATCACCCAGCAGATTTATGCTAAGCTCCTATAGGAGCACCCTATGAGTCTAGGCTTAGCAGGAAGTACCACCCAGGAGGACCTGAGTGGCAGCTCCTCACAGACCACTGATCGACTGACACTGGTACTTAAAGCTGGAAGCCATGGCAGGAAGTTGGCTGAACAACAATACAGGCTGCTCGCTGCTCTTGCTTCCAACCCAGTGTGACTGAAAGGCTTTTAACAGTGTCTGATGCCTGACTCCTGGTTTGCCCTCTGGCCTGGCTTGGAGTCTGGCCCTTTTATACTCAAATAACCCAAGCTCCTAACTCCTGCTCTTACCCCAAGGTTTGACTGACCACAGCCCAGTTGTGATATTGTATCTCTTTGGCAATGTACTTTCAAGGGTGGAATTAATACTTTCCAAGCTCTCTCCTTCCGCACACACATTGTGAGTTTACCTGAAATTCCCTCCCTTCACAGTAAAATTGCTGCAAGTAAAAGACTAGAGTGAGGCTTTGGGTCACAGTCATGATTATTTGTGGGTCCAAAGTTTAAGCTAGCACTTCAAGAGTCTGCTTCACAAAGGTGTCTCCTCCAGCCTCAATCTCAACTTAACTAAGCTGGGTAAACAGGCAACACAATGCCTAATGAAATCATATGTTGAGAAGTGTCACATAATACAAATTAGAGGGCATTACTTGAACTATTCATACACTTTACTGTGTTTTGCATTAACTGGGTGTGTTTAGGAAAATCAGAAACAACTGGGGCAGTGCAGTGAATATCTCTGCTCAAATTGAGAGAGTGATAGAAAATACAAATATTAAAATGCATGTGAAATGAGATGGGAGACTGCAGAAAATATTATTATGCAATTATGTGACTCTAGGGTACAGCCTCATCTGGAATACTCTGTGTACTTTTGGAGACCCTGTCTCAAAACTAATATTACTAAATTAGAGGGATATCAGAAGCAGTAATGAGAATGATTAATAGGATGGAAAACATCTCAAAGTGATTTTGAAAGGATTGGGATTATGTAATTTAGAGAGGAGATTAATAAAAAGAAACCTGAAAAAAAGTATAGATGATAATGAATGGCAGAGACAAGGCTCTTCAGTAAATCCCATTCATTCTGTTTCAAGAAGTATGAGGAACATTAATGAAATCGAAAGGTGGCAACTCAAAAGTGACTAAAAGAAATACTTATTTCCCCTATGACGCTAGCACATCAAACACAAGTGTCATCCCTCTGCCATGGGGTAGCAGATGCATGGCTCTCTGCAGGTCAGTGTCCAACGGACATACTTGAAGTGTAACTTACTTTATTTATACACACATACCAGTGCTGAATTCTGATTGTTAAATAGAACATGCAAGAAAACCTCTTTTTCCAACAACCTCAGCCCAATACCAACATCTTGAGCACAAGCCAGGGAACAACTCTGCATCTAGACTACTTGTCTTTAATCAGAGACTGACATAGAAAACAAATTCTCTTGATGGTTCCACCACTCCCTCTCTCCTGAACCTCCCATATCCAAAACTAAAACACACAAAATTTCTTCCCAAAAGCAAATATCAAGAACCTCAAGCATCTGCTGAAATGGGATTTTTTCTCATAAAAGCACAAGCTACAAATAAATTTCTTAAGTCTTCAAAAGTGCCACAAGACTCCTTGTTTGTTTTATCAAGAACTTGGGACATTATCTTAGAGCACCATCCGGTGAAATGTAAAATTATATACTTTTCAAACAATGCACAATTAGACTGTAACCCATAGCCACCGCAAGACGTAATAGAGATAAAATGTTTATTGGGATTAGAGAAAAAGGATGGATATTTATACACATAAAAAGAATGTCCAGATTTTTAATAGTAACCATTAAAAAAAAAAACAAATTTTGAAAAGAATATAAATTGTCATAGTTAATTACATGTCCAGTGTCAAATGACTGGAAATTAAAAGGAACTTTCTTTGGGGGCTGTTGATGGAAATATATTACAGGGCTACTTCTGGCCTCTGTTACAGATAGGATGGTGTGCTAGAAAAGCCAATGGCCTGATCTAATAATTGAAATTACTAAGTTCACCACTATAATAAACACACAGCCATCAGCATGCAAGATGGGTGAATCCTCTATACAGACTTCCCAGATCCTGCCCTTCCTACACAATGCAGCAGCAACATACTGATTCTACTGCATCTGTGGACCTGCTATGAACTCGCAGGAGGAAGCAGGATTTACCTCCTGCTGATAACGTGAATACCACTAATCAAAGTCCGTGCTTAAAAAAAATGGCAAATGTGTTCCGATTGCTTTGTACAGTTCATTAATCTTTCTCCATAAAAAAAAAATCTACATTTTCATGGTCAGTAGCCAATGTTGTAGAGGGCAGACCTCCATACCAAGAAGGAGAAAACAGAGTCTTAGCCCTAGTCTATACTTGGGCGGCTTTTCAGCGGCAATTGACAGTCATTTATGTAAGGCATGTAAAATGCCTTGCGTAAATGACAGCAATTTCCTAAGCCACCCCTACACACTGGGGAAAGCTGACCACAAATCCCTTGAGGTTGGCTTTCCCTTATGCCTCCTGGCCCCCTGGACTTCTGGCACTGACTTTCGGGAGTGTCACAGTAAGTTCAGACTCTCTGTTCAGTGATCACGGAATGCCAAGCTGATGGCGGTGATTCTGCTGCCATCACATACCCTTAGAGTTGTACTTTTCAGTCTTGATTCATCATTTTCATCCCTACCTTTCTGTCATTCTGCCTCCTAAACCTCATGTAAAGATCACACATACTTCCAAACACAGAGACATTCTTTATTCTCAGAAACGGAAATTAACTGGTGGTAGAGCACTGAACTGCTGTCTCTCCTGGGCTTCCAGGTCGCTTCCTAAGTGACAGGATGGCAAGGCTTTGCACAAGTTTTTTTGAGACACATTCTGCATTGTGCTTTAAAAATAGAGACACCATTTTTCGGGTGCTGGGGGGGGGGAGGGTCTTTTTCTTTTAATGTGACAATGAATTCTTCCACATAAGCTGAATGTATTGGATTGGCTTTTCACAAAAATACAATGTTCAGCCCAAAGCATAACTTAGGCGTGCAACATACAAATGCACTTGAAATCAGGGGGTACGATCTCACTGTTGCTGTGTCCATGCCACCACAGCACTACTACTATTTATACTTGCAGGAGCTGGGAACAGAAAGCAGAAGACCTTTCAAATGTCTCTTATAGCCACTTAAATACTGTCCCATATTAGAGAGGCAATGAAAAAGGCTCCATCTTTGCTTTTAGAATTACTGGGTCTTGGACAAGAACATGCTGTCTGTATGTTACTATTGAGAAGACTGAGTGTGAGAAGAATCAAGGTTGTCTGACCCTCTCTGACCAAGAATATGCATTCAAACTTTGTGACGGACATCTGAAACTCAAGGGTCCCTGCAAACCCTGAGCTACGTTAAAACTATCAAATAGTGGCAGTGGCAGAGGACCTGCTAGCAGGGACCAACATGCAGAGCTCAGGAGAACGTAGGACCTGCAACTGTGGCCAACTCTAAAATCATGGTGGAGGCTTCCCACAATTTTATGGACATTTACAGGTGTTAGGCAAAACTGATCTTTAAGATGAAAAAATGAACATTCCAAGTAAAATTCTGGTTCTTGTTGACACACACAGTATATTCAACAAAAAGCAACAGTGGCCAGAAAGAGAATTCCAGAGCACAACTGTTGCAAACTAGCTTGAGTTTCCATAAAACTCCCACAGTTATTACCATGCAGGGTCTCTCAAACTTTGGCTGCACAAAGAGCACACAGGTGCCATGGACAGTGTTTTTAGTGACTACTTCCCTGATCTGCACATAGTCTTTAAACACCTCTCCTTGCTCAGATTACTCCTGCTCCTTGAAAAGGTCAATTGTGGCCTCTAGGGGCTACTGTAATACAAATAATGAATAATAAATCACAGCATGGGTGCAGAGTAACACTGATTTTGTAGAATTATATTTTGCACATTTACAAGGCAAAAGCAAAGAAGTCCATAATTTGGTACTTAAATATTATAGAAATTAGGGCTTTAGAAGTATGTAGTATCATAACATCATTCTGTACAGTTTATAGCTTTTCTTTTAATTCCTCCACGGCATGCTGTATACACTAGGAAAATAACCTTTAATTAGAAATATAAGGTCTGTCAAGGGCATTATTATCATAACTATAGATATATCCCTGGCTTTTTCAGAGTAGGCCTTTAAGTTCCAAGAAGGCCACATTTCTCCCTAGATTGTGGAGGATTTGAAATATAAAAGATTTTTCATCATTCATTTAAATAAAGAAAATGTGTTTCTAGTCATTTTCCTTCTGAAGACAGTGTTGGAAATGGGAACAGATGTGCATTGATTGCTAGCATTAAAAGGGATGAACAGATCTTCTAAACTGCTGCAGCAGGAGTTTACAGCAGAGAGAGGATGTGCCAAAATTTTTTCCCCTCTCCTTCCAGTTACCTTTGGGATGTGTGCTAATTCTGCCAAAGTTCTCAAGCTGGCTTTGTGCATAATGATTGGCAGAACAGCTCTCAGTTACATTATGGTAGGGGATTATCAAAAATGGTTTGTAGCCCCATTCAAGACCAATAAGCCTATTTGTGGACCTTCATGATTTTTAAAGATCACAAACTACTACATTCTGATAACAGCTCATGACTGCACAATCCTGCAATTTATCTGCATTCAGAACTTCTGATGACTTCACTTTAACAATAGATTTAAAAAAAAAAAAAAAAAAAAGCAAAATACTATCTTCACTTTTTTCTAAAATCCAGAATTATCTAAACACTTTTCCACCAACTAAAAATTTGGCTCTACGAATTAACAAAAAGTGCAAAAAAATTAGTTGTATACCTAAAAAGAAATAAAGAACACAGCTTAACCTGCACTAAAATATATCTTTCTTCTCGTTCCGCAGTATTGAACTATTATTGATTTAATAATAAACACAAAGAAAAAATAAACATCATTATAAAAAACTTCATTAAGTTATTCATGCATTAACTTAAAAATTCAGCACATTAAACATAAAATCTTTAACACAATAAAAGAGTAAAATTATTCATAAGCACTAAATAAAAGCAAAACTATGTGTTATTGGAATATTTTTAAGAAGCACACCATACATGCATACAAAATTGTCATCTCCTGGTCTATGTGAACACAACTTCGGAAATGAGTTAGCTAGGTCTAAAAGTTTACACATTTAACTTCATGAGCAGATTATGTGCATACTCAGATAAGGTTGTTTATAAACCTGATTTCTGACCCCATTCTACTTTCCTCATGAAACAAACAAATCCACCTGAAATTTCAAATATTATATCTTATTCCAGGGTAGAATTTCCAGGAAAATTTACAGAAATTCACAAAAAGATTCAGAGAAACAGCGGCTTTGATATTCTTTTTTCCAGATATCTGCTTAATGCTTTTTTGTACAGGCCAACACAGAAACAAAATTTTTATTTGTTTCTGATCCATGATCCACACAAATGGTCAGTGGATATAAAGCATATATCTGCAGATTTGCACAGCTCTATTTTTTTTGGTTAACATACCCCTGAATCAGATACATATAGAAACTTAAAACTTCTCCAAAAGTAACCATCAAAATTAATTTTCATAGATTTCTGGAGAGTGTATGTGCAAAATTATGGAGGCACTTCAGAGTGTACAAGACTACTTCACAGATTTCTAAAACTATTATTGTGAAAATACAGAAAGTTTGGTATAAATCCACTTGGCATTTGGAATATATACATGGCTATCTTTTTAAGTTTATATAAATATAGTTAAATATATACATATTGTACATTCACTTAATATTAAATACATATATTTCTGGATCACCCAGATCCCCAATCAGAATTTGGGCTCTATTGTGGTAGGTGCTATAAAC
Organism: Podocnemis expansa; assembly: GCA_007922195.1. Classification (NCBI taxonomy): domain Eukaryota; kingdom Metazoa; phylum Chordata; order Testudines; family Podocnemididae; genus Podocnemis; species Podocnemis expansa. The sequence goes on from ML681989.1 coordinate 47,810,936, forward strand.
ATGCATACAAAGATATGGTCCCTCTCCAATGAGCATATTCATCGAAGGTCATTATCCTGCAATCCATTTTGCATGAGCTGATCCACTGAATTAAATGGAACTACTGCACAGAAAGTTACTAATGTGCATAAGGGTCTATAAGACTGCACCTAAAATGCATGCATGAGATTGATCACATATGCATCAGCTGGATGAGTACATTATAGAAACAAGTGTGTGCACTGCCTCACTGGCAGTAATGTGATCATAGTCAGATACAGACAAACACAATGGGAGGGACTGTGGGAGAAGGAATACCCGGGGTTCAGGTGCACGTAATCTGGAAAACATTAGACTCACATGGAAAGAAAAAAGAAACACTTAGAAGCTAGCAGGATGACTGAAAAAGAAGCCTAGAAATCTTTCCAGTTCTTTTGGAGACTATTGGGTTCTGGCAAGATACAGGGATATCATTCACAGTTTGTAAATTATGTGCTTTTTGTTGTCATTTAATTAGATGAACATGTGTAAAAGGACACACTGTTGTTTCAATTTCTGATTGTTCTCAAGATGGCATTAAAATAACAGTTGAGAATGCTAAGGTTACTTTTTGCATATTTAAATATTTTCAGTATTTTTGCATAGTAAAATCTTAAATTTGAATTTCAGATTAACATTTGTGTTTCCTAAGAAAAGTATTTTTCTCACGGAAGTAATGATATTATTTCAGTGCTACTCAATACAGTATTAAACAGGTTTTCTTGAAAATAGTTGTATATAGTCCCTAACTTTAGTGTATTTTCTAATTTTTAGTTAAAAATCAGAAAGAGGTGCAATGTGTTTATAGTAAATACAGAATATTAAAAAGAAAACTTATTATAAAAAATTACATTTCTGATTAAGCAAAGTTGGGCATTTTCTTTAAACACATCTCCACAAATATTTCTACCAGATTAAACATCCAGGTAATTTAAGATAGTTTAAAATATATCACCTAATAAATCAACTGTCATGTAATCAAATAGCAGTTTAATTACAAATAAAATAGTTTTCTTTTTTTAAAACGATAAATGCACTAGTACAGGTAAGACAATTTAAACAGTTAATGCTTCTTAAATACATTAGGTCACATACTCTTACACATAAAAACACTAACACAAAGGAGAGAGAAATTCCTCAGACAAGACAAAGGAATGAAGTGTTTTCATGCAGTATAGTAAAGTCAATCTTGTATTCCCTGCATGCCACAGTGCTGGAACAGTAATGTTCTATACTACAATGCAATGAATTCCAAGTGGGTGCTTTGAAAATTGAAGAGGCTGGGTGGACTTGGAGTTGATGCTAGTCATTGCCACAGCTCTGGTTCATTGACTTTTCATTTGACTCTCAACTCACAGTGATACCAATGAATAAAAACATTAAATACATGAAGACAAGTATGTAAAATATTTATACATACGTATGTAAAAACCAAACAGTGAGTCAAATTGATATCAAGATGAATTGATTTAAATAAAAGGTGTTTTCTTCTTCACATACAAGTTAAGGGCTCTTTTCAGATGTAGAGTACACACAATATCTTGTCAAGTGGCTTGCAAGGAATTCCCTGAGACATTTGATTTCCATTTTATCATCTTTCAAAATTCTCTGCAATCATCAGAAAGATTTTCAGTAATCATATTGAGAATTCATAATTTTGGGGGGTAAAGAAAGTGGCCATGAGTCCTATGCAAAACATTCCACCATATATATTGTATCCATGAGTTTATACAAAATAAGACTGATCCAGGTACATTTTTATCAATCTCTACTGAAGGCAAAATTCTAAGAAATTATTTTAATATTCAACACTATCTTAACTTTTTTCTGTGAGCCTTTCCGCTCTCTATCCTCCCATTACTTAGCTTAGTGTCAGTACTAGAAACCAAAATTTTAAATGTATGTATAGATTCCAACACCTTAAAATGACTGTCAGAATCATAATATATACTATTGCAAGTTTCTATACCACAACAAAAGTGGATTTTAATTTATGCTTATTTTTGAACTGCCAAAGTTCATTCAGAAACAGTTTTCATTTTTGCTTCAAGAAAAAGTAACTTATTGCCAAGTACTCAAAAAATGAAAGTCAATCAGTAAATGCAGAAATATTAAAATAGCAGTTTTGTGTGAAATAAGCACAGAGCTACCACTTCAGTCATGCATTTGCTGTGACATTTACTCCATTTTCCATCTCTAATGGCTTGATGCTGTCACTCCTGCAGGTATTGTGGAATCATGTTGCTAACTCATTTCTTGGGACTTGTCTACATGAAGAAATTGATTGGAATAGCTATTCTGGAATAGCTCCCCATGTAAACAGACTATTTCAGAATAAAAGTTACATTTATTCTGGAATAATTAGTACACTTCCAAAGCACAGTAGTTATTCTGGAATAAAGTGATTTATTTTGGAATAGAGTATTCACATAGGCAAATATTCTGGGATAGCTATTGAAGAATAGTTTATTTCTTGATAGCTGTTCTATTTAGTTTCCTCATGTAGATAAGCATGGCTTACTGCCCATTTGAAACATAAATAGCTAATGAAAGAGGCAGCACAAATACAAATCACATTCAACTGTACAACAACAGTTAAGTGCAAATAGTGATCTTTACAAATTACAAAGATATATGAACTTCCATAAGAATTATTATGCTTGGATAATTATTTCATATCACATTTATACAGGATGAAAACAGGTTTCAGATTAATGTTGATAAATGGAAGAACAATTGACCAGCTCAAAAGAAGAGGTAAAATCACTACTCATAAATACGTGTGACCAGAACAAAGGGCAACCTAATTTTTACAAAAGTTCAAGAAAAGACAACAGAACGCAGCCTCTTCACCATTCTATAAGACAAGAGAAATACCTAAATGGTCATCTTGGTACAAAAAATACCAAGTTTCCCCATTCCAAAGGATACAAAAGGCGTATAAACCATTCTATTTAGTACAAGATCATAACTGCAGTGGTAACATATAAGTTGTATTATTGTTACTTATTGTTTGTGTTTTTGTAGCTTGAAATACAGAGAAAAAACTCTGATGCTATGTTTAGAGTTCCTCAAGGAACTCTAAAAGAATATCTCACTGATTTGATTTAAAATACTTTAACTGCTGAATCTATATCTATTAAATTACTGCAACACAAAGAAAATACTTAATTCAGACTTTTTTTTTTTTTAAATAACAATACATAAAACACTGTACTGTCTGCTAGTGGATGTTACAGCCAAGCTATTTTGGAACTTCCGTGCAAATTCTCATGTTCCTAAATCTGAAATAACATCCTACAGTAATATATTTTCTATGATCAGGCCAGAGACAAGTTTGGAACTTTTGTGAAGACATAGTTCAACACAGGTTATTTTGAAATAAAAAGATTATGTCCAGACGACATATTCTTATTTCAAAATGATGGACTCTGTCATTTTGAAATAAGAGGTGTTCTTTTGGAACACCTTAAACATGGTTTGTTATCGAAATGGCCCTTATTTTGAAATGGTTGTTTCAAAATAAGGCCATTTGGACATGTTGTTTTGGAACAAACGGGTTCCGAAACAACATGATTTGACCATCTTCCCAGGGTGCTTAGCACCCTTGGAGGAAGGGCCACTCCCTCAGCGCCCTGGCCTGCGTGCTGAGGGGAGACCCACCACAGGGTATGGGGGGCTTCCCCCAAGCCCAGCGGGGAGCCCCATGGCGGGGTACTGGGCGTCCAGCTCTCCCCACTGCCGGGGCTGCTCTCAAGCCCTGCAGTGGGGTGCAGGGGCGCCAGCTCTCCCCGCTGCCGGGGCTGGTGGCAACCCCCGCAGTGGGGTGCCAGGGCCCAGGCTTTTCCGCCCCACTGGGGCTCCAGCCACGGGGAGCCGGTCCCTACCCAGCGCCCCAGCGCCCCAGGGGCTGAGCAGTTGCAGCCACGGGGAGCCTGGTCCCACTGGCTCTCCAGCCCCCCGGGCTCAGCAGCGGCAGCAGCTGGGAGCCCCGCAGCTCACCCCGCGCCCTGCATGGGCTGCAGCCCCCAGCAGGGTGGCTGCAGCCCGGGTGGCTCACCCCACGCCCTGCCCTGCCCTGCCCTGCCCTGGGAACAGCCCCAGCAACTGGGAGAACCAGGCGCCTTGGAACCCCCACCGCAGGGCTTCCCCCAGCCCCCGCAGGGGGAAAAGCGGGGTACCCCAGGATCCCCGCCACGGGGCTTCCCCCAGACCCCGGCGGCAGGGAAAGCCGGGCACCCTGGCACCCTGCCGCCAGGCATAGACCACGGCGGGCTACGCTGCAGCAGCTGCGGCTCACCCCGCCAGGGCTGCGCCCCAGGGACCTCGGTGCGGGTGAGCCACCACTGCTGCGGCCACCCCGTGCCCCTTGCAGCTCCCCCAACCTGGGCGGGGGAGCCTGGGGGTGCCATGGGTCTCCAAGCCACAGCACCCCCAGGCTCCTGGAAAGCCCTCTTCCCCCCTCTGCCCTGGTTGGTGTCAATATGGCCTGCAAGGGGCCATGTTGCCACAACTCCCAGGGTGCCCCTCTCCTGAAGCGAAATAGCAGGTCCACACATAGGACCTGCTATTTCACTTTCAGGGTCTCCCTTACTTCGAACTAACTTTTTGTTAGTTCGAAATAAGTTGTTTTGAAATAAAGGTTTTATTTCAATTTCAGAATGACTTATTTCAAAATAAAGCCTTGTGTGTAGACATACCCATTGAAAGACACAGCACAGAGTCAACCAGGAAACTAAAGATTACATTTCTATTTTTTTCTCTCTTTTTTTTTGTGCCTGTTATTCTGATCTGCTTTTTGTTGTTGTTTTGTTTTGTTTTTTAAATCTATTGAAATTCAGTTAACACAATCTTAGAAAAAATGACAGCAGCAGCAGTGCCTACTCACTCCTTCCACATCCTTTTGACCTCAGCTATGGGTATGCTATTCTTGCAAAACTTGCTACATCTCAATGATATATGAAATTCAAAGTCTAGTTGGGACCATACCGGTGTTTTTCTTTTAATAGTAATGTAAATGGGCAATTGTGCATTTCTGGTTTTTGGTTTTTTAAGACAACAAATGCAAAAAGGAAATGCATTTGTCAGAGCTATCCCGCACATGTGTAATATCTTGAATAACTAATTAGGCCAGCAGTTCTCGATCAATGGTCCATAGACCCTATTCACTTCCCACATGACTGATAGAGTTTTACAGTTCCAGTTTAATGCAAATGTTTCCCATACAAGGATCCCAAATGTCTTTCACTAGCATGAGGGTGATGACAAGAAATGCACTGAAATGTGAACCAAAACGCTACATCAACATAAATTTTGTGCGACTGCTACACAAGATTACACTTATGCCTAGAGATTGGGACACACAAATTACAGGCACACCAAAAAATAAGGTCTTTATACAGGCTGCTCAAAATGTTTTATAGAATTAAATAACACATCTTTGAAGTTGTAAAAAATTAATAACAGAGGGAGACTGAAATTCAAAACATCCTAAGCAATGGAAAAATACTTAAAATCTTAGTAGAAAACATAAAAGTTAGAAAACGAGTAGAAGGACAGTGTGATGCTGGTAGGCCAAATGTCAGCTTTGCCCAGACTCCAGGAGCTAGTGCGGAAGAATTCTGTAGCTGAGGCCTTACAGTGTTAAGACACAGATGGCTCAGTAAGCCTGAGGGGGAAAATTGTAAAAGAATGCACTCAACATGCCATTAGAGATATGTGAAGAAACTGTCGGCCTTCAGGACTTTTGCTAGTGTCTCTCTGTGCCTGCCTGCTCCAGACATTGTTATTCTTCAACAGTTTTACTGACATCCTTGACTCATACTAAACATTCTCTTATCAAACCTGCTTAGATGGTATTAATTCTGACACTAAGTTGTTATGTGAGATTCTTTTCCCTTTGACCTTGGTTCCTTTTAAGGAAATAATATTAGTTTGCACCAATTAGAGAATGTTAGATCTTATTACTGTTGCCTATGTATATGCATGTATGTTAATGTCGCTGTTAAGCTATAAAAGTTTTTGTAATGCATCTCAGGGGCAGAGACCAGCACCTAACTGCTCTCTCTCCCACTGCAGAATATATTTTTTGTTTGGTTTGGTTTTCCTGTAAATAAAGTTCTATTAGCTGTTTGATTTGCACTCAAAGTTGGGTTCAGCTGTTTTCTTTGACACTAGTTAAGAAATAAACTCTGAGCTGGAGACCAAATCTGCTCACCTGCCCATTAGTTTTCCTCAAAATAGATATCAGTCTTATAAGAATGTATTTACTGTTTAGACACTGTGAAATGCTTGTAATTGCTGCACACAATCTCATTTATTATGTCTGTATTCCATGCTATAAGAAAATATGTAATTTTTGCTTTATAGCTTTGGAAATATTTGTTCTGAATTTGTGAACCCCACCCATCCACAAGGACTATTAAAATCAGATAGACTATAGACAAATATTGCAATGCAACATTAATGGCAATGCTACAGGCAAGGAAACTTGTCCTGTGGACTCGGAAGCTGAATAAAGGAAACAAAATGGCATTGCAAAACATTTTGTCATCTTTTCGACTGTATAAACTATGATAGGACTAAGACACCAGACAACCCAGCGATCCCCAGGACCTGCCTTGTGAATCTGCCTGAAAAGCACTTTGAATTGAAAGATCACTACAACTGTGTCACTCTTAGAATTTAGATAACTCACTTGTGTGTATTTGTTTGCTTGCTCTAGCCTGTAAATAGCTCATTTATTTTTCCTAGTTATTAAATCTTTAGATAAGTTATTATAGGACTGGCTACAGGCAATGTCTCAGGGTATCAACAGATCTAGGGTGAGCAACTGGTTCCTTCGGTCTGGAAGCAACCTGAATATTTCATGATTCTGGTGTAAGTGACCATTTAACACGAAGTCCACTTTGTCTGAGTGGAAAGATAAACTGGAGCAGTGATTCTCAACCACTCTGTCAGGACACGTTATTGTGTTGCAACACAGAAGGCCAGGAAGATGGCTGGATTCAGCCTCAGGGAGGTGGAGTGGTATGTCTTGTGTGGTCACAACTCACTGCCAAGTGTGTTGCAACCTGAAAAAGGTTAAGAACCACTGGACTGCAGAGTCTAAAGGCACTGCCTGTGACTCCACTGTAGAACTGCTATGTTGAGCTAGGAGTTTCTATTTGCTATTGGCTTAGTGAAATCTTATTACAGAGCACACCACCAGTTTTGGGTATCTGCTGTGTTTTTGACTGTCTGTCCCAGTCAGCACTCATTGTCATGAGCCCTCCAGACAGCATGACAAAGAAATAGAAGACAAGAAAGGCTTTGTACAAATAGTGGTGAAATAACATGCAGTGTCAAGATACACATAATTTCTAGATAAGAAAAGAGAACTAAAAATAAGCACAAACACAAAGTTCATTAGATAAGCCAAATTTGAACTGTAATAAATCAGGAATCAGTAAAAAAATTTTTTTTGAGGATAAAGCTGATGTCCTTGTACCCCTTTGAACATGAGGTGAGAGTGGATGATCCTATAATTGGCTAGAATAGGGACACTTGAGACTTGGGTAAAATGAAGATAAAAGAGATGAAGACATGAATAAGAATTACCGTGGAGGTTCAATGGAGACTGAAATAAGCAGCCCTCTTTGCATAGGTGATTCCAACATTTTGAAAAGAGCAGGAGCCTATAGATGTGGGTTGCCTTCAGGGTTTGATCACAACTTCAAGTGGTGTCTATGGAGATACATTTGGAGCACTAGCACAAGCTCCATGAACTCAAGCCTATCCACCTGGGCTGGGGGGGTCACTGCCACTTAGTCCAAAATGTTGTGTAGACATTTTCTATACACACGGAGGGAAAGCGGGGAGGAGGACTATATAGGAGGAAAATGATAGTTCATGGTTAAGGATGCCAAGTTATTAGTTGCAGTTCATATAAGTTGCTCATTACCTGTTACTTTCACAGACTCATGGTCTTCCTCTGAAAAGACTTTAGAATTAATTCTGCTTGTTCTTAATGCAGGAATGGAGAGTTTTTCAGGAATTTCAAAATGTTCTGGCATGCTCACTTCAATGCTGTAGTCCACAGATTTTAACTTTTGTGGGTATTTTGTAGGCCTATGCAGTGCTTCTCTCTGAAAATAAAGGAATGATATTACACTTGAATCATGAGTGCAACCATAATAAAGACTTACCAAGTAAATAAATTCTGTTTTATAGACTCAGACTAAAACAGAAACAACAGTGTATAATAAAAAAGGTAGAATAGCTGAATATTGACAAGGTATCCTTTATAAATATTATAACAGGTGCTTGCCCCATACAGTTAATGTTAAGTTGTAAAATAATGCATCAAATAATAGATAAAATTACTCTGGAAACTCTTCCTCTTACAGATGTGAACACGTTTTGTGATCTGTAAGCCTCTTTTCATATGTCTGAAAGAGTTCTCACTCAGCTCAGAAACAAATAGCAAATCTAAGCTTTTGAAAGAAGGTAAGAATGGAAATGTGTGTGTGTGTGTGTGTGTGTGTGTACTACACACACACATGCACGCACTAAAACAATAATGGTGTTTTTTTCACTTGCTACTCCAAACTGCATACACATGGAATTTCTAAATAATTGTTGAACAATGTTAAGAACAAAGAAAGATCAATACAAGTCTCAAATGTTTCTTGGTGGGAGTGGGGGAGTATGCATACCACCTTTTATGTAAGCAATTAAAACTGAGCCAAACTGATATTTGCAAGATACTTCATTGAGGTTTATGAATCAGAGGGAATATAAGGAATTTTCTGGACAAAGACAACCTTTCTTTTGGTAAAAGCCATTTCTGGCTTTCTGACCAACACAGTATTAATAAGTGACTAGCCTGAGTTCAATCTATATATTCAATTACCATACCAAAAACTAAACTTGGTTTCTTAGACTATGGCAGCACTAAAGTATTACTATGATAGTTGAATATGCCAATTACTCAAAAGTATCACAGCTCAAACATTTCAGTATGTCTACCATACTGCCACAGTCAGCAGTTATCTGCTAGTTTAGCAAATTCTAATGTCAGAAAAGAACCAGTAAAAAGCATCTGAGGAAGTGGGATCTTCTCCCACGAAAGCTCATGCAAACAATAAATCTGTTAGTCTTAAAGTGCCACACAACTCCTTGTTGTTTTTTTACTGGACTAGACTAACACGGCTATCCCTTTTGAAATAGAAAAGAACCATACTTTGAAGCTAGTCCTTGTTATGTACCTAAGTTAAAAAAAAATTGTTCACATCACTGGTCATTTTTGCCAGTTTTTCCTTTTCCTCAATAACTGCAGCTTGTATACTTCACTCTCTCTCCATTCTCTAAATTACACTAGTTTACGGTATAGGGAAACCTTTTGTTAAGATGACTTGATGAAAGACATTTAGCGTGCTTCCAATATTTAGTTGTGTGTATCACCTGTTGCTATTGGTTCTACATAACACCCTGTGCCATTGTACCAAGGCACAATTTTCCCCAAAGGTGGGACTCTGCACAAGGAATTCACAAATAGAATCTGAAGTTAAAAGTTGATCCTTTTACTAGTTTACTAGCCAGACAATTTATATTATTCATACTTTAAGACCTATTTCCCCCATGCTAATGTTTTCCATCTTAATAAAGTTAGTAGAAAATGTGCACAGATCCATTATTTCTCTGCACTGTATTTGTTTAATTATGGAAAGAACTTGTGAGAGAGAAAAATCCAAAATCCTAAAAGTTAGCTACTGAATAGGATTATTATTATTATTATTAAGAAGGATACTCTCAAATGCTATATCAATCAATAAATCATGCACAACACAGACTATATGCTTTATTCTTCATTATTTGGAGGGACAGATGTGGAATTTGGGTCCTTTGTTAAACTTCAACTGCTAATGTGAAGCTTATTCATAAAATATACAAAAATGTAGGTGTATATTCAAAATCTCCTCAGCATGAAACATAGCTTGATAGTTACGTGTTTCAAAAGCATTATTTAATTAAACATAACATTGAATAATTTTTGGTACTACACATTTTTTTCCAGGACATATTCACAAAAGGGACAAGCAGAGTTGCTTCTTAAGACAACATCACCTGAAACTTTCTTATCTTTGAGGCTGGGAATACACCAGCACTACCCACAAAATTCAACAGTTTTAACACATCATTCATGTGGTATTATGGATAACCCATTCTAGCCAGCCTGTCCCAGAGCAGAATTGTATTATTTTTAAATCAGTAAGATCGCTTGGAATAAGACTGCTTATTTTTATTGTTTGTGATAGGAGTCGCAGAACTGAATAGATAAATCCATCAGATTATTCTGGCTCCAAACCTATAAGGCTTGGCAGAGATAGTTTGGATGCTATTGATCTCAGACAATTCTCCAATACTGCAGTCAGAAATTCAATATAATTGGAGGAACTTCAGTAAATGTAGTAGTAATTATCTGATAGCAAATTTTCCAGTAGAATTTCTGAACATATAGAGACAAATTATATTGATCTTCAAGAAATACATCATGATCATAAGTATGTAATGGGTGGGGGGCATCTATGCTCACACTTCTCCCCTATTTTAACACAGCTGCTGTGACTCAAATTAGATACGAAATTGTAAAAATTGTCCTGCATCCTTGTCAAACATTATTAAAGGCAGCAAACATTTTAACAGTCGTACCTAGACCAATGTTATCTTACTTCTTTAAAAAAGACTAATACTTGTTGTTTTAAAGTATAATCATGTTTAGAAAAAAACTATATAGAAGGTGTGTCAGATATTGCAGTAGCATGCAATATTTTTGTGGGAACATGTTTATTAAGTTTGTGAATAGCTTATTTATCATTATTGGCCAAGCAACATATGGAACTCCAAGAAGGGATGATTACCACAACCCCTCCAGGAACTAAACATATTAGACGACTGAATAGGTTTAGTCACTGAAACTGTAAGCTACTCCAGAAAGTTATCAGATATCAACAGACAAAGAAGAAACTTTTAATATAAAAATGCTGAGTTTAAAAAACCCAGGGTCGTCTTCTTTTGATCTAGGACCTTCTGCCTAAGAAGGGCCCCAACCTTTGTTGAAGGATAGGAAAGACCTTGGCTTACTTGTGCCCCATAAGATTGATGGGTGATCCATGATAAGCTTTTAGCAAGTATATCGGAACATTTTTACATCTTGTTTACTCTGTAAAGCTTTTACTCTAAGAAAAACTACATTTTGATAGAGCCTTTGTAGGTGGGTTTGTCAGATACTAGCTGTAGCCCCTGGAGAAAGCTTAGCCACAGCTGTTGGACCCAGTCACACCTGCTGGGGAATCAGAGTGAAGCCCAGAGGGACTGCAAGCCTAAGCCCCCCATCTTGAAAGCCAAATTCATGTGAGTTTTTGCCCAAGAGAGGTGACGGCTAGGAAGTCTAAAACTTAAGTTGGTGAGAGAGAGTAGAAGCTGCCAAAAATATAGATAACACTGAAAAGGTAACAAAAAAGTATCTTGTCATTCAACAAAACTGTTCCTGTTCTATGTGAAATTGAATTTGCTTATTTTGCAATATGCACAACAGTTTACTACTATTTACTCCAGCTTTCACTACACAGACACTGTAAGAGAGCAAGGAAGATTTTATTTCAGTTCATGCATCAACATAACTCTTATATGCAGTTAGAAATGTAGGCTTTATTACATCCATCAGACTTCACCAATTTATTCATATTCTCTGAAAATTAGCGACCCTTGTCTTTCTGAAATTTTCCATTCAGCCTTTCCTGTTTGCTTTTCAAATATCCCATACCCTTTTCTCCACATTACAGATCCTTCTGCTACAGGTGACAGGAGCAATGTGGGAGCTTTCTTCAACCTAATGGCTTCAGTGATTCTTTTCAAATCTCATATTAACTGTTTGTTCCTTCTAGCCTACAACTTCTAACCCTAATAAAACAACTTTATACCTGGATTAAGTTTTTCTGAGCTTAATCATTCATCAAAATGGGTACACTGGACACTCTCTCACTGTACACCAACAAACGCTGCCTGAAAGTTTTATTGAAATCAATGTAGTTTATTTGCAGTTGTGTGTGATCAGCCTCACCTCAGTCCCTGGGAAAAAATCATAGAGCAAGTCCTCAAGGAATCCATTCTGAGGCAACAGGAAGACAGGAAGGTGATCAGGAACAGTCAGCATCGATTTACCAAGGGCCAGTCATGCCTGACTAACCTGATTGCCTTCTGTGATGAGACAACTGACCCTGTGGATGAGGGGAAACTGAAGGACAAGATATACTGTGACTTCAGCAAAGCTTTTGATATGGTCTCCCACCGTATTCTTATTACCAAGTTTAAAAAGTATGGGTTGGATGAATGGACTATAAGATGGATGGAATGCTGGACAATTTATACCTTCTAGTCAGTGGCACTGCTATGGGTACCCGCATGGCCTCTCAATATGCCAATATTTTTATGAGCGACTTAGAACAATGTTTCCTCAAATCTCATCCCAAAACACCTCTCCTCTACTTATGCTATATTGATGACATCTTCATCATCTGGACCCATAGCAGGGATGCTCTTGAAGATTTCCACAGAGATTTCCATAATTTCAACTCCACAATCAAATTGAGCCTGGAACACTCCACACAGGAGATCCACTTGCTCGAAACTACACTACAAATAAGGGATGGACACATCAACACCACTCTATACCAAAAACCTACTGATCAGTATAATTATCTACATCCCTCGAGCTTCCATCCTAAACACACCACATGATCCATTGTCTACAGCCAAGCCCAAAGATATAACTGCATTTGCTCTGATCCCTCAGACAGAGACAGACATCTTCAGGATCTCTATCAAGCTTTCTTAAAAACTATGATACCTACCTGGAGAAATAAAGAAACAGATTGACAGGGCCAGATGGGTACCCAGCCTTCAACTACTATAGGAAAGGCCCAAAAAAGAAAACAGTAGAATGCCACTGGTCACCACATACAACTCTCAAGTCAGACCTGTACAACAGATCATTAAGCACCTCCAGCCTATTTAAAACGATGACCCCCTCACTCTCTCTAGCCTTGAGGGACAGACCTCTCCTCACCTACAGACAACCCCAAACCTTAAACAGATGCTCACCAGCAACTACAGACCTAACACCAGAATGTGTAGTTTCTATGTTATTTCCTGAGCTGTCTTCATCTTCAGTGGTATGGTGGATTTGAATACCAATGTTAATCTTGTATTTGCGGACAGCTGGTCAAGTCCTTTCAGAAATGATATGGTGGCCCCTTTTGCTTTGCCATTACCAGCCCTCACTGTAGATACGGATGTGTAGACCCTGGGTGGGAAGTGCATGCCTGGGTCCCTGCAAGCTCAGGATCTTTTGGTCTGTCCAAGGGTTGAAAGACTTGTATAAATAGCAGGGAACTGTGAGTTGTTGTTCTAGTTCATTTCAGTTTCCTTCCACATACTGAGGAAAAAATACCTGCAAACATTAAGAGACAATGCAGCAATTATACTTTTTGTGAACAAACAGATAGGAGCCTGATCTGTTTGTTCCAGGAGATGATTCTCCTTTGGGAATTCTCCATCACCAACTTAATTCAGTTCACAGCTGGTTACCTTCCAAGGATGCAGTTGAGCAGGTTCCTTTACCAGTCAGCACAAGTGCTTACTGCATCCTGATGTGGCCAGATCCATCTTCCAGATGTTAAGGAATCTCCATGTAGACTTTTTTGCAGCAAGAGCCAACAAAGTGCCCCCAGTTTTGTTCCTGGGGTGGGCTGCAGCCCAGAATCATTGATGGATGCCTTCCTGCTCACTGGAAGGACACCTTACTGTGTGACTTCTGTCTGTTACTACTGTTGTCCAGAGCCTTCTCCAGGATCAAACAAGAATATGCTCATCTCATGTTTCTCCAGCATGACCTCAGAAATGGTGATTCTTGAGCAGACTGGTCTTACCAGTCAGACCTCCACTACCTCCCTCACTGGATCCAGGCAGGATTTCTCAGGACCATATTCACCTCTTCAACACCAATATGCAGACCCTCCACTTGACAGCATGGTTACTTCATCACTAACACTGATGCTCAAAGAATGTTTGAAGAGTATTTCTGAATAGTAGAGTGTCTTTAACTAGGAGTGCTTACCTAGCTAAATGGCTGTATATTTTCATCTGGTCCTGTAAGCAAGGTATTTCTCTAGAGCAAAAGGTATTTCTCCCATGCATCACGTATTGGGCTATTCACTTGACCAAGAATATCAAGGCCGTAGAGAGATGCTTGTTGAAGATTGTGATTTAGAGAGGCTCCCTAGCATGGGACAGTATTATATGAATTGGCTGTCATGCCCTATGACAAATTTAATATGACTTCTCACAGTTGCAGACGTGGGAATCACTCCTGTCTGTATTTATAGTTCTGTTCCTCCTTCATTCAACGGTGTGGTTTTTAATGAACCCTCAAGATTAATACAAAGGTTTAGCAGTTAGCTCTATCCAAGTTCACCTGTCAGCAATCTCAGCTTTCCACCCATAGGTGAATAATAGATCTTTTTTCCCCAATCTATTGGTATCAGGTTTTTTAAAGGGTAGTCAAATGAATTCCATAGATGCAAGAACCTCCTGTACTCTTTTTCTTCAGATCTCATCCCAAAGCACCTCTCCTCTACTTCTGCTACATTGATGACATCTTCATCATCTGGACCCAAGGCAGGGATGTTCTTTAAGATTTCCACAGAGGTTTCAACAATTTCCACTACAATCAAACGGAGCCTGGAACACTCCACACAGGAGATCCACTTGCTCGACACTATACTACAAATCAGGGATGGACACATCAACACCACTCTATACTGAAAACCTCCTGATCAGTATATAGTTACCTACATCCCTTGGGCTTCCATTCTAAACTCACCACATGTTCCATTGTCTACAGCCAAGCCCTAAGATATAACCACCTTTGCTCTGATCCCTCAGACAGAGACAGACATCTTCAGGACCTCTATCAAGCTTTCTTAAAACTACAGTACCCACCTAGGAAAGTAAGGAAACAGACTGACAGAGCCAGATGGGTAACCCACAGTCAACTACTACAGGAAAGGCCCAAAGAAGAAAACTGTAGAACACCACTGGTCACCACATACAACCCTCAAGTCAGACCTCTACAACAGATCATTATGGACCTCCAGCCTATTTTATGCAATGACCCCCTCACTCTCTCTAGGCTTGGGGAACAGACCTCTCATCACCTACAGACAACCCCTAAACCTTAAATGGATACGTAATAGCAACTACAGACCTAGCATGAGAAACATTAAAGTAGGCACATATCCCTGCAACAAACCATGCTGTCCACTCTGTACATATACCTGCACAAAAGACACCATCATAGGACCTAATCAAACCAGCTACTCCATCAAAGGGTCCTTTGCCTGCTCATCCACTAATATGATTTTTGCCATCATGTGCCAGAAGTGCCCCCAAGCCTTATACATTGGACAAATAGGACAATCCCTATAAAGAAGAATAAATGCACACAAAACTGACATTAGAAATCACAACACAAAAAATCCAGTTGCTGAGCACTTCCATCTTCCTAATCACTCCGTTGATGATTTGTTAACAATGGTCCTCAAGAAAATCAATGGGACATCAAGACTTCAAAGAGAAACAGTGGAAATCAAACTAATATGCAAATTAAATTGTGTGAAAGCAGGACTGAATCGTGACTATGGATTCTTTTCACTTTATAACAGGTAATCCAACTTCACCCTCCATGTGCTGTTTCCTAGAGTTTGAATCCTTACGAATGCTATGATTTGCTGTTGCAGTATATCCTGATCCCATGTCTTACACTCCCCTGCATTTATTTTCATCCTATTCTGTAAGTTCTCCCTCTTCAAAGCGTCTGACAAAGTGGGATATTCTCCCATGAAATCTCATGCGATATAAATCTGTTAGTTTTTAAGTCCCACAAGCCTGCTTGTTTTTTTTCTTCTTCTTCTTCTTCACCTCCCCAGAATGCCAGAAGAATGCTAATGCTCACCCACACCATCCCTAGGCAGCAGGTCCCAAAAACGCAGCATCCTCAAGAGAAAGACCTGAAAGCCCCAAGATCAGAAACTCCAACACAGCACAAGCTAAATAAAAAGAGCTTCAGTTCACTGAGCTAGAACTTTAAAGAGGCAATGGGTCCCAAGGAGGAAGACAAACAGACATTTAAGACTCAAGCAGTCCCTGGGAACAAAACCCAACATGTGTCTGGCCCCACCACGAGGGTACAAGACATAGGGCAGTAGTGCAGACACGAGGCAGAAAATTGTCCACGTTGGGACCCCCACCCCTATTTCCAGAGCCACACAGCTCTCAGAACCAGTCATGACAGCAAACTGCATTTTACACTATGGATTCTGTACATTTTATCTTGTTTGCTGATTTTTATTTATTAATTTGCTTGCTTACTTATTTATTTTGCCCCAATCTTCTGCTTCCTGCATTCATCACAGTTCCTTTTCTGGAAGCCCTTTTCTCCCAACCTGCCCTGTTTGACCCTGTTCTTTTGTTTTTCTTCAATGTCCATGTTCCCTTTCCTTTTCTCCTCTTATCTTTGTTTATGTAAACTTATGCCCTACCATTTTTCCTCATTAACCATTAGTAAAAACACTGCACACTCACATAATTAACCAGATGTATCCTAAGCATTATCCTGACGGTTACTTGTATGTTATATTACTTTCCTCCTACCCATTTTCATTTTTATGTTCATTAGGCTCCAAGCTCTTAGGGATGAAGGAATGGCTCTTCCTCTGCTTTAT
This sequence comes from Podocnemis expansa, assembly GCA_007922195.1. NCBI lineage: Eukaryota > Metazoa > Chordata > Testudines > Podocnemididae > Podocnemis > Podocnemis expansa. The sequence continues at coordinate 47,827,777 of ML681989.1, forward strand.
TTGCACACTGCCTAATACAGTGGTGTGCCAATCCTAATTTAGAGCCTTCTGGCAGCAGTAGAATGGAATAAGTAAATAATCAGTGTTTTGCTGGAGAGCGAGAGAGATATAGAGGCATTGCTCTTCTAATAAACACAATTATCAGAGATTAAGCATAAACTGTTCTTTGTATGACAAGAAAAAATAACTACCAAGAGAAATTTTAGGAAAATATTCTAAAAAAAGAGGGGCTAAAATCATACTATTTAGCAATGAACCTGCATTTTTAATCTGACTGTCAAGGAAAAGTTCTTCACTCACAACTGTGCTCTTTAACAGAAGTACAAAGTAAAACACTAACACAAACATTACTAAGAATAAAGATTTACATAATTTTAGTTTTACAGGTACCCAGCTAGGGGCTGGTAAGCAATCATAATGTACATAGCACTGTCCTTCTGTTCATATGTGTAACCGGATCTGTACCAAAAACTTCTTTACTCATGCACTAATTTATAAAATCCTTTCTTTCTAAAGGACTTCACAAATTGAGGGAATTGGCCGATGAGATAGCAGCACCGCTGGCCGTTATCTTTCAAAACTCATGGAGAACAGGGGAGGTGCCAGAGGATTGGAAAAAAGCAAATGTAGTGCCTATTTTCAAGAAAGGGAAAAAGGAGGATCCGGGGAATTATAGACCAGTCAGCCTCACCTCAATCCCTGGCAAAATTATGGAGCAGATTCTTAAAGAATCCATCCTCAAACACTTAGAAGAAAATAAAGTGATCAGGAACAGTCAGCATGGATTTACCAAGGGCAAATCATGTCTGACCAATCTCATTTCCTTCTATGAGCAGATGACTGGTTTTCTGGATGCAGGAAGAACCGTTGATGTGATATACCTTGATTTTAGTAAGGCTTTTGATACAGTTTCCCACAGCATTCTCATTGGCAAATTAAGGAAGTATGGGTTGGATAGGTGGACTATAAGGTGGATAGAAAACTGGCTAGATCAATGGTTTCAGCATGTAGGAATCAATGGTTCCATGTCTAGCTGGCAACCAGTCACTAGTGGTGTGCCCCAGGGGTCGGTCCTGGGGCCGGTTCTGTTCAACATTTTCATCAATGATCTGGATGATGGAATAGACTGCACTCTCAGTAAGTTTGCAGATGACACCAAGCTGGGGGGAACAGTAGACATGTTGGAGGGCAAGGAGAGGATTCAGGGAGACCTTGATAAATTGGAACAGGGGGCCAATAAAAATCTTATGAAGTTCAATAAGGACAAGTGTAAAATCCTGCATGTGGGACGGAAAAACCCCATGCACTGCTACAGGCTGGGAAACATTCAGTTAAGTAGCAGCAGTGTAGAAAAGGACCTGGGGGTCATGGTGGATGGGAAGCTGGATATGAGTCAGCAGTGTGCTCTTGCTGCCAAAAAGGCCAATGGCATACTGGGCTGCATCAAAAGAAGTATTACCAGCAGATCAAGGGATGTGATCATTCCCCTCTATTCTGCACTGGTGAGGCCACATCTAGAATACTGTGTTCAGTTTTGGGCTCAGCACTACAAAAAGGACAGGGACATGCTAGAGAGAGTTCAGAGGAGGGCAACCAAAATGATTAAAGGGCTGGAGCACAAGCCCTATGAGGATAGACTGAAAGCATTAGGCTTATTTAGTCTGCAGAAGAGAAGATTGAGGGGGGATTTGATAGCAACCTTCAGCTACTTGAAGGGATGCTCTAAGGAAGATGGAGCTCGACTGTTCTCGGTGGTAACAGAGGACAGAACAAGGAGCAATGGTCTCAAGTTGCAATTAGGGAGGTCGAGGCTGGATATTAGAAAAAACTGTTTTACTAGGTGAGTGGTGAAGCATTGGAATGAGCTGCCAAGGCAGGTGGTGGAGTCTCCATCTTTGGAGGTGTTTAAGGCCCGGCTGGACAAAACCATGACTGGGATGGTTTAGTGGGGCTGGTTTTTAGGCAATTTAGACATCAAACCAGAATGTAGCCCTTGAGCTTCAGACTAAATTGTAAAACATTATTCAAAAGCTTCTTCCATAAACTTTGCCATAATTTCTATACTATGAACTGTTTTTATGTGAACAATAAATGTGAATTTATGACAGACTTCATTATGATTGCTTTTCAGAGTTTAAACTTTACAATGGTTTACCAACTGGAGAAATATATTGGTTTTAATCTGTTAAATAAATCTTTTACATCAATCAAAGCTAAGCTCCAAGACACTTCTCTTGAAGTTATATTTGAGAAGAAGAATACGTTCTGAACAAGGAAAAGGGCTCTCTCTGCATGTTACAATCATCTCAGATTTTTTTATTATTGATTCTCCAATATGAAATTTCAAAAATTTTGATATGTCTCCATTAAATACTGACACCTAATCTTGAGTCTGATCAACTGCTCTATGACTGAAATTATATTAAGACTCTCATTAGGAATTAGCATATCTACTGGTATAAGGCAGTATACTACCTTTCATTATACTCCCAGTCTTGACTAAATACAGCGCTAATGCTTCAAGTGCGACAGACTCTATGTACATGATGTATTAAAAGGTGCAGAAGTCTTGTGTATGGAACACTCCAAAACTGTTAGCCCAGCAAGTGATTAGTTTGCATCCTAGAGGAAGAATCTTAAGGCTAGATACCATAGATGTATATCCCGTACCCCTGATGTCAACAAGAGTTCTACAGAGTCAGGGTTTCACCCCATGGTAAGAAACACACTGTAAATGGATATATAAAATGTATGTTATTCGTATTTTATATATTATCTGCAATATATTGTTTAAAAGAAAACTTTATAAAGCGAGCATGTGCAAAAGAGAAATACAAGAGAAGTAGTATCCTTGGGGTCCTAGTAATAGTTGTCTTTGCACACCCCTCACCACAAACAAGGAGTCCGGTGGTACTTAAAGAATAACAAATTTATTTATTGCATGAGCTTTTGTGGGAGAAAATCCCACTTCGTCAGACACTTTGAAGATGGGGGAATTTACAGAAGTTCTGTAAGTTCCCCCATCTTCAAAGCCTCTGACGAAGTGGGATTTTCTCCCATGAAAGCTCATGCAATAAAAAAATTTGTTAGTCTTTAAGTGCAATAGGATTCCTTGTTTGTTTTACTGAACTAGACTAATATGACTGCCCCTTTGGAACTGAATACACGTAACAGTTTCATTTTCTTTAGCATCATGTAGTATTTTTCTCATTAATTTCTCTGAAACACTGGGGCGCAGACCACAATTCCTATTCCTAGCTTCCACTTCCAGCACTAGATCATGTTCTGCTAAACTGAAAAGCCTATTATCAAATACTAGTTCCCTGCTTAGGTACTTACAGACTGTAATCATATCACCTTTTAGCCTTCTCTTTTTTTCAGCTAAGTAGCATAGAACTGTTTGACTCTATTATTATAAGACTAGAAGATCTAAACTACACTTCGCTAACTACAAGATTTTATTTTTCAAAAATGCTAAGGTATTCTTCCTGAGATATCAGTACACAAATGTGACGAACACCCTGTGCATGTCTATGTTACCCATAGATAAATGCAAATTAGTAGCGTTTAGTGTAGAAGGAGGTTATAGAGTCTCTTGACAGCAGATCTGTCCTACCTGCCTATTAGCACATATTCTTTCTGCTGGTATATTCTTCTCATGAATCCTATTTGAATGTGCTTATCGTTAAACAGTAGCTCGTGGTAACAGACTGAAGAAAAGGAAAACACTACAAATTCACAGAAAAGATCTGTTACCTGGTTTATGGAAACTTTTACACTCACATTTTCAGGGAAGTTCCAAGGGGGTAGCTATGTTAGTCTAGTTCAGCAAAACAAACAAGTAGTCCTGTGGCACTTTTTAAGACTAAGAAATTTATCACGAGCTTTTGTGGGAGCAAATCTCACTTCAAGCATCTGATGAAGTCAGATTTTCTCTCACGAAAGCTCATGCAATAAATAAATTTGTTAGTCTTTAAAAGAGCCACCAGACACCTTTGTTCATATTTAGGAAAGAATCACAGTGCAGATTAAACAAGCTGAAATCTGATGTCACTGTTTCTGATGGGGAAATTGTGTTTATTTTACATTTACACTAGTAAAAATTCACAACAATAGGATTACTTTACAGTAGGATTATTTAAAAAAAATACCCAGTAACTTAAATTCATAATACTGTGAAATCTCAGAGAGCAAACAAAATTCTTTTGGACTATTTGGTGGATGAAAATGCCATAATTTTTAAAAACCATTTAGTCACATTTCCTGAAAGATAAACAAACCCAATCTCACAATTCAAGAGCTATTCTATGATATTCTTCCAGACTGATTATGTTTTTTACCTCAATTCTGGACAGCCCCAAGGCTGCAACTGCAGCTCGAACACTGCTACTCTCCAGCGTCCCGGTGACCTTTCTTCGCTCATGTTCAAGAGCTGACATCTGCTGCTGTGCTGCAATGGCCAGAGCCTTCTCCCTAGCCTCATTAATCAATGGGATCCTCAGTTTTTCTTCAAGAGTTTCAGTCAGACCACATTTCAAGCACAGAACTGGCTGTACCCCACTGTGACCTACAATAAACAAGGCCATTTGTCAACTGCCATTAGAGCTGTAATGCCTTTTTTATTAAGGAGGTCAGAAGACAAGCAAAAATATTGCATTAAACTCCTTCAGTCTAACACAATACAAGTTATACTGTATGTTGTTTTAGACAAATAACTTACAAGGAGGACAAAAGGACTGCAAACACAGACTGAAATCCAAATTGAAAGTTGCTATTTATAATAACAAAAAAGGTATATTATAATTAATTGTCTTTTCCTCTGTTAAATTTATGGGAGAACAGTTATCAACAATCTACTGAAGCTTTCATATTTCCTTCATCACCAGAGTGTCAGAGGTCCTTTCAAAGTATAAGTAAGCCACAATGAATACCTCTTTCCACCCAACCTCCCCAAACACATCTGTGTCTACCACCCCCCTCTCCTTTGTTCAGAAGTGTTGTTCTGATAGGAAGGCTAGGTCAAAGAAATAGGATTCTGATATAAAGGGAACAAAATTTGTGGTGGATTCAGAATCTTCTGAAAGCAAAATTCACAGGTGTGTGAGAGTTACTGAGACCACTCAGTTTCTCTCTCTCCAGTGGAAAATATCTATAGTGGGAAAACATCCCGGAGAGTGAAGTAATCCGCCTATTGATATTACCCTGGCACCTAGAGCACCCAGGTAAACCTGAGACTTCTCTGTGACAGTACAGTACAAATACATACTAAGAGGCAATCCCCATAACCCAAAAGGTTTACAGTGAAATGAGGAGAAAGGGATTTTAGTTTCATTGACCAGGACCAGATTAACAGCCTCCAGGGCTACCTCCCACCACTTCCACCCCTCCTCCAGTGCTAGGGGGAGCCCTGGAACCAGAGTGTGCCCCGCCCCAGCCAGCTCTGGCCACTCTGCCCAGGAATGGGGGGAGCAGCCAGCAGATGGCAGAGTCCTCACTGCAAGCTGCCCCCCGGTAGAAAAACAGGTGCTGGCCTGCCCTGCTCCTAGGGGTGGGCCAGTCAACCCAGGGGCAGGGTGGAGTGCAGAGCCAGTTTGACCTCCCCTCTGCCAGCCATACAGCCAGCAAGGCAGGAGTGTTTTGAATGCTCCTGTCCTATGTTCCCACTAAGCTGTGCGCGTGTGCGCATGCACACGAGTTGTGAAACCCATGCACACAACAAAATAAAGCATGCACAAAAAAATTCAACAGTGCTGATATTTTAATTGGTATTTTTGCTACTTTAAGAAGGCGATTTCAAGTACATGTTTCAAAGAAGGTTTTGTAATTTATAAAATCATTCCCATCACCAGATCAAAATAAAATTTAGATATGATTTGAATCATACACACTTACTTCATTGCACTCACAAGGTTGACCACACAATGGAGCGTGCACAAATTTGGACACTGGCTCCAAAAATTTGCACAAAAGAAATTTTTTGTGTACACAGCCTATGAAAAGTTAGAGGGAACATTGCTCCTGTCCTGTTGGTGCTGAGCCAGATTGGAAGCTGGATTATCAGAGTTTTATGGGCTGGGGCCCAGGGCCCCAGATTTAAGGCCCTAAAACCCCTTTGATAAGCCGGCCCTGTATTTGACAGAGGAAGTGGAACACAGCAAGATGAAATAACTTGTCTATCTTTACAAAGGAAATCTGTGCTGCAGCTGGGAATAAACCCAGATTTCTGGCATTCCATTCCAGGTTTTAAACGCAAGACCAACCATGGGCTGTTCTGGCAGCCTCCTTCCCCATAGCTGAGTGGGTTTGATGGTTGACATGCCTCTTCACTGCTGCTCCAGGCTTCACATAAATTTCATCTTCACAATGAGCAGCACAGGTCAGGAATGGCTCTTGATAGAGTACTAATCCACACAGGTGTTTTGATAATGCATGGTGATTAATGGCACTGAGACGAATGAAAGATATAAGCAGCGGGAAACAAACTACTTGAAGAATGATGGAGGAAGATCTTATAATCTCAGAGAAATGAATATCACAGAGCCATTCATTTGAGTCCATAGCTTAGAAGTGTTTTAGTATTTGCATTCCACTTGTGAATCTATATTTCACATTTCAGCCTGATGTTTTTAAAATGGCTGACACGAACTCGTCAAACATATAATTCTGAATTTGAACAACTCACAAGTTATTAACATGGCGGGAATTTGCATTGGGCAGAAAATACCAATAAAAGCCTAGAGCACACTGCAAATCTTATACATTACTGGTAACATAATGGCAATATCATTCTGTAACTCAGCTCTCCATACTACAGAAGTTTCTTTTTCAGGGGCTATAGTAGTCTAAATAATATTATTATTATTATTATTATTATTATTATTATTATAAAAGATACCCAAGAAGAACACAGTCATTGATTTTGAGACATGATAGGAATTTGCCTTTATTTTTAACTCTTTGCTTTCAATTTTTATATAATAACCACAAATCTAACTAGCTCTCATTTACAGACAGTAAGTAAAAAAGAGCAAATTTTTTAGATAACTGCCCAGAGGAAAGAAGGTTTCAGCATAACTCATGTAAGCCATCAAGTTCATATAGTGTGAAGAGGTCTTCAATTACCTATGGCTGAATCTGTTGTAGAACAAGTAGTGGGTGATAATTAACACACTTCCAAATGGAGAAGAAAAATGCATACCACTCCACTGTAACTACATAGCATTATCACAGGAGTTTACAGCCCATGCTGATGGTTTTTCATCACAAAAAAAATGAAGTATGTTTTTTTAAAAATATGTATTTTAAAAAGAGATGGCCCCAATCAGTAGTTACATTTTGTCTTTCCTAAACTGATCTAATAAATACTATATTTCTCTTTGATTGCATTGTATTTAAAGGTGTCCTATCTTCAAGAATCTCTTGGAGGCATATTATCCACATGAGAAATAGTCTCGTACTGACAGAGCTGTTCAGACCTCATTAAATGGTCAGGCAAGAGTGTGTCTGAATCACAACCCACGAAAGAAAGGTCACTTCCCTAGTAACTGTCACTGCTTCAGATAATTTGCTGTGTGGATCTATATTCAGTGAACAAGGGGCTGTAGAGACAATTACTCAGAGAATTACATTTTCTAGGTAAATAACCTTTCCTTCTCTAACTATTTCCTCCATATATTCCCAGCTCATTAACAAGCAGCAGCAACTGCTAAAGGAGACATATCTGGGCAATACTAATTGAGCAGAGTTGCAGGAGTGCTCTCCAGAACTGGCCTTTAGATCCAGAAGCTAAATTAAGGATGTAATGAAACATCAAAGATTTAGCGCTGCATACACACAAGCAAGGGCTTGTCTACATGGTGCATGAGTGCACAACAACTGGAGTATAAATTCTAGTGTACATCAGCATATCATCAAATTAACTGTCCATGAAGATCCCATTAGCAGACATTAGTTCCCTAGAGCTTGTAGACATAGTATTGTTTCAAATGGTTCTTTGTTAACATGCATTAGTAAACTTTTAGTACACAGCAACAGGCTCCTCAGTGGCCAGTTAGTGACAGACCAATGGGTGCATGCTAAGAATTCTATTCCAAGAGATACACAATGACACCGCTATGTAGACATACCATAAGACACTAAGTGGATCCAAACATATTTCTTTGATTGAGATATTTCTGAGACATACAGTTGACACCATTTTGGCTCCAGTCTACTGTGCTCTAAGACATCAGTCACATTACCCACTAGGTGTCACCAACCAGATATGTCAGACTGCTCATCAGGATGTAACAAAGGTCTTTACACAGTGTTAATATTTCACATCTACCAAGGCTCTAAGACAAGCAAAAGACACTTTTACTGGTTCCAGCAGGTGCAAACTATGGCTGCAATACTACCAGCTTGAGGCATTTTAGAGAGTAGCTATGAAAAATATTGATATAACCAAGATGAAAAATAATTCTAACTCGCCTGAAGAGAGATACCAGGTTAGGTGGTTTACAAAGCAGTCTCTAATTTGAAAAGGATCTGGGCAACAGAAAAAAAAATTGTAAATCCATAGGGGCATCACTGGTGCTGGGCTTATGGGGCTTGAGCCCCGAGTCCTGGCACCAGAGCCCTGGATCTATTGTGGCAGCATGCTTATGGCACTCAAGCCCAAAGTACCAGTGCCCAAGCCATGGGTCTTTTTCTGGGCCAGGGCACTCCTGTAAATCCACATGATTAAAGGAACAATTTTTAGATCAAATTTGTTTTGCAACATCTTTCTAAGACTCCTTCCATTGTAAAATGGCTCATCTTTCCTTCTGCATTAATTTTCCTTCCCCTAAACGCCAGAGAAAACAATGTATTATAGAAAGATGATATTTTTCCTTTTTCATTCACTCCTTTCATTTACACTACCTTTTAAGGTACTACTAAAGCGCAGAACATTTGGACTATCCATTGGAAGCAAGCCTGAAGGCAAAGGAATGCCACATGTCCCCTCCACCAGGTAAACAAGTTCTCCAATCTGAAACACAGGAACATATGCATTTCAATTCAGAGAGCAAATCTTATGAGATTCTACTTATGAGAGTAGTTCATATATTTTGAAGAACCTTTATTTTAAAACTACTTTTAAATAAAAATGAACATGTCATTAAAAAAAAAAAAACTACAAATGACCATTAAATTTGCAATCAAGAACTTTCAGAATCAAAGCTCCTGCAGCGTTAGGCAACTGGAGAGCCCCAGATGGCCTGTATCCTTAGATGCTCCCATGGTCATGGGGTGAAGTACATTTACCATTCTTGCTTTTAATGTTTATCTTTTTAATACGTGCTTCCCATTTTCTAGCTGTAAGGTGGGTAACAGCAGAGCATGTCTGGACATGCTGTGTACATACCTATCATGAGGGTGAATGCATAACCTACAGCAAATGTAGCTGATATTTTTTTGTCAAGGTCTGAATTTCTTGGTCAAGGTTATAGTCAAGGTCCAGATTCCACACAAAATAAAAACAATAATAGGAAGTAAATAAAAAGATGTTAGAGTCCACTCAAGTGCTTGGTTGTCTGGATTTGGCCCACAGGCTGCCTATTAACTACCTTGACTTAGAGTATATACGAATGTTCAGAATTTCTCAGTAGCAGGGTTACAAAGTGCCTGGTTTCCAACTGAAAAGTCCAATCAAAAAGGAGCCCTAGCAGTGTCTGGTCAGATGCACTGACCAGACACCAAATTCCCAATTATCATGGGCAGCAGAAATGCCAGGCTATCAACCCATGACACACCTGCTCAGTCTGGACTGCCTCCCACATACATCTTGTTGGCAGGCAGACAGCTGGCTCCACATCAGACTGCAGCTCCTGTTCCAGGCCCTGAGCAAAGAAAGCCAACACAGGGGAGCATGGGGGAAGTGTAGAGGACTAAACAACAAGGGAAGGGGAGAGAGCGACAGCAGCAAGCAATGGGGGGGGGGGAAATAGTAAGCAGCGGCAGGGCCTCTGAGGAAGACGTGGAGAAGAGGGTGGGGGTTGTGAAGAAAGAGGCACGGCAGGGGATTCTATTTTCTGCAATTAGCAAATTGGAAACCCTAGTGTGTGCTGGACTGCTGACAGATTCTCGACAGAGGAAAACATTCATCTGATTGCAGCCAGTACACCTCATGGCACCACCAATCAGGGAGTGATATTTTACTTATTGTAACTGCGGTTTAGGATCATATATTTGGGTGGGGATGTGAAGTTCATAACAGTTCAGTTCTTTTCAACTCATCTTACTGCAGTGTCAAATCCCTGAGCTAGGATGCCATCAGCCACAGATTAGGTAACAGACAAAAAAGCACATTCTGATTACATGCAATAGCCATTTTTAAAACTTCTATAATCTGTTGTTTTAAACAAACTGAGTAACAGCCTGCATACTTCACATTTAAGGATGAAACTACATAATTCCCAGTATTTTTAAGTAGTGTGAAGTTTAAAGCAGCTAAGCTATTTGGTAAAAATAATATACACTTAAATTTAAACCAATAACATTTTGTTAACCAGTTCATAAATTTCTAGTGAAAATGAAGTAGGAGTGAGAGTAGACTCACAACATATTCTGACTGTCCTTTAATGCTACTGAACATTTTTCACTTACTTTCTTTTAAATTTAAACTGTCACTAACTGCAGGAGTTAAGTAACAAATCTGATTTCTAGAGTTATGCCAAAATCACTGACAAGAATTCCGCACAAACAAGAAAGTAAATGGAAAGGTTATTTACGGAAAAATAGAGGCACAAATTTTTACTAACATAGATAGGAAAAATCTATTGGTCAACAATTGGTATTTCAAACTGTTGAAAAAGAATAATAAACAAAGAGCAAACACATAAAATGCATTTTAGAGGACGTGTGTATAGTCTACTAGACTATAGATACTAGATACTGAAGAGCAAAAAATGGAGCAGGGTTGTATAAATTACACCTCCTAGCAACAATAACTTCTATGTTGCTGAGGGGAATTTACATTAGCTGAGAGCAGGCAATGTTACTCTCAGGATTTCTGTTTTGGGGGTAGCTTACTTCCATCAAAGTTCCATGCTATCGGAGTTTATAAACACTTTCCCATTCCTTTAGTGACCCCCTGACTCTCCATCAGATATCACCTCCTACTTCATTGGGTTGCACTGGCCTCTAGTGGCTCTGCATGCCAGCAAAAGGAGTATGTAGTTATCTCATATGACTGTAGCCTCAACCTCTAACAAATCATTTCCCACTGAGGGCCTTTACCCAAGTTCATACAAGCAAAATCTGTGTGAACCGGTTTAGGAATGCATGAATAGTTGTTTACTCTTGACAGACAGCAATTAAAAAAAAAAGACTATTTGTTTCATTCCCCTGCCAATGCTTCCTGTAGGACAGGCTATGTGATTGAAAATAAGTTTGTATTTCATTTTACCTTTATTCACAGCTTTGTAAGATTTTTTTTTCACTCTAGGGCTAAAAATGTACACGTTTATAAGTTTTTTTTTTAATTCAGTAAAAAGAGAATTATTCAACTTCCATACCATTTATCACTTTCCTTGATTTTAGAACACAAACACACTTTTCTCGAAGGGAGTGAAAACCCCAAAGGCAAAGTTGTGTATCAGCCACAAGCTAATTACTACTTGCAGGAATCATTTTAAGCAAAAATTACCATATATAATTGTGTATAAGCTGAGATTTTTGTGCCTAAAACTCGGCTTCAGAACAGGCATTTGGCTTATACACAAGTGAATACAATAGACAGCCCCAGCCCGGCAATTTCTCAGACCATGCGGTAGCCTGGAGCCCCAGCATGGCCGGAGTGCCCATCTTGGGCAGCCTGCCTGGGCTGGGGATAGAGTAAGGAGAGGATCCTGGTGTCTGGAGTGGCCAGTTAAGGGGTTTTTTGGTTTTTTTTGGGGGGGGGGTCAGGGAGGCCAGGGAAGCAGCAGCAGGGCCTGGGGGCTGGGGGTGGGGGCAGGGAGTGCAGGGAAAGTGTCAGCAGTGTGAGGGACCTAGGGAGGGGGTCGAGGAGTCTCGGGAAAGCAGGAGGGCTGGGAGGTTTTCGGGGAGTGGTTCAGGGAGGCCAAGAAAGCGGCAACAGGGCCTGGGGATTTGGGGAGGGTGCCTGGAAGGCAGGGAAAAGCAGCAGCAGGGGTTGGGGCTGATGGGGAAAGGTCTGAAAAGGGTGTTGGGGAACAGGGTGATGACAGCAGGGAATGGAGAAGGCAGCAGCCAGCAGGAGGGACAGCAGTGAGGAACAGATAAAGTGGGAGGCAGCAGGAGGAGCAAGGGGGCAGGAGGGAAAAGCAAAGAGAGCAGGGGTGCAGCAAGAGGTGTGGAGGGAGCAGGGAGGCAGGAGTGAGGAATGGCCAAAGCAAGGGGGCCACAGTGAGGAGCAGGGGGCAGGAGTGAGGAATGGCCACAGCAGGAGGGCAGCAGGGGGAGTGGAGAGAGCAGGGGGCAGGGAAAAAGCAGAAGCAGGGGTTTGAAGTTTAGGGATGGTGTCAGGAACTCTAGGGGAAGCAGGAGCACTGGGGGGGGCGGAGTTAGGACCAAGGCCAAAAGGGGACCTTGGCTTATACACAGGTCACCCATTTTTGCCTCTTTTTTGGGTTCGGAATTGGGGGGTCAGCTTGTGCATGGATCGGCTTATACCCGAGTATATTCTCCAGTCAAATTAAATCATAGGGCTGGAAGGGACCTCATGAGATCATCAAGTCCAATATACGGTATTCCATTTTGAAACAATGCTATGCCTCTGTAAGGCCCCTTTAAAAGCTCTTGACATACACAAGTAATAAAGAAGCTCTCTCAATTCAGAATTTGATTTGACAAGATCTGAATTTGTTGATTTCCAACAGCAGTAATACCAATCTTTTTTGTTCAGGTTTTTCCTGAAGCTGCAGAATTGGAAGGAAGAAAATTGTTTATCGTAAAGTTTTTGTATGAATTTCCAATGTTTTTAAGAAAACAAATTGGAAAATAATCCATCATGTGGAACAATATTCATAACTTATGTAGACAGTGGAGGAATACTGGAAATCAAGAGTACTGATGTCTTTGCCTGGCTCTGGAGAGAAATATGATATCCTAACTAAGTCAGCTTTACCAAGCATATAGATTTGGCATACTTAATTCTTTCATCAAATCTCAGATTCTTGCTCCAAAGCATGGAGATGTTAGAGTTCATCACAAAAATAAAAATGGTTGGAAAAAAAACAACTAGCAAATTGTTTTTGTCTACCCTCATACTTGGAAATGGTTGCATGTATATTTCTGAAACTTTAAAAAATCAGCCCAGGCAGAGAGCAATCACAGAAACTTCAATCCAAATAGTTACATTTGGCAATTATAAAGCAATTGGGATCATAGCTTTATAATGGAACATTCGGTAGCACAGCCAGGTGTGTGCTTAAGTGCTATGTTTTCTCAAAGAAAAAGGGTAGGTGAAAAATGATCAATGGATGAAACAAAGGATATCAATGAGTTCCTATTGATTGTCTAGTTCCAAAGGGGCAGCCGTGTTAGTCTAGTAAAACAAAAAAAGCAAGGAGTCTTGCGGCACTTAAAGACTAACAGATTTATTCATCGCATGAGCTTTCGTGGGAGAATATTCCACTTCATCAGATGCTTTGAAGAGGGAGCTCCCTCTTCAAAGCATCTGATGAAGTGG
>ML681989.1:47841848-47952151 GCA_007922195.1 Podocnemis expansa
GTTGATCATAAGTCTGAAATATTTCCAACTCTGAACAAAATATTATGATTTCTCTTTCAAAAGCTTATAACTGAACATTATATCAATTCAGCTTTGAAACTTTACTATGCAGAATCAGTGCCAGATTTCCCATTAGGCACTGTAGGCATGGTGCCTAGGGCCTACAAAGGAGGGAAAAAATTAAAAAAGCAGAAAAAATAAGGAAAAGTAAGTAAAATCACATGGGTTAACATTAGAATAGTTTAAAGTACATCACGTCAATCGACATAATTCAATTGGCGCTTATCCTTCTTTTTGCACATTTCAGAGTGAAAATGACTAGGGCCTATGAACACCAAAATCTGGCCCTGCGCAGAATAAAAATGCTTTTAACCATTTTAATTTAAAAGAAACAATCACAGAAAGTTTCCTTTCCTTGCTGAATCTTTTTCTTTAACACTTTCCCTGATTATTTTTTAGAGTTTATGTTTAAACACAATACTTCAGTGTATTTGCATTTTTGTTGTCTACGCTGATGCCTCATTGTGTACTTCAGGTTCCAAATGAAGTGTGTTCTTGAGTGGTCAGTTTGTAACTTTGGTGTTTGTAACTCAAAGGGTCTCCTAAATTCTTGGCAGTGAGACAAAAGGATGTAGGCAGGGTATGCACACAACTACAATGAATGTTTCTATTCCTAAATTCTGTGTTTGCACACCAATGATCTACAGGGGGGGATCCTGGCAAGAAATTTTAAAGTGAGTTGAATTAAACTATTTTTTTTCTGTCTTTCATCAAAAACAATCTAATTCCATTCACAATCTCTTAGAAATACTATTCCCAAGAGAAATACAATTCCCAAGAGAATTTAAAGCTCTGCATGAGAGAAATCTTTAAATCTTCTCTCCCCACAAGATATTTGGGCTGAGAAGGCCTGGACTTTCTAATCTCTACACTTTTAAAACTTTAACTCTATAATGATTGTTAGTCACTTAAAGAAAGAGTTGGCATGTGAACCAAACCCTAGAAATGAAAATCTAGTACTAAAGGCTGCCTCATTAATTCACTGTGTCAGGCGATATATATTTTTTTTCACAGCTCCTCATGTGAAAAAGACCTACATTAATATCTGAACGACATGTGAGAGACTCAATTTTTCTTCTAAATAGCAAGAGGAATATTAAAAAGAAATCAATACATTTTTAGAAGTTAAACTTTTATTGTAATTTTAAAAGACTACTACAGTGCCAATACAGTTTTTCACTGTTTAAAAAGCAGCATATCTAGCTGGTCCAATGGCTGTGCTAACAAATGAGAGGAAAGACTGATTCAGAAGCAAATTTGACTCTTGTTATTGGGTTTTGCTCAACATGAAAGCATCAAAGATGCAAAGATAGACATTGCAGTCAGACTTTGGTGAGACTGAGAATTTCTCACCATTCTGCAATCTAATTGACTGTTATTTTTGCTCTAGAGCAGCAGTTCCCCACCTGTGACCTAACAGCCTAAAGGAACCCATGGGAGCTATTAAAGCAGCTCATGGCTCTCCTCTTGCTGATGCAGAAGTAAGCCACTAATTAAGGACGCAGGGTAAGCACATTTTCATGGGGTTACAAGACTGGTACAGGCTCCTTGCTGCAGCCACAGGGATAAAAGATCAGTGTTCCCCTCCCCTTGGTTGTAATGGAGTACAGCAAAATGCTCTACCTAGGTCCATAGGCGCAAGATACAGAGAGTAGGGAGATCAGCGTTTTCCTCCCCTGGTTCCAGCAGGGAGCAGAGCATTCTGCCTATGTCCCAAGGTGCTAGGGTACCTGGTGGAGCCAGAGAGACAGGAGCACTGATCTTCCATCTCCTTGGCTGCAGAAGGGAGCCACTGCCTAGGGACCAAGGTAGAGTGTATGGGGCTACAGGATGCATGCAACTTCCCTGCTGCAGCCCAGGAGATGGGAGATCAGCATGGAGACAGCCTTCTCTCTCTCTCTCAAGAAAAATAAAAAAAGCTTTTGTTTGAGAAAATCCCACTTCGGCAGATGCTTTGAAGCTCATATGATAAATAAATTTGTTAGTTTAAGTGCCACAGGACTCCTCACTTGTTTTGCTGAGCTAGACTAACATGGCTACCCCTACCCCTTTGGAACCTAGCCTTTTCCCTGATCTCCTACCATCTGGCTGCAGTGCAGGGCAGGGCTGCTGGTGTAGACTGGTGGCCCTTCAGGTGGTAAAAATGATATCTCTGGCCTTTGAGGCAAAAAGGTTGGTAACTACTGCGCTACAGAATGGGAAACTGGATTATCAAGACAGAAGGGGAGGAGATAGCGGAAAAGGAACAATTTTGCATTTCAGTAAACACAAATGGGGAAGAAAGAGCATGGAGCATGCCTGCCTCAGACCTTGAATAAAACTTTACTTTGAGGGGTAATCCTCAGAAGAATCCATTTCAAAGATGTACTTGTCTATAAAGACTGTGGTCTGAACTTGGCACGATAAGCAATTAAAACTTATTGTATATTATATTACTGTATTATGAGAGTGCACTGTGAAGTCTTTTCTGAAAGCCAATGATTGTGAAATGTATATATTGATCTTACACAAGGAATTAAGAATACTGCATGATATTAGGCTACACAGTCTTCCCAGAAAAGAGACAGTTTCTTATGTAAATTAAACCTGGTGGAATAGAAACAATGGAAGCCTCATTTGCACAGAAATCATACAGGGCCACATGAAGCCCACAGGAAGGGAAGAGCAGCATGAGGTTAAACTGACTCTTTAAAAAGTTCATTGAACTTCAGAAGATATAAGCAAACATAATGTTTGCTATCCCATCACTAGATAGTTATAAAGGAAAAGGCTTCTTGCAAACTGAGAAAGATGGCCCCTTCAACCAGTGGTGGGGAGGGAACTGAAACTGGGCCTACACATAGGTGATAAAAATGCATAAGAAAAGATCTTTTACTTAGGATGACAAGGGAAGTCAGCATGTAGTGCTTTTGTGGAAGGTCCTGGCTGAAGGAAAATCCACCATAGACAGAGAGCTGAATGATTGGTAAAAGAAACTATCTTGCCAAGCTAAATTTAAAATTTTAGACACTTCTTTTCTCTTTTATTTTCTTGTAAACCTAACTTTATTCCACTCATGTATTATCCCTTCACTTGTGTCCTATTGCTAATAAATGTATTTTATTTTACTATAAACTCACTCGGTGCAGTGTTTAAAGGAAAGTTACATTCAACCCAGTTAAATTAAGTTTTGTCTCTTTGCAAGAGCAATAAACATTTCTCTGAGCTGTTCAGTGAAGGGCTGGAAACTTCAGGGCACGTGGTTTTGGGAAATCAGCACTAGGAGTATAGTGGAGTCATCCTGCTAATTGTAACCAAGGTTGGTAGAAGCCAGAGTATGACTGGTGTGTTGCTGGCAAGCTGCTGTTGTCAGACACAGCCATACACTGACATTCAGAGTGTGATGTGGATGCTGTGAACAGCCCAAATTGCAATCTATGCCAGTGAAGCACTGTGAGGCATCCAGTATTACAGGGCAGGTGGTGACACAGTCCTTCACCTAGCAGGACTGCACTCCCAAACTCCAACCAGACTGTGACAAAGCCACACATCCAAACCTCAGAGTTGTTTTCTATCCTTTTCTCTCCCATTATCATTAATTATGGTACAGCGATGAAAGCATGTTAACTACTTGACAGAACAAATTAAAGACTGTCTGGCAGGACCAGATTATCTCAGGGCTTTAGGGGTTTAAGCCCTGGACCCAGGCCAAAAACTGGGCCCCTGGGCTTCAGCCCCTAAAACCCTGATAATCCAGCCAGTACCCTGCCTGGCTCCTCTGGCAGGGCAAGGGTGCTGAAAGCTCCCCTTCCCTGCCAGCACTGGAGGCTGGGGAGGGGGCCTAGAGCCATAGGCCAGGCTCTGTACTCTGCCCAGGCCCCTGGGCCTGCTCGCCTGCCCCTGGGGGCAGGATGGGATGGGCCAACCCCTGTTCACTCCTTCCAAGGGGGCAGGGCTAGCTAGCTCACAGCAAAGCTGCCACTGCTACTTTGGTGAAGCTTTCCAGGGTGCATGGCCCCGGGGGGGTTGCATTGGAGGGCACCACACCTTGTACAAGCTTTCCCTCACACTCACCCACAAGCAGCCTGAACAGAGCAGGGCTGGAGCAGGAGTGCCTTCTGGCCCCAGATCCCCCCCAGTGATGGGGGCCAGGGGCCAGCCCATGCAATAGAGGGGAAACCAGGAGGGGAATGAGGTCGGGGGACCCAGGCAGAATGTGGCCCTACAGTTTGGGTGGACATCCCAGGGCCCCTGGGCCATTTAATCCAGCTCTGGTCTCTGCCCTGAGAGTCTTACAATCTTAATTTATATAAAATTCATTCAGAGGAAAAAATGGGGAGATGAGAAAGGAAAAGGGGAAGCTTATAATAAGGTTATGTGAACACTTTGTTTTATGCATTTCTTGAGTTTCATAACTTTCTCAAGATTCATCTGTTATTAGTCACTCTTTTGAACAGCTCCTAAAGCTGCCTGAAGTCATCAGCAATGGCAGGCAGAGCAGAACTTATCACTTCATCAAGAGAAGAGAACTGTGTGCAGGAGGCTGTGTGTCCTGTTTGACGCTTTCCATTGTTTCTGAGACAGTATCTGGAATTAGTGCAGAAACTAGTGGGGCAGATCATGTAGAGGATCTGGATCTGTCCTTGTAGGGACTGGGAGGTCTACTGTAACCCTTAGTATTTTGATCATGTATCCTAATGTGGCCATTGCCAGGGAGGTCCAAATTATAATAGTCTATCCCATGGGTACATGTTCTGTCTTATATATTCTCTCTCTAGAGGTTTCATGCATTGGTCTAGTAGGGGAGGAATGTTGGGAGGAGAATACTCCATCTTCACCACATGAAAATGGAATTGGTAAGAGGGCTTCATCATGTGTGAGGTGCACTGGAGTGCTATCTGAGCCAAACTGCGTGTACTAGGGTGAGGATGTTATTGTCACATCATCCTCTTGGCTGTGGTGCCATTTTCTGGTTCTTTTGTGAATCAGCGCACATGTCAATGCCATAGTTAAGTGTTGGTGCTGTAACAAGTTTGACACTGAAGTTGGAGCAAGTTCCATCATCTGTGTCTCTGCCGATGCTGTAACAAATTGTAAGCCATAACTAATAAACCGTAACCAGTTTTGTAACTGTCATTGGTGCCAGACCTGAAGTCAGTGCCATGATAGTCGTCACTGCTGAAGCTACCATTAAGTCATTTGACAGTGATTTGAGTTGGGAAATAAGTCTCTGTGCCATTTGCTTCAGTTGTTCTGTACTGGAGGAGGCTGTTCTGGTTTTGCCTCTCAACTCAGCACTGGGACATTAAGAGTTCTTTGCTGCCTTGCCACAAACAGCACAAGAAAAGCCTGGTGCATTGTAGTTAGTTAACCTTGGCACCAATCATGTCATTAGAATAGCTTTTGCCATTGGGCTCTTCCTAGCCATTAAGGCTCTTTCACATGAAGCCTTTTCAGTAATTTTTTAAGAATTACTTTTGCTATAATGAGAAGAAAGTCACAGTGGCTTTTGCATGAAAATAAGTTTAAGCTGAAGATCCCTGTCTCTAGCTTTGAGGTTGTTACAAAGGACACATTTCTGGGGTACATCGCCTCATCCAGACATTGGACACATTGTGAGTAGCCATTTGGTGTTGGGATGGCATCTCTATAATTCATGTATCTTTTTCCTGAAGAGAACAAAATTCCACTTTACACTATGAGGAAAGGAAGGAGAAAATCTCTTCTTTTTTCCTAATATAGCTAGAGAAGGTATGAAAGATTACTGACTAAAATAAACTATTTCTAAAGAGTATCTAACTAGTTAGACAAATCAAACAAGAAGTCCTGTGGAACTTAAAGACTAAAATGTATTTATTGCATGAGCTTTCATGGGAGAAAATCCCACTTCGTCAGATGTTTTGAAGATGGGGGAACTTAGAGAATGGATGGAAAATAAATGGAGGAAACTGTAAATCCTAGGATGAGGTCACACTGTAACAGCAAATCAAAGCAGTTTGTAAGATTCAGAAACTGGGGAGCAGCATATAGAGGAAGATGAGGTCAAATCACCTGCTGTAATGAGAAAAAAAATCCAAAGTAATAACTGCTGAGGGCTCTGTCATGGACTCTGGAAAGTTGAAAAGTAATTGAGGGGTCAGGTCATGCACACACCAAAACAGGCACCAATGGCACTGGAGGCAGGAGCCACACATGAGCAACCTAGACAAGCACTGCTGTCAGAAATCAAAAAATTACACTAGGATGTGCCAAAACCCACAGTGGAGCACCCACAACAACATCACTTTAAGGAGGACTCCCAATTTTGTATACAGTTACCCAGTTTGCACAAACAAATTGAGGCATATACTTCGCAGGCATATCTTAGGTTCAAAGTTTCACAAATGTTGCCATGACTGTTGTATTTATCATTGACATGGTTAACATACAAAAATATCTGCATAACACACTTTATTCATACCAGTTCATTCATGAGAATGATGGTGCAATAGCGCTTTTCCAGATTAAAGGGAAGAAAGTGAAGATCCAGGCTTGCAGAATTTCTCCCTTCCAAGAACAGTGTGCGCACTGGACTGAAGAACTCTTGTAGGTGACCAGATCGATTAACTGCCAAAACATGATTTAGGGTGTTGTTTATAGACAGCAACAAAGCTGGTGAAGGATAAAGTAGCTGTTTCAACATAAAAACATATCAAGCCATAATAGCACACGTTAGGAGCTAGTATTTAAGGCCCTCTCAAACAAAAAGGAACAGTAAAACTGCTATAAAAATTACACAAACAAAAGTATGCTAATTAATTCCTTTCATACTTTGCCAAGCCTATGCATACAACTGCCACCATTTTAGCTACACAGCTCAGGAAGAGCAAGACTGTGTTGTATAAAGCACCACTCTATATTCACAAAAAAATAAAATCTTCAGAGATGTACAGTAGATATGTAAATTACTTCTGCTAGAGGCAAGGGAACTGTTTTATATTTTTAAATAAATAAGATTGCTTTCTCAATGACACTAGCTGCATGACAACATGAAACTGGAAAATCCTCAAGAATAGAAAGAAATTAAAATGTGGCAAGTTTGCTTTTGATGGACAGTGTTTTAAGTAAGTTGAAGACTATGACAACAACATATTACACATTACACTGTATACTATAATTTTCATATTTCCAAGAACACCACAAATGATTAGATGGTCTTTCAATACTTGACACAATGAAGCTTTTAACTAACAATGATTTCATTAACCAAGTCTATAAAACCAATTCATGCTCCAGTCTAGTTATTCTCCTTATTCCAGTTTCATAATAGCAATATTTATAGTATAATCAGTGCACTTCAGGTGAGTCAAGTGTTTTAAAAATTCAGGTTTAGATGTCAACAAAATTGCTGTGGAAAGCTATCCCTATGGACTTTGTCTCAACATCTAGTGAAGACTGAACCTTAATCATCTCCTCCATAAGGGGGTTAAATCTGGCATAGCCAAGCACTCAATATCTTTTTAGCCCACGACATTTAAATATTTAACAAGTTGATTTGATGCACACGTTTTGGATGTAAAGAATGCTGTAGTGTCTGACTGTCATTCAAGCTTAGCCAGCTCATCCTTCCAGGGAGACAAACTTACAAGAGTCCAGATGTGAAAATGGAGCTGAAATAAATGAGTCAGAGAGAGCACTAGTTCATAGGGTGATACCTCATTTAGGAAGAAATTAGTATTGAAAGCTGACCACTAGAAAGTAGATGATACAGACCCCAAAATCAAACATAAAAGCACACATACAAGCCATGTTTTCCCTCCATAATAACAACAAGAAAAATCTTGGTATCTTCAGTTAGGTACAACAACCAACACAATGCTGCAAATGGAAATCCAGAACTTCCATAGTTCACAAGTTTTAACAACAGGGACAGAAGTAATGCTAGTTGGGGCCCAAAGTTCTTTTTTGCACGAACAGCAAACACTCCAGTGGTTAAGTGGTCACTTGCACACCCCATGTAGTTGTTAGTTTCTACATGAGTCTGAGGAAGATATGCATCTCAAAAAAGGGGATGTTCCATGGCATGCTGGAGGGAGAGCTCCAGGATCATACTGATAGGAAAGTCAAGCTGATTTCCCACATTCTAATAGCCCTCTCTTCCTGTCAGTATACTGCAAAATCACCCTTGACATAGATTTCTTAACCTAGGAGCGCATAAAAATATTTCTACAGAGCAATTACACACTACATATAGCACCAATTACTAGGTATTGTCAAAAAAAATATGCAGAGTATACACCCTGTTACTCAGTACAAGGTGCTTTAACCTTTAACTTATTGATTTTCAATCTAGAGGCTGCCATCAGGTATAAGGGGACTGCAAGTGCAATTGCCCCTTCCCTTCCCATATTATTAAAGGGATCAGAGATGAAGGAGACAATATTAAAGGTACAAAAAATATTAAGAACTGTTGCTTTCTTCCCTCGCTTCCAATTCTACAAACTGAATACAATGATATGATATATTATCAATATGCTCAATATAGCTTTTGAAGACCAAATTTAAACACTTTTGCATAATACTGAGCACACTACTATGCAGAAGCCACATCCAAAATGTAGTGAAACATATAGTGAACATAATACCACCAAAGTGTTTCAGAATTATTATGTTATGAGTAGTACTGGTGTAACGAGTTTCAGTTTTCCATAGGGCCATGCATAAATCCAATAACATTTTGCTAAAGAATGCAGTGAAGTTCAAAGAACTGCCTAACAGATTTTGTGCATTTCAACTTTATTGAGAGTATCTACAAATGCCAGACACATCATTACCAATGAACAATGACACAACTCTTGACTTAGAACTGTTAGGGTATGAAAGTAAAAAATCTGTGGACCATCAATCATTCTTCAGTACTTATTTCACATCCAATACTGGTAAGATTGAGGGGTCTCACAGGAGCCCCTTGCTAGGATAGCCAACATTTGGGACCTGTGAAGGAAAAATCTCAGCTTGCTTGCTTCCATTCAATAAATTCTTCAGCCCTAAAATTTATTATTAATCATGAATGGTTTTTCTAAATATAAAATGTCTACAGAAAATAAAGCTGTACGAGTAGCTATTGCACATATTTTAACTACTAAAATTCTGTTAATTCACATCAGTTCTCCACATACGCCAAAACTCATTAGTCAAACTTGCAGAAAAAATTAGAAGTACCCATTTTAGAGGTACTTACAGCTACTTGAGTTGTTCTCGTTGTGACACAGTACATCTTCACTTACCACATCACTTCCACTATTCAGAATATCACTTTCAGAACTAAAGAAAAATAAAAACAATACATTAACTAAGCCATAACTTATATTAAAGAAATGTTCTCTTCACATTTCATAGATTTAGGAATGCAAAAGACTGACGAAATGCTATAAATACAGTTTCAAGAAAAGGTGATCTTGGCACAACCTACTCATAAAAGATACTGAATTTTAATTTGTTCTGAAGTTACTTTTACTTCTATATCCAAAAACAGCGACATTCCTTAACAACTCATCTGAGCATTATCTCTTTCACAATAAACAGATAAGCAAACGCCACATATACAAAAGCAGGTTACAAGTCCAAAAATGATATTATATCAAAAATGAATGATGATCATTGGTGACTGGGAAATCAGCCACAAGAATGTACACCCAATACTGTTTTGAGATTAGTAGGAATCAATTTAGTCCCAATTCTTCCTCCCCTGGCCCTGCCACCCGCCCCCACTCTTGTTAGTATGTAACTCTAAGAATTAATTTAACTATAAATTTGGCATGGACTTTCTTACAATGGGGGCATTAAACTGTATTTAACTCAGAAAGTACCTCAATTTAATACTAAGACTGACAGTTTTAAAGGCAGGACCACTCCAGGTTACAGTTTCTATGTCCATCTTAACTTTATACTTGGAATGACAGTATATGTAATGAAAAGAATGAAAAGCAAACATTTCATAAATAGTGGGTTAACTATTGTGTATAATGAGATCAAACCCACATGGGAAAGATACTTTTAAACACAGGTTCAGACTCAGAGGAGTTCGGATCATTCAGTTCCTTGCCCTGACACAGACTGCTGTGTGAGCTTTGGTAAACCACATACTTTCACAACCCCCTAGTGATAATCAGAGGATAAAATTAAGGCAATTGAAGATCCCAGATAGGATAGCAGTTGGAACCACTTAACAACCAAGGATAGAATGTTACCCGAAAAGTTCACTTCCATGCATCTGCAAGCATACCAATAGAAGCATGACTTGTAACAATGAGTATTACACAATTTGAAATTATCTGGATCATTCTTTAATCAAATGGATTTTGGGGGGCTTTTTTGCCAAAAAATGTAAGTGCTGTGCCAGTCAAATGGAAGTGTATTGACATGAACCATGTTTTGGGGAATTTTAGGTTTAAGGGGAATGAAGAAAACTGAAAAATCTTTTAAAGGCATTTTACATCAAACTGTTCTTATACTCACTACAGAACTGCAAAACTTTGCATTGGTCAAACCCCTGCTTTAAATCCTGCTTTTTGTGTTTTTACTTGAGAATGGGGGTTGCAGATAGTAAATGTAATAAACCATACCTTATTATATGAGATTTTTTGGTTTATGATCCCTGGTAAGGATTTGGTCTGGATAGTTGTCAGTGTGCCTACAAACTGGGATGCAGTGTCAAATCAAAGTAAATAAAAATGAGCAAATCTGAAGTCAAACCCAGCAATCCTCAGGCAGCCAAATCTCTCGTGTCAGGAATGAAAGATTTGGCCTGAAATTCACTTTTTAAAAAATTACTTTGATTTTAAAATATTAAGCTATACCATACCCAGATTTTAGATGACCTACTTCAGTCAGTGGGAGACATGTCAGAATAAGGATTGCGGGAATGGTGTTATGGGATAAATAATTTACAACTGCAGGGTATGTAGTAATTCACAACTGATGGATAAAATTGTCTTTCCCTTACAACATCCAAAAGTTTAAGAGACCTAGGGATTATGTGACTGAAGATTCTCCTTTAGTTCAATAAATTGAACCAGAGCTTTAAAGTTCAAAGATTTCTGTTATCAAGCTCATCTGGAACAGCTCTCTGTACAGTTTAAGAAACTTGCAATATAATTAATGTGTCATTTGGATTTTTACATATTTAGACCCAGTTTCTTCACTAGTATCTTCTAGCCTGAAGTCTGTGCAAAATCCCATTCATCTCAGCGGGAGTCTGTGTATGTGTAGGAATCTATGCTATTGGATACTAGTGAAGGTTTGGGGCCTTAGTTATACTTGCATTTGGAATTTCAATACACCTTAAATTTTAACTTGCCTCATTTATTCTTGTTTGGCTCCTCTCCTCCCTCCCAGTATCTACTGTTTTTAATGCTTCATAAGTAACTAGTTCTTTATTGTCAGTATGGATTCACACTCTTGGCTGTCCATGTGCTCTCTGCACCAGTCAGAAGCCTCTGTAATGCAGTGGCACAACTCAGTGTGCATGCTCATCCAAACGTTCATCCTTTGAATAAAGTTTTAGTAAGATGCTATATCCCAGAGCACCCTCAGTTTCTTTTAATGAGAAGGACAACAAGCATTCTTAATATGAATAAAAACCAACTAAAAACCTACTGAGACCATTTTCTAAATTAACAAGAGATCCTGTAGCACTTCTAAAGGTTAACAAATCTTATCTATCACATGAGCTTCCGTGGGAGAAAATCCCACTTCATCAGACAGTTTGAAGGTGGGGAATTTACATCTTCAGAGAATCTGACAAAGTGGGATTTTCTTCCAAGAAAGCTCATGTGATAGATTTGTTAATCTTTAAAAGTGCCACAGGACTCCTTTTTTGTTGTGCTGAACTACATTAACACGGCTGCCCCTTTGGACCTTTTCTAAACACAATTCCTTTCTGTAAGTTCACCCATCTTCGAAGCATCTGAGGAAGTGGGATCTTCTCCCACGAAAGCTCATGCAAAAAATAAATCTGTTAGTCTTAAAGTGCCACACAACTCCTTGTTGTTTTTTTAAACACAATTCGTCTTGGGTTCAATCTTTGCCTTATTGATGTCAATGGCAATTTTTTACTTAACTAAGTGGAACTAGCATTTCACACCCTGGTTTCTACCCAATTGGAATGTACAGTTAAGTTCTACTTAGTATTATTAACAATCTTTTTTTTTCCTACATTGCTTAGAGAACTTGAAATTTTTCCAATGGAAAAAATTATTTAAAAAAAATCACAATAAAATCTATTTTTCATCTTTCCCTATTCACCCATTTATAAAATTCTACTGCTCATGTTAAGCCAAATTAAACATTAGAACCTATTAGAGTAGACGCCCAAGTGGCTAGCCCATATTCTTCAGTTTGTTCTCTGATTTGCTGCACTGGTTGTTACAGAATTATCAACACCCAATAATAATGTTTTATGTTTTATACTTGATAGTCAGACAACAGGATGTGATGAACGCAGAATTTGAGCATGATATTTAAGTACCAGTTGTACAACCTCATTGTTGAATGAGGAATTTTTGGTGCCTGCATTGCACATCATGAAAATTGCAATCTGCATAATATGTAATGTGCTGTTCAATCATTTGAATAACAGTTCTTTAATCTGACACACGAGGACCTTAGAAATTCTCAGAATCTCACACTTGAACATAAAATAGCTTTAAAAAAAAAAAAAAAAAGATTCCTGGCAATATTAGTGTGAATGGTAAAAGACATGAGCTGCTTTACATACAACTTAGAATACATCAATACCTACTAAATGCTATTGTAGCCCTTCTGCCAGGTCAGGCTGATTTCCCAATAGTGTAGCACTACCAACCAGTTCGAGCCTCCACCCAGATTTCTGGGAAATCCTGCACTGTTCCCCTGGCACCCCAAAGGGGTAAGATTTCCCCACTTGCAAGCACGGGTCTGGGTGTAGTAAACAGAACTTTTAATAGTAGTAAAACAGAGTGTAAAAGGCCAAATAACAGAAATCAGCGCTGATCTAGCAAATCAGTACAGAGTAAAGTTCCCAACAACCCACACCGCATAACAGAACGTACAAGGTAAACTCACTAGCAAAATTAGCAGTGATTTGGAGAATCAGCACTAACTAGGCTCATTCCATCCACTAGCACCGTCCCTTGGCTCCGCCTGTTGTCTGCCAGGTCCGCCCTCCAGTCACTCACACCACCCAGCTCGCTGCTGGCTGCTTTCACCATTTGCTGGCTCCTCCCACTGTCTGCCAGCTCCGCCCACCAGTCACTCACGCTGCCCAGCTCGCTGCTGGCCCAGCTCGCTGCTGGCCACTCTCACCATCCGCCAGCTCACCTTCAGTGATCTCAGCTCAGAAACAGTATTTTCTCTCTAGTGATTTTTAGCTCAGAGAGTTTGCTTCTCTCCCTCGTGATTCCAGCTCTTAAGTAGCTGCAAACAGCTACATCTATCTACATGACAAAGGCCTCAGAAGATGCCTAGCCATAGCTATCACTAGACAGGGGAAGCAATGGGGGAAGACACCAAAATAGCCTCAAACCCCCACCCCTGCCTTTCAACTTCTTTCAGGCTGAAACATGCAGTCACCTTTCCTACAAGCCTCTTCTTAACTAAGGGTAGTTTTTACCCTTTAACTAACCCAGGCAGATTTGAAACAGAGAGTAGCAATTCACAAAAATACAGTATTTTATATTTCCCCTCAGTAGAATTACAGATATTGACAGATTTCTGATCAGATTAACCCCAAATATCATTACCCACTATGCCCTGCATCCAGTATGCTAATACCCAATTTGTGCTCTTTGCGTTCATGCCAACACAGGACCCATGCAGATTAGGTGCCCCCTCCCCTCAGAATCTGTTAGGCTCATAAACTTTTAGGCACAGCTTCCAAGCCTGGCTTACACTATCTTCTAATCTGAAGTATTTGAAGTACATTAGTGCATACTTTGAGATGTTTTCTTACATTTGAACATGTCTGCATTTTAGCAAAGTTTCAAAATGCTTAGACAGGCTCAATGTGCCCTGAGCTTCAAATCTATCCCCAAAATTCATGATGCATAAAATAAAACACACACTGGACTGACTTCGTACACTTTTCCTCATTCATTATTGATAAGCCATCAGGACATGCAAGCGGCAGATAAAATGTTTACGTCAATAATTTTTCTCAAATAATGAATTCAAAGATAATTCACTGAATTTCCTTTCTTCTTCTAATTATACAATTCTCTGTTTGCAAATTTGAGTTTAAAAGATACCATATGTTCAGATATCTCTTGCATTCACCTGTTCAAAGTAACACTGTACATTGTAGAGTATTAGATTTAGTTATAATAGTTAAACTACAGAGGAAATACAGAATTACTGTTGTGAAATAGATCTAATTTTATACAACTCCATTTACCATGTCAAAGGAAAATGTGAAGGCTGAAAAAGTAACATAACAACATAAAGGCTGACATTTCTAAACTACAAAAGACATAACATTCTTTGGGCTCGATTGTAATTTAGCCAGCTTTAAGGCCTGACCTAGCTTCTCTCTTAGCTGGCCCCTTATTTCCTAAATTAATCTTCAAGCTAGGAGGATCCAGCAAGTAGCTATTTTCTGCTAGTGTCTGCCATGTTACTAGGGTTACCAGACAGCAAGTGTGAAAAATTGGGATTGGGGGTAGGAAATAATAGGCACCTATGTAAGACAATACCTCCAAAATCAGCACCTATCAAATTGGGACATCTGGTCACCCTCCTTGCTATGAGGGAGGAACATTTATTTTGGTCCCTTTCCCTCAATGGATCACGAATGGGAGCAATACGCTGCCTTTTCTTCAACAATCCTGGCCCCAGCACTTAAAGATAGTCCAGGCTCCAACCAAAGGACCCTATCAATAGCAGCCTCCAAAACCTGAGTTCTGGAGGGCTACTGTCTTCCCTAGATTGCCAATCCGTGGCCTTACTGCTCCTGGTCTGCACTCTGGGAGTGGGCAGGGTCCACAGCCTCCTAGCCTGAAGTCTCAGTCTCTGTGGTCTCTCCCCTGTTTGGGGTGGAGTTATCCCACCTTAACTCCCCTGCTCAGTTCTCAGCAAGGTCCTGTTTCAGGCTGCTGGACAACAGCCCTGACTATATGGCTTTCTTCCAAACCCCCATATCTTCTTGCTGTTGTGGCAAACTGCAGACAAACTTTCCAACACACTTCTGGTAGCTCTACTACTCTCTGATCTCCCTTCAGCTCCCCTCCCTGGCTATGGAGGAGTCTTTTAAGCAGTGCAACAGGTTCCTTGATTGGCTCCAGGTGACCCAATCAACCTGGAGTAACCCTGGCTAAACTGACCCAGGGAACAAGGATTTACTAATCCTGGACATAATAGACACCCCCTTCCACCACTCTCCTACATCCATCAGGTCTGATCCCGTCACAATATACACATTGATAAAAACTGTTAAAGCTTAAAGGGCCAAACCACATGATGGGGTGGGTTGGCCACTAGGCACCACTACTGTTAAGAGGACAGACCACCGCATCACACTCAGGGTTGTCCCGTGGGGGGTGAGATAGGTGATCATCCCTGGCCCCTTCGTTCCGTGGACCCTGCGCTGTCCTGTCATGACCAGGGCAGCGCAGAGCCCACACCACTGCCCCCTCAAGGCCACACTGCCCCTTGCCCCTCCATGCTGCCTTCAGCATGGAGCCAAAGGCAGTTGGGAAGGGGAGGGCAAGAATGCAGAACCAGCCTCTACTCAGTGCTAAGTCACCCCATCCCCAGGACAGAGAACAGCCAATTCAGTGGCAGAGCTCTCTTGGCTGTCCCCTGGGCCGGCTTGTCCATCCTGGTGGATGAGAGGGCTGGCCCAGAGGTGGGGCTGGAGAGCAGAGCCCAGCCCCAGGACCAGCCCGCCCTGCTCCCAGCCCCAGGTCAGCCAAGGGGCATGAATGCGGGGCCATTCCCCGGACCAGCCCACACCGCCCCAGTGCACGGGGGAGGGGGGGGGGGCCAGCACTGGCCGATGGGTCCCTGGCCTCATACCCCCCTAGGGACGGCCCTGATCATACTGGCCCCAGTGAGTTCTTACCATTAAGGAGATCTTGCTGCTACAACACCTGACTCCTCAAGCCTCTTTTATAATAAAATCAGTATTCAATGGTTCAGGCTTAGGTTGTCTAGATACCTCTCATCTCTATTCATTAGCTACCATTTTTCCCCCACTCTGGGTGTTCTCTGACACAAACACTGGTACTCACCATTCCAAATACTGTTTCCTTTGTGGAATACATTTCCCTCATAACATTAGGGTCACAAGGTATGCCAGCAGTCTTGTGCTAGTTTTGTTCCCTGTTCTGACTTCTGGCCATTTTTCCCCAATTCGAAAACTACAAATAAGGACAATATGCCCATGGAAAACTAATTATGTTTGATTTTTGCAACAGAATCTCTCTTCCTCCCTCCCCTTTAAAATACACTGAATACGGATCCCCTTAGCACTCTAGGTTCCACCTTCTTAGTTTCTTCTTGGCAATCACTATCTAAAATACTCTGATTAGTATAATCAACTCTACTATTTTCCATATCAAATTGCCTGTGAATGATTGTGACTAGGACTCATAAGCCATCCTATTTTCTAATTAGACAGGATTTCTTGAGGTCCCCTACAAAACAGATGTAAAGTACATCTATAATGGATCTTATATAAGATTTTGTTTTCTGTACCTGCCTTACTACAAGAACATACATAAATGTACTCTACCAATTACCCAAAAAACAGAACAAACAAAACAAACTAGACTGTTCACTTGTAATCTCCAAAGGGATAGCCGTGGTAGTCTAGTACAGCAAAAAAAAAAACAAAACAAGGAGTCGAGGGGCACTTTAAGACTAACAGATTTATTTTTCACATGAGCTTTCATAGGAGAAAATCCCACTTCATCAGATGCTTCAAAGATGGGTGAACCTACATGGGCAAAATCATACTTTACCAAGTACATTTGTACTTTGTACATTTTACTCAGCCAAAACATCTGTTGGGAGAATGGTTTTAAATTGAATGGCTGCAACTTTAATAATGTTTAATGAGGGCACCAACACACACATGCAAACACACCATTCAAAGTATTTTCTTGGATCCAGTATAGCATAAAATGGCTTCCTTAATAAATAATCAATGATCAGGACTGGCTGCCATCAGACTAACTTCTGGGATTTGGCCAACCATGAGGTGTTTGCACAACTGGATGAAAGACCATATTATAAAAGTAGTTTTCAATGCCTTACTGTCAAGCTGGGAGGATGTAATTTGTGGGGTTTGTTCAGGGGTTAGTCCTAGATTTGATACTATTCATCATACAGCATGGTCTTTCAACCAGTTGTGCAAACACATCATGGTAATTTGATTTAGACTAAATGTCCCTAGTTTGCTTATGAGAATGTTATGTAGAGCAATGACCAAAGCCTTACTGAAAATCAAATTATAGCATACCTATTGCATGCCCCTACTCATTAGGCAAATAACACTGCTAAAGAAGAAAATTATTTTGGTTTGGCATTTGTTCTTGACATATCCACCCTGGCTATTCCTGATAGTCTTATCATCATCCAAGAGCTTACAAACTAATTGTTTAATAATTTGTACCAATATCTTTCCAGGTATCAAAATTAGACTGTCTGATTGATAGTTCCCAGAGTCCTCTTTGTTCTCCCCTTTTAGAGATAGGGACTATGTTTGCTCTTTTACTGGTCTCTGGGACCTCACTCATCCTCCTTAAGTTCTCCAAGGTAACTGTTAATGCTTCCAAGATTGCTTAAACTAGTTTCCTTGAGTACCATAAGACACATTTCATCATGACTTGATTACATTTAATTTATCTAAATATTCTTAAACCTATTGGTTGCCTGTTCTGGGTTGTGTTCCTTCCTTCTTGTGGTTAATATTAATGGTGCTGAGTATCTGGTCACCATTTTCTAGTGAAGATTGAACAAAATAGACATTAAAACACCTCAGCCTTTTTGATGCCATCAGTTATTACCTCTCCTTCCCCTTTAGGTAAAAGGCATACACTTTTCTTCATCTTTTGTTTGCTTCTGAAGTATTTATAGAACTTACTGTCTTTTAAGACATAATAAGGTATAAATCATTTTGTGGGTTAGTCTCTCTGATTTCATCCCCTCACATTGTTGTTTCGCACTCATCCCCCACAATTTGTCCATTTCCACAATTTTTTTTATTTAAATTCTATTTTGATCTTAGGTTAAATGAGATGAAATATGGCCCTAATGAAGTCAGTGCCAAAACTCTCACTGGCTTTAACAGAGCTAAGCTATAACCCACAGTCATTAATCACTGCTTATTTGGCAAAATCAGCTGTTGTGCACATGACTTACTAGCATGCTTTATAATGACAAACTTTAAAGCAAATTCTGTATATTTTTCCTTTACTCCTGAAAAACAAGTTACATTTCTTATCATCTTATCTGTTTGGTATTACTGTAGCTTCCCCTTTTGTTGCTCATAAATAATATCCATCGTTATTAAGGGGATAGGGAGCCTAAACTTGAACAGTTAAGTTTACTAAATGGACACTTCTGTTTATTTTATGGAAAGTACAAGTGAGAGATTATTGATACTGGGGAATTGTGTTGTACTGTATCTCAACAAATAACCGTGAATGCATTTTTGGCTCTAGACTAAAGTTTAATATTATCTATATATAAAATGTCTCCTAACAATGAATTTTGATAAGTCAGCTCACACCAACAATTATTACATTCTGAATCTGGTAATTATAGACTCTGACTTAAAATAAATTGCTAGTCTTCCTTGCTTAAAAAAGCATCTCAACCTTGCATCAAAATAGGCATGTAAAACCCCTCACTATGTTGCTCATAAGCTCCATTTTAACAGCTGTACTTAGAGGCCATTTAAAACAAATAAATAAAAGGAAACTGCTCTATAAACTACCTGAGTATGAAATGTTTTTCTTCCTATACTTATGTAGAAATATTTCCTTTTATATAAAAAATACAAAAACAAACATGTTTTTGATATACAGAATTTCACATCTTTCAGCATCATATATTTTATACAGAATGCAGAACTTATAGTTCCATAAATGGTGGAAACTGCAGCAGAATCACTGTAAAGACATGAATCACCCAAATGTTAGTGAGGAAATGACTATTGGAATTGGGATATTAAAAGGATATATTGTGCAGACTTTAACCATAGAGAGTCTTTCTTTGCTAGTAAAAGCAAATTGTAAATTCGTACTCAATAGGATTTATTCAATTTTCATCAAATACAAATACCACAGGAACCTACTGCACTGAATCAATGTGTTAACGAAGGACAAATCTCTTCCTTTATAAACATGATGACCTGGCTGACCAAAGGAATTGCAGAGAAATGTAGTATCCTTTGATCCTTTCTGTCTGCAAATGCAATGATGGGGCAAGTAAGATGTGTGCACAGGGCCATATTGCTACTCGAAAATAAAGAATTTTACACTCCTCCTGCTGTCCACTGTCAACAACAAAATGTGTGCATGTGGAAGGGGGTTCAGAGCTTGGCTACACACCCACGTTAGCTGACCACATTCCTTTAGGGCCACAGATAATCAACTGACATCCCAGATGGGCACCATGATCTTGTCTGAACCCTGTTTTAGTCCTACAGAGGGGTGCTGGTAGGAGTGGAAGAAGGATTAAACAGGCATTCTGACCCCACTTCCTTTCTAATACACCAAACCAGAAGTATTTTGTTCTTTATATGCAGCACTGTGTTGTACAGTAAAGTTGCAGAGGGCCAGCTAGCACTACGGTATCAAAGACTACACAACTACTACTTCATCAATAAACTAAGGAAGACAGAACCAACGGATCAGGTCAGTATTATTAATCAGAGCAGTGGTTCCCAACATTTTCTCTGCCATGGCACACCTTGCTGCCTTTAATTAATTTGAGGCATACCACCATTTGGTTTCCAAATGAACTCAATGAATATTCATGAGCCAGTGAGCCAATCCAGAGCTCTTTGAGTAGTTTTTCAAAGAATTTTGTGGCATACTTGCTCAGTCCTGACAGCACACCTCTGTGCTGTGGCACACTAGTTGGGAAACACTGAGTTAGAGAGATATGGAATCCAAGGAAATATTTTACTAACATACATAATAAAACTGGACCATGTACCAGCAAAGAGCTCAACAGAAGATATTTACTTAAATTCCATGTCCTTGGCAGATACAGTCTATGATGCCCCCACAAAACTCAGGATATTAACTAATATTATAGAAACTGCTAGGATCAGACAGAATGTCTCCAGTTAGCATAAACCTCTTCAACTGTTTATTAGCTGACATCAATATATCAAGTATTGAGCAGAATTAAAATGCTGCCTAATACTTTTTAAAATATATTTATGGAAGATAATAGAATATTAATATTAATGTTCGACTGACAGCTCTCACAATCTTCTACATCTATAGACTGAAACAATGTACTACATTTATATCTATATCTCTATTACTTTTCCAAACACAAAATGATTCCTTTGTTTAGCATGACCCCTTCCTTCACTCATCTGCTGGAGATGTAACCTGCACAGAAACCAAACTAAGAAATGTAAGAATATATCTTAATATTCTGATTTTGTGTTAAATTGCCACTGAGGATGTAAACAAACTAATAATACTTTAGTATATATCGTATGCCAACATGACTGTCATTGTAATAAACACGATTTTTTGTTTTTCTTTTCTTCAAATTAGCAGTTCTGAAAATATTTTGCCACATAAAGGATTATTTATTTATCCTCCAATCAATTTGCAGACATAAATCCCTGATAATGACCCACCTGTACAGTGACAACCATGATAACCTGCCTGATAATAACGACCAGACAAATGAATGATTGGCAGCTCATATATACTGTCTAATTACTTATATCAAAACTAAAAAGCCAATGCTTAGCTAATAAACGTAACCTTGTCTCTATTAGTTGACCCTTCACTTTGCCCTTTCTCTCCTTTCCCCCTTCCATTGTGTTTTATAGATACCTGTTAAATTCTAAATAGGGATAAGATGCAAGTTTTTTGACGGAGAGGACTGTCTTGTATTTTGTTTATATGGTGCTCAGCACAGTGGGCCCTCATTTTGATTGGTGCCTCTGGGTATAACTACAATATAAATTTCACCTAAAAATCATAAATTGGTTGGGGACTGACTATTTATGAGATGATCCTTCTCATGTGATACTGCCGCAGTTGTGATCAGCAGAGGCCCTTGAGCTGGATCCTCTCACATACCCATTTTAAATGGAAGATAGCTGTTGATAGGGCATTTTGCTTGAAGTGTGTTCATATCTATAACTCCCTTTTGTTTTGGTTCACTAGAGACCAGACCTGTTAACTTTCATTTGTGTTGTTTACAGTTTACATTTTATTTCTTTGTATACATCTTTTTCTAATGCTTACGACTATGTTCCTTCATTTATAATTTTTTTCCATAAATGCTATACAATTTTTACCATATGCCAAAACCACATTCTGTAGTTCTTTAGCACGTTTATGGATACAAATTTAAACAAGATGTCCTACCAATAAGCCTGTATTATATCTTAACTTACAATCAGCAACTAAGATTTAAAACCTACCTGTGTGTTTTACCCTGCTTTATTTGGCTGGCTTGATGCAACAGCTCAGGTATAGTTAAGTAAGTTGTAGATTCCACTAAAATGACCCTGGAAAAGAAACAAAAACATACATTCTTACTATACATACTATTTACAACATGAAAATGTACTATTTTATCTAAAAATCTGAAACTTAAAAGACCTGGTAAGGAAAACTATCATTTTCTTCATAGTGGAAAAGTACACTAAAATGTGCCAAAATATAAGAGATAAGAAGTTTACTTTTCTTCAAAATAATGAATCAAGTTTCAATTCACAAAAATCCCAAGACATTTCTCAAAACTTAAACCACAGTTATCTTCTGTGCAACTGAATAGTTGGGGTGAAGCAGAGACCAAGTCACCAGTGATTCAAAAGGCAGCCTCATTAACCATGTTCAAATCCCATAGATCCAAAGGGGCAGCGATGTTAGTCTAGTAAAGCAAAAAAAGAAAAAACAAAAAACAAGGAGTCTTCTGGCACTTAAAGAGTAACAGATTTTATATATCACATGAGATTTTGTGGGAGAAAACCCCTCTTCATCAGACACCTTGAAGAGGAGGGAACTTACAAAATAGGATGAAAATAAATGCAGGGGAGTGTAAGGCATGGGATCAGGTCATACTGCAACAGCAAATCAAAGCATTTGTAAAGATTCAAACTGTAGGAAACAGCACATAGGGGGAGGGTGAAGTCAAATTACCTATTATAATATGAAAAGAATCAATAGTCACAATTCAGTCCTGCTTTCACACAATCTAATCAGCATATTAGTCCAATTTCATCTGTTTCTCTTTGAAGTCTTGATGTCCCATTGATTTTCTTAAGGACCATCATTAACAAATCATCAATAGAATGATTAGGAAGATGGAAGTGCTCAGCAACTGGTGTGTGTGTGTGTGTGTGTGTGTGTGTGTGTGTGTGTGTGTGTGTGTGTGTGTGTGTGTGTGTGTGTGGTGATTTCTGATGTCAGTTTTGTGCCCATGTATTCTTCTGTGTAGGGACCGTCCTGTTTGTCCAATGTATAAGGCTTGGGGGCACTTCTGGCACACGATGGCATAAATCACATTAGTGGATGAGCAGGTGAAGGACCCTTTGATGGAGTAGCTGGCTTCATTAGGTCCTGTGATGGTCTTTTGTGCAGATATGTGGACAAAGTTGGCAGTGCAGTTTGTTGCAAGGATATGTGCCTACTATAATAGTTCTGATGTTAGGTCTGTACTTGCTAGTAATTATCTGTTTAAGGTTTGGGGGTTGTCTGTAGACAAGGAGAGGTCTGTCTCCCAAGGCTAGAGAGAGTGAGGGGTCATCTTTTAAAATAGGCTGGAGGTCCTTAATGATCTGTTGTAGAAGTATGACTTGAGGGTTGTACGTGGTGATCAGTGGTGTTCTATTGTTTTCTTCATTGGGCCTTTTCTGCTGTAGTTGACTGCAGGTTACCCATCTGGCTCTGTCAATCTGTTTCCTCGCTTCCCTAGGTGGGTACTGTAGTTTTAAGAAGGCTTGATAGAGATCCTGAAGATGTCTGTCTCTGTCTGAGGGATCAGAGCAAAGGTGGTTATATCTTAGGGCTTGGCTGTAGACAATGGATCGTGTAGTGAATTTAGAATGGAAGCTCAAGGATGTAGGTAACTATATACTTCAGGAGGTTTTCAGTATAGAGTGGTGTTGATGTGTCCATCCCTAATCTGTACTGTAGTGTCCAGAAAGTAGATCTCCTATGTGGAGTGTTCCAGGATCAGTTTGATTGTAGTGGAAATTGTTGAAATCTCTGTGGAAATCTTCAAGAGCATCCCTGCCATGGGTCCAGATGATGATGATGTCATCAATATAGCAGAAGTAGAGGAGACGTGCTCTGGGATGAGATTTGAAGAAAAAGAGTACAGGAGGTTCTTGCATCTATGGAATTCATTTGACTACCCTTTAAAAAACCTGATACCAATAGACTGGGAAAAAAAGATATGCTATTCACCTATGGGTGGAAAGCTGAGATTGCTGACAGGTGAGCTTGGATACTGCTAAACCTTTGTATTAATCTTGAGGGTTCATTAAAAACCACACTGTTGAATGAAGGAGGAACAGAATTATAAATACAGACAGGAGTGATTCCTACGTCTGCAACTGTGAGAAGCCATATTAAATTTGTCATAGGGCATGACAGCCAATTCATATAATACTGTCCCATGCTAAGGAGCCTCTCTAAATCACAATCTTCAACAAGCGTCTCTCTACGGCCTTGATATTCTAGGTCAAGAGAATAGCCCAATACGTGATGCATGGGAGAAATACCTTTTGCTCTAGAGAAATACCTTGCTTACAGGACCAGATGAAAATATACAGCCATTTAGCTAGGTAAGCACTCCTAGTTAAAGACACTCTACTATTTAGAAATACTCTTCAAGCATTCTTTGAGCATCAATGTTAGTGATGAAGTAACCATGCTGTCAAGTGGAGGGTCTGCATATTGGTGTTGAAGAGGTGACCATGGTCCTGAGAAATCTTGCCTGGATCCAGTGAGGGAAGCACTGGAGGTCTGACTGATAAGACCAGTCTGCTCAAGAATCACCATTTCTGAGGTCATGCTGGGGAAACATGAGATGAGCATATTCTTGTTTGATCCTGGAGAAGGCTCTGGACAACAGTAGTAACAGACAGAAGTCACACAGTAAGGTGTCCTTCCAGTGAGCAGGAAGGCATCCATCAATGATTCTGGGCTGCAGTCCACCCCAGGAACAAAACTGGGGGCACTTTGTTGGCTCTGGATGCAAAAAAGGAGATTCCTTAACATCTGGAAGATGGATCTGGCCACATCAGGATGCAGTAACCACTTGTGCTGACTGGTAAAGGAACCTGCTCAACTGCATCCTTGGAAGGTAACCAGCTGTGAACTGAATTAAGTTGGTGATGGAGAATTCCCAAAGGAGAATCATCTCCCGGAACAAACAGATCAGGCTCCTCTCTGTTTGTTCACAAAAAATATAATTGCTGCATTGTCTCTTAATGTTTGCAGGTATTTTTTCCTCAGTATGTGGAAGGAAACTGAAATGAACTAGAACAACAACTCACAGTTCCCTGCTATTTATACAAGTCTTTCAACCCTTGGACAGACCAAAAGATCCTGAGCTTGCAGGGACCCAAACATGCACTTCCCACCCAGGGTCTACACATCTGTATCTACAGTGAGGGCTGGTAATGGCAAAGCAAAAGGGACCACCATATCATTTCTGAAAGACCTCAACCAGCTGTCCACAAAAGACAAGATTAACATTGGTATTCAAATCCACCGTACCACTGAAGATAAAGACAGCTCAGGAAATAACATAGAAACTACACATTCTTAGAGTTTACTGAAGTGCAGTCTGGTGTGCTGCCCTACATAGCTGCATAATTACACAGGCACCAAGAGGCTGAGAAAGCTGCCTACCATCCTGACACCCTGTGTTTTTAGTGTCAGAACAAAGCCTGCACCATCCTTAACCTCAATCACAGTGAAAATCTTTGGCCCTCAGAGAGTACAGGACTACTCCAATAAATTCTGTTCTCTGTACTAGTTTAAAAATTATTTTGTCCACATTGACTAGGAGCCCTAGCACACCAAAGGTGGACTGAGTAATGGCTACTCCTTCAAGCAAGCTCTGGTGAGCTCTAGAGTCATCCAGTTGGAAAGATTTGCCAAATGCCTCCACTGCCTCATCAGGTGATAAGGAATCACAGGAATGCTGAAGTAGAATTTGCTCTACCTTCTATGCTGGAGGAACTGCAAGGGTGACTTCCACTTGCTCAGCACTGATCCCAGTACCAATGAGAGGAAAATTTCTTCTCTGGTGCAAGTGCTTCTGATTCACACCTTAGGGGACAGACTAAGGTATATGAAGGGATGACCTGGCAACTTGGGAGAAATCCCACAAGGACTAAAAAGCCACCTGACATGGTTCTCTCATCTGTGCATAATGTACCATTGCCCCTTGTCTTTTGGTCATTGCTGAGGCTGCTGCTGGAACCATACCGTGAAGTACCCAAGAGGATTTATAGCCTGCCTAGGCTGGTACACACAGAACCCAAACTCTAAACATGAAGGGGACAAAGACTCAGTCTTCCAATAATGGGAAAGCAGACCCCATCAGTACTGAGAACAGACAGCCAGAAGTCGTAGATGAAGGCAGTGCTTTTTTGTGATGGTACTCAGAGGTACTGAGTCTGGCACTCTTTTTGCTGGCCCTGCTATCCAGCTGCAGGGATGGAGTCAGCAGGCAAAAGGAGAGTACCAGCAGTCTCCCCCCCCCCTTTTTTTAAACTAAAAAACGACTGGATGGATGTACTGGAGTACTGGCGTCCCTCTTAACCAAACTGTTTTCCAAGGTAAGAGAGTGTAGGTGGCATCAGCAGCACACACCTCAGAGAAGTGAGAGTACGGTACCTAGGCAACTGTATCAGCTGAAATCCTTCCTTCACTGCTTGAAAAACCAGTACTAAAAGACTGACTAGCTCACTAGCAGCTGTCTATGCCTCTGATGTTGACAGTGCCAGCAACACCTCTTGGTCCTTTGATACCAAAAGATTGCCTGAACTAGGATTTGCAATACCTTCAATCTGACACAGATACACAGCCAGCCTCTAATATCACCCTGAATTCCCATAAGTGGTCACACTGATCATGCTCCATACTACTCCAAGTGAGTAAAAGTAGCAGAACCAGGTCAAAATTTATTGATGCAGCTCCAGCTCTTCCTATGTCTATGTCTGCAGAAATCTGAGGTTCAGACTAGTGAGGCATGAACTGCAGCACACATAATGCCCTCATCTGGACCACATGGGTGTAAACTAAAATGTATATAGTTCACATTTACTGTAAGCAGTCCTCTTTAAATGGCAGTTCACATCACCAAAATCCAGTTTATGGTGCAATGTAGACAAGCCCTCAGTGTATGCACTTATATTACTTGTGCCAGCTAAAATAATACTCCATGTTGTGGTCTCAAATCACCACTCGACTGGCCTTTGGGAGTTTTGTCCTGAGGAAACTTTCACTGGTCATCTTTGATGAGCTAATAAGACTTCCATCTAAGCAAATCTGCTGCTTCTTTTCCTTCATGTCACTTTTCCTGGTGAGGGTTGCAGCGACAGCAATGGAGACTGCTTACTTGTTACTCAGATTTCTAATGTGGGAATGGTACAAAAATTACACATAGGTTGTGTTATCTGAGGATCTTCTCCCAGCAATGGCTAGAAGTCAGATGCTTCCATGATTTTTTTAAAGTAGAGTTTTGTTTTGTTTTGTTTTTTTAAATGAAGTCATACCCATACATTTTATACCATTCAGTCTAAATAATATACATTTCTATGATACACTGACATGGTGCATTGTGACTTCTTATCTTCCTGTTGTCAGAAAACCCTTTCCCATTTTGACAAATGAAAAAAAAAATCAGAATAAGCTGAGACAGGCAAGTGTGGTAATGATTTTGGCTTATCACTTAATTTTTGTGCTTGTGTACCTTTGTCTACAGTTTGTTCTCTGAAATATTGCAGATTATCTCTAATTTACTAATGAATGAATGAAGATATGAAAAAGTAGGAAAATATCTGTGACTTTAACCCTTCAACTTTTAGCAGCTTCTCTTCTTTTTTTCTGTGAAAACTCATGCCTACTCATTCCGACACTGATCAGTTTTCTACATTTGCGTCCTATCTACTTCCATTTTGATTTGTGCAACATTGAGAATATTCATCCCATCAAAAACAAAAATGGGAAGGAGGAAGAAGAATCAGTAAGTAGTTGGCCACGTGCTACAAATCTGATAATGCTGTTGTAGAATTTCTATTATTCCATGCCCGCTATGGAACAATCAAGTATAAATTGGTCTCAACAACCAGTAGTGAGAACTCACTCATTCTGGTCAAACAAAACATCTATATTTTCTCTTGTCCATACTAAGAAAAAAGCAGCAGAAGAAAAATAATATCATGTACAACTTAATTTTTTTTTTAAAAAGGGCATAATTCCAGCTGAGAATCTGCACTCTTAACTTTCAGTGGTGCTATGTAAACTTACATCAGGTGAGGTTCAGGTCCACAGTTTTCACAATTAAAAAGTCAAAACTGGCCAGCTGTGACCAGTCTATGATATTTAACATATGGAAATATTTCCCCATATAAGATGATGAAACAATTGTAGCACTTCAGAGAAAAAAGTTTTGAAGCTGTTAGAATCATTTACTTTTTTAAAATTAAATACAAATATTTGATAAGAGTTCACCATAACTTACCAAGTTGCTCATGGTATTAGGACACAAAATAGTTGCTCTTTAAAAAAAGATGAAAAAAACCACTAGTACAGTTATTTAACAAGCAAATTCTACAGCTATGTGAAGATCAGGCATTTTCTGTATATTTAACAAAAGGCTGAAATCAGTTTTTCAATGTATCCTTTTCAATAGTGTCCACTGTATTTACAGTGTTTCAATGTGTGTTACTGGAGACCTTCAGCCTTCTTCTCAGTGCTGTATGTAGCTAAGGAAATTAACTGCAAGTGAGGACTGAATGTTTCAGAAGATTGGTAAAGTGACACATTACTCTTCACTTGTATTTCTCCAGTTCAAATGTGGCCCTACTTGGTAGTTCTCTAAAATAGTCGTCATCCAGTACCTGCAGAGTGATCCAGGTGAAATTAGATTATTTAATGGCCTAAATCTACTTCTGGGGGACCACGTACCCACACCAAAAAAAACCTAACCTGATAGCCAGGCTGCTTGTTTTAAGAACTAAACAAACCAGAAACTAAACTAATTCATCTGACTTCCTCAGGTGGCTCAAGTTAGATCATAATGGTGGGGCAGTGAAAGTAACCTATTCTGTGGATAAACAGATAACTTCCATTGTCAGGACTGCAACCCAGCATTTTGACAAACAGTACATTCACTTCACAAAAAAAACCAAAACAAAATGGTGATGGACTAACCTGAATGAGTACCAGTCACTTACCAAAAAAAGCACAGTGGCAAACTTCCATCAATCTTTCATGTGTCAACAAAGAGGGTATTTTGTAATTCTTGGTGTTTTAGAGCATATCTATTTTAACACCCCATATACGAGATTACAAGGAAGCAATGTGAGTATTATGCAGGAAATCATTAAGAAAAGCCAGAAACAATACAGAAAACTGTTTTGTGTTAGAGTTATCTTAAAATCAAATTAATCTTATGGGCCAGAATTTGACTCTGCAAATTGCATACAAAATATGGAGCCAGATCACACAGCACTGAGATATTAAAGCATAATGTTCTATTTCTTTCATATTAGAAAAAAAATGTTTGCAGCTCTGGAGATATTCCATATATTGTGAATAAAAGAAAAATTAGATTAATTGATGGCAATGTGAACCTCTAGGCAAAAGTATTTTTTCCTTTTTTGCATGCATATTTCAGTTTAGTAATTTAACCAGCAGGATAAGCAAATTGGGGGGGAAAAAAATCAAAAGGAAAGTATCAATTAACACTGTTTCTTTCCCTTTGGAATTCTGCTGGACCTTAGCCAAACACAACATACAAGCAAGGATCATGAAACTCCATTTGATGAAGACTGTAGCTGCATTGTTTACAGTGAGATAGATTTCAGTTAAGGGGGTTTTTTGTTTTGTTTTTTTAAAATCTTTTTTCATTATCAGAGTGCCTGTAACAATTTTGGCAATGTAAATCCCTATAATTTAACTTTAAGATTTTACACTTTTCAACAGAAGAAAATTATGGGAAAAGCTAGATATAAATAATATGACAGTTAAGATTACGTCTTTACTAGATTGTCTACCTGAATATTCCATCGGCTCTGAAGGGATTAGTAACATGCACACAAATTTTCTTCAGCTCATAACATGGGGACTTGCATTTTAATGCGCCCTATAAGAACAGACAGTTATATCAGAGCGGGGAAATTTTAAATAAACACTCCATGTTTACTAGAAAATATACTAGGAACAAGGAAAAAATATTCCAC
Source organism: Podocnemis expansa (assembly GCA_007922195.1). Classification (NCBI taxonomy): domain Eukaryota; kingdom Metazoa; phylum Chordata; order Testudines; family Podocnemididae; genus Podocnemis; species Podocnemis expansa. Next base: position 47,871,538 of record ML681989.1, read on the forward strand.
ATACACAGTGCAGCGACCTCCCTGTAAAGAGATATCAAAATCACTAATTAACATGCAAGGTTTCATTGTCAATAAATAAAGAAGATTTAGGGCCCAATTCCTTCTAAACACACATTCTCTGCTCCCCTACTCCGACCCCCACTTTTCAGATTTCACATATACAATAGAACTAAAGGGTGAGGGGAGGAAAACCTATTTTCCTTCTTTTTTCACATCACATGTATCCACTTACCCATCCCTTCACTCTACAAAAGTCTCCTTCCACAATCTATCCACAATGTTTTTCTCCCACTCAATGCTTACTCTTACCATGATGCCTACAAAACTCAGCTAATTTATGACGGTGAATTTGCCTAACTGGAGATATACTATTTAAAAATAAACAAGTAGATGCATACTCATAAAATAAGTTGAACATTTGCGTTCATCACTCTTTTTGATCCTTTGCATTATGCTTGGTTTTGGTTCTATTCCTCCAGAGACTTGTGAGTATATTTAAGCACTGAGTAATCCCACCAAAGTTACAGTTTGTAAAATTAAGCACATGCATCAGTGTTTCATAAGACTAGAACAGTCACAGGGTAACACTGATCCTTTAAGAGGGAGCAGGCACCAGTGCATTTGCAGCTTTTTTGTTACTTCCAACTGGGCAGAGAGAGAGACCCCCAGCGAGTGAAGGTTAGAGCACATAGTCAGTCAAGAAAAGGGCATGTGAGAGCTGCCAGAGAGCCAAGGCTAGAGGATGAACAGAGACAAAGGCCAGAAAGCAGCAGAAGGGTTGCCTGCTGGCCCTAAGTTGGAGATGGTGAACTCAGAGTAAGAAGTGCAGGAGCTTAGTCACTGACAGCTCCACGCTGGGCAATGAGTAGGGTCTGGGGCTGCACGGCATGCTCTCCTGATGAGAGTGATCTCCCTGCAGAGGGACTGTGAGCATTACCACTGGGAAGCAGGATTCCACTCTTGCTCCAAAGGCTATGGTAGCTGGCCTAGCAGAGGACTACGAAGGAGCCTAGGTATGGCCGAAGACCCCGGAACAGTGATATGAAAGAACAACCAGAAGTGGGAAGGAAGATGCCACTGAGAAGAATAGGGTTTTAAGTGTAAGCAAGGACTGAGTGTCTAAGGGCTCTCCCCTATACAGTCAGTTGAAAGGGGGTGTACCTATTGAAAACCCAGGGTAGTGGATGGGCGTAAGCCCACCCACTTCTAAAGCCCCTCCCCCAGCCTACGGGGAGGTGGCACGAAGCTAGGTTTCAACTGATTTCGTGGGACAACTCAAAAAATAACAGGAACGGGTGTAAAGGTCACAGGTTTAAAATGAGGGTGTCAGAAGGGGACACCGAGCAGAGAACCCCGGACAGCGTCCACTGCTCCCGAAAGGTGTCCAGGGAGCCAGCAGACGCTGCCCAGAGGAACTCTGCCCGGAGATGTGCACAAACAAGGGACCGGAAATAGGCCCCACAGTCGCAGGCCCCTTCCTCAGGAAACCTCCTTTCCCTGGTCTTGTAAATGGCTACTTTAGCGTAGGCCAGGAGGAGGTTGGCGAGGAGGTCCCGCGACTTTGTGGGGCCACGGAGAGGGAGTGCGTAAATGAATAAGTGAGGGAAAAGTGTAGCCAGAACCTCAATAAGAGGTTCTGGAGGAGCCGAAAAAGGGGCTGCAGCCTGGCGCACTCCAGGTATACGTGAGCCAGGGTCTCCCTCACACCGCAAAGGGAGCAGGTGTCGGGATGAGGGGTGAACCGCACCAGGTACATGCCCGTGCTTACGGCTCCATGCAGGAGCCACCAGCTGATGTCCCCAGCGGGCCGCGGGATGAGGGTGGTATACAAACTGGCCCACTGGGGGTCCTCGCCCTCCACCGGTGGAATGAGATCCCGCCACTTTGTATCGGGGCGGGATGCGAGGGCGAGGAAGTGGATGGTATGCAGCACGAGCGTGTACAGATATTTACGGGGCGCGGTTCGAAATGGGACCGGCTGCAGATCTAGCAGCCGGCTGGGGGAACTCACGGGGCCAGGGCCCGATCAGAAGTTCCGGAGGACCAGGACTGAGAGGGGGGTGGGGAGTACCCTCTCGCAGGAGCCACTCGAGGTAGGCTCAAGCAGTGGGAGGCAAGGCCACCTTCACCTCCTGGAGTAGGCGTCGGGGGGTACGTGGAGTAGAGAGCCCCATGCGCCGGGCTAGCTCATGGGGATCCACCCAGTCCCCCCGCGCATAATCCAAGAGGTCTCCGACCCTGGTGACACCTGCCAGGACCAACCTCCGCCTCACGGAGGGGGCCTCCGCCACCTGCACACCGAGATGGAGGTTGTGTAGCAGGGGCTCCGCGAGGAGGTCCACCCCCTCGGTGGGTACAACTGACCTGGAAGCAGCAATGAGCCTCCAGGTCCGGAGGAGTTCGTGGTAGAAGGCCGGCAGCTCGGAGAGGTCTCGCGGACGACCCCTCAGATCGAGATAAAGGAGCTGCCGGTCATATCGGAGCCCTTGGTAGCGGCGGAGGAAGGTGCGTGCCAAGTGGCTCCATGCCGGACTACCTGCACCATAAAGGAGTCTCTGCAGGGCCTGGAGGCGGAAGGTGTGGACCTGGCTGTAGATACAGCACAGGCCCTGCCCTCCTTCCTCCAGGGGGAGGCTCAGAACCCCTGCAGAGACCCAGTGCAGTCCTGGCCAGAAGAACTCCAGAATTGTCCTCTGGAGCTTGGCCAGGAAACCCAGGGGTGGGGTCAGGGTGTTGAGCCGGTGCCAGAGCATGGACAGGACGAGCTGATTGATGACCAGCGCCCGTCCTCGAAGGGAGAGGCACTGCAGCAGTCCTGTCCATCTCCGGAGCCGGTCACCCACCCTGCCCTCTAACTCCTGCCAGTTCTCATCCGGGGAGGGATGGGTGGCAGAAAGGTAAATGCTCGATAGAGCAGCAGACCTGCGCTCCACCGGATGGCCTGAAGTGCGGGTGGGAGGGAGCTCACCGGCCACCCGGCCCCTACCATCACACCAGAGCTCTTGACCCAGTTGACCCGGGGGGATGAGGCCGCCGAGTAGATGGCCTGGCAAGCCTCCAGCCGCACCAGGTCGCCCGGGTCCTGGACCGCAAGGAGTACGTCATCGGCGTATGCCGACAAGACCAGCCGCAGCTCTGGCTCACGGAGCACCAACCCCGTCAACCTCTGGCGGAGGAGACAAAGGAAGGGCTCGATGGCCAGAGCGTACAGCTGGCCCGACAGCAGGCAGCCTTGACGCACCCCTCGCCCGAAGCTGACCGGTTCGGTCAGGGTCCAGTTGAGCTTGACCAGACACTCTGCAAAGGCGTACAGTGCCTGGAGAAACCCCACAAAACAGGGCCCGAAGCCGAACGCCTGCAGGGTGCCCAGGAGATACCTGTGATCCATCCTGTCGAACGCCTTCTCCTGGTCCAGGGCCAGAAGGGCGAACAACAGACCATCCCTACACCCAAGCTCCAAGAGATCCTGGACCAGATAGAGATTATTAAAGATGGAACGGCCCGGGACGGTGTAGGTCTGGTCTGGATGGATCATGTCCTGCAGCACGGACCCCAGGTGCAGCGAGATGGCCTTGGCTACTATTTTGTAGTCCGTGCTGAGGAGCAAGACGGGACGCCAATTTCGGAGGTCGCGGAGGTCCCCCTTCTTAGGCAGCAGGGCCAACACCGCCCGCCGGCAAGAAAGGGGGAGCACTCTGCTCTCCTCGGATTCGGCCCAGATGATGGCGAGGTCCGGGCCGAGGACGTCCCAGAACGCGCAGTAGAACTCCACGGTCAGCCCGTCCATGCCCGGGGATTTGTTGGTGGGCATGAGACGCAGGGCTTCCGAGAACTCGGCCAGAGTGAGAGGTAGCTCCAGCCGGTTCCGGTCGCCCTCGCTCATGGTGGGAAGTTCGTTCCAGAGCACCCTGCAGCCGTCGGCTTCGGTCGGATCCGGGGAGAAAAGACTAGCATAGAAGGCCCTGGCCCTTCCACGCATCTCCTCCAGATCCGTGAGGGGGGTGCCATCTTCCGCCAAAACGCAGGTGACGTGATTTTTAGCCCCCCTCCGTTTCTCCAGGGCATAGAAGAAGCGGGAGCCGCGATCCACCTCCCGAAGGAGACGGATGCGAGATCAAACAAAGGCTCCCCGGGCCCGAAGATCCTCGAGGGCCCGAAGTTCCTCCCGCTTCTCCTGGTGCACCCTGCAGAGGGATGGATCCTCAGGGCTGGCGGCCAAGTGCCTCTCAAGCTCTAAGACCTCCCGCTCCAGCTGCTCTATCGCCCCATCCCTCCTCCGGCTGGCCCCCCGAGTGTAGTCACGGCAGAAGAGCCGGGCACGCACCTTCCCCATGTCCCACCAACGCCGCGCCGAGGGAAAGGCGGCCCTCTGCCCCCGCCAGGCCAGCCAGAACTCCCGGAAGGATGCCACGAAGCCCACATCCTCCAGCAGGCTATTATTAAAATGCCAGTAGGCCGACCCTGGCCTCTCCGTCGAGAGAGAGGCCATCACGGTCACCAAATGGTGATCCGAAAAAGGGGCTGGCCGGATGCCGGAGGAGTGGGCTCGTGCCAGGTGACTTCGGGACAGATATAGACGGTCCAACCGGGAGTGGCGCAACCGATCATCCCCCACCCGGACATAGGTGAAGGTCACCTCATCGTCCGGGTGGTGGTCGCGCCAAACGTCCACCAGGGAGTGATGGTTTATTATCTCCCTGAGGATGTTTGCGGCGGCCGGGCACAGCTCATTCCCCGTGCGGTCCCGCTCCTCGAGGGTGGTGTTAAAATCCCCACCTAGGACCAGGCACTCCCGAGGATTCAAAGTGCCGAGGAACGTGGCCGCCTGCCGGAAAAACTGCACTCGCTCCGGGCCCGATGTCGGGGCATAAACATTGACCAGGTTCAACGTCAGCCCCTCCATACGGACCCAGAGATGCAGCAGGCGGCCCAGCACGACCTCGGCAACCCCCAGCACCTCCGGCTGTAGGTCGGGGGAGAACAGGGTGGCCACACCGCTAGAGCGGGTGGACAGATGACTCAGGAACACCCCATTCCCCCACTCCAGCCACCAGCTGGCCTCGGCGGCCGGATCCGTGTGGGTCTCCTGCAGAAAAACCACAGAGTACCCCCCCTCCCGAAGGAAGGAGAGCACCTGGGTCCTGCGGAGACCCACCCTACAGCCTCTGGTATTTAAAGTGGCAAAGATGACTGGGGCCACGAGGAGGGCTGGGGGGGATCCTCAGAAGTGGCGGGAGTACCAGCAGCCTCCGTCGGGCCGCGCAACAATCCATGACCGATCCCGAAGGTCATAAGGGAGTCGTGGAAAGTGCGGGCCCTCTGGTAGGCCGCAGCATCCTGCCTCCCGGTCCCTTTGCCCTCCTTTAGTATGGCCCTCACAGCCCGGAGGACCAGATGGAAATTCCCCCAGCGCTGCAGAGCGAGCTGCACCTGGCTCCTGGCTCCACGAGTGTCTGCCAGGAACACACGCAGCTCCTCCCACAGCGCCATGGGGTCCAGGTCCTCCGGTCAGGTCCCCATAACAGCCCCAGGGCCAGCCGGGGTGGAAAGACAGGGCGCGGAGCCCCGTCTCGGCGCCGATGTCATGGGCGCCGAGTCACCCGGCTGAGCCCCCGGCACAAGGAAGGGTGGCGGTGGAGGGAAGACAGCAGCCCCGGGAACAGAGGGAGCCACAAATGCCGCACCCCGGGAATCGGTCGATGGAAAGGGGAAAGACACAATCCCGGGGGCGGCAGCAATAGGGGATGGGATTAGGGTAGGACTTGGGGTAACATCGGAGGGAGAAGTGGGGACAGGGTCAGGAACAACACAGGTAAAGACAGGGGAAGGGGTAGGAGTTGGGACAGGGTCCCCGGTGGTTAAATCACCGGGGTGCAGCTCCCCTTGACCGGGTGCAAGATTTTCTACGGAGGAGTCAGGGGCGGGGTCCGTGCCGACGCTGGGCAAAGGAATGGTAGTAGGTGGATTTTCTCTGTCCTCAGCATCGGACACGGGGGAGAAAACAAGTGGGGGAAGGGGCAGCTGTCCCGCTGGGGACAACACCCCGGGACCCGGCTGCTCGGTGCTGGCCATCGCCTCTAAAGGCTCGGCAGCCGCAGTTGGAATACCGACAGCAGCCGGGCAGGTGGAGCAGCCCAGGGGTGTCCCCGGAATAAAAGGGACAGCAGGCAGAGGCTGGAGTTCAGGCTGGGTCTGGGGCATGGGAGGGGGTGGTGGAAGATCATCACCACCCAGATCGAGGCCCGCTGGCAGAGGGTCGTCCTCCCTTGGGGCTACCAAGGTCAGACCCAGGGCCTCGATCTCTGCAAAGATGGAGCCTAAGCCCCCCCTGCCTCAATTGATGGTGGTGGTGTAGCAGGTTCAGGGGGGACAGAAGTGGCTCCATCTGCAGCCTCCCCAGGAGGGGGGTCGACAGGGGCCTCCTGCAAGGGGGCAGTGCTGTTTCCCTCCTCCACTGCGTCCATCTCCTCGGCTGGCGCCTCCCGCTGGGCCTCAACAGAGGGCGCAGCAAGCGGCTCATTGTTAATGTTGTTTTTGTGGGTATCAGCCCCCCGCAATGACTTTCGGGGGGCCTCCTCCCCTTCGGATGTGACGGGGAGGGACTGAGCCTTCTTCCGCTTGCTGCGCTTCCTCTGCGGGAGAGCCTGGCCCTCTAGGATGGTATCAGAGGGCCAACCAGCGGAGGCAGGGATAGGCGGCAAGGGCGAAGGCTCTTCAGGGGAAAGGATCAGGGGAGGGGCATCACGGGGACGGGAACCTTCCCCCTGGGGTGCGCCCTCTCCCTTATCTGGGACCACCACGGCCGCTGCCCTCTCCTCTCTGGACCCCGTCCCAGATGGTTTAGTGGGGGTGGCGACGGGGCCCGGCCTCTCCTCCGGGCATAGTGGGGTGGTTATCCCCATGTCCCGGGAGGCAGTGGCAGTTGTTCCCTTTGATGGAGAAGGAGAGGTAGCTTTAGTGGCCTGGTGGTTGGGGTCGCCGGTGGTGGTATGGCCGGCGCCCATTTCAACCTCTAGGGGCCCAGTTGCTCCCTCTTCGTGCCGGGCCAGGGGACAGTCCCTCCGGACATGCCCCGTGGCCCTGCAGAGGAAGCACCAAGCCTCCCCCGAGGAGTAAAAAATTTTATAGTGGGCCCCTTGATGGGGCACAAAAAAGGACCCCTCTAATGCCACTCCGTCACGTGCCCCCGCCGGCGGCAGTTGGAGTTGGACCTGCCGGCGGAAGGACAAAACGTGATGGAGGCTGGGATCCTTACAGCCCAGTGGGAGAGGGCTGATGACCCCCAGAACTGGTGGAAGGAACAGCAGGGGAAGAAGGGGCCGCGGCCGATGGTGGGGCCGCGGGAGCAACAGGGCCCTTGCTCGCCTTTTTCCCCTTGCCTTTTTTACCAGCCGAGGAAGTGGTGGCAGCAGCAGTGGAAGTCCCAGCTGCGCTCCCTAATGCAGGTGCCCCACTGGGGTTGCCAGAGGTGGGAAGGGCAGCAGCCATGGCCAAGGGAGCAGCCGCAGGGATAGACTGGGGAGCAGTCTCAGGGAGGGGTTCAGGGGGGACTGGGGAGGGATCCATGGTTCTATAGGAAAGGAAACCTGGGGTGGGTAGACAAGGTGAGGAACAAAAGAGGAAGGGGGACCAGGGGATACCACTCCTCCCCGCTTAAGCAGCAGGCTGGGGAGGAGGGTGTGAAAAGGGGAGAGGGAAGAGACAAACAATAGGAGGGGGGTGGACTATTAAGGAATATGGGGCAGCAGACCACTCCGTCCTGCTAGGCCGCAGGCACGGGAGGAGGGCGCCAAGGAAAGAGGGATAGGGGACTTTAAGGCTTAAAGGGCCGGCTCCTCCGGCTGCACTGGGTGAAAGGGGTAACTATATTCACAGGGGGTGCAGTGCTCAGGGGAAAAAACCAAAAAGTTAAGGGGTCATAGGGTCTGGCCTACTCTGTTTGTCAGGGGGATTCCAAGGGTGAGGCTCATAGGCATTAGGGGTGGGGTGGAAAGGTAGTGGAGAGAATAGGGTGGGGCAGGGAAACCAAACAAACTTTCAAAAATAGGGCGGGGCAAGGAAGAAACTAAAACAAACTCAAAGGTTGGGGAACTGTTTGGGGGGGTGTAATGGAAGGGGACACTGAACCAGCTGGAGAGCGAAAAATAGGGGTGGGAAGCCCTCCAGCCACTGGGGGTGGGGTAGAAAAAAATAGGGAGGGTACTAGCTAATCAGGAAAGGGGGAACTGCTACTTCTGGGGGAAAGTTCTATGGCCCCTGCTGCTCAAATTGCCCCAAGGTGTTCCAGGGTTGGGAGCCTGCTGCTCTCTTGGAGAGAGGGGAGGCCAGGGGGGCAGCAGCTGGGGGGAGAGGGTGGCAATAGAAAGTTCTCAGTTCCTAGGAAGCTCACCCCCAGCTGCAAACAGCAAAGTCTTAGTCCTTGAGGCCTCCCCTCAGTGTTGGTGGCTTCTGGTGGACAAGCAGCAGGCTCAGGAGCAGCAGGGACTGGCTGGCTGGCTGGCTGGAGAGGTGGTCTTCTCCTTTTGGTGGCAGTGGTGGAATTCTTTTCTTGTGAAGCTCTCCCCCCCACTCCCCACAGAGCAGGGGAGTGGGTGGGAGGAAGGCCAGCCAGCAGCAGGAGCAGCAGGAGCAGGAGAAGAAGGTAACAGGAACAGCAGTGGGTTGGGGGGGTGGTAGGTAGGAGCAGGTCAGGCCCGGAGCAGCTCCTTCCAGCAGCCAAGCGCAGGCATGCACTGTGGCCCTGCCTCCGAGTCTAGGCTGGAGGAACTCCCCGAATGCCCCCGCCAGCCGGGCCAGGGAACAGCAAGGGCTCAGTCCCGGAAGCAGAAGGGCATGGCCAGAGCAGGAAAGGGCAGTATAAGAGCCCAGGCTGGGAGCTCATTTGGGCCTGAGCTCCAGAGGGGAAAGGACGTGCCAGCCCAGAGGGAGCAAGCCAGGCTAGGCCAGGGCCAGGCCTCCCAGCCAGGCCCTGGCTCCCGGATCGCCCAGCGCTATGGCCCACCCAGCCTCCCCGGACCAGGTGACTGGGAAGGAAGCCCCGAGGCAGCCGACTGGGGCGGGCACTTAAGGGGCCAGCAGGCCCCATGGCAGCCTCCCCACTTGGGCCCGACCCGGGGAGGCAGGGAAGCAGAAAGCCTAACCCCTTGCCAGACCTGTGACTTAGAGGAGCTGCCCTCTATAGAAGAGGAACTGGCCCCTGCCCCAGGCCCCTGCGACCTGGAGGAGCTACCCTTGGCTGAAGAGGAGAGGCCGATCCCGTATGGGCCCCAGGACCTGGAGGAGCTGCCCCTGGCCGAGGAGCCATCAGAGTATCCCGACCTGCCGCCCATGGATATGGAGGGGTTTGCCGGGGTCCCACAGGCCTGCTATGAAGAGGACCCTGAAGATGGCTACCCTCTGTGGACATAGGTACCCCGGGCGGGAGGGCAGGACGGGGTGGAGGAAGTAGCCCAGGGAGGGCAGGACGGTGGGCCGTGGTCCCGGGCAGCGTGTTTCGGAGGCTGCCCCGCTGACCCGGTGGTAGGCCACCCTGCCCCGGTATAGGGCCCTGGGCTGAGACGCAGTGGAGCGGGTGGGCCTGCGTCTCCCTTCCCCCAACTCTCCTCCCGTGGATCCTAGCCAGAGGAAGCCCTACAGGAACCCCGAACCGCTCAGACTTTGGAATTGCCCACCCCGGCCAGACTTTGGAATTGCCCGCCCCGCTCCGCCTGGGGGCCGGGGCGTCGGACTTTGGAATTGCCCGCCCCGCCCGGGGGCCAGGACATCGGACTTTGGAATTGCCCGCCCCACCTGGGGGCCGGGCTTCGGACTTCGTGGGAGCTTACAGAGACATTCTGCCGGTCGGTGGGAGGGCGCACCCCAGCTAACTCCCCTTCCCCGCCTGTAGGAGGCGCCCTCGCGACCGACCACCAGCATGGAACGCCTACAGGGGCGAACCTTATTTGCATGGGCTTTGTGTTTATATGAGTACAATTAAGTACTTAGCATAATTTCTCTGCAGATGGATAAACCCACCAAGGTGATGAACATGATGGGAAATAGCTAGAATGATTGGGGTTTGGGTTACAAGCCACTTATTAGTATGATTGGGGTTTGGATTACAAACCACTTTTATATTAACTGCAGGGGCAATGAAATGTTGTCTTTTGATTTTCTGAACAAATGACAACAGACCTGTGTTCAATCTCATCTAAGCTTAGCTTTAAAAGGGTGGTGGATGTATGCTTCAGCACTGTAAGGACAAGAGGGAGAGGTTGAGGGAGCCTGATGTGGAGATTGACTAGCTCTGGCAAAGCTATCCTCAGGCATTGCTTCATCCCCTCCTCCCGTTGTTAAAAGACAGAACTAATTATTCCTTTTGGAGTCTTTTGTTTGAAGTAGGGACATTCCTCTTCTGGCAGCAGAAAGGCTTTCCTATGAACTGAAATCACTAGAGAAACTGGTAAACCTTGACTGACAAACAGAAGATAGGAGCCAGCAGTGGCTGCACCTGTGGACAACAGGAGCCAGTAGATGGTGGGAGCCACAAACAGTTGGCACCTGCAGATGGCAGGAGCCAGCAAACAACATGTACCATAAGTGGTCAGTGCCTGCAGATGGAAAGAGCCAGAAGATGAAGACTCAGAGAGCCCCAGTGATGGCAGGAGCCAGTTGCAGAGTGGACCTGATCACACCCATGCAGGAGGGGATTGGCTCACACACACACACACACACACACACACACACAAGCTGGAGAAATGTATATTGTAACTATGATGGTCAGTACAGCAGAAGGCAGAAGGAAGGACACACCCCATATACTCTGGGGTATAGTGCAGTCTGCTCATTGTGTTTATGAATTCTGCATTGCACTGCTTGCTCAAACCAGCACTGTTTTGATATTTCCCTCCTTTTATTAAAAGGTTTATTATGTTCTACACTCAGAATCTGTGCTCATGACAAGAGAAGTATTGCTTTTAGAGTGCCCAGGGGATGGTGTGCAATCTCCCAGGAGAATGGGGAGAGGCTCAAGCTGGTTTGGCGCTGCATCACTTCCAGGAACCCCTAGATATATAACCCAGCCCTTGCCATTGCTAGCTCTGCCTGGTAGAAGGGTTACATAAGAGCTATCTACAGCAGATGTGTTAAATGGTCAGTGTTGAGACTTTTGTTGGGGATTATATGATCTAGATGTTAGCAGCGAGCTAGTTCAATGAGAGGCATTATTTAAGCAAGAAACCGTGAAATGGAAGTGGGACTCAATGGAAAATAAAGACAGGTACTCAGGCTGCTGTGGCCTACCTAAGAAGGGCAATTCAAGAAGGATTGCCCTTTGACAGGAGTCTTAGATTATAAGCTCTTTGGCCAAGGAGCCAGGCCTTCCAATGTCTTTGTATAGCTCCCAGAACTCTGTGATGCCTGGTAGCTGCTACTGAAATATAAAAAATTAAATAATACATATTTTTAACACTTTGTAGTCCAGGCTGTAATGAAATCTCTTAGCAAAATCAAGTTGTTGCTGATGCTTCAGCATTCATGCATAGGCCCAAACTGCAGCCCTTAAAAGACTATGACATGCTGGGACGGTCATGTAGGGGTGCAAGTCCGGAGTGGCCGTAGCTGAAGTGGTTAAGAAACGCCTCCTCTAGGATGCCTGGGAGATGTTACATTTAATTCTTATAGGACCACACAGATGGTACCAGCTAGTGTGCAAGAGGACACATATGACGATTCCATCTCCAGGACATTAAGTGTCCCCAGAGTTACCACTTGTGCTTAAATGTTAATGGCTATTCCATGCCCACTAGCACTGAGTGATGGGAAGCTTCCTCAACCTTCTGCTACTGGTATAACTGCAATATGTAACTTCCATTTGAGGATGTAGGCTTGACTTACACCTCTTAAGGAAACAAAGATGCCCAACAAATACAGACACTTGAGGACTGGGACGGGTAATCGGTTGCCAGTGTGACACTGAGGCCAAAACAGATAATGCGATCCTGTGATGCAAAACCAGGGAAATCTTGAGTCAGAGTAGAGCAGTTATCATAACTCTGCTTTTGGTACTGGACGCTGATAAATTGGTGAAGGTTCAGAGAAGAACCATAAGAATGATTAAAATATTAGAAAAAAGGCTTCATAATGATAAACTCAAGGAGCTCAAACTACTTTGCTTTACAAAAAGAAAGTTTAGTTTACTTGAGTTCCATCTATCTACAGAGGGCACAATATTTTATAACCTCTTTTCCAATCTAACAGAGAAAATTATAGCACAATTCAATGGCTGGAAGCAAGACATATTCAGATTGGAAATAAGATGTACTTTTTTTTTTTTTTTTTTTTTTTTTTTAGAGACGAGAGTAATTAACCATTAGAAACAATTTACAAAGGGTCAAGGTAGATTCTCAATCACTGACAATTTTTAAATTAAAATTGAATGTCTTTCTACAAGATATGCTAAAGGAATAATTTTGGGGAAGATCTGTAGCTTGTGTTATCCAGCAGGTCAGAGTAGATGATAACAATGGTCTCTTCTGGCCTGGGAATCTATGTAGCTACTGGAGTTGTTCTCTCAGCACACAGAGAAATTGCTGTTCTGGCACTTTTAAATATGTATTTAAAGCTACATTAAAATGAAGAGGTATGTATGAAATTCAAAATAAAAAAAATCTACTCTACCCATGGTGCAGCGACACACTGCATGGTTCTTTGTGGCACTGAAGCCCCATATAGGGACTGTGCAAGGATCTGCAGGCTCAGTGACTGCATAACAAGCCTGTATAAAGCCTCCAAATTTAGGCTATTTTTAAAGGGGGAGATCTAAGAGCAGGTAAAATTGCCTTAATGCATAACTCCCAATGAAAATTTCACAAGGTGCCTGTCTCCATCTTTAGGTACCTAAATACTTATGTCCCATTGATAGTTAAGAGGACTTTTAAAAAATTGATAGCCTTTATATGCTTTTGAAACGTTTACCCCAAGCCTTGATTAGATTTATCTCATTTGAGCAAACTGGGAAGTTTTCAACAAATGTTTTTGGTTAGAAAAATATAAACTACTTGAAACTGGCAGAAAAACTAAGAGTTCTCAGGCAGAATATGGTGCAGGGAAGAGATGGTGACACCAGACTAGCCATTAGCACACTCAACTGAAATGTGAGAGACTTGAGTTCAATTCCCCTGTGGCTGAAGTTTGTACAGGGATTTGATCCTGAGTCGCCTACATCCTAAACAGGTTGATAACCTTAAGTCTTTGGGCTAGTCTGCAGTGGGGGATGTCTCTCTAATTCTTATACAAAGGAATTTGAAAGATCTAGTTTTCATTCTGATCAGCAGCTACAACAAATGCTGAAACAATGAAATTTTCCATGAAATTGGATTCTTGTTTTCCTGCCAGCCCTACATATCACACAAGCTGAAGAATTTTTGTGAGTGACTTAGGGGAACATTCACATTTTTTCAAATGGCTTACACAGTACCATACTTACAGTGGGGTCAATACGACTGACTTTAGTTTTCAGGGAAAAAGTCACTGTTGCACCTCCTACTCCACTTACAGTCTTCGAAACCAATAACAGCATTGCTTCAGCAGGATGTATAAAGCGACTAGTGAATTCCACATTTATATTTATTTGGCTCCTAATTTAAAAAAAATGGGGAAATCACCATCTTCCATGCTCAATGTCAAAGGTAAACTTACACAAAACTAGCTTTTTGTCTCCATCTGGAATAACTTGAAATAAACCTATTTATTCTCTCATCACTTCAATAGCCAACTCCATTAAAAATTTACTCCAATGAGTATATTATAAAATGTTTACAGTGCTCTGAATTTCAGCAGTAGCCAATTCTTGTACAGTCTACCATAAAATGAACAAGTTTGGTCAAGCCAAACTTAAGCCTCTTTATTTTTAATTTAATTAAACAGACACAGCTTTCTGCATAGACAGAAGTAGATTAAGGAAACTCAAGGACCTGTGGGCCCTGGACCCTCACCAGTGAGGCCCCCCCATTTGGGGCCCCACTCCCCACCAGTGAGGCCATCCTCCAGGGGCCCCAGCCTCCCATTCTGGCTAGTCTGTTCCCAGGGGTCAACTGGCACATGATGCAGCTTCTAGTGCAGCTCTCCAGGGTCAAGAGCACTGGAAGGCCACTCTGGAAGCTGTACACAGAGCAGAGCAACCAATCACAATGGACTTCTCTGCCCCTGGGGGCAGACCAGGCAGCCCAGCAGCAAGGCAGGAGTGTGGAGCCCAGCGGCTGGCCCAGGGTAGGTCCATTCCCACCCCCAGTGCCAGCAGGGCCAAGGGCTCCCACAACATGGGTCCACATAGGCTCGTGTGGTAATCTGTCCCTGTACATAAGATGACTAAGAAAAAAGTTTGTATTAGGAGTGTCATTGGTTCATAGAACTTCAGCTCTGAAGGGATCCTTTAATGATCTAATCCAGTGGTTCCCAACCTCTGGTCCGTGCTGGTAAATGTACTGCGATGAGTGCAATATGCTTGTGAGTGACCATGATAAATTATTAGAAATAGCTGAATCTTTAATACCCCTTGACATACAAGATTGCCTCCCATCAGCCATAGGCTACTTTAAAAATGTTTAAAATAACTTGCTTACAGGGTGGTCCACAAAAACTTTCAATGATAATGTAGAGGTACGCATAAAGAAAAAGGTTGGGAACCACAGATCTAGTCTGACTTCTTGGATACTACAGACCATTAAATTTAACTCAGTAACCCTGAATTTCCTAAGATTACCTTTTAAATGTTTATTTTTACCTCAAGTGATTGTAACAAAAATTAAATTAGCCTCAAAGATCAATGATAATATGGTAATGATCATTTATTCTTTCTGCATATATTATAATTTTTTATCATCTTAAAAGAACACTATATTTATGTTAACTCTTCTTTGAATTTTTAGAAGGAAATGGTCTTTGGAAAATGTTATTACATTTGATCCTTCAATCAGTCTGAATAAACATTTATTTGCCTACAAATTGCCATCTTTGTTTTCCATACATAGATACATTTTTTCTGCACTTGATTTGGGCTGAGATCCAACACTGCTTACTTTTAGTGAGACTACTCATTATCTCTAGTGTTTCACAGTTAACCTTTGTACACTGCAAAACCTATACCCAGACATATAACAAACTATAAACAAAATGCAGAACATTCCGTGATCAAACACAGAGGAAACAGGACACGTTCTATCTGCAGAAGTTGTGTTTTCAGCTAGTAAACATCCATCGCAACAATGGTTTCTAAACATTAAATCCCTGTGTGATCCTCAGGTCAGTTATGTTTCAGAAATTTAACACTGAGAAAGACTACAAATAACTTTACAATTCTCATCTGGGAAGAGGTTAGTTAACAGCTCTGTCAAAGACTTGACATAAACTCCTAAACTTTAAAGCCTGTTAGATTACAACAATGGGAAACCAACCAACCAACCTATTACAAATGATTCTTAGTGGCACAATCTGACCTAATGTGTTAATGTCAAAACTCTGGATAAACTTTGTAAAGGGCTTGGTCTGTTCTAGTTGAAAACAAAGATTTAGAAGTGTAGATCCTGCTCAAGCTGAAAACCTTCATCAGGATAAGCAACAGGCTGGGCACAAAAACATTTACAGGAGAGAGAAATGCCCTGCTTATGACTAAAGGTATGTATGTATTGTTGTGTTCTGCTAAGTCAATCTGCAAATGTGCCATTGATAAATTACTCTGGATTCACGCCAATTAAACAAGGATCAGAATTTGATCTTTATACCATTATTCTTTGTCTTTACTCATAACTGAACATATTCTATTGTTCCTCTACTAATTAAGTTTACCAATGCCTATATACTTACAAACTGCTAAATCTATCAGGATGTCACATCCAATAAAACTAACAAGATGTTTACTTACTTTGGGGCTATGATGAGACTGTTCCCTTTAGGCAATAAGAAATCAGCGGACTCTTTTCCTACAATTATAGCATTGTATACCAGAGGTTTAAGGCTTGGATTCTTCAGACGCACCTATTACAAGAGATAACATTCTATTTTTACTTATTTAGTTTTTAGAATTGAAAAATAAATTCATTGCCCAGTCTTTGGGGGCACAAAAAAGTATGTTAAGTATAATATAGATTATACAGTTTATCTACAAATAAAGTAATAAGACTTTTACCCCCAGAATAAAGTTTTAAATGTGTTAACATAGCTCAGTGTTTTAAGCCATTCCTGTGCAACTGGTAGGAAATCCACACATAGTACAAAGATCACATATTTCCACTTGGAGAGCAATGGATCTCTTCCTAAAGATTAGTCAGCCCCTATTTCTCCTAGCAATACAGCTCCAGCCAGATCTCAAAACCACTGTAACTCCACTTTAGCATCTACTTCTTGATCCCAGTGAGCCACAACTAGACTTGTGGAAAAGCTACTGAACTAATTAAAGCTGTAGAAGAAATAGTTATGGAAGTCAGAACTCCAAATCTGAGGTAAAGAGGGGCCAGCCTTTCTCAGTACTGAACAGCAGAGGGTACATGTGATCTATTAATACAAAAATGTTATTTTATGTAGAATATAAGTTCCCCATAAATGGCAAGTTTTAGTGCTGGGGGTGTTTCAGACCTACATCCAGATATATCAGTACCTGTCTAACAACAGTAGCATGGAGAGGACCAGCAAATTCAACAGTCTTCCTGGGTAAATACTGAGGCAGCCTTTCGTACAAATAGACGCAGAGCATAAGCATCATGATTGGGTTTGGATCACAGATGTCGGTGGCCTAATTTGAAACAGAAGAAGAAAAAAACCAACCACCACCAGATATTTAGTTTTATCTCATGTATAATTGATTGTAATTTATTAAGATACATAATTTAAAATATAAAATCTCATTAATACTCCTATTTGTTCTTAAATTGCTCATTTTTTAAGAAAAGTTTGAGCTAGTTGCATAACAATATGAACAACTGCATTACCATCCTGAATCTTTCTCAGCATATGAAAATGCCAAAAATAACAAGTATATAGTCTAGTAAAAAACTATACAGTGAAATTAAAGTTACTGTACACCTTTTTCCCATAATCTGGAAAAAAAGACATTTATTAGACTAGAAAGGTAATATAACAGAAAAAGCAAATAAAAGTCAGTGATTGGAGATAAGCTAACTTTTATTTAACATTAACTTTTTAAAATATTGTAACCAAACTCATGCTAATTACTTCTACATAAAAATTGTAAACCTTACAAATTTCTCCAAATTTGATTTCATTTCTTCAGGGCTTAAAAGGGACTTTGGATTTTTCTCTCATTACAGCAGATGATTTGACCTCATCTTCTTCTATATGATGTTCCCTAGTGTTTGAATCTTTACAACTGCTTTGATTTGTTCTTACAATGTGACCTGATCCCATGACTTTTACTTCTCTGTATTTATTTCCTCTCATTCTGTAAGTTCCCCATCTTCAAAGTCTGACAAAGTGGGATTTTCTCCCACAAAAGCTCATGTGATAAATAAATTTATTAGTCTTTAAATGCCATAGGACTCCTTGTCTATAACACTAAAATTACTGCATGATAATAAAATAATAGATAACAGTTTCCAAATGGAAGTTGGTATCATTACCCCTTCAGTAGATTCATTTGGGGAAAAAACATTAATTCAAATGACAATGAACACAAATCAGGTTAGGTCTTTATTGCTCAAAGATGTAAAATAAATTATTGTTTACAGACAGTTAAAATTTTTATGCCAAGTGTCTGCATAGACTCTTCATAACCTTCATCGTAAATTAAGAGAGAAAAATTCTTAGTTTATAGGGCCAGAAGAGACCACTGTGATTATGTAGTCTGTCTGGCACAACATGCTTACTGGTTTTATGAGATGTTGCAGTCAGTGTGACTCCCTCTCTAAAGTGAGTCTGTTCACAAAACTCATGAGACTGGATTTTTCTTTTTCATGCCTTCTTTTTTCTTTGAATAGCCCTGTCCATCACATGCAGCCTATGCCTCTTCATACTCCCATATGGGGGGAGGGGGAGAACAGCAGTCACAGCCTTCAGTCAGTTTCCTCTCATCTGAAAGCCCATGAAGATGAGGACTCCAAAAGAAAGGATGGGGGGACAAGTCATGGGAAATGCAAAGAAGTGGGGAGAAGTCATAAAGTCTTGGTCCAGACATAATCATTTGCAGCTCACTAATTCTCTGTACCAACATGAAAGCTATGAGGAAGGTTTTCTTGAGGGTCAGATAGTGTAAAGAATATTGCAATAATTCTTTGAATAGAGATTCTATCATTTGTAGAAGAACAACTTTCAGCTCCCATCAGGTATATCTACAAAACAAAACGACCGAGGCAGAAAGTCCAGGTCAATTGACTTGAGTTCATGCAACAGGGCTCAAAAATAGCCATGTAAATATTTGGGTTCAGGATGGAGCCTGGGCTCTGAGACAATCTCCTCACTAGGTTTCAGAACTTGGTCTCCAACCCA
Organism: Podocnemis expansa; assembly: GCA_007922195.1. Lineage (NCBI taxonomy): Eukaryota > Metazoa > Chordata > Testudines > Podocnemididae > Podocnemis > Podocnemis expansa. The sequence goes on from ML681989.1 coordinate 47,890,012, forward strand.
AGACCAAAGCTGTACCCTGATATTTTCAGTTCCATAACATGAGCCATGTAAATATAACTCTAATATAAATTAGAGTCTGACATTCACCAATGCAGGTCTTTTTTGCAATGTAGTTGTGCACCCATTGTGATCGCGTAATAGAACGCCTCACAACACCGGCCACATGTGCTTAATAGAGAATCTATTTTAGGAAAACATTCAATATTGACAATTTCAAAATTGTCAGTGATGGAGGATCCACCAGAACACTTTGTAAGTTGTTCCAATGGTTTATTACACTACTAAAAACTTGCAGCTCATTCTCAGTCTGAATTTGTCTAGCTTCAACTTCCAACTGTTGAATCATGTTATAGCTTTCTTTACTAAGCTGAAGAGTCTACTATTATATATTGGTTTCCCAGGTAAATATTTACAGACTGGAACCTTCTCTTTGTTAAGCTAATTCAACCCATAGAAGGTCTGTTTTCTAATGTTTTCTAACTTTTCTTGTCATTTGCTCATCAACCCTCTCTATTTATCAATATCCTTCTTGAACCGTGGACACTGGAACTGGACACAGCATTTCAACATTGATTGCACCAATTCCCAATGCAGAGATTAAACAAACAATCTCTCTACTCCTGCTCCAGACTCCCCTGTTTAGGCATACAAGGATCGCTTTAGCTCTTTTAGCCACAGCACTGTACTGGCAGCTTATGGTCATCTGATCATCCACCATGACTCCAAAATGCTCATCAGAGTCACTGCTTCACAGTATAGAATATGCCATCCTGTAAATATGGCCAACATTCTTTGTTCCTACATGTTAACATTAACATATTAAAATACATATTACTTCCTAACATCTATCTTTATCAAGCAATATAAATTGCTCTGAATCAATACCTCTTATTTACCACTCCCTCCATTTTTGTGTCATCTACAAACTTTATCACTGATGTTTTTATGCTTCTTTCCTGGTCATTAATAAAAATGTTAATCTAGGGTCAAGAACCAATCACTGTAGAACCTCACATAAATACAGCTGTTCAACAGTGATTCGTCATTTACAACTACTTTTTCAGACCTACTAACTAGCCAATTGTTAATCCATTTAATATGTGTTCTGTGAATTTTATATCTTTGTACCTTTTTAATCAAAATGTCGTATGTACCAAATCAAATGCTTTGTAAATATAGTAGTGTAAAAATTTTATTGACCAAAATTTCACTCTCAAGAAAAGATGTTAGTTTAACAGTATCTATTGTTCATAAACCTACATGCGACCAATATGGCAAATTTCTTTAATATCCTGGAGAACCCTCATTAAATCAAGTTTATGTATCTTAGAAGTTCAATGTCCTAAAAATACATGTTTATATATCACTGTGAGATTGCTTTGGCAAGCTTATTAGCATGCATGTAGATGCTTTTATTTTTAATATGTTTTCTCTGTAATGCTTTTCTTTAACAATAAAAGTTCTTGCTTAGAAGGAGCCATGTGGTATCTTAATTGTGGGCAGTAGCATAGTTCATAACTTCTGAGAAGGCAAAGCAGACCTGCTTAAACAATATCTCACTTAGGTATACACATTTGGAAGGTAGAGAAATGTACAGCCTGGAAATATCCTGGTGAAGAGGGAGATGTATGATAGCTGGGGAGCTGGATAAGAGCTGATGCCCATGCTGGACCACAGATTGGCATTAATTACATTTCCTTCTAATTCTTTATTTATCTAATCCCATAAAAGCCACTCCATTATCTTTCCCATGATCAGAATCAAACTGGCAGGCCTATAATTACTCAGGTCATTCTGTATACTTTTTGTTATGCATTTCCACAACATGTGCTTTCTTCTAGTCTACTGGAAGTGACCCAGTGTTTTAAGACTTGTTGAAAATCATTAATGGTCCTGCAAGTTCCTCATTCAGCTTTTTTGAAATTTTGGATGCAAGTTATCTGGATCTGCAGATTTAAAAATGCCTAATTTCAGTAGCTGTTGTTTAACATCCTCATGAGATATTACTGGAATGGAAAGAATATTATATGATTTTTGTTAATAACACAGAACATATATTTTTAAACATTCTTGTCTTTTCAGTGTTATTACTGAAAATTCTACTATTTCCACCTAGTAAAGGACCAATACTATGGTTAGGATTTTGTTCCTAATATATTTGAAAAACTCCTTCTTATTGTCCTTAACTGGCTACAGATTACTTCTTGTGTCCCTTCGCCTCTCTTATCAATTTTCTACAGTTTCTAACTTCTGATTTATATTCACTGCTATCAATTTCTTTCTTGTGTGCGTGTGCATGTGTGTGTCTCTCTCAACTTCCCGGTAAACCAGGTGTTTTTTGGGTTTTTTTTACCTTGTATGATCTTCTTTCTCAATTGTTTTTTTTTTTTTGAGGCATCTAGTAAAGCGTTCTTAGACAATTCCAACTATCACTCACTTTTTTTCTGATTCAATTCTTCTTCACAGCTGATCTCACCCATAATTTTTTCAGCTTTGTGCAAAAGGCCATTTTGGGGCAAGAAGTCTATATATCACCGCTCTGGACTTTACTCTATTTTCTCATTATAAATGTGACAAAATCGTGATATCCTGTGCCAAAGTTACCATTAGCTTCCCGTTCTGTGATCAGTTCCTCTTTATGTCTTAAGGTAAGGTCTAATATGCAATTTCCTGTGTTGGAAACAACACTTTTTGAGTTAAGAAATTTGTCATTTGTAACATTTACAAACACCAATTATCAATTGCTTCTTTTACCCATGGCAGGTTTTTTATTCTCTCTCAACAAAAACATTACAATTCAAATTAAATAAAGTTCTGGAGTGACTCCTTTACTGAAATCTGTCACCATCCGAAAGGTTTACTACTCCAAAGGAACAATTACTGCTCTTGCTCTAACTACACACACACCATAGGTAAAAGAATTCAAAATTTTTCAATGATCACTTAGCTTTATATATTATACTATACATAAAGTTAAGTGATCATTAAAAAATTCTGAATCAAAGCTGGTAAAAATAATAGATTTCTTAAAGCGGATCCTCTTCTACACAAGTAACAGTAGATACAAAGAGACTTTGTAACCTACGTGCTACATATTTCTACTTCAAACTCTAAGTAATACTCTTTGTAAGAGCAATTAAAACCATCTCTGAAGAAAAAATTCCAGTCCTCTTAGTCTGATTTGTGAGTGTTTTCTGCTGTGAACTGAAAGGATTTTCAGAGCTGTTATCCATCCAAAAACTAATGCAGAAAAATAATTTGAAATAACATGATCTCAAAGTATGTTTTTCAATAGACCAACTATCAACATTATAATGTGCTCTTCAACGCAACTTCATTTGGGTACTGAAATTTTTTTCTTAGCATCATTAGTCCCCACTTTAACACAGCATGAGGTTTCCCTGAGGTATAGAAAAAAAACTAAGGCAACAGTAAAAATATTTTTAGAGCCTACATTCTTTTTAAGTCTACTTTTTAAAATGTACATTGCCCAACCTCAAATTAAGGGCTTAGGTATTTTTCCTAGCAAACAATTACACACACTAAAAATATATGGTACTTAGTGATAGTACTAACCAAATCTATTTTAAAATAAATCTGTCTGCTTTTATGTTACTAGTTAACCAATATCCTTGTTGTTTAATATCCTCAGAGTCCCTCACTCCATAGCATCATTGATGAGAAGCAACGTTCCCTGTAAGCTGCACCAGTGAGCGGTGGTGCAGCTGCCGCTGCTCACTGGCACAGCAAGTGCTGATCCCAGCGCAGGTCCCTGATCGGAGGACCTGGGGTCGGGGCCGGCAGGGAACAGCAGCGGGGAGCGGAGGAGCTGGGGTTGGGGCTGGCGGGGAGCAGAGGAGCCAGGGTCGGGGCTGGCGGGAAGTGGAGGAGCCGAGGTTGGGGCTGGAGAGAAGCAGCAGCAGGGAGCACAGGAGCTGGGGTCAGGGCTGTCGGGGAGCAGAAGCCGGGATTGGAGGAGCCAAGGTTGGGGCTGGAGGGGAGCAGAAGCCGGAAGCAGAAGACCCGGGGTCAGGGTTCCCAGGGAGCAGAAGCAGGGATCGGAGGAGCTGGGATTGGTTCCCAATGTTTTCTCTGACACGGCACTCCTTGCTATCTTTAATTCATTTGAGGCACATTGCCATATAGTTTCCAAATGAAGCCATATATTTTCATGAGCCAATGGGCCAATCCAGAGCTCTTTGAGTAGTTTTTCAAAAAAATTTGTGGCACACCTGTGTGCTGTGGCACACTGTTTGGGAAACAGTGAGATAGGTAGACACAACACACAAATTCCACCCAAGATTCAGAATAAACACAGAAAACTGTATAGAACCTTATGTTACTTTATTAACACCCAGCATTTCTACAGCACTTTCCATCCCAGGATCTCTCAATGGTTCACTGTAACAGGCATTCACACATGCTTGCCTCTGTGGTATCCAGGAGGCACACCCCACCTATGCTCACATTTAAGTGAATGGACCTGACAATACATTATAGGCAAACTACATGCGTCCTCCCACTTTGATATCTTTACCAAGTGCCGTAAACAATGGCTTTAGGAGGAGGTGTCCCCTCCGTGTATTTTTAGCACAGCTCTGTTTTCAGTTGAAAGTTGGTAAAGGAAAGTTCAAAGCTTGCAGACAAGAACAACACAAAACTGGTAGACGGGGATTGTAGCAGAGAGAGAAGGCAGCCTGATCTAACTTTTTCAGTAAAGTGGAAAAACTGTCATTGACCTTAATTTACATTACCTCAAGTAATATATAAGCCTGAATCAGGGTGACTTCTTTTAGCTCAATGAGTGAGGTCTAGTCAGAATTGGCACATTCATTAGGAATCTCTAAAAAATAATAGAATTGTATTGGCTATCTGTGATCTTTAGCTCTTATCAGTGTAATTTCTTACAAATTTTCTTTATGTATTTTCACATCTTCTAAAGGTGAGCTGAAATTACAGACAACCAAAATGTTTGTTGCTCTGGAAAAGGTAATGGCTGGTACACTGAACACATTCTTAGATGTTTGTCACCTATACACTGACAGAAGATAAATTCCCATTCCTGGCCCAGTTGGTTGATATATGTGGTACGTTTCAAGCATCTAGTGCAGATGCTGAACGAGGCTTCAGTCTAATGAATAATATTAAGACAGAGCCTCATAACAGGTTGGACGTTTCTCATCTAGACACTCTAATGTGCATCAAGTCATATCTAAGTGCTGGATTCAAGGCTGACCTAGACTCTGTATATGCATTCTGGAAATGTGACAAAGACAGGTGTCAAAAACTGAGGTGTAGAGAAGGCTTGATAGGCAGCATCATTGCTTTATATTTGTTTAATAAAAATGTTAAACTGAAATACTGTGGTTTTATTAATTTACCAAAGTTTGAACAAAAAGACATCTATATAATGTTCCCTCTCTAACCTGGTGATGCAATTGAGCAAGTTACAGATGCATTCAGGGAGCCAATGGGCAGTGGCTCAGAGGCCCAGTCCCAGGACAGGGAACGAGGAGGGAACTTGCTCAGCTGCATCCACAAGTTGCTCAGCAACAGCAGCAGCTTAGAGGGAACATTGGTGAGAAGACTTTGTCTGGGTCAACAGAAGCAGAAAACTCTTGGGTTCTTTTAATAACTGCCCCCCACACACACACACTTTCCTTTCCCTCCTTGTGGGTTTGAGATAAAGGGTGGGATGGCTCTGTGACTTATTGACTCAACAGAAGAGCACAGTTGATGCTTACTGGCTGTCATGCACCAAAGAGGGGACTTATAAACCTTTCTTCCTTCCTGGGAATCATTTGACACCCGAGAAAAAAAGCATCTCCCTACCCACATTGGGATTAGAGTAGATTCTGCCCCTTAATGTAGGCATCATGTAATTCACTTTCTAGGCCATAAGGAAAAAATTGTTTCCCCACCACCAGACTGTCTGGGGCAATTTGGGTTTTTTTTTTTTGCCTTCATCTCAGCCACTCAGAACCCAGTGAGTAAGTTAAGATAGGTTGTGAAATTCATGTTGTCCCACCTTGATAAGTGCCCAATGCATGTAACTGATCAATAGGTACTCCAGCTCCCTGATAAACCAGAATGGGAAGCAGGATGCACCTCGCAAAAAGATGGGCTTGGGACCCCTAACGTTTGGTACACCAAAGAAACTGCTTCTTCATCCAGATTCTCCCAACCATCAGGGTGGAGAGTGGGGCCAATAGTGGTGCTAAGGTTAAGATCAGTTTAAGGGTATGGAGAAGAGACTGGGCACACATGTGGGAGATTCCATAGTGAAGATGTAATTGATGTTCACACAATGAAAGCTATATAATATGTGGTGACAATACCACAAAGGGCAGCTCGTCACCTGCTTCATCCTCTCCTGCCTGTAGACCCCTCAAAAACAATCATGGTGCTCTGCTCTACCATGCTACAGCTCTGGTAGAGAATCTTCTATGAGCCTCAAGACATAGGAAGTAGTTTATGTTCACTGGTTTGAAGCTGTCATTTGCTAGCATTTCAATTGCACGTCTGGTTATTACTAATTTTGCATGCTTCTTGCATTTTAGCATACGTGTAATATTTTATTTCAGACCATTTCTATTACACGCCTTACACTGTATGCTGGAAGTTCACTCTGCAGTGTTTAAGCAGGTCAAAAGGTTTCTTTCTTTCTCCTCCCCTTCAGTGACCATTTGGAACTTTGATAATAGTTTGCATTTGCTGGCCACTACTCAAACAGATGGGCTGACAACTGTCAAACAGGTTTTCATCACAGATATTAGTTAACCTAGGCCTTAAATGCGATGAGATCAAAGCACATTAACAAACTGTTCATGCACATCAGCAGGGTCCACAAGGACAGTTAGTCTGTGTGGTAGGCTAGTAAAGGAGGGATAGATTCATACCCTAGTTTCCAGCAAACTAAACTATTGTGTAGACAAGCTTATAATCTCAATGACTGATTCAAAGCCCACATGTGGGAATATTTTATTCACATATACCAGTGCTGTAATTAGTGACATTAGGAAGAGTGTGAGACCCTGCAAGCCAACTCTGAACAGTTGCCATATAGTTTTGTGTAGGCTGTGCTCAGCACGAGCATTGATAAGACTAAGGTTATGATAACTGAAGGGAGGAGGACCTGGAATAAAGGATATCACAAGCAGACATCTTAGAAAAGTGAAAGAATTTAAAAACTTAGACACAGTGGCTATGTCTACAGTCTCAGTTAAGCTGTCTTAATAAGGTTTACTTTAAGCCAGCTTAAAGTAGACTTTATTAAGTTGGCTTAATGTGTCCACACTCAAAATGCCAGGAGACTGCCCATATCCACATTGGCAGCTGCTAGGTCACACTAGGAGTGGCGCATTGTGGGTAGCTGGCCCACAGTGCACCACGGCATAAGCGCCCCTCTCTCCCAGCCAATCCTTTACTATAGGGAATGACCAACCACACCACCCTCCATACTGTGTGTGGCACCAGGGAGCCCAGGGAGGTCAGGGAGCCTGACGTAGCCCACCAATCTGCCAGCACAGCACTTCACACCCTCCCTGTGTTCCCCAGAATCCTCCAGCTCTGGAACAGGTGCTGCAGGGCAACTGCCAGCACAGCGGCAGGGCGCAGCAGTTGTTAAGATTCAAACCCTGGAAAACAGGACACGGAAGAAGGTGAAGTCAAATCACCTGTTGTAATGGGAAAAAAAATCCATAGTCAGGATTTAATCCTGCTTTCACACAATCTAATCTAAAAGAAATAGCAACTTCCCTTTCTTTCTTTCTGTGTACTGTTTCCCAGTCTTTGAATCTTAACAACTGCTTTGATTTGCTGTTATAGTGTGACCTGCTCCTATGTCTTACACTCCCCCTGCATTAATTTCCTACCATTCTATAAGTTCCCTCATCTTCAAACTGTCTCATGAAGTGGGATTTTCTCCCATGAACACTCATCTAATAAATAAATCTGTTAGTCTTAAACAGTGCCTCTGAACTTATTTTTTTTTTTTACAACAAAATATGTGGGAGTCCTCTGAGAAGGGGAGACACAGGGTTGGGCAGAGAAGGGGAGAGACAGGCAGGGTCGGGCTGAGAATGGGGGAGATGCAGGTGTTGGGCTGAGATGACAGACTCAGGCTGAGAACAGGAGAGATGCTGAATCTGTCAGGGAACATGGGTAGTTTGGCTGTGCTGCACACAGCTGGGAATGCTCCCAGCTGTGTTGTGCCTTCTAGCCAGCCCCCATCCCCATGTTTTCTGTGGTTAGGAGGCCAATTAAGTTGACTTAAGCCAGGGGTCTCAAACTCAAATCACCACAAGGGCTGCATGAAGAGTAGTATGTTAGCCTGAGGGCCGCACCACTAAAACCTTTTCATACAACAATATTGCAAATATCAGGAAAAATAGTGTCATTGTAGACCATAGGAAATAGCTTTAGGGGCCTCATGTGGCCCACGGGCCATGTGTTTGAGACCCCTGACTTAAGGCAACTCCAACTCCACATTGCCTTAAGTCGACTTAATAAAGTCAACTTAAATGTAAAGTCAAATTTATAAACAGAAGTTATAAAGTTGACTTCGGTGATGGGGAAAGTCAACTTTATTCCCCTGCAGTGTACACAGTGCTTTGTTTAAGTTGACTTAATGGCCCTTAAGTCAGTTTAAACACACAGTGTAGACAAAGCCAGTGGCGCACATCTGTGTGATGGACAGCATCATACTAATGTTGTATTGTGAAAATGGTAAATGTCTCCAATTCTCTGTGACAAAAAGATGCTCATGAAGTTAAACAGTAGATTTTATAAAACTATTTTATCAGTCACTTCAGCAGGATGGCACTTACAAAGACTGTGGATGAAAGATAAGGGGGATTCCAAAGAATTGGTACATGGACAAGATATCAGTGACTCTCAGAGATCCACCTGCATGTGTCTCTGCTGTACAATCATGAGTTTTGGAAGACATCCATAAAAGATGCTAACCATGGATAAAGAACAAAGACAATTAGAAAGATGACCACCTACAGCTGTCATTCTCACAAAGTCTTATAATAAGGTCATTTTCCAATACCTTTGATAACTGGAGTTTATCCCATTCACCTCTACTGAGACACCACTATGAAGTCACACTCACAAGGGTTAATGGCAACACAGTTCTCAGTTCCTTTGGCCCCTAATCTGGAGCCTTCCTCTCCAGGCCTGTCAGTCTGATAGTAAAAAAACAACAGGGAGTTGTGTGGCACTTTAAGTCTTAAAGTGCCACACAACTCCTTGTTGTTTTTTTACTGGACTAGACTAACACAGCTATCCCTTTTGAAATAGTCTGATAGTAACCATTCTTTCCACAGCCCTTCACTCAAAACCTTGCCCCATAGGCTCCCCTTCTTGAAGTGTTCTACTCCTCCAGGTTTCTCTTCCTGACAATACTGTTTCTGCTTAAAAGAATCCACCTTTCCACCACAACCCTCTTTCTTCATGGTTCATCTTCACCTCACCAAAATGAATCTTCTCCTTTTCATACAGGTCCCTGGCCAAGACTTCCAGAAATCAGGGGGCGCCAGTTTTGGTCAACTCTCACCAACTGCTTTCCTCTAAGTTTCTCAGAAGCAGATCAAAGTTGCTGCTTTTCTTCCACTCTCAGCTCTCTGTCAGTCTAGATGAAATCCTCAGATGTACTGGAGATTTAGAAAATTTATATTATGTTCCGTTTTTACCTTTCTGCATTGTTAGTGACAACATCTTCAACATCTCCTAATATAGGCTCATAACACTGAGTCCTCCTTGACATTCCTTTTTTTTCCCTTCCTTCCTTCCTTCTACAGCGAGGTAATCACCAAGCCTTACTACATCTTCCTCCACAGAAAAAGGAAACACTAGCCCTTCCTTTCTATAAGAATATACAAAGCCCTTTGTCCACACCCCACTTATCTCTGGCATCACTTTCTAGAATATCTTCCATAGTTTCTCTGATAATCCCTTCACTCCAACCTACTGTTCCTTCTCCCCTAGCTATTTGGAAGGAGGAAAATAAATCTGACTGGCACTTCCCATTCCCTCTGCTTAGCCAGGTTAATTTTTTCAAACAGCAATCTCTTCTGAGCAGGAAGTGCTGGAATTTCTCTCTCAGTAATGAAACACAGGAAAATAAAAAACATATCTAAAAAATCCCAAAATTTCCATTAACACTCCAGGGTACTACTGTCACTTATGATTAGACAATTGAAACAGAAGGATTTTCTTCTTCCATAAGTAATCTATTTTGAGTGAATAAATCTCAATCTCAGCCAAAAGAGGGATTTTTTTTATAAAGGAACTCAACAGATGAATCATTTAAGCTTGTAGTCAGTGGCTGCATGTCTTCAGTCAGTTGAACTTCTTAGTAATTACAGAACCCTGGATTGTCTCTCCCCAGAAACTGATTGAAAATGTCATCCATTCCAGATCTAATAAATGTTACAGCTTGCACTGTCACCGCTGCCCTCATCAAATAATACAAGACTGCCATGAAGGTTCATGAGAGGTAATAGCATGGTATAGTGAAGCAGCCTGTTGACACTGCTGGAATGCCTTAACCTATTCTGTACAACTTATGAGACAAGAGCATTCCAGTAATAGATCAAGTTAAGATAGTTCAGCAGAATCATTCATATATTTCACTATACATTCCTATTATGAAACAAGAGGACATCTGAAGGATATTTCTAGTATTAGAGAAAAGCATATGATGAATCCCAATAAATCTCTTTAAAATATGTACTCTTAAATCCTGTCAAGTCCTAATTTTTCTAAGTGCATTCTTTCTGGGAGCATGGTTTAGTGTCAGAAACACAGAATGTGAAGACCTGTAGTCTGTCCTCAGCTCTACCATTAACTGGTCATGGAATCCTGATCAAGTTAGTTATCCTCTGTGCATCAGCTTTTCTATCCATACAATGATGTTGTAAACTATAACTGTACTATGGCACGAGAGCTTTTGAGATTTTGGAGGAATTTTATATAGCTTTCACATCAGAGAAGAGTCAGATTTTTAGTGAAAATCTCCAGCTTTAACACCGTTAACATGTATCAGACTCTGAATTTGGAGTTACAGCTATTTTTCTTACTACAAATTTAATCACACAGACTATTAGAACATGACTTTTTGTCATGCATACAGTTCAGATTCTGGAAATACTCACTTAAATACGTATTTAAAGCAAATATATATTTCTCAAAATATGGGTTATAATATAATAAAATATGCAAATACTCAAACATTTAACACTGAGGTTTTGGAGGAGTTGTTCAAAAAATTATACTGGAAATTATACTTGTGCTGTTAGTCTAGGGACTCAAACACACCTGTTTAGGAACTTAATTGAAATGTTCTCTCCAATTTCTCAGTTTCCACTCAAAGTGATCTGATTAAAAGCAAGTCAATACTACTCTAGAAGAACTTTGTCTGCTCACTCGCTATCTCCCAAACAGAGATACAAACCTCTCAACTCCCATCCCTTCAACAAACGGAACTGCGCCAGCAGCAGCATAACCATGTCATACTGGAGTGGATGGATGGTTCTGCAGCAGTGCTAAGTATCATTCTGTGTTTGACTTAAAAGGAATGATCTCAACTAAAACCAGGCAAAAGCTGAAGATATTTTAAAGCTAATCACCCTAAAATATAGGCACATTCCTTTTGAGGAAAGTTGGTAAAGGCAATCTTGCACCCCAAGTGCAGGCTCAGTACAGGAGAACTGGCAGTAGTCAAATGGATGCTGTTCTCTATCATGGGGTAAGAGATAGAAATCAGGAAGTTCCACGGGTAGCCATGTTAGTATATTCCAGCAAAACGAACAAGGAGTCTGGTGGCATTTTTAAAGACAAATTTATTTATCATATGAGCTTTCATGGGAGAAAATCCCACTTCGTCAGATGCTTTGAAGAGGAGGAGCTTAGGGAATGGGAGGAAAATAAATTCAGGAAAGCGCAAGTCATAGGATCAGGTCAGACTATTACAGCAAATCAATGCAGTTGTTAAGATTCAAAGGTAATTTGACCTCACCTTTATCCATATGCTGGTCCTTACTGTTTGAATCTAAACTGCTTTGATTTGCTGCAACAGTCTGACCTGATCCTACGACTTACACTTCCCTGCTTTATTTTCCTCCCATTCCGTGAGTTCCCTATCTTCAAGCATCTGGCAAAGTGGGATTTTCTTCCACAAAAACTCATGCAATAAATAAATCAGGGAATGTGAAGCATGCAGGTGCTGAATCCTTCTCAAGGTGCTTCAGGTACCTCTTTGGAATTACCCCACCCAGATAAAGGGTGCATAGTTAGGGGAAGCATTTGTCTTAGGATCCAGGATACTACAGAAGACAATTAGAACTTATAGGAAGACTCTAACAAAAGTTATAGAAAGTTCAATTTGCAAAGCTCACAAGAAACAAATCATTACCAAAATTACAGGGACAGTTACATACTTCCCCATGTGTCACATGCAAGTGTCTCATCTAGGGTTGATCCTTAAACAGACACACAGGGAGTATTGCTCAATCCACCAGCTGTTTATGATGGAGAAGCTCAACAAATTATCCAGTAGTCCCAGAACTTTTTTCAGTACACTACTCTTCCTGTGACACTGCTGTGAACATTGTGATAGCTTCTCGTTTCAGAACAATATTAGTAAAATTAAACATGAAACAGGAATTTCAGCTGTTATCACCACATCCTCAAAGTCAATTTTGTTTTGACAAGGCAATGTCAATGAGCCACTCAGTCATGCTCAGCATCTAAAAAGCTCAACACAGTGAGGAACTGAGCTTTACAACAGGAATCAGGCTTCCCACAGACAGCAAATGATACTTTGATGACTTCTTGTTTGTAGGTAGGACAGATTCCAAAAAGCATGCCCATCTGTAAGCCCCATTTCAAGCCTGACACAAGAAAACCAAGAAGTCCTACACCAAGCTAACTTAGGAACAGAACTAGGTACAGAGGATGGAATCTCCAGACACTCTATGAATAAGCATGGTCACCTTAACTCTGCATGCCAAGTCATAGCAGCAAAATTAAGATAAAGAACAACAGCCTTCAGTTTGCTCAAAGTAACTTACTTGACCGTCCTGCTGGCCTTCTTTACCAATCACAAGAGTTCCACGTGCTTAGAAATAGCAAAACCCAAATAGTTTAAAAGAGTGAGCAAAGAAATGAAGGAGGATTTATGGGTAAGGCAACATTCCCTAACTCACTTTCAGAAAGCTTATTTCTGGAGACAGGCATCATTGCTAAAGGCAAACCTCAAAGTTTAAATCAGATGCATCAGGAACCAATGGATTAGGAGATTTTCATCATCACAGGTGATGTCCAGGGATGGTCCACTGACTGGATACAAAGGAGGATAATAAACAACATAACATTCCTGGATTTTTCTCCCATGTTCATAGCAGTGATAATTTTGGAGACAATTTCTCAATTGGAAAAAAAAAGGGGGGGGGTGGAGGGTTTGTAATCTAGACTGATAATTTGACAATGATACATATTATTACTAGCCAGTTCTCTAAATCACCACTCAGGGTTAGGAAGGAGATTGGGGCATTTTTATTCCACTGCTTTAATTTATATGACCTGCTTCATTGCTAAAAACATCCCTTGGATAGTTAGTAATAATAGCATAGTTTCTTTATATCACAGATGAACAGATTTCAAAACTTGCACCAGGTGCCAACAAGGTACCCAAAAGACACTGCAGGCCTATAGAACTTTACTTTATGTCTACTCTTGGATTAGTACAGCAATTAATAGCACCATGAATATTTAGAACTAATGCAGGGTGTTTTATAGAATTTACTTCAATTCAGGCTAAGGTGGGCCTTCCGGCTAATTTGGATCCCATTCTCTCATAACATTCCTTTCAGGGTTTGGGTGGCAACATCTGCAACAGCACGTCTAGGAATGAGACACAGTCAATCATTTCATGGGATCTGAACGCATATACAACATATGGGAGACCCCTGATTGAAAGAGACACATAATGAGAAAGTTATAATTTTTTTGGTTGCTTCTGCCAATTTTCAGAAGGAAGGCAACAGGACATTAGAGCAGGTGTTTGAATCCATGGACACAGTATTATTTATTGGTGGCAAACACAGGGAGGCAAACAAGTTTCCCTGGCAGTTCACGGTGAGGCCTCTATGGTGAAGTGATTCTGAGTTGGCCAGTAAGGGAACAAAGAATGTCCCTCTTACTCTCTTTGGCAGCTAGGAACCAATCATCTGAAAGGATTAGCATACAAAAAGGTGAAAATAATTTGAGATTTTGTAAAGCATTTGACTTAGTCCTTACAGGAAAGACATTTAAAGCAGATCACAGGGGTAATTCTAAAATGGTCTGAAGCACTGCAGTTGAGAGCTGCTGGGCATCCACATGTTGACAAGTTCAGAAGGGGCACAAATCAAAAGGTGGTTAAATTTGTGAGGTGCACCAGTGATGATCGTATTGATTAACTGAGTTATTCAGTGAAGATGAGACACACCTCTCTGATCAGGAAGTGTATATATTTTTGCCTGATGTCAGTTAATAATAAATTCCCTTTCTATCTGGGAACCCAGGTGGGCAACCAAGACAGCCAAGTTAACTGCTAGCAATTCTTAGTAGTAAGTATATAGTGCAGGTTCTCATTTGATGGTGTTCTGGCAGCCTCATAAATTGTAACCGGAGGTGGATTTAGTAGAAAGCATCTCCTAAAAGAACTTGGAACAGGGCTGAAGCTCCTGATGTCTGGAATGATGAAGAGATAACCACCTTTCCATGGCCCTTTAATCCTGGTATGAAGGGAGAGCAGCAGGATCCCAGCAGTGGAAGGAAACCAGCTTTGGCAGTGGAGTGGGGGTTGGGGTTGACAGCAACACTTCACAAAACTGAAGAGATTACAGCAGGAAAGATGACTTGCCTTATACCAGTTATTGCCAAATAAATTATGTTAAAAAATGGCATCCTAGTTAAACCACATCCCTGGTTTCTTGTCTGTCTTCCCAGGTGTTCAGGAAAATATCTTGAATGCTTAGTAGGAATGAGATAGGAAATGCAAACTTCACTCAGTACAGCAAGAATTAAGAATTTTTTCAACAACAGAATCAAAAGCATTCCACCTTCCCACTGTCACAAAATTCAAAGTAGCTTTTAACCCAAAACAATGAAAAGCGGAAACGCTACTGTAGTGAATTTCGCACTTCACACCAGAGATACAGTAGCTGAAATCATTTACAAAACTAATACCTCATCAAAATACAAACACATCACCTTCCCCAGTTTTTAGTTATCTGCAATCCATGATTATGGATGACTTCAGGCTTTTTTTTTTTTTTTTAAAGAATAATGGTAAAGTCATTAACGTCAAAAGATTTATGTAGTCCCAAAGTATAGAATGGTGAAGTCTTTGGAAAAATTCCTGGATCCAAAAGTATCAAAATCCAAAGTTGTATATGTGTATGCAAGCATACATGTGCCTGCCTACATAGACCACCACACGAGTCGTACTTAAATTTTTTCCTGTCTACAAATCACAACAGCAATAAGAAATCACCCTAAAAATATCTAGAATTTTTCAAACTGGAATTAGGTGTGCATGAACAATATCCCATAACAACTACATCATTGATTCCCAGATTATGAATCTGAAAGGGACCATTAAAATTACAGTTTGTCCTACCATTTTTTCTGAGTAGTGGCCCCTTTATAAAGTCACTAATTTTCAAAAAGTCCCCCAAACTTATAAATACGGTCTACAGGTAAAGTTTTCAGAGAAGTCTAAATGATTTAGAAGCCAAAGCCCTATTGAAAAAGTCAATTTCAGTATCTCTAAAAATTTTAGAGCGATGTTTCTCAAACTTTGAAATTTCTCAAATTTCAGACATTATGAAAATTCTACAGCATTCTCTATTCACAGATGTATGACTAATGTTCTGGAATCAAAATTTTCCTATAATTTGTTCTTTGAAATCAATAGTATTAATAAACCACTCAAGTATCAATTTTGTAGTTTAGGATACCAGATCCCTCAGTGCTTTTACTTACTTATTACATATGTTTGTTGTGTACACACATGCTCACACACACACACTTTTAAGTAATGTAGTAGTTTTATATAAAGAGACATTTCAGTTTCTACATGTTAACAGCACATCATGAAAAATTCATTTCATCTGGTTCTTTCCCAAAGATAGACAAGGTGTTATTCATTAATAAAAAAAATCAAAATGAATATAGCATATGTGATATAAAACCACCTACCTGTACATCTATATCAAGGTTGACAGCACGTAAAGAATTCACAAAGATCAAGCAATTGTGCAAACGTTGTTCAGGAGTTCCCGGATTAGTATACATATTCACAAAGTGAGTTGAAATCTATATAGACATTAAAGGCACAGTTACTATATTGCACTGGAGAAAACCAAGTGTCTATGTATATTTTTCTACCTTCTTATTAATATATAAAATGTTCATATAAACCCTGAACTAAATATTCCATTGTAAATGAATAATTAAAAAAAGAGTGATCACTGAAGTAATAATTCAAGACTTATTATATATGGTTCATCTTTGAAAGTCCCTACAAGTCAAGAGTGCCAAACTGAAAGTGGATAACCACCATGGTGATAAGTAATTAGACTAATAATCACCCAGATACAAAATGTAAAATGTTTTTAATAAAAAGATCTGAAAAAAATGTTCTTACCAAATATGGGCAATATGCTGCCACCTGTGCTGCCAATACTAAACCATCTAAAAGATCTCTGTCAAAATTTACTATCCATCTCATAGGTGGTATTTCACCTGTTTGAAACAACACGGCATGGGTTAGAATTATACTTCTCTCAAGAGGTTCTTTCTCAACTTTTCACCTACCTAAATAAGAAATAAAAACAAGTCACTCATCATAAAGTTCTCCCAGTATATCTCTTCTGTAAACTAATGTTGCTGGGAATATGCTTCATGTGTGACACATCCAGAGTACAGAAACTATTACTTGTATGCTATCATACACCTTAATATTTACTACAAAGAGATTTCCAGTGTGACCATCATCAGTTCTTTTCAGCTACATGAAATACAATTAAAGGACTCTGAATGAGTAGGAAACAAATACAAATAAGTGGGAACCTCATCATTATGAGGTTTGTTTAAAATGTATGAATCCTTAACTCTGTTCCTTGTTTTTTAGTGCTTGGGTTACATATGTTTGTCAGGGGCCACACCCAGTTTCTGACCAGGTCCCTGACTCTCCAGGGTGGGCCTGGCCAGTCCTGTTTCCAGTCATGTGACTAGAAGCTTCCTGCTGATGCCACTGAGAGGAGAAATGAGAGCAGCAGTCTGACTCCTGGCCCTGCCTGTTCAAGGGCACAGCAGTTTCCCAGGGCCAGACGCAGAGCTGTATATGCAAAGAGCAGCCCACCTCTGACCATCAGCCCACAGCACCACTGCTCACGGCCTTGGCCACCTGTGGCTGAATGGTCCACAGTTGTGTCAGCCAAGCTTGCACCACTGCTAGGTGCTGTGGGTGGCAGAGATAGGCAGGCCTGCTGGCCAACCGGGTGGGCATGTGTCCTGGGTTCACTCACAGCTACACCCCTGTCATTTGTGTACATGTACATATAGATGCAGTTTCCATTCACAGGGGCACAGAGATTTATAGAAAATTCCTGAAATGCAAGGACACGCTTGAATATTTTAAAGATAAGCCATGTAAGTGTTTAAATGCAATTTGGGTCTTTTATTTTTTTTAAGCCATTGAATTATTTGGCATTAATTAATCTACAGGAGTTATGGAAATGAAATTGAACAGTTACAATACAGTGATGCACAATTAAGCAGACAACTAGTTCTACCTTTGCTTCAGCACAAGTCTTCACATAATTCAAGTATTTTTGTTTTCCTGATGCTTTTGTGAAAATTAATAACTCAATTAAATTTCCTCATATTTCATAATAGTTATTTTATGCAGCTTTAATACTTAACACACGAATACTTAAAATATTTATCTCTCACTGTTAACAAGCAAAAGTCTAACAACCTAAAGGAACAATTTAACAACTGAAAAATTTAACCTGAAATACTCTTTAAAGTAATTATTGACTTATGCCTGTACAAAAGGATTTCAGTCAGTGTATATATACCATTATTTAAAAAGGGAGCCTTTAGAAAATCATTTGTATTTTGTTAAACTGTTGCTACTTTGGTATCCAGCTTGCATATTTTATGTAATGCAGTAGATGTGCAGACTTGCATTCATTTTAATTATGTGCTATTTTTCATCATTTTAGCAGTCTTGGGGTCATGCCTGCTTTTCCAGATTCTCAGTTATCCCATCACAAAACCCTTTGGGTTTTTTGGGGGGTTTTTTTTGTTTGTTTGTTTTTGGTTTTTTTGTTTTTTCTTTTTTCCCTAACAGAGATTCTTTGAACAAATGTGGTTCTATGTTCCTAAATCTAGGGAATACTGTGGGCATGGCTATACTATCCCATAAATTGACTCATCCCCTGTTCCACTGGACATAATGTCTGTGACTGTCACTTCATTCCCACCTACTGAGGCCTACCAAATTGTAACATGGCTCTTCCAGGCTGTTACATGACCACATACACAGACAATATATTATAAACAGATACTTCTAAAATGTTTTAACAGATTTATACAAGCAAATTACTGAGAACAGCGAAGTGACTACACGGGAGCCTGAACCAGCTCTCTAGTTCTTGTAATATCATGACTTGGCCTGACTCATGGTAACTGACTCAATCTCTGTCCTCCATTTTCTCCTCTTAATTCTGATATCCAGGTTTTCCAACTTGAACTGATTTCTGGCAATTGGCTCCTGGCCTCTTGAACCTCAACCTTGGACCAACACTAAATTCTAGGCCAGGCGCCCCAGAGATGACACCGTATGGACCACTGTAATATACAGGGTAGCCTACAGGAGTGGGCCAAATGAGAGAGCAGCACAGCCACAGACTCCAGAAGCACCAGCCTCATTCACATGAACCACATGCCTTCAGACAGCTAATCAAGTGCTGCAAGATCAGATTGTGTGACTGCCCACACTAAACCACCAACTCCAGAAATAATTAGACCAGATGTGGGTAGAAAACACCAAACTTTGGGCATGACTTTAAATGCCCTACCCTGAACACGGCCCTGCCAGAATGTTTTAATGGGTTCCACCATTGGTTCCAGGGCTTTCCCTGACCTATACAGATCTCATTTCCATGGGAAAAACTGCTGTCTTCGACAACTATGGGTATCACCCTGAATTCCGTTCAAAGCTACCTATAACCTCTCCTAACCTGAAAACCTTAGACATGGTACAGAGGAGTCATCAAATGCAGGAACAAGCAAAAGGCCCCTTGGAAAAAGCAAAAGTCAAATACAAGCATTATCTGGACCAACCATTAACTAGGCTTCACCTAGTCAGTGGGATAAAAAGTGTGGTTCTCAACAGAGCACCCCTGCACAAACAGACTTTCATGTATGTTGGACTTCTAGTTCCTTGGTCTTTATCAAATCCATCACTAAGTTATCCCAGTCACTGCTGAACTACACCTATCCTGATTACTTGAGAGCCACCTGGTATTCTACGTAGTCCTCCTGAAAGCCTTTGCCAAGGATTCATTTCCACACAAGACCCAACCACCTCCTCTGCCAGCATGCATACAAGGCAACAAGGAACATGCCTTGAGAGAGATTCTGGATCCTAAACACTGGCAAGAAGTCCATGGCCCCAAAGTGTGTACATGGGAATCAACAGAAAAAAGTCACATACAAGCAATGATGCAAGCCTTCCATGAGCCTGCACTCATGCAGACTAGAGAATATCTCAAGTGTGCGATTAAGTCCCATCAGTCTCAAACACACGGCCCAAGGGGATCCTGGGAATCATCATGCTCAAATCCTCCTCTGGGAGCTCACAGACATCAGCAGAGACCAAAATCCATAAAGCTCAACTGAGGTACAAGTCCCACCCCAACACTCCAATTGAGAGAACTCCAAAGCTCCTGATTTGGGCTGCAGCCCTTATTTAAGCTAGAAAAGGAAATGGGAAGCTGCCTGTACAACTGCGCTTCATCCTACCATAGGCTGCTGGTCTAGTGATTCCTTTTTCCCCACCTTCTGATCCTGACCTCCTGGTATCCTCATTCATCCTGACTCTTCATCCCTGCCGTCTGGTTTGTCTCTCAGTTTTGATCCCCTAGCACTCCAACCCACCCTGATTCTAGCAATTGGCTCCTAAACCCATGCCCACAGAACTACAACCAGCACTAACTCCTAGCTCAGGCTTCCCAATGCCCAGCTCTGACATTTTCAAGCATACAAATTGCTGTTGTCCAAGGCAAGTGGACAAGAAAGGTTAGTCTTCTCTTCTCTTAAGTTTTATATTACTATGCAACATAACTATTAAGAGAATTTATTCTTCCCCAGAAAAATACATTCTATTAAGTAACTTGGTTCAATGACATTAAGGGTTTTAAAAATGACAATCAGTATCATGAAATGCTCTATAAATAGCCAGTATTATGAGCACAGCGTTAAAGTAAGAAGAAAGCTGCTGTATTTTGAATATCATGAAGCTTTTTTTCAATTATATATCCTGGAAATCAGCAGGCATAGGTCATTTTAGTCAAGACACTGTCCAAAAGCAAAGGGCATACAAGTCTATAATCAACAGAACTGAAAAGAACACTTAGTTGTAAAATGTTAACATTTGAAGGTAGCACACTTTCCCAGTACTCTGAGAAGCTATGGCTCTTCAAATCACTTTCCTTTCACCATCACCTATCTTGCTTGAAGTTAGACTCAATCAGATGCTTTCATCAACTTCCCTATCTCAGGAAGCCACAGGAACAGTAATAGTATTGTGGATGAGCACACTACAGAACTGATAATATGTGGACCATGCTATATCATGATGTCACCCAGTGTCTTCAGCAGGAGAAGATCCGAGAAGTTTTATTCCCAAGAAGGAAAAATTACAAAGAAATTCCTTCCAAAAATTTTAACAAATTTTTTGAGGACAGCACATTTACATTGAATGGACATACTGACTCCAAATTAGAGCTTCATATGGGGCAGTTATTATGCAGGCATTGCAATTATAATGCTTCAGACTCAAGAAAGACAGACTGTCACCAAGAGGTAAATATTTAGATATTCAAAGTTCACATCAAGCCTTATAGAAATGCAAAAATAAATATATTAGGCCATCTCAAACACAAAGTAATGACTCAAGGATAGATATTTTAAATACTTTGCTCTCATGAAGCAATCTAAAGAACACACTATTATAAAATTATCTCAAACTGCATAATTGTGTAATATTGAAGAATTTTCCCAAAGATTGTTAATGCACAACCAGAATTAGAAACTTGATGTCAATTTATAATAATATTTGGATATAACTTCATCAAATCAGTTAAATAATTTAACTGTAAACTATAGTATTTTATTTCTGAGAACAAAAGCCCTCTCCAGACTTATGTGAAAATATTTTATGACTAAATTTTTGCCACAGTGAAAGAAATACTTAGTTCATAACAGAATGGTCATTTAGAATTTCAAGATTATCCTTTGCTGATTTCAGAAGTACAAGATTACTAGTGAACAATCTAACTTTCCTTTAGTGATCTCAAACTGTCTTTGAAACACAGGTCAAAAAGAATTATTTAGAAGACAATTTTGTACAGGCATTCTTATCTGCTGGAGAAGTGTCATGTCTTAAGAGGTGCTTATTCTGTAGAGAAAAAGTGCACTGCAGGAAAGCTATTTATTTAATGTTCATCCAGCATGAAAAAGCCTAAGGATATGATTCAAGGTGTTATCAAGAAAAGAATACTGTACATGCAAGTTTGAACTTATAACCTGACACTTTTGACATACTTCTCAGTGACAGTTAGTCCAAAGACTTCCTTCTTAATTTGATGATCATGTTCCCTGATGTCAGAATGAAGATGTGGTTTGGTCTAAATACTAAAGGCACTGTACATACCATACACAACACATGACACAGTCTCCTGTGACATTTTTTAATAATTAAAAGTCTGCTATATAGAAAAACAAAAAAAAACAACAGATATGGAAAAGAAAAAAAGGCCAGTAGGAAAATAATTACCCTATCAGTTATTAACCACATTATCAAAAAGTAATCCAAAAATATTGCAAAACTACGCTACTTCACACTAGAGCAAACAAAAAGATCATATCTTCATATATCTTTTGCAGGAATACTTTTGGTGGCTTGAATTTATTTAGCTGTTTATCACTGTATGTGTATTATTTGCAGACATTTCAGTATACATGCACAGAGAACATCTAGCACAGGAAATCTCCAGCATTACATTTTTATATCAGTATGGATATCTAGCAAGTGGAGATTAAGAGGAGATTTTTAAAACGTATTTTTTTCTGATGATTTAAGATACAGCCTAGAAGTAGGTTTCAAGTACTGAAAATCCATTGAACTGCTCTTCCATCACCATCAACCCCTGTATTTGTTTAGTGCATTCTGTCTCTCTCCTTCATATATTTTCATTATTTATGTCTGCAGGTGAATTAAACAGATGCAATTGTGGGGACAAACAGCATTCACAATATTGAAGGTCAGCTTGAAGCCTGGCTAACAGTCATCAATAAAAGTTAAAACTCACTCCTCTTTGCTTTGCTTTTAATTTTTCCCTCAAACAATGCCTGTAGTTCAAGCATGGGTTGAAACTTCTGTTTTTGTTCTGCCTTGTCCCACTTTCATTTGAGATCAACTCTGACAATTTACAATCAGAACTAAAGCTGATCAGAAAACAAAAATTTCTTCCATAAGAACTTTCAAATGAAAAATCTTTATTTGAAGTTTTTGTTCAAAACCATCATCTTTTTCTTAAGGAAAAGTCAAATCAATAAAAAAACCCGAAAATTTTAGTGACTTAAAATAGCATGATGAATTTCTTTTCCAGGTTTGGGGAAAAACAAAACAAAATAAAACAAAAACTAATGAAAACGCAATTAAGGTGTAACTAAATGAAAAGTGTTATTCAGAATAGACAAAATGTAGTTTCAGTTTTTTAAAATCAAAGATAAGACAAAACACCAAGCAAGCATGAAATGATTTTCATTTCTTCTAATTTCCAGTTCCAAATGGAAATTTTCATTTAGACCCAACCCTAACTACTGAAAAAATTGAAATTTTATCAGGATTAACTCTTTCCTACAAACAAAATTCAGTCAGATTAAACTCTATTGTTCCTCGGGAAAACCTTCCACTCAAAACATGTTAACCAAGTCTGCTCAAAACATTTAAGAAACCTGTCTAATCTGGTCACTAGAAAGCAACAACTGTTGAGTCATTTACATTTATTAAAAAATCACATGGTGCAGTAACGTTTCAATGACCAATCAATTCTGAAGATGAAGCTTCCATACTGTTCCCTTCAATCCCCTGTATTCCAGACTATATCTGTGACCTCTAAACAATTAGGGTACGTCCACGTGTCTCTTTTATTTTGAGACAACACTGGTTATTTCAAAACAAAAGAGATTAGGTCCACACGATGTAGTCTTATTCCAAAAATGATGGGCTCCGTCATTTTGAAGTAAGAGCCGTCATTTCGAAATAGCTTAAACCTTCTTTAAATCGAAACAGCTGTTATTTTGAAATAACACCATTCAGACGTGTTATTTCGAAATAACACTTTTGCCCTTCTCCTTCCCAGGGTGCCTTCCTTTTAGCCTATATTGGATGGGGGCATGGCCCAGGGAAGGGGCCATGTTGCCACGCCTCCCATGGTGCCCCTCTCCTAAAGCGAAATAGCAAGTCCTGTGTTTAGACATGCTATTTCACTTTGAACTTTTCCTTTAATTCAAATTAACATTTTCTTAATTTGAATTAACTTATTTCAAAATAAGGACTTTATTTTGAAATAAATAACAATGTATGTGTAGACATAGGCTTATTGTCCTTCTGCCAAGTTTTGCGAAAGGCAACTAACAAAAATTCTGCTTTTTTCTTCCTTGTAGCCCAGCCTGTGCTGCCTCTCTTCTTCCCCTCTTTTAAATATTTTTTTACTCATTCCTGCAGGTTGTTCCACCTACCATTTTAACTACTCCCTTGTGTGTATTATCCCAAGGTATTGCTATACCTACAATACCTTCATAGCTAGAGAAATCCATGAAGAGGCATGCTTTGGTTAAAAATTACATTGCATCTTAACCTTAAACAATTTTAAATTATATTTATAATTTACCAATAGACCTCATTTAGTTTTATGAAATCCACCACATAACTACAATATTATAAAGTAACTTAAAACATATAATCATATTTTCCCATTTAAAATATATTTACAAGTACACATCTTGCACTGAAAACAGTCAATAGTTCTAATGTGAAGCAATTTATTTACTGTAAAGATTTGAGGTTAAATTAATTAGTCATAGACCAAAATGTAAAAGCAGTTATCTTTCTA
This sequence comes from Podocnemis expansa, assembly GCA_007922195.1. Classification (NCBI taxonomy): domain Eukaryota; kingdom Metazoa; phylum Chordata; order Testudines; family Podocnemididae; genus Podocnemis; species Podocnemis expansa. Next base: position 47,914,482 of record ML681989.1, read on the forward strand.
ATTATAATTAACAGTCTAGCATTAGTCTTGTGCTAGCTCCTCTAATGTATTTAAACTTTCTAAACATAACTACTGAGTTTCAGTTCTGATAAACAATAGAAGTCAGAAGTCATGCACAGGACTTTTCTTGTTTTTTGCTCAGGCATCTACTGCAGCAGTTCATATTCTGATTGCATTGATGGCTCCTGTGATGAAATGTACTCATTAGTATAAGACAGAGATTCTCAGTGTTTGCAGCACCAAAGGTCATACAAGAAACATCACAAGACTCCTGTAACTACATCCACTTTTCATATAAATATACATCTGATTTGGTCACAACTAAGTGGTATACTCAGTTCTTTACCAAAAGTGTGGAATGTCAAAATACATACAGAGCTGTGTGGAAGTTGTATTAATAAAAATATTGGTATAACTATGTTAATGCAAACACTGGTACTACTACTTTTAAACCAGGCTGGTTTTATTTTTGCAGTTATCAATTTTATATGGAAATCAAATTTGAGTCTGAACAGTGACTAGTGTTTTTATTCATTCAGATTCTTAATTATAAGTCCACTCACAAATAAGGACTTCAAAAATGGCCTACCAATACAGCAGTCCTCATAGGTATTTCTAGATCTTCGTTATCTGGCAAGCATTCGTGTAAATGAAACACATTTTCTTAATGAAAACTCAATTTGTTATATGTCAACAGTAAAATTCAAGTTTAACTTTGACTTCAGATAAAAATGAGTCTGTAAAAAACTTGCTTTTTTTTTTTCTCTTCAGTAACCTCAGATTATTTTTTCATATTTGGTCAGCATTAAAAATACAACCAGCACTATACTAGAAAATTAAGACCAAACCTGAAAAATTTACTTTGCAATAGACAGAGAAAGAAGGATGCATTAGTGGGCCTTAACTACGGAGCCAGGGTAGGGTTTTGCACTCCATCTTCTAAATGTTTTGATATTTCTTTCTCAATAGCCACAAGTGAACTGTCTTTAGGGTGGATTTGAAGGGGGACACAAGTGTTATGAGCATGATCCTAAGTCCACTGAAATCAATGGACACAAAAAATTAAAGTAGTCAACACTGGAGGAGCTTGTGGAGTGATTCAGAGACAAGGTGACATGATATCATTGAATAGTAAGGAAAAGAATTTTAGCAGACATCCTTGTAAGCATGTTATTAATAAGCATCAAAATTGATCAGATCCTGAACATCTTAATTCATTTGTCATAGAGATAACAGAAATTCCTATTTCTAGATAATTAGACACCTGATTTCTGGAGATTATTCCTCTCACCTTTTAGTCTGCTGCTGTTCCATATCACCACACAGAGTATGAAATAATCATGTGAAAATGCACTGCTTCTCCCATTGTATTAATCAAAGTAACATTGGTTACATGAACTGCTTTGGGCATACACTCACTAAACAATTGCTCCCCAGACTTCCCCAAATTAGATGTCTATTAGGTAACTAAACAATATAACTTTATCAGACTAAATCTATCCAATATGTTTTAGATTCCTCATCTAAAAGACCTTTCAGAAGAAGCTGAAGCTTTCAAGATTCCAGAGGTTTACCAACTAGATTTGCATAATACAAGTGAATGCAGTACAAGTCTAGATATCTGAAAATGTCATACAACCTGGAAAACCAAATTGGACTCTAAAATATGTCTCAGAGGTCTGTGTCAAGGTGGCCTTCACAAAATATACACATGAAATAAAATTAAATTATGTATTAAAATTGTTCAGTTAACTTCTTTTCTTAAACTCCTTTCAATAGTTCTCCAGATTTTTCCATCTTTTGGACAACATGTTGACAGCTGGAATCTTCCCATGAATGTGGATCTCTTCAAGTACCAACCCTTCTCACACTTACACTTTCTGTAAAGTTACAAACCAACTGACACATACTACTAATCGCAAAGAAAAATGATCTATTTTTTAAATATTTCTCGAAATCTACTAACAGTTTAATTTAAGTGAAATTCTGATTAAATTCTCAATGCAACAGTATGGCCTTTAATCTTAATAAAATGTAAGGAGTTTTTTCCCCCCTTTTCTGTTAAGCACTAAGTGCTCAGAAGTAAGTATTGTTATTGTTTGAGCTCCTTGTCTGTTGAGATGAAGTGTGCTAGAACTCTCTGCATTTTGGATAGATTTTCTAACTTCAATTTTCACACACGCACGCACACATGCACACACAATTAAAAAAAACCCAGAATCTTCTCTTTCATGACTCTAATGCTTCTTTGCATTGGTCTCTTTTGTACACATGAATAACTATTCTAAGTTAATGAAGTTTGTTATTTTAATGACTGAGAATGCAATTAAAATCTAAGTAAAGACAGTTCAATAAATTTGTTGTACTCAAAGGACTCCAGTCTCTTCTCAGTACTTGGATGCCCATTAGAACATATCTTGAATAATCAATTATGGTATCTGCATGCAAAAACTAGTCAAAAACTAGGCAGGCATATTTGTTTGTGAGGACAACTGAACCTTAGAAATTAGCATAACACCAGCCTATCTTCATGTTTTAGAACAAAAAATTTTCATTGGGTATTAAAATGCATAAAAATTTTATATCATGGAAAATAAGGAATATAGATGGCATTGTAGTTAGGGGCAGGAGAGCCCCAGGCTTTGGGGCCACTGAGCTCAGGAAACTATTTTTATTGTTTGGAACAAAAGGCAAAACAGAACATTGAACAAATGAAGCACCACAAAAAGACCTGGAGGTGGAAGGCTGTCTGATTTTTAGTAAGATGCCAGTAGACGGCAAAACACTCAAACAGTTTTACAGGCCTCCAAGAGACAGGGAATGTACAGACTTCAGTGATAAATTACTGTGTCAAATTGGACAACATCCATGAAATTATGCCATACAAGAAGCACTCAACACTCCAAATTCTCCAATTCATTCATTTTGCAGAGTTGAAGAACACTTTTCCTAATCTGTCAATAGCTTTGAGGATTCTGCTCATGCTGCCAGTCACAGTCGTAAATGGTGAGCACAGTTTTTCAAAGCACTGACAATGGGCAATGAGAAACTGACATCACTACCTATTTTACCAAACCAAAAATGTCATTAACCAGTTTTTGGATCTCTTTGATACTGTAATTAAGATCATGAGGGCAAAGGCAAGAAAAACTAAAGGACTAGAGTTAACATTCTAAGGCTGTTACCAACCGTAAGGCTATTTAATATTGGTCCACTCAATGTTGGTGCAGAGTTCAATTTCCTGATGTTAGTACATTGCAGTTTTTCTTAAAATTAACAAGCTTCTATAAGCTTAGAGGAAATAAGCTTGCTTATATATGGCATACATTAAATATTGATTTACAGATCCTGATTTGCAAATGTATTATATATGACAGAGGTAAATCATGAATATAAATCATGCATCAAAATCATGAAATGGGTTTCAAATGTAATAAAAAATAAAGGCAGTCAAAAGTTTTGCAAATGGAGTGGGATGTGGGATTTCACAAATGGACTGGGGGCACCAAAGACAATCCTCTCTAGGTGCCATTTGGTCTAGTGCTGGCCCAGATACAGACATGGTAAGCAGCAACAGACCATTCTCTTCATAATCTCATTGCAGTGTCATCCTATACAGTGTATGAGGTTCTTCCTTCAGCTGGTGGATCATGTGAATAAACAAAGCTATGATCTGAAGCACCAGTCTGCTGCTCACTGATGCCATATAACCATATAATCTCAACATGTGATGAAAATTTAATCCACTAATCAGTGTATGGAATAACCAGACTCTCCAAACTGTTGTACAGTCAGAAGCACCACTCATCTTAATAATTGTGTTCCATTATATGGATGCAATCATGATGGCACTTAATGAGGTAGATGATTTGGTGGCTGAGGCATACTCCTAGAGCCAGTCCTCAAATCACTGAACCAGTACCAGCAATACAGTTGTTCCTATGAAAGGGAAGGACAGTATACCATAAAAATAGATGTCATTGAAGCTTTATCTGTTCCAAAACACAGTATTCTTCAAAAGGGTAACTACAATCACATTAAATATGAATATACTTGATGGCAAAGATCTATTTATAATGCACCACAAAGAAATATCAAGAGACATGCTGCAGACTCATGCAGAGTATTGCAGCATGAATAGGGGTATGCCTACACTAGAGCCTTAGATTGACAACCTCCCTTAAGTCGACATAAGGCACTCCATGGGGAAATTGGGCTTGTATTAAGTTTAATATTAAAGTATTGTAGAAACTGACTAGTTTTTGTATACAGATACAATAACTGAAGATTCAAGATATGTTCTAATGGGCATCCAAGTACCGTATTAAGTGTTTGCTTAAAGTCGACTTAACTCCTGCCACTAAGGTTGACTTAAGTCAACTTCTTTTAAGGACAGGAGCTGAGGCCTGGGCTCAGGCCCCATCCCCTGCCCCATCCCGGGGCCTGAACCAGCCCCAGCTACCACCAACATGTTGCTTGGAGCATGATCCGGCCCCGAGCCACCTGCTACTCAAAGCCAGCTCCTGCCGCAGCAAGTGGCAGCAGGAGCCAGCTCCCAGCCCCGGAGCTGGATTGGGACCAAGGGCAGGGCAGGGTGCAGGATTTGGGCCTGGGCCCAGGCCCAGGGTATGTCTAGTAGTGTAGACACACCCTTAAGTTGACTTAACAAGGTTGACTTTAAGTCAACCTTGTTAAGTCGACTTAACTGAGCCCCCCAGTGTAGACATACCCTATGTGACTATTGATTATCTGAACAATCACATTCTTCAAATGTTTTGGCTTGTTTAGTTAGGGCTGATGAATTTTTACTTCCATCTCTCATGCAATGTTTTGCTTCATACACCTCAAGCGTTCTTGGAAAGATTCTAGTTAAATTTTTCATTCTAAAGTTGTTGTGACTACAAATATTGAGCCATCTTCCTGCAATGTTCCCATTTGTTCATTATTATAAACTTCTGTAAGACCAAACAAGCAACATTCAATGTAATTGTGGCTTTTACGTTGCTGAGACTATGTTTCTGAGTTTGTCTTCTAGTATATAGTCAGAGGATGAACTTATTATATGACTGTAAAGGATTTATTTGAAGAAGTGTTGAGAATGACCAGAAGAAGCCCAATGGTAAAAATCAGTTCTCTAGATGTTGCTTTGGTAAATAATAATTTGCCAAATATATTTTTGTATCAAATAAAGTGTTCTATTGGTAGAGATCTCATCAACAGTTTAAAAACTAACCTAAGCAGTCAAGGGAACTAAGTTATCTTTAAATGAAGAAGAAGGTGGTTCATGGTCAAGGCCCTGTTCTATTCTTGAACTAAGATAAGCAGCTAAGATTGGGACTAGGGATGAAGAGAGCATTGAATAACAAAGACTAGGAGGCATGTAATGGAAAATCAGAATAATGAAATATAGGTAAAAGTTATGCAGGGACTTAAAGTAGGTATCTCCTGGAAAGGAGTGATATGAAAGAGATTAAAATTCTTTCAAAAAATTCTTCTACTGGCCAAAGCCAGATTATCAAAGGGACTTTATGGGCTTAAGCCCTAGGCCCTGGCCAGAAAGGGGTCCTGGGCTCCAGCCCTGAAAATGCAGCCTCCTCGCTTAGCTCAGCACTGGCAGGGCAGGAGCACTGACAGCACTCCTACTCTTCTGGCACTGGGGAGTGGAGGCAGGGCCCTGGAGCCACAGGGCAAGCCCTCTACTCTGCCCCACATCCTGGTCTGACTGAATCGCCTCCCCTCAGGGTAAGGTAGGCAAACCCCCTTTTCAGTCTACCTGGTGGCTGGGGCTGGCTAGTGGGCAGCCTTCCTAGGGCCTGTGGCTGTGTCAGAAGTCCCCACACCATGCACCAGCCAGCTGCCCCGCCACCTGGCAGCCTGACCAGAGCAGGGCTGGGGTGGGAGAACCCTCTGGTCTGAGCCCCCCCCCGCTCCCAATGGGGGTGGGGGACCAGTGCTAGCCTGTGTAGTGGAGGGCCCAGGCGAGGAGAGTGAGGGGGGAAGCCTGGGGCTCTCAAGCCAGTTAATCTGGCCTGCTACTGGCAGCCACTTTATTGCAAATAATTAACACATTCATGAAACCAGGGCTGGATTTAGGAACAGGTAACCCCCCTCCAATGCTGGGCTTGGGCTACTCCATGCTCAAGGTGATTTTGTTATCAACAAAAGGGAAAAATGCATTATCTTATATGACAGGGATAAGTCATGCGTGCAAATCATACATCATAGTTGTGAAGTGGGCTATGAATGTAATAAAAAATAGAGTATTCAGAAGCTGAAGCAATGGATGTGGGCACAGAAAGGATATAAGCACAGAAATGGAGGTGGGGGCATTCCTTGCCTGAGATGTCATTTGGTTTATAACCAGCCCTGAATGACCTCAGCAATATGGGAACAATGTCAGAGAAAGTAAAGCTATTTCCAGCCTTCTTTTAATACTAGCTGGATATGGAGAAGAACATTTACATGTCTTGCTTAAATGTTAATGTTCTTCTAGCTCAGGGTTTGGTAATCTTATAGCTTAGAAACAAAGATTCAACATCACAGTCACAATTAAGTCCTTATGAAGTTCTATGCCAGTATTCCACGATTTTATCATTTCATTGAAACACTCAGTAACTTCTAAAATGTGGAAGAATGCAAAGCTATTACTGGGGTGAATAAGTCATACGATGAGTTATTTCAAAACTTTCCACTTTAATGGCTGTCTAGATTCTCAAAGTACTAATAAAAATCTATTTCAGCAAAGACTAAGCTTGCTTTTGGAAGAAAAAGATCTAAATACTTCGGTATCCAGAGGGCCTTAAATACCTCCTTGTGAAAGGAGTTGTGAAAGTTTGAGAAAATTGAAGTTTGAAAAATTGATTCAAATTTTGATAGTTAAGAGAACTACAAATCATTTGACAGTATTCAGAACTGGCCTTAAAATATCATAAGAAATATTTTAGTAGAAAATTGAAGCCTGAACAGTAATTTCCTGCTCATGAAAAGCAGAATTACATATACAATTCTGGTCTGGAAATTTCTGTGATAAAATCTTATTTGGTTTGACCTGTGTGAAATGAGATTTGAAATTTAATTTAGATGACAACATCATAAAGCAATTGATTTGATATCCCAGTGCTCCTTCTACCAGATGATTTTTTCTTTCAAAATGTGAAAATATATTTGTACAATTACTCTCTAAATTTATAAGATTTTTCACAAAATGTATTGACCTAATTTGTTCTTGTGCTGGTACATCACCATGAACTTGGGAAAAACATATGACAAACTGGGACTCTGTCCAAGAAAAGAGGGGGTGGGAAATTCCAAAAACTGAAAGGGCAGTGGGGGAAAGTAGCCTCAGAAAATTGCAGCTGGAAGCACTGCCAGCTATGTGTAGCTGCTACTCATAGGGCCTCAGGTCTAGGACTTGGAGAAAACAGTTAGCAGGTCCCTTCCTCCACCAGATATAACAAGTGAGGCCAATGCCCAGAAATGGGGGCAACTCGTGGTGCGCTGTCTACAAAAAGGAAAAATGTAGGAGCCACAGCAACAGAGAAGGCAATTTTCTACATTAGTGGTGCAGGTGATGTGCTACCACTACCATGCATTTTGTAAAGATCCTTAGGCTACCAACAGGCTGACAATGAGCACTGTAAACTGATAGAGGTTATCTCCAAGCTATGAAGTGAACGTACATCCTGTGGTATGGATGCGCTGTCTTACAGATCTGCAAGTCCTAAAAGTCTAGGGCAGCATACCAATCTTCCAGAAAGGGATAATGCAGTATCCCTCTTATTCAGTGATTTTCCATTTTGCATTTGTGCAATAGATTGTTCCTTCCTAAATGTAGTATTTTACATTTGTTATTGACCTTCATCCTATTTAATTCAGATCCTTTCTCGAGTTTGTCAAGATCATTTTGAATTTTAATCCTGTCTTCTGGATGCTTACAACTCCTCCCAGCTTGGTAACATCTGCAACCTTAATACATGTTCTCTGTATGCCATTATCAAAATAATTTATCAAGATATTGAACAGATGCAGGACTAATCCCTGTGGGAGCCCACTCAATATACCGTACAAGTTTGTTTGTGAGCCATGGATAACCACTCTCTGAGTACAGTTTTCCAATCAGTTGTGCAACCATCTTATAGTAGGTTGTCCAAGCTGTATTTCCCTAGTTTCTTTATGAGAAAGTCATGTGAGACTGTATCAAAGCCTTACTAAAGTCAAGACATGTCATTTCTACTTCTTCCAAATAACTATCCACTAGGCTTGTTACCTGTCAAAGAAAAATACTGGGTTGGTTTCACGTGATCCATTCTTGACAAATCCATGCTGATGGCTACTTTAATTACCTTATTTCTCCTAGGTGGTTACAAATTAACTGTTTGAAAATCTGCTCCATTATCTTTTTGATAGTTAAGCTGACTGGTCTATAATTCTCTCGACAGTCCCTATTCCATTTTCTACAGAAAAGTACTATATTTGCGCCTTTTCCAGTCCTCAGGCATCTCTCCTGTCTTCCACAGGTTAAGATAATCTCTAATGGCTCAGATATGTCTTCACTCAGTTCCTTAATCAGCCCCTGATGATCTGAAGTCCTCTACCAAGTCTAAATCATTGTTAACTTGTTCTTTTCCTATTTTAGCCTCAGATCCTACACCATTTACACAGATTTTCTCTATGTTAGGTCATCTACTCACTGCTTTTTTGGTGAAATCAGAAACAGAAGGCATTTAACACTCTGGTCATTGCTTTGGTTTTTATTATTGTTTTTCCTCCTCACTTAACAATGAGTGACCTTGTCCCCAGTCTTCCACTTGCTTCCCATGTATTTGTAAACTGCCCTCTTGTGAACTTTGATATCTTTAGCTGAGTTTCAAGTCATTAACAATCTCTTGATTAAGCAAGAGTGCCCTTTTATCACACATCCTCTCTTTCCTTTACATTGGAATAGTTTGTTCTTGCACCCTTATTAATAATGGCTTTTTAATGTGCCAACTCTCATGGACATTTGTTCTTTAGATTTGCTTCCCACAGGATCTTACATACCAATTCACTGAATTTGCTAAAACCTATCTTCTTGAAGTCCATTCTCTTTATTCTGTTGTTCTATCTACCATTCCTTAGAATCATGAACTCTATCATTTCTTAATCACTTTCATCCAAGCTGGTTTCCACCTTCAAATTCTCAACTATTTCTTCTCAGTTTACCAGAATCAAATCTAGAATAGCATCTCCCCAATTGCTTTTGTAACGAAAAGTTGTCTTCAATGAATTCTAGGAAATTGTTGAATGATCTGTTTCCTCCCATGTTATTTTCCCCAAAAAATGTTCTGCTAAATGAAATCTACCATCATTACAAAGTTCTGCATTTTGGATGATTTTATGAATTGTATAAAAATAAGATAGTCTCATCGACCTCTTGTTTATGGTTAAGGTGATCTATACTAGAAACTTACCATGACATCACCCTCCCCCACCCTCATTATTCTTACCCAGAGACATCACTTCTGTCCAAACTCAGTACAACTGTATACTTCTCTGATATAAGGCAAACCTCCTCCCTTTTTAACCTCTACATCCTTCCAGTACAAGCTTTATCCTTCTGTATCAGTCATGTGAATTATCCCACCAAGTTTCTGTGGTGCCATATTTGTGTTTATTCACCATTATTTCTAGTTTTTCCTGTTTATTCACCATACTCCTATTAGTATACAGGCATCTAAGATATTTATCAGATTTCCCCTCTATTATTCCCCCTCGTCTCTTCTTTGTCCTTGCTGCAGTTCATTGTTCCCCCAAGACTGCAACCCTTCGCTCAAGTGACCATGTTTTAGACTTGTTTGTAGGCTCTTCTGTTCATTTAAAGCCCACCTCGTCAGGTTAGCCAGTCTATATCCAAACATATTCTTCCTCTTCCTTGACAGGTGGAACTCTCTCTGCTAAGTAGTGTTCTCATAATGCTAAATACTCTGAAAAATCAGACACTAGGCATCTCAGATTGGGCACCAAAAATCAATTAATAATTTTGACTTAATTTCACTGCCTCAGTTCCCCATCTATGAAAACAAAATACCACTATCCCTTTGTCTCAGAGGTGTTATGAACATAAAATTAATATATGTGAAGCAGTCAGATACTGCAGTCATGAGTGCTACAGAAAAACTCATGAGGAAGTGACTTATTCTGTCTTCAGAACACAGTGCAGATAATGTGCAGTAAGGAAGGCCTACAGCCATACCCTAAATAGTGAGTGGAAAACAAAATATTTAAAATTGTATGAGCACCATCCATCATGTGCTCTGAAGAAGGTAGATGTTCTGTGTAAAAGGTAGTATGTTGTAATATAATTAAGGATTTTATACACAAAAGGAGCCAAATTAAGGTTGCAGAGGCAACACATTATATTAACCTATTTCATTACACTGTTGAGTGGTCCTGTGAGTGAGTGTCAGCATGTGACCCACTGGACAGGTGCCTCTTGGTGCTTTCAGGGGAATAAATCTGCACTCTGTCTGGTGGCCTGTGTTCTGTCTCTGCTGCTGGACTTCAGCCCTCTAGTCAAGTCCCATCTCAGTTCCCTCCTTCCTGGGTAGGGTCTAGTTCTGGCCAGCCCATGTAGAATTGGTGGCTACCACTAGTCCTGTTTCCACCCACTGGCAATCTGGGTGAGGTAAGTAGGGTCCTGAGCCCATCCACTTCTCTGGGCCCCAACCCAGGTACCTTATACGTCAGTCCTGGCACCACCTTGAGCCGCCACTCCCCTGGGCCACATCCATGCCTCTCCCCCACATACCTTTCTCCCTTTCCTCAGTATTTGCATTCTGAGCCAAAACCTTACAGTCTGCATGGAGTTGTCCCTGTTCCTCCTTCCTGTAACCAATCTGACAGTTTCCTTCTACCCAAGAACTGGACCTCCAGCCTGCTTGTATATAGGACTTCTCAGCCCTGATTGGCTCTGAAGCTGCCTGCCCCCATAGCCCACCCCTCCTTCACTGAGCTTTTAACCCCTTCCATACTGGGGAAGGAAACTACTCGGCTACAGGTCCCATACATAAACATCAATTAAAAAACATGGTTAGAAATGGCAATAGTCAAAACAGTCACTACATGATCTTCCATATAGAGAATACCTTATATATTTACTAAGACAGAAATCACTCCTGCTATTCTAGTCATAGACTTTTCTGAAAGAAGAAAAATACTAATTATGTTAAATTGTGAGGAAATATAAAAATGTGTCTATGAGGAACCAAACAGTGACCATGAAACTCATTTTTACATATTATCTATGGCCAATTCTGAAACCAAGTCTTATGAGCACATTAACCCATTGAGTCATCTGACCCATTACGATGACTTATATAAACACTATTTTCTGAGTATCTGATTACCTAATTAAACAGTTCATTTTCAAGTTCTACCTCTAAACCTCATGTAGAAATCTTTTCAAACTAAGTAATTGTTTAATTCTTCTTTCGAACTGAAGATAAAGAATACCAATTCATTTTAAAAACAACTTATGATGCTAAGCTACAAAGTATTGCCAGGAGGCAAAAATAATTGCTATATACCCTACTGTAACAGTGGAAAACACATTTCAAAGAACCACAGTTATGGTAGGGAAAGTAACTGGTCACTCCAAGTGATTTTTGGTATGTATTTTATTTCCAGTGATTGACAAGGAGTCCTGGAACAGAGTGTTAAAATCTTTGTAGAAATGTGGAGGGTGAGGGGAAAGGACAAGGTCAAAATGCTTCCTACTACTTTGTGGCTGACTGCTCCAGGGATGAGCAAGTTGGCTTCTTCTGGTGCAACAGCAGCCCCTCTCAGGCAGATGCTACAATTGTAATACCTCCTTGGCAGAACCTATATTTTTCTCCTTTGTGGAATAATATCTGCAGGGACAGGAATTTTGTGCTTATGTTTCTTTTCTTAAAAAGTGGGGCATGTGGTCCCCAAGTTCTAGCACCAGTGGCTTACAGTCTATTTAAATAATTACTCTAAAACAGCTCTATGAAAGTAGCCATCTCACAAGATGCCTTGAAAAGGGAGTAATGACTTAAACTGTATACAGTGATTCCAAATAGCTGCCCTACAGATTTCAGAGATGTGATGTCACACCTGGATGGATAATCTGTCTGTTCCTGGTAAACACAGTTTATGTGGCCTACAATAATTGCACTTCTTTGAGGTATTTTAGTCAGCATACACTGTAATCAAGACACCTCTTAAACTTCTGTTAACTAAACTAAGCATCTCACCTCTAAGTCAAACTTTCTTATCCTTTAATCATTTTTTGTGGCTCTAACCCTGTCCATTTATCAACATGCTTCTTGAATCTCAGACATCCAAACAAGATACAGTATTCCAGCAGTGGCTGCTTCAATGTCAAAAACAAAGATAAAATAACCCATCTACACCTATTTGAGATTCCCTTGTTTATACATCCAAGGATTGCATTAGTACTTTTCATTACAGCTTTGCTCCAGGAGCTCACGTTCAAATGACTATCCATCAAAACTTTCAAATGTTTCTCCAAGTCAATGCTTCCCAACACAGACTCCACCATTGTCTAAGTATGGCCTTCATTCTTCCAAGATGTAATAATTTACATTTAGCCACATAAGACATACTGTTTGCTTCTTCCCAGCTTACTAGGCGATCCCAGATCACACTCTGTATCTGATCTATCCGCCACTCTTTTTTTACCCCTCCTCAATTTTTATGTCATCTGCAAACTTTGTCAGTGATGATGCTATGTTTACTCCCAGGTCATTGATAAAAATGTTAAATAGCATAATACACCACTAAAAACACAGTTGCTCAATGATGATTCACTGTTTAAGATTACATTTTTGCCCTATCACTTAGCTAGTTCTTAATTTTTTTAATGTATGCCTTATTATTTTATATTATTCTAGCTCTTTAATAAAATATTATGGGATACCACATCACATACCTTACAGAAGTCTAAGTACATTCCAAAAATGTTACCTGAGCTGTGGTGAGAGTGCATCCTGACATTTGTATGAAGTGTCATGTCAGCTGTTTGATAGTAAGTGGAGTTAACTGAATAATCCACTTCAATAATCACTGAAGAGAAAAATCATCTGACTTTTGGATCTACCCAACTGAAGTATAAAGCAGAAGGAACTTAGCACATGGGTTTATCTCCACTTTGTCTCTATGGAAAGTTGCATCATGGCTTGGACCTTATTCTTCAGGCTGATATGGTTGCTAAGAATGCCCTCTTGACAGTGTGATGGTACAAAGAGCATTCCAAAAGAGGCTCAAATGGGGATTCCATGAGCCACAGAAGGATGACGATGCTTAGATCCCAAGATGATGTTGGGTCTTTGACAGTGGGTCTTGAGTGCATAAATCCCTGAGAAATCTCATTACTGTGAAATGTGAAAAAAAATGACTATAGCAATCAGAGCATGATATGCAGAGATTGGGTCTAAATGAACTTTCAGGGAACTAAATGTAAGGTTTTTTCCCCCTCAGAGATTATATGTAGTCTAGAATTTTTGGCATTAGATCCTCAACTGGCCCCATATTTTCTTAAGCTGCTCAAACGGAAAATCATTTCAATTTTTCAGTATAAGATTTTTTTTCAGTAGAGGCCTTCCTAAACACAGTTGATATTGTTCATCCAGTCGGCATTTAGGCCATCAGATATAGAGAGTAGTGATCTGGATGCATTATGTGGCCTTGGTTCTGAGACAGCAAGCTCAGACAAGCTTATGAAATGGAGGTTCAGACAACTGGAAAAGGTCCAAGAACCAGAAAAGTATCAGCTTCTATGGGATTATTAAGATCACTGGGTCTGTGCCCCATCTGATCTTTATTATACTGAGGATCAGTGGAACCAGAGGGAATACACTAAGGAGGCTCTTAGACCACTGGAGGAAGAAAAAGTCATTCAGGATTGAAGAGTCATGCTTCCCCCAGATTAGAACACCTTGCATTTGACAGTTTCTGGTAACATAGTCAGGTCTATATCCAGATTCACCCTCAACTGGAAGATGGAGGTGCAACATGATGTTTCGTAATGACCATGTTAAGGCTAGTACCATGTTCTTACTTTGGAAGTCTGCCACACTCTTATTTCTGAGATTGAGGGTCAGTAGCAGTTAATGATCACAGCTGGCATCATTCCCAGAGTCATTAGTGCCTGACATAACTGGGATGGGTGGACATCACCCTGTTTGCTGATGTAATGCTTTGCTAATATGTTGTCTGTCATGATCAAGAGCAGTGGTTCCCAACCAGTGTGCTGCAGCAACACCGAAAGTGTGCCACGAGCCTCCCCTAGAGCTGGAGTTAAATCTCCCTCCCTGCTCAGCCCAGCCATGTGGGCTGTGTGGGGCTGGGAAAAGGCAGGGGTGAAAGTAAGTGGGGAGACACTGGAACACAAATCTGGGGGCCCCTATTTTTAGGCAGGCAGCATTCCAGCCCCTCTAAAAATAAAGGAAGGCACCGGAACACAGAGTTCCAGGGGTCCCCCTAAAAGTAGCAGGAGCAGCCGGAAGGCAGAGTTCCAGTGGCTCCACTTTAAACCCCATTGCACCTTAACCCAGCCAGCAGAGAGGAGCGGGAGGCCTGGAGTGTTTGAATCTCCCCCTGCAGGGCAGAGCAGCTTGTGTCAGCCTGCCTTCAAACAGCTCAGGTAAGGGCTTTGAGGTGCTGCTTGGGGTTGTGTGGGACTTACGTGTGTGTGTCTGTGTGTAACAGAGATGGGTGGGAGTGGATGTGTAGCAGAGGGTGTGTAGCTAGGGTTGTGGGGTGGCTGTGGGGGCGGGTGTAGCTGGAGGCTGGAGGCCTGATTCTGGCTCCTGCAGTGATGGGAGGGTCCATCACAAGCGGCTGGGGGATGGGAGGACAGGACCCACTGGGGTGGGAGGGAGCAGCAGTGGGATAAAGATTTGCCCTGGGTGGCAGGAAGCCACTGTAGAGAAGGGGGAAGTGGGTGCTGCACCATGCTTCCCTGCCCTACTTTCCCACTCCCCAGATTCCTCCTCCCCCCACCCCCAAGCCACTCTTGTTCTCCCTTCCTCTCTCCTCGCTTGCCACTCTTGTGCTGTTCCCCACATGGCTGCCCTTGTCCTCTTTTGCCACTCCTGCCCTGCCCTGCCCTGCTCTGCTCTGCACACTCACTCCTACCACTGTACATGACTCCTGACCTCCCCCATTTTGCCACCCCTGCTCTGCTACCCCTACTACCCCACATAGCAGCAATTCCAAAACAGTGTGCCATGGTTCATGAATATTCATAAGTAGTTTAAGTTAATCTGAATATTCATGAGTTTAATGGTTGTGTGCCTCAAAAAATGTGAAGGTATCAAGGTGTGCCACAGCAGAGAAAAGGTTGGGAGCCACTGATCTAGAGTAAGAACAGGCCAAAAGACTACACAGGCCAGCTATACAGGTTTCAGTTCCAGGACATTCATAGAGTTTCTAGTCACTTGAAGATCACAAACCTGCATTTGCAGGTGACCCAGATGAGCAAACCAGGCCATCCCAACATGGACTCCAGCATTTGGGATCCATCCACCAGCTGACTTCTTGCAGGACGAGGGGAGACAATACTACAGCTTTAATCACCTGGTGTTTGGCTAGGGAGTATACTGACTTCAGCCATTTTAATAGCCTCAGGCAAAGTCTTGCAAGAAACATTACATAAGTATATACAGACTTGTTCTCCAGCAGAGTTAGACATGCAAACTGAGATCAGCTCAGGGATTGGGTTTGAAGGGTGGTCTCCTAAGACCATGAAGCCAGGGAGCTGGGTTGCCTTGCCATTGCCATTTGTGTGGCTGCTATACAAGGAGTTCCTCTGGCACTCAAATGTTGGCTCACAACCACATAGGAGAATTTCCCTGCTTAATATGGGGGACAAGTATGCACTGTGACACAGATAAAAAGTCTCTCTCTTCTATAGGTGGTGCCGATGGGGGCTTCTCCACTGCTGTCAGAGCCTTCAGGAGTTTTAGTAAGTATCTCTGCACTGAGCCTAATTCTGGAACTTGTTCCACTGACTGCAGCATCTGTGCCCACTCGTAAACTGGTGTCAGTGCATGAGCTGAGCCCTTCCCTGGATCCACTGTCAATGTTTGTGTGTCAGCATCTGTGGAGTATGCTGCACTGACAGCTGATCCTTCTCACCTGGTGATGTCTGTTGAGACTTGGAGGACATCTCTTCAGAAGCCTCCCTATGCCTAATAGCATCAGGGGGCACATGGACTTCTTTCTAGTACCCTGACCCCAGTGAACTGATCCCGCTAAGAAGCTAAAGCAGCAGCTTGTCAACTTCAGTGACTGGAATTACTCAAAGGCTCCAAGATGCGGCAAGCTTCTCATCAAGAACTAGGACCTACACTCCTTAGAAGCAGAAACTGACACCTTGCATTTGTCCCAGTGGCAAATAGATTTATGGCTTCTTGACCACACTTGTGAAAGTAAGCGTGGACAATGAAATCTTTATTGATCATTTCTGATCACATGAGAACTGTCTGCTCTAGAGCATCTGGTATTACGTTCTGTAATCAATGCAAGTGGAAAGTTACTGAGGTGATTTTATGACAGGTACACCAGTTCGTAAGACAAACAGCTTCCCCTGTCTGCCTTTTTTGCCCTGTGTTGATGAGCATGAGGGCAGAAATGGCACAGGTGTGGTCAATGCCAGCCCTAGGCAAAGGCAGACTAAGCAGTTGCTTGAAGGCCCCAAGCAGCTGAAGGCCACCCCCTCCTCATTCACTTTTTTAGTACGTGTTATTCAGACTTAGGTCCCCCAATGGGCTAGCACCACCTCTGGGCGTGCTCCCAACAAGCAGCTGGCTAAAAGATTTCATTTGAGCAAATGGGGTGTGTGTTCAACACAAATGCAATACTTATAGATGGTATCTAAAGAATGGTACTGTCAGTCAAAAAACTGTCACCATACTGTTAAGATATACAGAATCTTAGAAAAAGTACAAGGAAGGAAGACAAGTAGTCAGAGTTCACCTTTTTGACAGTCTTTCCACACAATTTTTCTAGTCTTCTCATAGTGTGTATTCAGCCAGGTGAGGAGGACTCTTTCAGATGGAGAATATATATTACTGGATAAAGGGTCAACATTTATTCTTGGCATGCTTTGCATGCTTTCTGAGCTCACCAGATTACTGATAGATAGTGATGATACACGTGTGAGAACGAAGACCTGAAATTTGAAAAAATATTAACCTTTTTACTAAAAAGTTTAAAGAGTACAATGCCAAGTAGAAACAAACATAAAAATGCAATTATTTTTCAAACACAGAAACACTTTCCATTTTGAAGCTATATTGAATGTTCTGAATTAGCAAAGAGACGTTGAGTTAATGGGGCAGGACTGCAAGCTTCTAACTTTTTAAAAAAAGATGTTGCTTAACTGTTTTCCTTTCAAGAATATCATTTTCAAACAGTGAAGTGCAACAAATAAACTACCTCTTTAAAACACCAACAAAAAATGTCATGAGGTATAAAAGCCTGGGTATGACTTCAACTGTATGTGCTCCTGTAATTATGCAAATATAAGATTAAATCTTCCCTTCCATCCTCAAATGCACAGCAAATGTACCAATGACTATGACAGATCTACATTCATGCATTTCCTTTGTATTGTTAGTTTAAATTCAACAGTGAAGAAATTATATTTTCCTAAAATCTACAGTATTTTCCTTGTGACATTTATAAATGGTTTGAGCATTTACTAATATTATCCATTTTATCCTCTCTAAAATACATTATTTTGTGAGGTCCATGTTTATATAAATGAGCCTTCTCTATCCTTTCAGTCCTGTGCAGTTATCCTTTCAGCAATCATTAACATTGATTAGCTCTAATTATACTTTAGGGATTCCTTTAATTCCTAAATAAAATAAAATCCAAATGGAAGATTTTGAACATATTTTGTTTCCAATTATTTTTCAATTATTTCTGATGCCTAGGACAAAATAATTTGACCTTTTTGCATTTCCAGAATGAGTCTATTGGTATTTTAAATGCTGTTGAATGCTATAAATATACATTATTTCTTAATTATATAGTTTGTAAATGCAAATCCATTTTAGTCTTTGGGTAGTCTTTACAACATCTCCTTCACAGCACATTTTAATTTTTTGGAACCAAATGCCCATTCCCATCTGTCTTTGAAGTTCTTCTCCTGTTGTCATGATTTAATATTTAGATTATAGTAGTACCTAAAGGCCCTTATTAGGGCTGCATAAACACAGAAATTACAGAATCATAGAAACTGGGAGTGTGAGAGGTTATTGAGTCCAGTCCCCTGCACTCATGGCAGGATCAAGTACCATGAGATTGCTGTAACTCTCATTTCAAAGAGTTTTCAATCCAAAGCAAGTATCCTATGGACCATAGAGAAAGAAGCAATCAAAATTTTTCATAAGCACTTGCGATTTTTTGTTGTTTTAATTATTTACTTTTCCCAACTGTCTCTCAGCCTTGCAACCAGGTATTGGTTACCGAGCATCTGGAAGGTAGGGTAGAGTGCTTTCCAACCATAAGTGACAGTATAGATGAAACCAGAAAGAGTTTTAAAGATGCACAGAAGCTGGTTCCCAAGGCTGCTATCACAGATGAAGTGAACAGGATGAGGGAGCATGTGATAAGAGACCAGAATAAATATGTGTCAAAGTTAGAACGAGCACTGAAGATTAAGAGAACTACTTTGAATCTGATATGGTGGAAGAGTAGCGGCAATGGGTTAAGATAGAGTACTGATGCATTCATACCCCTAGGCAAGGACATTGATTTTAGCAGATGAGACAGGGGCAACATGGATCCCCTGAAATATGACAAGTTACAACACTGAGGAAGAGAGATAAGGATCTTGATGGCTAGCTGTGTGGATGAAAAGTAAAGCTCAGATTTTTGAAATGTCATAGATGAAGTAGTAGTAAAGTTTTGACAGAGGTTGTATGTGAGGGGCAAGAAAGAGGGATGACTCCTAGGTTATGGGCCTGAGAGAAATTACAAACAGTGGTACACTCAACAGTGAGAGCTCACATAAGGGAGAAGAAATAGTGCAAAGGAAAAGATCAGGAATTCAGTGAAGGGTCCATTACTTCTGATGTAAAGGTAATGTATCTAGAGATGAATATTGGCAAAATAGGGTTTTGAGACTGAATGGTTTAGAGAGATCGTACAGTAGGGTTGCCTGTTCCCACAAAGTATGCGAGAGACCAGTACTTCAATCCCTTTATTCTCAACCACCTCCACATTCCCACCAGCCTTCACAGATTCCTCCAACTACATTTTCCTCTGATATCCCTGTTTGGAGAGTATTCCATAGTGAAGAAAGGTCAGCAACCTAAGTATCTGCATTGAAATAATTTAATTCCTCTCACTAGTCTATCAACCCAAGCCAGAGAAAAAAACAGGCTACATACCCTTGGGGGTGGCAAATTCATCTTTGTATTCTATTACAGAAAGCCAATCCATTCTCAGTATTGTTATGTAATATCAAACAATGATTGGATTACATAAAAATAAGAATACGTAATTATAAGGAGAAAAAGTATTTCCTAGGACTGTGTGATACTGCTTGCAGCAAAAGTACTAATGAGCAATCAGAGGAATTATTCTGAACTTTAACCAATCATTTGTATAAATTGTTATTTCACTTCAGCACTCAAAATCCATTTCATTAATCCACTTGCATTTTAAAAATATCCAGGCTGTTTGTTGTTGTGTCACATTCACCCATGTGAAATGTATGTTGAACAAAAGAAGCAAGGATTCCTGTGGCACTTACAGGCTAACAGATTTATTTATTGCATGAGCTTTCATCGGAGAAAGAGTTCCCCTTTGTAACTTAGCAATGTTTTGAACAGTAACTAAAAGAGCAGAATGAGTGGTGCTTCACTGTAGGAACTTAGATATTTTTCTAAATATTAGTTATGTCTTATTTCTGGAATCCTATTTCTGTGGGGTTCTCTCATTATATTGTAATTGAAGATGCTTGAGATGAGAAATGTGTGTCTATAATCCAAAAACCTGCTCTAAATGCAAAAATCTTTTTTGCTAGGAAATAACCAGATAACTTTATGGGCCTATGATGGGTTTCCATCCCACACAATGCTTGACAGAATTAAGGTGGGCCAATGCACTCCCCAGGCTGCACCTGAAGGAGAAGCAAGGGACCAAGTTAATCAGATGAAGCTCAGCTGGATGGGAAACAAGGGGAAACCATGTGAACCTGGGAACTGACAGCAGCTGGAGACTGCAGGGTAGGTAATCTGCACTCACTTCCAAGGATAATGGATGTATGTTTAGGGATACAGAGGGAGGTAGCCTAAAGTTACTCCCTGGGAGGAAGAAGGTTGGCCTGGCAAGATAAGAAATGCTCTGGGGAAAAGCAGCAAAGTACGGGATAGTGTGGATCTTGTATGCTAAAGAGAAGGCCCCAAGTTAAAACCTGGAGCAGAGAGAGAGACCAGATTCACCTAGCAGCTACTTGGGGAAAGTAACACAGACCAGGCCCTGGAAAACAGACTGCCTGGGACAGTTTATCCCACCAGACTCTGATACCACAGAAGAGGGAAACATGCACAATAACCTAGCCAGAGGGTCAACTCATGTAGAGGAAGCTGTAGCTCCTGAAATGAGAGAGACTGTAGGGTGAGAGAAGACAACAGGTGGAAAGACCACCAAAAGAAGTCACAGCACCTGGAAGGAACACATCCCAAAGCAGCCAGGAGGGAATGTCTTAGCAGTGAGTGAATGATGGGGCCTTTTCTGCACATAGCTAAAAGGCAAGCACCTCCCACTGGAGATCTAAGAGCTTCACAGTTTTTAATGTATTATTTCAAAACAGCCCTGTAAGGTGAAAAAATATTATTGTTCCTCTTTTATGGATAGGGAACTCAGGTACAGAAATGTACAGATAGGATGGAAAACCAGAGCATGACTCTATAGTGCACTCACTTGCTATGCAGGAACATTCTGTGAGGACACAGTGCAGTAGAAGTTGCATGAGCAGACATAGTCAGGATCTGGACCATCTGCAGGAGCTGTCTTGTCATATAACTTATAGAGAGCAATGGTTTAAACTATATCCCTGGTCTCACCCTAGATCCCTGAAGAACAGAGGTTATGCCATACTCGCAAGCAAAACACTCTTGCCCTGTTTCCTCCCTTAAGACTTTTTGGGGCTTGGGATTCTCCTGTGGTGTCTGTTTTAATTAGGTCCAGTCTGTCAGGACTGTCTCCTACCCTTGTCATCCTTTCAACCAAAACAGACACCACAGGAGGACCCCAACCCCCAAAAGGTCTTAAAGAAGGAAACAGGACATAAACTGTCTTTCATCTGCCAATTTTGATTAAAGGAACCCATGTTTCAATGAGAATGGGGATGAAGCTTGGGTGGAGCTCATTTGCTCAGATGAGGAAAATTTTAGTCAGCACTGAATATGTACCTGAGAGACCAGCTGGCATCAATCATGACACTCTCCAGCTTTCAGTAAATGTGAAAAGATGCCTATCTCAAAGCATGTGTTAATTTTATCACTGATTATCCTAAGGATGCAGAGCATGTGGTGTTTCAAAGTTAGTGTTTACATCCCACACACAACACTTCAGGACTGAAATTTGCTACGGCTCCTGTTATTCTTTGTGGCAGAGCTATACCACAAAACTGTGGGTAAGACTTAAAAAGTTTATGTTGACGGGTCAATAAAAACTGAAGAGCAAAATCTTTTAGTTTTGAAGCTGAGTACGATATAAATGTTGATCAATACAGTCATTCCGTTTTCTGTTAGTTACTAAAGATAATTGTATTTAATTATATTTACAACACCTTTGTTTTTCCCTTTAACACCTTTGCAGCTTTTTTTTATGGCATTGTCTACTGATATAGTCTTATGTTCTGGTCTTGACAGTTTACAGTCCAGCCTTTTCTCAAAACATTCCTGAATTCCCATTACTGTCCTTTGGAGTTACACATGTGTATCAGTGCAATCATTTCCATATCAAGAAATATGAGCATAACTTCAACTATGAAGCATGTAATTAAAAATATGGTTGGTTTCTAAGCTGACACACATCATTATTAGCATTCTTAAATACCAAAGTTTTCCTTTTCAAATTATAAAAAATTGACAATGTATCTTAACTAAGCACATTATTTTGCCATTTGCTAAAACACGTGGAGACTTCAACCTAAAGAATTATTTTACTCAACCTCAACTTGTCTAAAATCTTCCTGTAAATTTATAAGTTTAGTATTATAAGATATTACATATCTGCAATGTACCTTATATGCCTGGAGTAACACATCTGTCCATACACGTTTGCTCATGGTCTCGAATACCTTGTCATCCAAAACAGGCAGACTGTTATTGTTGAGCATATCAGAGGTCTTCATGTTAGCTTTTCGCAACTCAGTTATCTGAACCTTCAGATAAAAGACAATGAGATTTATATTGTTACAACATCTATAGGATATGATAACCATAAGCAACAGCCACTACTGGCTTTAAAATTTTGTCAGATAAGCAGTCGCTTTGTCTGAGAGAAGTAAATATCTAGTGGATAAACAAAAAGCAGTACGTGCAGTATATTGGAAATTTATCAAAGTATATAATGCTGTCTCTCACAGAATCTTAGCCACAAAATTAATTTTAGCTGTCTGGGATGAGAACACTGTAGAATGAAAACTCACTGGAGAGCCATAAGGAAAGCATAATGATAAATTGAAATGCACATCTAGTGGACTGCCACAGTGATAAGTGTTAGGGCCATTAAACATCTTTATTAAAGTTCTGAATGAGGGAGTAAACAGCACAGATGGTACTAAATTGATAGGAGTTGCAAATACCAATGAGAATATGGAAGTAATATAAAGGTACCTAGAGAGATTAAAAATATGGGGATAAATGAAAATATGATTTAACTTGAAAAAATAAAAGCAAACAGATTTTGGGAAAAATATCACACATACATGGGAGGGCGAAACCTGAAAAGCAGTAATGCTAACAGACATGAACTAGTATTAATTATTTCATTCTCATGATTCATTTTGAATACAGCAACAAAAAAAGTCACTATAAGTTTGGACTAAAAATACCCAGGCATAACACCATAAGATTGGGATAGGTAGGAGTATAAACATTTGCATGTTTCTTCTGCCACTCCACTTCAAATACCAAGTTCATTTCTAGGCACCAGAAAGATAGTGAGTGACAAAACTGGACCTGGTCTGGAAAAAAACCTACAGAAGCATTGGAGACTGAGAGAGTGACTTGTGAGGAAAGAACAGAAACATTTAATAGGTATACAATTTGGCTAAGATACAGAGATAATAGAGTACCACAAGATATTTGAAGCAAGGGTCACACTGGGGGAAAAAAAAGGTTTTTTTCCAAACTCTGCCTACAAATAAGCACCACCAATATATGAATCACCAAAACAAGACACTACTCCCAATAGACTGCAGATGTTCAAAATATGATTGTGTTGTCACTTAGCTTCCTAGGCTATTTGAGTTTGACACCCTCACAACGGGATTTAAATATTGCTCTGAGCTCTGTTGGGCTTGTTAAATTTATTTTGTTATACAATGGAGGGGGAAGAGAAGTGTTATGTCCCGTAATCTGGTATTTGTGGTGCTAAAACAGAACACACACACAATTTACTTAGAGTGATCTGTGATCCTTTCTTTCCTTTCTAAGTGACCAATTAACTAGTTACAATGCTGACATTTAAGTCGTCATAACTGGAAATCTGAGTAATCAATTCATCGAAATCGATGTGGCAGGCCACACCTCTCAGAGCCATTGTTCCAGACCCTCTGCAGATTCATTTCTGCATCATTCGATTTAATTCATATTTTGACATTTTTCTTCACAACAACATCTAGAGACTTATTAATTGTTTTTAAATTAAAGCTTAGATTCTGAAGAGCAAGACAGTAGCTACAGAGAGATGCCTGAATATGGATGTATACTGGCTGTTTCTGGTCACTGATTAGAAGGGTGTAAAGATGAAGTGAGGAAGCAAATTATGTAGGATGACTCATGGTAGTGGAACTAGAAGCAATGCAAAAAAATTAAGAAAAAGAAAATTTAGACTAAACACCAGGAAAAAGTTACTGACAATGAGCTTTTGGGTATTTTTAAGGGTGTTGCAAGTTCTCAAGGAAAGTGACAGAAGCATCATTGTTTAGAATTTTTATCTCTCAATAGGACAAAACATTAACTGTGCACAAAAACTGAAACTAACAATCTTGCATCATCAGGAACTGTCCGTCCTTATCATCACTGCTATACTTATAAGAAGAATTGCTCTCAGTATCTGTCTGGCCAAAAGTATAACTTGCATTTGGGTAGGTAGTGTAGAACTCTTGGCTGACACAGTTTTCCCAACTTTTTATTTTTACAGATTTTCCACTCCTCTTGTGCTCAGTAAATTTTATTCACTTTGTTCTACTGTTCCTTATCACACACAACTCAAGTTTTGATTACAAACCTCTATTCAAGTCTCCAAATTTAAGGGTTTCTGTGGCCATATTCCTTACAAGAAAAAAAAAAGTAGGATAATATCTTTATAAAGCTGGCAAAATTTTCCAGATCAATTAGCTCTTCCAGTCCACTGATTGGTTTTGCACAAAGTGTTATCTATGACACTGTAAAGTATCAAGTTAAACTCAATAAAAGGAAATACTTTTTCATACAACTGCAAAAATTAGCCTATAGAACTCATTGAAACACTTAGGTAAAGATCTTAGAATGATCTAAAAGGAAATTTGATTAATTAACAAGAATACTCAGAATTATAACAGTACATATTGAAAAACCTAAGTTTTGGAAACGACAAACTATTGTGCTTCAAGTCTTAAGTCTACCTCTAATTATGGGGGAATAAAAGGCATCTTCCCCTATGGGTAGATCATCCCATAACTCTCTGTTCCATAGTTTCTTGCAAAATCTTCTCAAACAATGAAAACTGGTCACAGTGTAAGAGAATATTAGACAAGACAGATCACTGAACTGATACAGTATGAAAATTCCTATGGCCATGTTTTCTACAGAACAGACAGTTTAAAAAAAAATCTAGTGTTAAACTGTTTTTTTTTTTTTAAACACAAGTAGCAAATACAAGTAGCTCCCTCCTAATATGTAAGGCATTCTTGATGAGGGAACTTTGGGTTTTGAATTCTCTCTAATCATCTTTTACTCCATGCCCACTAGAGAATAGATGTTAACCTTGTGGGCAAGCTGCAAAACCCCTTATCAATCAAATCATAGGGTTAGAAGGGACCTCATGAGATCATCAAGTCCAACCCCCTGGGACTTGAACCCACGACCTTCTGCATATTAAGCAGAGGTGCTAGCCTATTCCACTAAATGCTAAACTGCAGCCCTGGTCCTTCTAAAGCTTACGCCCGTTTTTGATTTTGCATACTGCAAATACTGTCACACATTTCAATGGAGTTGCTTATAGTGCAAAAAGCTAATATTATATTTTATATACATATGTATAAAATTCCCCTCTCACCCCTATGGGTGGTATGTGTCTTCCTCAAACTCGGGTCCTCTACCAGAGGCCTGGGAGTCTGAGGGTTCTGCGCAGTATCTTAGCTGTTCCGAGCACTGCACTCTTCTGGACAGAAAGCTCTGATGTTGTTCCTGGGATCTGTTGGAGCCACTCTCCCAGCTTAGGAGTCACAGCCCCGAGTGCTCCTACCACCACCAGGACCACTTTGGCCTTTACTTTCCACATCCGCTCTAGTTCCTCTTTCAGGCCCTGGTACTTCTCCAGCTTCTCATACTCCTTCTTCCTGATGTTGCTGTCACTTGGCACTGCTACATCTATCACCACCACTGTATTCTGGTCCTTGTCTATTACCACGATGTCTGGTTGATTGGCCAGTACCTGCCTGTCCATCTGGATCTGGAAGTCCCACAGAATCTTAGCCTGTTATTCTCCACGACCTTCTGTGGAATCTCCCATCTGGTCTTGGGAGGGTCTAGCCCATACACTGTGCAGATGTTCCTGTACACAATGCCAGCTACTTGGTTGTGCCGTTCAGTGTATGCTGTTCCTGCCTGCATCTTACATCCTGCCACTATGTGTTGGACTGTCCCTGAGGCCTCTCTGCACAGTCTGCACCTTGGGGCCTGTCTAGTGTGGTAGACCCCTGCTTCAATGGATCTGGTGCTCAGTGCCTGTTCTTGTGCTGCTATGATCAGGGCCTCAGTGCTGTCTTTTAGTCCAGCCCTTTCCAGCCACTGGTAGGATTTCCCAATGTCAGCCACCTCAGCTATCTGTCGATGGTACATCCCATGCAGGATCTTGTCTTGCCATGGCACTTCTTCTGCTTGATCTTTCTCCCATGTCTGCTGCTGCCTCAAGCATTCTCTCAGCAGCTCATCTTTGGGTGCCAACTTACTGATGTACTCCCGGATGCTCTGGGTTTCATCCGGGACAGTGCCTTTGACACCCACCAAGCCCCGCCCGCCTTCTTTCCAGCTGGTATACAGTCGCTGGGTGTTGGATTTGGGGTGGAAACTTCTGTACATTGTGAGGAGCTTCTGGGTCTTCACATTGGGAGCCTCCATGTCCTCCTTTGGCCAGCTCACTATAGCGGCAGGGTATCTGATGACTGGCAGGGCGTACCTGTTGATGGCGTGGATCTTGTTCTTCCCATTGAGCTGGCTCTTCAGGACCTGTCTTATCCTTTGGTGGTACTTGGATGTCGCTGTCTTCCTTGCCTCCTCATCGTGGGTCCCATGTGACTGTGGGATGCCAAGGTACTGGGAGCTGGGTCTGTATGTCTGCTGTGTGGCCTGCTGGTAGTTCCACCCCATCAGTCTTGACTACCTTCCCTCTCTTTACTACCATCTGGCCACACTTCTCCAGTCCGAATGATATCACAATATCCTCACTGTAGATCCGTGTCAGGTGGATTAGCGAGTCAATGTCTCCTTCATTCTTAGCATACAGCTTGATGTCATCCATGTAGAGGAGGTGGCTAATGGTAGTTCCACTCTTGAACTTGTATCCATATCCAGTCCTTGTGATTATCTGGCTGAGGGGGTTCAAGCCAATGCAGAACAGCAGCAGGGACAGTGCATCACCTTGGTATATGCTGCACTTGATGGCCACTTGTGCAAGCTGTCTTGAGTTGACTTCCAGTGTTGTCTTTCACAGTCCCATTGAGTTCTTGTGGAAGGTCCTTAGTGTCCTGTTGACTTTGTATAGCGCCAGACATTCACAGATCCATGCGTGTGGCATTGAGTCGTCGGCTTTCCTGTAGTCTATCCAGGCTATGCTCAGATTGGTCTGTCTAGACTTTGAGTCTTGGGAGACTGCTCTATCTATGAGCAACTGGTGTTTTGAGCCTCTGGTGTTGTTCCCAATGCCCTTCTGAGCTGTGCTCAGGTGCTAGCCCATGTGGTCCTGTAGCTTGGCGGCTATGACGCCTGATAGGACTTTCCATGTTGTGGGGAGGCAGGTTATTGGCCAGTAGTTGGATGGTGCTGTTCCCTTGTGGGGGTCTTTCATGATCAGCACTGTCCTTCCTTGTGTTAGCCAGTCTGGGTCGGAGCCTGCTGCTAGCAGCTGGTTCATCTGTGCTGCTAGGCGTTCATGCACTGCTGTTAGTTTCTTTAGCCAGTAGGTGTGGATCATGTCCGGGCCAGGTGCTGTCCAGCTCTTCATGTTCTTGACCCGCGGTTGGATGTCGGCTACTGTGATGGTGACAGGTTCCTGTTCTGGGAGATTGCTGTGGTCTCTTCTCAGGTCCTGCAGCCACTTTGCGCTGGTGTTATGAGTCTTCTCTTTCTCCCATATGGTCTTCCAGTACTGTTCAGTTTCTGCTGTTGGTGGCTCTGCTGTTATTGTGTTGTTGCACTGCAGTTGGGAGTACATCTTGGATGGTTCTTTGGAGAACAGGGCATTTATCTTTTTGGCTTCTGCTTCTCTAGTGTATCTCCTTAGCCTGGTGGCCAGTGCTCTGAGCCTTTGTTTAGCAGTCTCTAGGGTTTTAGATGGAGTCAGGCCCTTGTATTTTTTCAGTAGCCGAGTCTTATCCTTAATCTCTACACCCTTCTGTAGTTCCACCAGCTGACTAACTTCTCTCTGGGTTGCCTTGATCTTATCCTCCAACCTCATTTTCCAGGGGGGGTATGTGCTGCTGTTCTTCTTGGTCATTTAGCCAAGCATCTCCAGGATTACAGAGGCTGTAGCATATACCAGTTCATTGGTTTGCGTTATGGTGGTAGTAGGAATTGTCATTAGGGCTCTATTGGCATCTTCTAGCATACTAGCTGATGGTACTTCTCCAAAGAGCCTTGGTAATCGGTCGGAAGTGTTGACTGTAGCTAAGTTTATCCATGATCTTATGCCTCATATCCGCTGCTGTGCTTTGTAATGGAGGGGGTAGCAGTGAAGTTCCAGTTTCAGGTGTTGGCTGCACACCTAGCTATTCTTCTGGGTCTTCTTCTTGAGTCTGGGATGTAATGTGGAGTTGGTCTATCTCAAGTTGTGAGAGCAGCTGCCTCTGTTACGTTGAAGCATTGGGTAACTAGCTGTTTCTCAGTTAGTGTGGATGTAGGTCTTTTGTCCATCCATAGTTCCCTCACACATTTCATATATCCCCTCTCATTAGGTCTACTGTTGTAGTAGCATTCCATCAATTCCAGGTTCTCTTGTCTTGTCCACGTATGGTTTATTCCAGTAGCCCACTTATCGTCAGATTGTCCTGGTTCCCCAACATCTGGCGTGGACCTTGTTAATCCGGGCAACGTCCAAGCCGGCATGACTCTCCTAGTTCATGTCACTCTCACATTCGAGGTAGGCAAGTGAGGCATTAGGGGGTCTTTTGCCCAAGGACCCCTACTGGGAAGGTAGACAGGCACCCACCGGGATTTGAATCCTGGTCTCTTGTATCAAAGGGCATCGCTCTTAACCACTACGCTATCCAGTCATCTATATAATGTCTTCCCAGGGTAAAGGACCATGTATGCAAAGTATTATATACTAAGTTACCTTCAGTGCAGACTGCAATCCAATCCATTTCTTATACTCATCAGGTTCAAGCAGAAATTCAGGCATAACATGAGGAAGGCATGCTCCTTGGCTCCTGAAACAATAAAAGGTATGCATAGGAAAGGTCATTTTTTAAAGACAACCCTTAATTTCACATCCAAAGATTTGTACAAAACTGTCTAACTGTAAGTGAAAACTCGTTGCCACAATCAACTAAGGACACAAACAACAGAATAAAAGACTCTGACCACATACCTGACTGAACACACTCACATTTCACATTCTGAATTATCATTTACTACTGCTGGGGACTGCAGGGTAAGTAATCTGCACTCACTTCCTGGGATAAAGGATATATGTTTGGGGATACAGAGAAAGGTAGCCTACATTTACTCCCTGGGAGGAAGAAGGTTGGGCTGTCTGAGCCAGAGAGATACCAAATCAGAGGTGGGGGTGAGAGTTAACAAGTATTGCTGGTTTTGAAAAAAGTCTGTTTCTGGAAAAAGGATCAAAGAGAATTAGAAGTCTTTTGCCAGTGGGTTTTACATAAAAGGGGTGGCTGGGTGGGGGCGGGGGTGTGTGCGCACACGCGCATTCCTATAAAACAGTTCCTAACTGTTCCCCCAGGAATGTGGGAAGAGAATCCAAGGTGTGTGAGAGTAACATATAATTTAAACATATAATTTGTAATAAATGTTTGATTTTACATATTATACATTTATTAATCTATTAAAAACCTAAAAGCACAATCAAAATTGTCAGCCATTGAATTTTTTTTCTTTTGTGAGGCTGCAGGGTTACCATGTATTTCTGTAGTGGGTACGTGGCCTCTAAGCAGTTAAGAACCCCTGCTATAAAAGGAGGTTACTTATCAGAACAGTAAACAGGTGTGTTTCAAGATGTGTAGTCCATTTACATTCCACAGTTGGTGAGTCTGACAACTTTCATGGCAGCATATACACCCTTCCTCTCTTTGTGTATTCTGGTGAGAGTAGACACAGTGGAATCTTCCCGTCACACCACAGCTCCTTCACCTCTGTGGGAGCCTGTGATGTCAAAACTCTGAAGTAGCTGGGATGGAGGGTGGATTGTGGAATAGGTATAATATATATAGGTCTACACATCTCAAAGACCAGCAACTACTGTGAGGGTAAGTTCTTTTTCTTCTCCCAATTCTAGTCCATATTCATATTTCACACTTTGTGACTCTCAAGCAATAACCATCACTTAGGGTGATCATGGGCAAGTACGAAACCAAGACAGTGGGTAGAGGATAACCTATGCAAGAGAAAGTCCTAAATATTGGGACTGCCCCTATAAAATTGGGACTTCTGGTCACCCTACCCCAATGGAAGTGGATATGAGGAGTATTTGTTAGTAGAGATGTCAGCACAGATCTTCAAAATCTAGCATCATCCCTGGTTGCTTGTTCCAGTGCACAGTAAACATCTGTATGAATGAGAAAGTTGCTGTGCTGCAAATGTCATGAATCAGCAGTTTTGCTAGTGAGGCTACTAACAAACTCACTCCTGGTGAAGTGGGCCACTATTGTGCCTTTCAGCTCTCTAAGCCAACAGCAAGTCTTGATGCACTGGGCAGGAACCTCTTTTCATAGGTGCAAGAAGATTGTAGACGTGCTTATTGGTGGATGGATAGCTGAACCTGCATTGAGGTCAGCAACAGACCAGAGTGCTTCAACTGCAACAAGTAATTTTGGTAATTTCTTCAACCCTAGAATGCTTGGGGGAAAGCTGGTGTTTTCACTCTCAATTTGCAAGCCTTGTTCTTTTAGAGAGCTATGTAGACGTACTGCAAATGTTTCCCACTACTGAAGAGCACTTGTCTGGTCATCTTATGAATAGAATCTCTCCACCAGTGTTAACCACCAAGTAGACACACTGTCAAGTGGAGAGAATCCATGCTCAGATGTAAGGTCAAGCCCCTGTTCCAAGCTAGGTCAAGAACAAGGGGTAGAGTGATCATGGAGTTCTCTGAATTGCCTGCATCATAACCAGGGAAGGACTTTAAAGATTACTGTGGCCTCCTCCCTCTGATCTTCTAAAAATATCTCACAGAAGAGAGATATAAGACAGAACATGCAAAATAGTTCCTCTGTACATGGGAGCAGAAAAGTAGCTGAAAGACTGTGGACTGAATCACCCTCCCTGAGCAGACATGTTGATTTTTGTTGTTCTCCACTGTCATTAAAAGGTCTGTCAAAGAAAAACAGCTGAACCCAACTTGAGTGCAAAAACCAAACAGCTAATTGTTTATTCTAAAATAAACACACTGCAGCAGGGAGAGCAGATAAGATGCTGGTCTCCGCCCCTGAGATGCATTACAGAAACTTTTATAGCTTAACAGCAACATTAACATACATGCATATACATAGGCAACAGTAATAAAATCTAACATTCTCTAATTGGTGCAAACTAATATTATTTCCTTAAAAGGAACCAAGGTCAAAGGGAAAAGAATCTCACATAACAACTTAACAGTGTCAGAGTTAATGCCATCTAAGCAGGTTTGATAAGAGAATGTTTAGTATAAGTCAAGGATGTCAGCAAAACTATTGAAGAATAACAATGTCTGGAGCAGGCAGGCACAGAGAGACACTAACTAAAGTCCTGAAGGCCGACAGTTTTTTCACATGATCTTTAATGGCATTTTGAGTGCATTCTTTTACAATTTTCTCCCTCAGGCCTACTGAGCCATCTGTGTCTTAACACTGTCAGGCCTCAGCTACAGAATTCTTCCACAGGTCTGTGTGCAGGACCCCTCCATTACCAGAAGATCTCTCTAAAGACTCCCCTAGCTCATCAAGATTATTGCAGAAGTTCCTGATGAAGCCATCTGTTGATACATTGTCCAGCATGAAACGAGTTACTGCCTATAGGGTAATTCCATGTCCTATGGCCTAGTCCCACAGTAGAATAGCCTCCTAGTTTCATGCCAGCACCATAAGACAAAATGCTACCACTGTCCATTACCAGGATTGTCTGATTGCAAATGTTGGAAAGGAAGGCCATCGATGTCTTTCATAAGCCCTAAGCTCTGCAATACTAATGTGCAAAATATTCTCAGTCAGAAACTAAGCCTTGTGCTATGAGATTGTCCACATGAAACCCTACCTGAACGTGTAAGCATCCATGACCATGGTCATTGGGGGCAAATTTGGATAGTACGGAACTCATTTGTGTACACTGCCTGGGTCTTTCCACCAGTCTAGTAATCAGAGGAGTGCTGGAGGGAAATTTTCCATTTTGAATGGTGGTGTCTTTTCAGGTAATATAGCCAAGCCTAAAGCCAATAGAGTGATGCCTTGTATTTGGGGTGATGAACATACAACCTGACATAGGACCCTGAAGCAGGCATCTTACTTATGTTACAGGCTAGGACTGGAGATGGAAGCAGAGATTGTGAAACTGGATCTTGTCAGTGGCAGGTGGACTTTCACTGACTCTGTACTAAGCATGGTCTTGATGAACTCCAGCTGCTGGGTGGGTACTAAAATGAAATTTTTCTCCTTTGCTAGCAGGTCCAGGCACATGGCTTGGGAAAGGTCTCAACCCTAGGTTGGACCTGAACTTCCAAAGTGACTCCTAAGCAGTCAGGCAAAGGAACTCCTGCATGCCCAACCTCCTGACATAAGCAGGATACCATGTAGAGCCCACAAGAAAATCTAGTAAAAGGAGTAATTATTGTTCCAGACAAACCTTAGGAAGTGCTTGCATGCCAGCTGTATCACAATGTAAAAGTATGAATCCTGTCAGTCAAGGAAAGCTTACAAATCTTTCTGATCAGTTATCCCTTCTCTAGAACTCCAGTTTTGGCTGATGGCTCATTTCTTGGGGATGAGAAAGTACCTTGAAAAGAATGCCATTCTGCTCTGTGGCTGGAGAACCTCCTCAAGTGTATTCAAGGCAAGTACATCCTGAATCCACTAAAATAGGCTGTCGTATGAAGGGTCCTTGAAGAGGGACTGAGGGAAAATAAAGTGTATAGGGAAGAGGTAAAGAGGAATTTTATGGTTTTGCATCTCTGGATTATCTCCAATACTTAGTCTGAGATAATGCTGGACCTAGTATATTACAGGTGAAAAAGATAGTTGCCAAAAAGAAGGGATGGTAATTACCGTGGAACACATGACACATTGACCTTGGACAACAAGTAAAATTTGCTGCCTGCCCAATTCCAAAGAGAGCCCCATTCTCCCCACACCCTTACCAGACCCCTCCAAGAGCTTTCTGCTTGAAGATCACCTTCTATGGCCCCAGGCCTCAGGCAGCCTCTGTTGATAGGGCAATTGTAGTTGATAATGTTGGGATCTGAAATGCCTCCTCGTAGAGGCTGAGTATAGGTACCCAAGGAGCTGAGGGTGGCCCTAGAGTTCTTGAAGGCCTTGTCAGTCTTGTCACAGAACAGCAAGCAGATTATGAACAGCAGACCCTCTGTAGTTTGTAATTCCTTATATACTCATATGAAAGCCAGCCATAACAAATAGCACATCATGATCTCTGCCACCACTTTCTTTGTGTCTGCCACATCCTTGACTTCCTGCAACATAGTTCTGGCTATAAAACATTCCTGAGCAAGGTTAGTTTGGAAGCCAACTTTATTCCTGAGGTAGCTTGTCAATGAGCCATTGTAAGGCTCACCAGTTGATGTGGCCTTATTTGGCCAAGACAGCCTGGTAGACTGAGATCCTCTTTTAGAGGCTCAAGATGGAATAAGATTTCTGACCCACCATCTAGAGGGGCTTCACTTCCTTATCCTTGAGTGTCAACTTCTGGTATCCTTAGACAGTTCTCTCTTTGGCCACCACTACCATGAACTCAGGAATTAGATACAAATAGAACTTTTCATATCTAGCAGCTAGGGCCTCATACTGTCTGTCTGCTCACTTCAACACTGGTGCAAATGATGCTGACATTTGTCATAAGGCTTTCGTACACTCTAGCAGTCCTTTATTGATTGTGTTGGTAATCAATCAATGAACAGTAATTTGTCAGTAATCAACAGATAATAAGCAATAGGAATTTTAATTATATATCTAATGAGTCAGTCTCTAAAGTTTCTTTTTTGTTTAATAATCATCAGACTCCAGATAAATCAGCGTGGATTGGATTTATTTATCAGTTAGAAAAGACAGATCATACACAAAGATACTTATAATACCAACAGCTGTGAAGGATCTTCCCTGTATCATCTGAAAGCCTGTGTGTACTCTGCTAGTAGTCTCCCTTCGCTTATGATTTTGGGGCAATTATACTTTTGTTGCCCTTGTATCTCATTCTGATCCTTTTTTATTTCTTCTTCTTCCTGGGCATACATCTCCTTATCTTAATGTAACATCCTCGTGGCCAGATAGAGTCTGCCCTACAGGCAGCTCTGGCCAGGGAAGGGCGTGCATGAGGATGCAGCAAGGAGAGCCCCTTTGCCCAAGGGGCACCTGTTCCCAATCCCTCAGAATGACCACACACACACACACACACACACACACACTGGGATAGCACAGGGATTATGGGAATAGGGAAGGTTTATTTACAGAGGGGCAAGGAAGAAACCAACAGGGGAGATGGGGCAGCAGTAGCACAGTAACAGCTAACACAGGGCCCTGCAGGCCCAACAGTGCAGCAGGTTGAAGGCAGACTTCCTGTCTGCACCCTGAGTTCAGGAGTCCCAGTACAGCTCTCGTCCAGTGTTCTGTCCAGCAGCTCCTGGTCATCTTCAGCACCAGCACCTTTCCCAGCAAAACCCTCCAATGCCTCTTCTGCCGCTCTCTGTGACCACAGAGTGACACCCTCCCCACTTAACTAACTACAGCCTCCCCCCTTAGTCCCAGGCTGAGTCCCAGGCCCTGTACTCATGGCCGCACAGCTCCAGACGGCCAGTCACGGAGTCCAGCTCTGTCCTTGGGCGACCCTCCCCAGCACAGTGTCCTCTTGTGGGTGCTGGCCTGGTGTCCCAGATCAGCCACTCTGTCCTCCCTGGCTTCAGGCAGGGCCTCTCTCTGCTGCCTCTTTCTGGCTGCTTCTCTCCTGAGGCCTCTGGCTGCAGCCCCTTCCCCTAAGCTCCACATCCTCCTTTCAGAACTATCAGTCTTTCTCCCACAGGGCAAAAATTTAAAGGAACCACGGTCTTTAAGACCCCAAAGGGGTTTCATTAATTTATTTCCAATGCTCCTTGTTCCACTGCAATTTTCCAACTGTTTCAAAACGTGGTTAGCCAGTATTTATGACATTTTTGGAATAATTTAATCCATTATGCATTTTGTAGTTTGTACTCTGTAAAATATATATTACTAACAGCTTTCAAAATAGGTTAAGTAACAGCACAGTAAAATTCCATTCCTCATTAGATATTTTTGTCTTAATTACAAAGCATCATGGGAGTTTTATTGTCAAGCAAGTCTGATAAGCCTGCTTGGCCTACCTTAAGTGTCAATAACTGACGAGTGTCAGGTGTTGAGGAGTTTGTGTGGCATATCCTGGGATTACTCAGCATGTATTCTAAGACCATCACCTCTCATCTGATAATTCTTGGACTATCTTATAGTCCTCAGGAGTAATGGCTGACTGATCCAGTGCCATCCACCACCAAGGGCTGATAAGGCTATAGTGGCTAGTACCCCTTGGCCTTCACCATGAACCTGGTGCACTGGAGCCTCCTGTTGCTGGCCCTGATTCAGGGAGATGGCAATGACGGATCCACTCTCAGGTGCAAGGAAGACAGTCTGTGCCATGAGCACACCCAAGGGTAATACTGCAGTCCTCAAATGCCATACTCTTAAGGTGCAAGGGCCCAGGCCATCTGAAACCACTGATCCATGTACTGATATAGGTCAGTACCCTTTTCTGTCCTCATCCAGAGGTATACACCTCATACCATAGTGAGGATCAAAGTTCCCAAAGTCACAGGAACTAGCTACCATGGCTGTTGTCTTTCCTGAAGCTGGAATATGAAAGAAAGCAGTCTTCTCAGAAATGTGACTCCCATTTCCTGTGTGAAAGGAGAACTGATAGAGTGCTGGAAACACTGATGCCAGCAAACCCAGGAATCTGGATGGCATGAGGGCAAATGCAGTGCTCACAGCTATGAAGCTATCCATCCTACAGAAACAGATCATTTCCCTTCCATGATATGGAGTAGCAGAGCCCCATGGGTAGCTATGGCAGTAAATATCCAAGTACTGATGCTGAAGATCTCAGGATGGCCAATACCAAAGTCAGGCTTCTACCAGGTCCTTGGAGTTATAGATCCACTGTCCTCAGCCATGGCAGCTGGCACCACCAATAACCAAGGGAAAGAGCCTCTTCTGCCCAAGATGTTCCCAAAGTTGCCCTACTTTTACTTAACCAACACTGCTAACTAATTTTAAATGCTTGAATGGAGGTTGATCCAAAAACAGTTGTTCAGACATATACCACAGATGGTAGAAAAGGAACTGAGATATGGCAAAACAACTCCCTTTAAACTTTCATTGGTGTGCACGAGGATGTATGTGACACCCTAGCGTCTGACATAAGAATTAAGAGAAAAAATGGAAAGGAAGTGGAGGAGACTTTAAAGTATAATCACAGAAGCTGAAGTGTATGGGGCACAGGGCAAGGAGAGCTGTGGTTGCCATCAAAAAAAATTGTAACAATGTTTATAAAGTGATCTCTGATTGACCTTCCTGAAGTAAGAAGGCCCTTGCAGAATCTCCCAACTTTTGGAAGTCTTATTTGTTTCTACTCAATAGAAGTCTCTTAACAAGTTTAAAGTGCAAGTTATTTATCCTGCATGAAAACATTTTGGTTAATGAAAAAATGCTAAAATAAATCAGAAATCCTAAAACAGGAGTGAGTGGGTTGCATAGAACCTGAGATTCCTATACACCTTCTTTCCAGCTGCTCAGACTCTGCCCTGACAGAGGATGATTTTTCTGTATATGGCAAAGGTCATGAACACATCTTCTGAGAAGCATTATATGATTTTGTTGGTAGGCAAAATTATAAAAGGGATGATAATGTGGTTTTTTGCTTCTGTGATGTAGGATATTCCATTCACTTAGGTGATATTTTCCTGCCAAGACTGACTAAATAATGGTAGTGAGGGAGGCAACCGTTTGCATGTTCTTCTCTCAAACCAATGTTATCAAGGCTCTAGCAAATATAAGACAAGTTTTCAACAGCAAAATGCCAAACAGAAGAAATATCTTGTTTTATAAATCCAAACTGGGGGGCAATGGAGGCCCACCAAACTGGCCAACAGAGTTTTCTGGGCTGTATGATTATCTAATTCAATAAGTAGAATTAATATAGAATTAAAAGACAGTCATGCAACACATGCAAATCAACCCAGGTTAATGGAAAATAGATCCTGTCAAATTAATTTTATATTTTAATGACATAAGTTTTTTCATTAAAGATAATAGAGCTAACTTAGACTTCTCTAAGGCCTTTAACTTAGTACTGCATGACATTTTGATTAAAGAGCTAGAATGACAGAAAATCAACATGCAATATATTAAAGTCATTAGAAACCAAAAAAACAACAAGCAGTTGTGTGGCACTTTAAGACTAACAGATTTATTTTTTGCATGAGCTTTCGTGGGAGAAGATCCCACTTCCTCAGATGCTTCGAAGATGGGTGAACTT
>ML681989.1:47952551-48055841 GCA_007922195.1 Podocnemis expansa
CCATCACTACTCCAGTTTGCAGATGACAAGAAACAGAGAGGAACAATGTGTTTAAGTATGGCTAAATATAAATGTATACATCTAGGGAAAAATGTACAACATACTTACAGAATGGAAGATTGTATCCAGGTAATAAGTGACTGAATAAAATTTGTGTATTATGGTGGACAATTAGTTGAATGTGAGCCTCCCATGTAATACCTCAATCAAAACATTTATGTATTCAAGGATCCCTTTAATTAGGAAATTTCAAATCGGAAAAGGGAGGTTTATTTTACCTCTCCATTCGGCACTGATCTGATGCTTAACTGGAATACTGTGTCCAGTTCTAGTGCCCACAATTCAGGAAGGATGTTGATAAATTGGAAAAGGTTCCAAGAAGAAGGAGAATGATTAAAGGATTAGCAAATATGCCTTATAGTAATAGATTAAGCTTTTTAAGTCTATTTAGCTTAAAGAGAAGGTTAAGCAATGACTTGAATGCAGTCTGTAAGTACTGTGAGTACAGCAGGGCTAAGGAGCAGTCAGAGAACGGTAGAAATTAGACCTGAGCCCTAGAATGATCAGGGCTTTGTTCTCTGTGAATTAAGGAGAGGTTCATTAGAGTACCTGGAGCCAATTAAGGTCCTGCCAGGAACCAGATAAAACCCCAGCTCCAGTTAGACAGAGAATCAGAGGAAGGAGAGCTGGTTGGAGTACTGGAAAAGTACAGTAGCTGGCAGCAAGAGCTGGGTGAAGGGGAGTGCTAGGAAGTAGGCTTCCCTACCAAACTCCAGAAGCACAAAGGTACAAAGGCTCAAGAGAAAAAGACCTTGTATGGCCTATGTTAGTTATATAGACGGTGAGACAAGAGGATCATAATGGCCTTGGAATCCATAAGACTAGTTTCAGAAAGTTAAGCTTCTCTTTCCCTCCACTCTCTCTGTGAGTTTTTCTGGCCACTTTGCATTTACTTTGTAAAGTTAAACAAACACGGAGGCCTGCAGCAATTTTAATGACCAACAAATTTATTTTTTCCACAAGCATCCATTGGTAAAGTCCCATTTCTGACAAAGTGGGACCACCCACAAAAGCTCATGCAAAAAATAAATTTGTTAGTCTTTAAAAATGCCACAGGAGTTCTTGCTTGTTTTGCTGAACTAAACTAACATGGCTATCCCTTTGGAAACATTAGTTTCTTTTAGATTAGCTAAGGTCAAATCCTAACAACCTTCATGTTATACCACTTGAGAATAGGAGGAAGTATAAAGGAAAGAACATTCTCTTAGTCTCTTAATCTTAGCTGAGGAGTCACTTCAGACTCTTGGCATGACACTAGAAAACTAAGAATCAGCATGATCAGAGGTGGGTTTTTGTTTTTTGGTTTTTTACTGTATTACCACTATTTTAAGGCTTGGATGGGGAAATCAAATCACATGTGGTACGGAAGGGGAAAATATCCAATTAGAGAAATTGTCACACCTGTGGTGTAACTGATTGACTGCCCTTGGCCAGAGGGGGCCTGAGCTAGGTAATGAGCCATTAGACATCTCAGCCATACAAGCAGGATGAGGATATATCTACACTAACAGAGGAAAATTCATTGCGGTCAGATCAATTTTTCTGGATCGACTGAGCAGTCAATGAAGACACGCTCAGTTGACCCAGAATCAAATTAATAAAATCACCCCGTCAAATGGTGTAGTGTTGTGTTGACAGGGACACATTTCCCATTGGCTCAGCACAGTGAAGACGTTATGCTAAATAGCAGTCACATATGCTACTGTGTAACTTGTGGAACTCCGATTGACTGCTGCTGAATTTTGCCAGCAGTGTAGACTGGACTTGAGGGAAAGACAGTGGAAGAGGCAAGACTGCCTACTGGGGAAAGCCCAGACATATGGAACTAAATGCAGCTGAAAAGTAGAGACAGAGAAGTAGAATTAACTCATATGGTGGGCTCCTGGAAATAGGATCCCATGATCCAGACAAAGAGCAGGGGAAAGGGACCCACAAAGAGAAAGATGTACCCAATACCAGACTGAAATTTTAAAATTCAATGAAACAGTATCAGTGAGATAAAAAATCTGCTTTACAATGACATTTTCATTCCATGCTAACGCCAAGAACATTAACACTTTAACAAGAAAACCATCCCATAACTTTTAAAATATCAATTTTATATCATCAGCCTACTTTTCTATGCTATTTCACAGTTTGTCCACAGTGAAGCTTTTCTCATCTTGGCTTCCAAACTGTTTTTCCTAAAAATAATCCCCTCTGACACACACACACACACACACACACACACTTACTTTAAAGTCCTTTCCTTCCATCTAAATCAGAAGGCCATTACATATGGAATTATGGTACATCTTGGGGTAATGAGCAGTTTGATCAACTTTTACATGAGATGAACTTTCATTTCAAGCAATGTAGCCTAAAAAGCTTGTTTGATCCTAAAAGTACATCTAAATCTTTGCAGATTGCCTTCAGTGCAAGGCCTGTTCTTTAACCTGAACCATCAAAATACAAGCCATCCATATCAGTGCTAGAGTCAGAAGAATCCAAGCCCAAAATAATGATGTAACCATCACAACTGTCGAGAGTACTAAAACTTAATGATACTATCTGCCCACAGTTCCAATATTAGAACTCTCACTTCAGAGTGAAGGCCTGCATACTTTGCAATGCTTTTGATGGCTGCATCAACTCTCATGAGCCAAGAATTTAAGGAAACAGGAAAGGTAAGCAAGTATAGTAGATTTATGCTGGATTGCTCAGTTAAAAAGTCTGTACGATTGCTCAAAAAATAGAATAAAAAGGAGAATTACTGGGAGGAGAAAAAGAGGATGAAGAACTCCAGGTCTAGTTTACTCAGAAAACAAAATCCTCCCGACTCTTAGCTCAGAAAGATTTCCACAGGACATTTTAAATTTATTTCAGTGAATTTAAACTTATCTAATGAACAGTAATCAGCTGAGTTTATTTATACTTTTCATTGCAAAGTAAAGCCTTTTACATTTTCATTAGTATGTTGTATAGTTTTAATTTGGTTTACAGGTTTAAATTGGTAAGTGCTAATTAGGGTCAAGGAGGAGCTGGACTATTTCTCTTGCAGCAGAATTATGCTGTATTAACAACCAAAAAGAAATACCAAAAAGCATGTGAAAAGTGTTTTGCATTCATTATTTCCAAACTCTACTGCCATATGT
Organism: Podocnemis expansa; assembly: GCA_007922195.1. NCBI lineage: Eukaryota > Metazoa > Chordata > Testudines > Podocnemididae > Podocnemis > Podocnemis expansa. The sequence goes on from ML681989.1 coordinate 47,955,746, forward strand.
ATCTCAGGATTATCCCAATTTCAAATCTGATAAAATCACCTCAAGTTCTCTTAACAAAAATGTTTTAATCTAAGACACCAAAGAACAACATAATAAAATTGTAGCACTGGATCTGAGATTTAATTCAATCAATCAATCAAATCATAGGGCTGGAAGGGACCTCATGGGATCATCGAGTCCAACCCCCTGGGAATTGAACCCAGGACCTTCTGCATGTTAAGCAGAGGTGCTTTTATGAAGGCTAGCATCAAGTTCTCCAGAAATGCCCAGGATCTGCTCTCCCAACTCCCCTAATAAGAAGGAAGCTTCAGAAAATTTCTCTCACCAAGTTCTTAGTCCCCTTTCTATTGATTTTTCAATAGGGTGAGATGACGTGATCTGCATCTTCAGAGAAATAACCCAACAGTGTTCTAAGGATGGATCAAGGTGTTTTTGGTTTTTTTTTTTAACAACAGATATCACCATCATGTCAGAAACAAAATTAGTTCCTCACCTTTAGAGTGCTTATGTAACTTTACATATATTCTCAACAAGCTTCACAGAATACATAAATAATTGTAATTTCTATAGGTTCATTGTAATTTACTGTAAACCCCACATTTTTGATCATATAAAACAAAAAAACTGTAAAAATTAACACAACTAAGTCATAGTATCTTATTCAATCAGAAAGATATTTGAATTACCTAAACAGGGGGAACATATGCAAACATACATGCATGCAAGCTTACTTGAGGAAAGTGAGCATTGTAGAATGCTGCCAGTGGAGTTGGACCACTCGTTCAATAGGATCAGAGGGCAATGATTGACTTGAAGTAATTCCTGGTAGCAACTGTCCACTCAGATGGAGTAGCATGTCATAAACAGTCTTCGTATCCTTGCCTAGGTTTTGTTTAAAAACTTTTTCTTCAGATGAAGTCATCTGGATTTTGCACACATCACTGAATGGGGGGGGAGCAACTTCATTGTTTTAAACACATTAAAACTGGCTTGCATCAAAAAAATTACAATTATACTATTGACTGTGGTGAATTCCTTAATAAATCAGTATGAACAGGTGTGAGTAATGAACTGTGAGAAATACAATATTCCTTAATTTCTATAGATGTTATGAAAAAATAAGATTTTTAAATTGGTTAGACTATTTAATAAAACAGAGTCTGTACTAATCATCATTACCTTTCAAGTACAATTCAAAGCTCTCATCTTCTCCCTATATAAAAAGCTCCATTCTGGGAACCAACGAAATGAAAGCGCACTTTGTTCTTTAAGTACTGTCAAACACTTAGGGATAACTCAGGTGATCCATCTAACTGCTGATAGCCTTCAGTTTCTGGGGCCTGGTGACAAGTCTCTATGTACCAGAATTTGCTTCCTTGCATAATTCAGTCAATCAATTTGTTGACCTGCTGAGCAGGGAAAAGGCACAACTATTCAGTTGCATGCCTTTACCTTGAGGAACTGATTAACATCAAAATCTGAGTTCATTCTGGGATCAGACTAAATTTCAGTAATTTTCAACAACAAGCACTGTATATGGTTTTAATGTTGTATATGCTCTTAGAGCTTCTTGTTTGGAAACATTTCATCAACTGAAAAAACTAAAATTTAGACCCTTTTGTTTTACAATGCTGATGTCAAAGTTTTAATGCACTACTAATTAAACATATATTTGTGTTTCTCCACTTAATCAGGCAGTTATATATTCAAAATAACTTGTTAATAAACCTGGTTCATCCAAAAACTTCTCTAATGATGGAATGCACATAAGTATGATGCAGCATTTTCCTAAGAAATGTTTGAGAAAAACAAATTACTATTACCGTCTTAGTGAATGTGGTATTATAATAGGATTAGGTCCCTTAGCCCAACCAAAGAGAGTGAACCAATTCTGAACTGCAGTTATCACTTTCTGAAAGAAGATGTATTCCTCTCCACATTCATCAGGAAAAAGCGATAGTTGGAATTTATTTTCTCTCTCCTCACGTTGGCTGTTAGCTTCATCCTCCTTTAGCCCTTCATTTTCAGGCATACTTTCCAATTCTGAATAACACAAAGAGTATCAAAGTGTCCTTATGCCACTTTCCAGTACAAAACCAGAACTTTTTAAAAAAGACTAATCCTATTCAGACAGTAAAGCAATAAAACATGGGGATCATATAAACTTTTACTTACACTGATTATTCCTAACACAAATGACAAGATATAAATTTTGGAAACAGAAATCATTGCATTTCTGGGTCCCATCTTCATTAAGAAAAGGAGAAACTGTTATTACACAAATAGAAAAAGGTATATAGAGATCATTCATACTTGGCATATAACATCAGCAGCAGTAACCCTAAAAAAATATTCTTAGATGTGGTTCCAATAAGGATTAATTACAAAGATTGTCTAGGCAAGTTCCCTACACCAATCACATAGGATATGTTCACACACAGGGGGTTATTTCAATACAAGTTGTTTTGAAACAACTTGTATCAAAATAAAGCGTTATTTCAAAATAAGTTAATTCGAATTAAGAAAACGTTAATTCGAATTAAGGAAAAAAGCTCAAAGCGAAATAGCAAGTTCGGACGAGTCACCGTCTTTTCAAAATAACATGTTCTGACAGGATTATTTCTAAACAATTGTTTCAAAACAACATTGTTTCATCACCAAATGGGGTTTAAGTTGTTTTGAAACAAAGCCGTTGTTTCAAAACAATGGAATCTGTTTTGAAACAGTACGGCGTGTGAACATGGCGTTTCTTATTTCGAAACAACCTCTGTTGTTTCGAAATAAGACTGCTGTGTGAACACACCCATAGAAATGCATAACTTGCTAAGTATCTTCACCTAAACTTATCAAGAATTGAATATTCTTCTGATAGTACAAACAAGCCTCTTCTGATATCAGTTTATTGTGCATTATCATAGCCCCCCACCTCCAAAAAATAACCTGAAATGGTTGAATCCTATATTGCATGTTGTCGTTTTGATGCCTAAACCATAAAAAATTAGGAAGTATGAAGTTTAGGATTAGAAATTTGCAAAGCCAAGCCCCACTAATGGTTAGAAAATACATTGTTCATGCAAGCTTAATATATATACACATATACATATATTCTAATAGAGCCTTTAGCTACACGCAGAATTCATAGGGAAACATTTGGTGAAAGTGACCTTCTCTGCATCACATAGGAAACTCTGCAGTACAGGCAGAGACAGAATCCAAGTCTCCAGGGGTAGATCTACACTGGAGCCTTAGGTCAACTTAAGAAAGCTTAAGCTGACCTACAGACCCCACCCTCCATGGCCACACTGGGCTTTTATGAAGTTGACTTACGTGACTCCTTAAGTCAACTTCACACCACCACCCCTTAAGATTGACTGAACTCTTAAATCGACATTTTTATGTCAATTTAAGCCAGAGTAAATAGGGAATATCACTTAAGGTGACTTAATTGGCCTCCAGGCTCCCTTCCAGAGTTCCTGGACACCAGAAAGGATCGACCTAGCTCCTGCCAGTGTGGATGCAGGCAGTCAACAAGAGTTTTCAGTGTGGATATTCTAAGTCGACTTAAGAATGTCAGCTTAAGTTGACTTAAAGTCATTCTTGTTAAGTCAACTCAACAGAGCCCCCAGTGCGGACATACCCCATGATAGCACTAAAATGCCTTAACTTTGAGAGCATGCTTTCCCCTTGCCTCATTTGCTATACAGCTTCCCACTTCTGCAATAAGGAGGCAGAGGTCCCACTGACAACAGATGCCCAGGAACCTCTTTTTGCCCGCTACCAGAGAGCGCTGAATGTACATTGAATTTTACAGCAACCCCTGAATCAATTATATGGACAATACTTCACCAAACAGGGGTATGTAACAACTCTATCAAGAACCCACTACTCCTCATAATCATTGAGTAATAGATGTATGGATAATGTGGCTTGCATATCTATAATGAAAGTTGTGTTTTTGACACTGAAGTAGGTAACCAGGATGTGACATGCCGTGAACAGATTTTGTTCGGATAGGGGGTAGTAGACACGAATCTCTCTTCTGTTCACTGTGTGTTGTGTGTCTCATGATGCAATTCTATTTGCATACAGAGTCACCAGCTAATTGGGACTTTAAAAATCAATGAGATTGCAAAATCTATAGGAAGCAACACACAACAGTAGGGTATCTGGTTTATGAATAAAAATCAATTGGCTTTTTTGATACGTCAGGGGTTGCAAATAATCACACAGTGTCCTTTAAATAGGAGACAAGATAGCAGCATGTTTTGTCTCAGGAAAACCAGATTTCAGCCAGGCATGGCTGACAAATACTGGTGGGTCTATGGGGAATGTTTTAGTTAAATAAGTTTAGGTTTTAGAATGAGTGTATAATTGTATTTGTGTATAAATATTTATTTCCAATATTTCTACCCTCTTCCTCTGATTTGAATCTCTTCTTTAAGTTAAATACATTTTTTGCCTGTTTTCACTATGAACATATCTAACTGCAGAGTCTTAAATGGAGCAGCGATCTGACATGAAGGTACACTAAGGGCACTGCTTTCCTGGCAGTTGCAAATCTGTAAATGCTACATGTGTCTAGCAGAACAGGATCAGGATGCCTAGGAGCTGCTCAGAGGACTCAGGGGAACAGTGGGGGCAGAAGCATGCCTAGTGCTAACCTGCAGATGAACAGCAGAGTCTTGGTAGGCTAAGAGAATAGTGTTTGTGTTACCTGTGGAATCAGGGACCCGTCTCCCAGCAGGCATAAATAATACTTTCCAAGGTAAAAGCAGGTAGTAGCAAAATGCCTCAAAACCCTGGATACCCCCAGAATGTCACAGATAGACAGCCCTAATTCATCCCCAGAGCGCCACCCATCCTGTGCTTGGGTTCAAGTAGGAGTTCTAGGTAAACATGGATCATATTATTACGGACCATATCCTAATTTATGTATGAAAAGGGGCCAAATTAAAGTTGCATGGGCAATGTTCAGTCTGCATTTCTTAAATTGAGAGTGCCTGACTCTGCTACATTTCACTCCTTAACTTCGTATTTGAATGGTTTTGTTTACTAATGAGAGCAATCTTAACTAACATAAAATGAAGCTAAAAAAAACCAAGGAGTCTTGTGACACTTAAAGAGTCTATCACATGAGCTTTCATGGGAGAAAATCCCACTTCATCAGACACTTTGAAGAGCCCATCAGAGCATCTGACAAAGTGGGATTTTCTCCCACGAAAGCTCACCTGATAAATAAATCTGTTACTCTTTAAGTGCCACAAGACTCCTTGCTTTTTTTTTTTGCTTTCCTAGACTAACACAGCTGCCTTTGGAACTTGATAAAATGAAGCTGTTTGTGGATTTCCTTAGCTCTTTCAATAGAAAATATTTTATATATGTGCTTTATAACTAATAAAGATTTTACATGTTTGTTGCCTTCTCTGCATATTGTGTTGCCACGGTAGTCTTTGTGAAGATCCATATTATACCACTCCCTGTAACTGATTCAGTGGAGGAGAGGGGAAAAGAGATTGCTGCATGAATGAGATCCCTAGATATGCTGTGTAACCAGTTTGGTTAATTCCTGTTCCAATATGTATTGGTCCTCTGTGTTTATGTCCTCTAGACATTCTAACTTCGGTTCAGATGGGATGGGATAGTTTCCCAGATATTCACAAGCTACAGTCACCATCAGATAGCATGGAAGATAGAAGACTATTTTTTAGGAAAAAAAATCAAACATTGCAGTAGTAAGCAGTAAACCTGTCACAGAAATCTATAGATTCAGATATCAATTACTGTTTTACCTGAAGAAGAACCTTCACAGGCTGAGTTAGTGACTGCACAGAGGGAACTGGAGGAAGTACTGGGTGACAGTGACCCTCGAGTATCACAGGGATGCAAAGCAGCTTGTCCACTGTTGTAGCTTATCCCATTATGGTCTATGAAAAACAGATTTGGAGTTGAAGTTTCATTAAAATGCACTAAATGACACCTTACTGGATGGATGTTAATGGTTCATATACATACTTTCCTGCTATTAAATCTTTATTTCTTTTACAGATCAATTAAACAGATCAGGTAACATTTGAGGTTTTACTGTTAACTTGGCACTTCTCTACATAGTAACTGCAGAAAAAAATGACCTGTAAATTTTTCCAACTAAGTATGCTCTGTATATCTCAGCTCTGTGCCCTACTCAAGAAATCGCATAGAAGCAGGCCCAGTTCTAGAGTTCTAAGCCACAAACCAAGCAGTCTCTTAAAGGCATGTCTTATCCTCAGTCTTCATTTGGTGGGTTTCAGTTTGTCATAATAAGCCTTTTACAAAGTACTAAATCAGAATTCCAAACATTTCACAAAACAGAATTCAAAAATAGTATTTACTGCCTCCTTAATTCTGTTGAGATGAGTGCAGGAGGAACGCAAATGTAATTCATGTTCTCTGAAAATGTAAAGGGTTTTATTTAAATCCTAAGATACCCTTTCTCCATACACTCTTACTCTTCCAGTGCACAGCAGGAAAGATGTTACTAGCAGGGATACAGACAATTATGAAGTAATGGAGGATTAGAGATACTCCTTGAAAATGGGCTGAAAGATAGTAGAGAAGGAGCAGGAGAAAGAAAGCCCTTTGGAGTGAAAGAATCTTGCAGATTTAAGCAGAGATTTGGCACTGGGGAACTAATGTCTTAGAAGTCAGTAAGAACAGGGTTTGAGGCAGCAGGCCTCAGAAGAGAGCCAGGGGATTGTGGATTGCCTTCCAGGAGTTGATTCCTAGATCATATACTCCTCAGAAGTATAAGTGGATGGGGCGTTGCTGGCGCCTGGCACACGGCGCACATGTCCCAAGTCCCGGCACCAGTGCCCCGAATGTCAGGCCGCCAGCCTGGTCCTGGATCCCCACCCGGAATGGTGCTAGGAGCAGTGGTGCTGCCATTTCTGGCCGGGGATCTGGGCCAAGCCACCCACGGCAACAGGAGCCTGAGGCTGGATCATGCCGGCCCTGAATCCGGGCACAGGGGCGCGGCCCCAGGCCTTGCCCCGGAGCAGCAACACTCCTGCTAGTGGAATGCAGACTTCAAAATGCCCTCAGCCTCTTGCAGAGCTCCTAAAATGATTAACAAATACGAGCTGAAGAGAGAGAGAGAGAGAGAGAGAGTTGGCTTCTCAAGCCAGGAGGTTTAGGGCATGTAGCTTCAGGCCTATACAGTAACTCCAGTTTCAGGTCCCAATCCACCAAAGCAGATGTTTAACTCTAAGAATGTGGGGAGTCTCTTTCCTTATATTTTGTACAGGTAACGTCTTAGTGGCAACTATTCTGAAAATCTTGGAAAAGTTTATAAAAGGCATTCTTTGAAACTTAAGATAAAAAAATGGAAGTTCGCACATACTTAATGTTAAGCAAGTGCTTATATCCATTGTTGGTTTGGGGCTTTTAGTGTTGAGCCATTATCACTGACATTCCCCAAAGGTATCTTCTGTGCTCAGCCAGGGACTAGGCTGAAAATCAGGCATGGTTTAATAATTTCTTTAGCTCCTGCATCTATAACAGTTAATGGCCAAACATACCCATATGTGATATTTTGTGCTATGGAGAGATTGAGTGAGAGTATGTGTGCGCATGTGCAGAGACAGAGAGACCCTCAAAATGGATACTTGGTAGTGTACTTTTCAGACTAACTGTGAACAAACAAAAACAAAAACAGTACTAACCATGAGGATTTGTTGTTTTTGACTTATAAACTGATATACATCAGAAAAAATAAGCCTTGTCAAGAGCACCTTGTGCTACTTCAACTATGAAGGACAGCCGTTCTCCATCAGAATAACCATGAAGTGGTCATAAAAAATTTGACTCAAGGAACTCCATTCCCCTACTGTTAAAGTCAATGGAAATTAATATGTCCTACATGCCTATGAATTTAAAAAAAAAAAAAAAAAAGAGAGTACATATCAAATGACATTAAATACTCAGTGAGTAAGAGTGGGAGTGCAGTTGTTGTATCCACTGGAAGGTGAAATACACAACAGTCCATGCTGGGCACTGTGGCTCAATTTACAAGCAATAAAATAAAGAGAAATTAGTAACAAGGTTATTGCTCTGACTGTCAACAAAATCACCACCAGTTTAACCAAGTAACCCTGCAGCCCTCTGAAAAATAGAAACAGGTATTTTCCCCCATTGGAGTTGTACCTTGTGTGTATGTCACAGAATTGCAATTTGCAGGAAAAACATAGCCTATTAAGTATCATAAACCTCAGAATAAGTTAAGGGAAATGTACATTATATACAGTTGAAGAGTATAGTACAACAACACATTCTTTAATAAAAGCAAGATTTCACTGAAAAAAAAACATACTTGAAACAATTACAGAGTAAAATGTAGGTTTCAAATAGAAGATTTGTCTTAAAAAAAATCATAGCATCAACCCTGAAATTGACTACAATGAAATTGGAATACGGGACCACCAATTCTCTGTAGAATATTAAAATAAAATTTCTTTAAGATACTGTTTGAAACCTCACACCACTCAGAATAAGAAATGTACAGAGACTGAATAGGAATAAATGTTGGAGAAACTGTGATGAAAGTTGAGATTTTGTATATGTATGATGGACATGTCCACTCATTAGAGGGTATTAGGATGCAAAGAGAAACAGCTGAACTTGAATTAATATGCAAGCTAAATTCTGTGAAAGCAGGACTTAATCGAGACTATGGGTTCTTTTCCCATTACAAAGGGTAATTTGACTTCAGGCTTCCCATGGTTTGAGCCTGTAAACTGCTCTGATTTGCTGTTACTTTATGACCTGATCCTATGTTTTACACCCCCTTGCATTTAGTTTCATTCCTTTCTGTAAGTTCACCCATCTTTGAAGCATCTGAGGAAGTGGGATCTTCTCCCATGAAAGCTCATGCAAAAAATACATCCGTTAGTCTTAAAGTGCCACACAACTCCTTGTTGTTTTATTAGGATGTAGTCTGTTACTAAAAATCACAAGTTGTTGGATATATTACCAAATTATCCTGGTGCTTCTTAGTGGAAATGGTCACATGAACAAAAACCAAACAGCAGACTAAGAAACTCAGAGAACTGGTAAGTTAGGACTTAAGGAAAGAAAATCTAAGAGATAAAGGAGTTCACAAAAGCTGGCAGTTTTTCAAAGAGACTATATAAAGGTACAACAGCAGATCATCATGTTACAAAGAAAAGATAGGAGGCTCCACCAGGATCTCTTCAATGACCTTCAAGTCAAAAAGGAATTCCACAAAGTGTGGAAACATGGATAAATTTGCTGAGTAGAACTACCAAAGAATAGCACAAAAGTAGTAACAAAATCAGAAAGGCTAAGGCACAAATTGAGTTACACCTGGCAAGGCACAAACGGCAATAAGAGGAAGTTCTATACATATATTAGGAGCAACAGAAAGCCAAAGGAAAGAGTACTTCTACTTATAAAGGAAGAGAACTAAGAACAGATGACATCAAAACTCTGACATTTAATCCCTATTTTGCTTCAGTCTTTACTAAAAAGATTAACAGTGCAGAGATACATTATTAATATTAACAACAAGGGGAAAGAATCAAACCAAAACAGGGAAAGAACAGCTTAAAGCATATTTAGTTAAATTAGATGTATTCTAGTTTGCAGGCCTTGATGAAATTCATTTCACAGTACATAAGGCCCCAGATGAACAAAGTCATAGACAAATGGGAGAGAGTCCAGTGAAGAACAACAAAGTGAAAAGAAGAACAAGAAGATGAAAGGTTTAGAAAAACTGATATTTGAGGAAAGGTTTAAAAACCAGCTACATTTAGTCTCAAGAAAAGAAGACTGAAGAGAGACACATGATTACAGTCTTCTCAGATGTTAGTGTTTATTACAAAAAGTAATATGATCAATTGATCACCATGTCCACTGAATGTAGTACAAGTGACGGGCTTAACCTGCAAGAGATTTAGCTTAGATATTAAGAAAATCTTTCTAGTAGTAAAGGAAGTTAAGCTCTGGAATAGGCTTCCAAGGCAAGTTGTAAAATTCCCATCACTGGATGATTTTAAGAACAGGATGGCCAAACACCAATCAGAGATAGTCTAACTTTACTCAGTCCTTCCTCAGCACAGTGGATTAGACTTGATGATCTCTCAAAGTCCCTTCCAGCCCTAAATTTCTCTGATTCTATGAAAAAGAAAAGAAGTATTGATCTCTTATCTGTTGGCAAATGCTTACCTATTGATGGCCTATAACTGCAAAAATAAATAGTCTAACCATGGACATAGGCAGCGAGTTGTATGGGCCCATGGTGCCAAGGCTCCACCAACAAAGATGGTGGACCAACTCCAACAATATTGCTGGGGTGCTGGCAGCCAGCTGTGGAGGTGCAGAGGCCCTCACCATGTCCTGACTGTTCTGCCTTTCTCCTCCTAACACACTCAACAGCTAACTAAGACAGGAGCTGTGCCACCACTGGTCTTGCCCCTGAGTGGCATGGCACGGCAAAATTTTCCCAGAGGGGTAGCTGTGTTAGTCTGTGTATAGCAAAAGCAGCAAGAGTCCTGTGCCACTTTACAGACTAACAGATTTCTTCAAGCATAAGCTTTCGTGGGCTACAACCCACTTTGTCAGATGCATGAAGTGGAAACTCCAGTGGAGAAGTATATATACACTTGCCAGAATGGAGGAGGGCAAGTGTTAGCAAAGTCAGTTCAGAGAGCAGATGAGGCCCATTCACACCAGTAGATCAAAGGGAGAGAATGTGTGAACAGATTAATCACTTTTTGTAACGCGCTAACCATTCAGCCCCAGCTTGATAGTGTCAAACGTGCAGATCAGCTCCAACTCTGCAGTTTCACACTGAAGTCTGCCACTGAGTGTCCATGGAGGTTGAAGTGTTTTCCTATTGGTTTATGGATGTTGCCATTTTTTATATCCATTTTGTTTTTGGCATGGCAGCATGCCCTACCCCTTCCTCATCCCTTTCCCATGTGCACCCAGCACCCTGGCTGGAGCCACTCCTGGGCCCAAGCAGCATTCACCGTAGCCACTCACCCCTATCAGTCCCAGCCCTCTGCCACGTGAAGTGGACTCACTGGGTGGACCAAGGCACCACTCAAAATTATCAATTTCAAAAGGGCTAGCCATGGTAGTCTCATTCAGCAAAACAAACACAGAGTCCCACGGTACTTAAAGACTAACAAATGTATTTATTGCATAAGCTTTCACGGGAGAAAATCCCACTTCAGATGTTTTGAAGACGCCTTCAAAGCATCTGATGAAGTGGGATTTTCTCTCATCAAAGCTCATGCGATAAATAAATTTGTTAGTCTTTAAGCACCACAAGACTCCTTGTTTCTTTCACTGAAAATTATGTGATCCTAGCACCCATGACCATAGACAGAAGAATAAAGTATGTGTAGTAATTATGGAAAATTGTACCCACCAATTACAAACCTAGCAAAATCAACAGAGGCCAAAGTACAATCACCTGCAAAGTACCAACATAAAACAGAGGCCAAAGTACATTCACTTGCAAAGTACCAACAGAGGCCAAAGTACATTCACCTGCAAAACACAAGCATATTTCTCCAATTTTCCTGGAATATTAACATATGATAGACATGCCTGGTCCACTAAATATGGGTAATCAGAGATTTCACTCCATTTAACAAAATCACAAGAAATGACATGCCACAGAAGTATGCTCACTCTGTAGTATGGCAATACCATGTTAAATAGAGACATTTGATTACCATTTTCTCTATAATGTCTTTTCAGTGTTTAAAAGTTGACTGTTGTGCTTGTTTCTGATACTTACATGGCTAGACTTTGCAATCTTGTTAATAGACCTGTTTCTAAACAAATAGTTAAAATTACTACTGAATGAATTCATTTTAAGATACTATATAATTTCATCATAATGGCCTGTTGATCACATGTAATTTGTTTGAAAGCTATATCCTTGTTCATGGCTTTTTCCTCCAAAGATCAAATAAGAGCTTCGCGTTCAGACTTTACGTTGAAGAGCTATTATAAAAGCAGCTGTCATACAGCACCCTCTGGAATATACCACCGCTAGTAGGAGAATTCAGCAAGTCTCCTGAACCTTTTTCCCTTGTAAAATGTCCAATGAAAGGGCACACAATACTGTCTGTTAAGAGGATCAAATAGCAGAAGCACACCTGGAAATTGTCACTATGGATTAAAAATATCACTAGCCTGTGACTGCAGGTGTTTATTAGACCTTTAAATGATGTCATTTTACACACTCTCACAAGGACACATTTTGCTGCATCCCTGGCTGGATGGCCCTGCTGTATGTGACCAGATTTAGGCACACAGTTTGCCTGGTTGCAATAGGCAGGTTTGAAGGCCACAAGTTGTAAGTCTGTAATGCTGGGCCCTGTTGGGGGCACTTCAATTGATGTTTTTGGACAGAGCTATGCCTTGGAGATGAAGTATTAGCAGTCATTGCTGAAAGAGAGAAGGAGCAACCCATAAATGGGTTTACGGACTCAGCAGAGGGCCTCATCCCTCTTCCCACTAAGAATCACCTCTGTAAAGGTTATAAATGCCACTGCTACCCAGGAGGGAACAGAGTGGCTGCAAAACATGAATACAGAAGCCCTAATTCAACCCATCCGCTAGGCCCAATGGAAAATAGATCTTTGGATCTAACAGAGCTCCCTTCAAGCTCTCACAAAGGACAACAAACCTGCTGTCACTGAAGATACTGCAAGGTCCAGGCAGCTGCTTATTCTAGGTTCTTACCCAATTCAGAGGCATCTGAATCAATTCCGACTATCAGTTGAGTCTCATGGACAATTTGGATTGTTTTGGGTATGTCTGCTCTGGAGGCTTAGGCCAACTTAAGCAGACTTAAGCAGTTAACTTATCCTTTAAAGTTGACTTTAAGGATAAGAGTTATGTTGACTTAAGCAAATGCTTAAGTCAACTTAATGAACTCCAAATGTGGCCAGGGAGTTGCTTGAGTCGACTTAACTCTCACCCTTAAAGTCAACTTTTTGTTAAGTTGACTTAATAAAAGTGACTTATCCCTTAATGTGGACATTAAAGTCAACTTAATAAAGTCAACGTAAGGCAGAACAGCCATTTAAATCAACTTCATAAAGTGAACTTTAAGTGGGCCCCTGGCATAAGTCGACTTTTGACTTAAATAAATGGGGCCTCTCTAAGTCGGCTTAATAAAGTCTACCTTATTTAGTCAACTTACCTGAGCCCTCTAGTGTAGGCATAGCCTTTAAGTTTTTACTCAGCTCTACCTGATTCAGCTTCCAACTACCACAAGGCTATAAAAAACCTGGGATATAACTGAATAATGATGAATGGCCCCAAATCATTGTGTTTTCCTGGAATCAGAAAACCTGCTCATTACTCTGCATGCTGTGAGGCCTCAATCCTGCAAATTACAAGATGTGACCAGACCTCTGTACTTGCACAGATAGACCATCTATTATCACAGGCTGTTCTGACAGGTGTAGCACTTTGCCCGCCTATTGTTATTTACAGGTTTGGACCCAAATAATAGATTGAATGACAGAGCCACACTACAGTCATAGTAGAATTCATTTTAGCTCCATTTACCTCACATTACAAACATATGCCAATTGCTGAATGGCTCAGAACAAGTTCTGCATATAATTTCATCATTGCACATTCTAGTTGCCTACCTTACTTTGACTCTTCTGCAAAGATAATGTCAATAGTTGTATCCAGATTCTAAAGCATGGACTTTCCCTTTAAATGAGAAGGGTTACATCTATGCAAGTCTGACTTACTTCAGTTAACCTCACACTAATCCATCTGATTTTTTCCAAAGTATCCCAGAAATATTTGAACAAAACATCTCATTTTCTGCAAAGTAAAACCAGCTAAACACTATTTCCAACAACTATGTAATTACTCTATAATAAATTTACTATTCAATTATGCTGCTTTTTTCTGTCCTTTTTCTTCATAACTAGTCCACCTGCCGGTGGCATAGAAACCACCCATCAACCATAACTCTTCCAACCTTATTTATTTCCTTCCATATACTTCTGTTACCTTTTTTACTCTTACTACAATATTAGCAAAAATATTCTATAAATTTTAGGCTTGTCTGACATTTTTCAACAAAGAGACAACTTATTTGTACTCACTGTCCATCTACTTTCAACAAGAACAAGCCTAAATCCATACAAATCCCAACCCAGGAGCACCACTGGCCTGAGAAAAGACCCAGAGCTCAGTGCACTGGGACTGGGAGCTCAAGCCACGTAAACATGCCACCACTGAGGGTGGACAGGTGACGGACCTGGGTCTCAGGCACTTGGACTCAGGGCTTCAGCCCTGTGATCCCAGTGCCAGCTACACCCCTGTTCCAATATACTATAAAAATCTCAATTCCCTTGTAAGACTGAAGCAAAAATACTTCCTCAATTAAATAAGTTGTTATAATCATGATAAAATGACAAACTATTGCAATTAACATAATTACAACATAATAACAAATGTTACAAGAGATTAAGTGAAGAAACATTCACTACCCTTACCACTTCTCAAGACAATTTGCTGGTCTGTTTGGTGAAATGCCAGGTATGGATATACAGTAAGAAGGCAGTTCTCTGCTGTTGCAGCAACCTGAAGTGAGAACCTGGGATGGTCAGGAAAGGGAGAAAGCAGCAGAAAGAAGCATGTCTTTCATTATCATTATCAAAATTGTGTTTCAATATATTCTAGGTATTAATATGACTGTTCTTCGCAGTTTCTCAAATATTTGAATCAAGCTTTCAAAGTTCTCTTTATGGTCCTCTGAGTTAAGATTGCCTTAAATGTAATCATTGTAATGATGAACAATAAAGCAAACACAGATAGTAAGGTAACAATACCCAGCACAAAAATAATATAAAAGGCAGCCAACTTCTGGTTTTTTGTACAGTAATGCAGTCAGTAGAATTGAACAAATAAGAGCACAATTTGGAAAGCTTGTGTATAACAGGAACCCACATACAGTGAAGACTGATACAATATTGGTTCTCCCTCATCAAATGTATCATACTCTAAACATGAATGTGCCATTAATTTGGAAGTTCAAGACATTGAAGGGATTCCTTGAAATAAATGAACTGTCTCCATCTGAAAACAATAGCAATTAATAGTAGAACTGATATTTATGAGCACACTAAAGGAGTACATAAAAAGCATACACCTCTTTGCCATCTTACAAAGTATACTATGCTATTTTTGACACGAGGAAGAACTTACCATACCTCAAAGAGCTCAAGAAAAAAAAACTGAAGAGCACAGCTAAACATTCAGCTATGTCACATGACTCTCTTGAATTTATACAGACACTGAGCCAAAGAAAGTTTTTCATGAAGAACTATGGCTTCACATCTCTTTCCCTGCACTATAGCACATACTTTTTCTACTGTATGTAAAATTGATGATAATTTCATTTGATAATTTTTATAAGTATGTTAACACATGGGTAATATGTACTACACTTGATCTTAGTGCTACATAAAAAGATCTCATATTGCCAGAAAGGAAAAAAAATCTCTAAAAATTGATTGTGTTATAGATCTGAAGGTAAAAGTATGTTGTACCACTTATCATGTACATTTTACATTTTTTCCCATTCAGGTGTTTCACAAAATAATAGATGAACACAACTAAATTTATCGTTTGTGTTCACAGAGAAGCATAATCAAGTCTTATTTTTTAAAAAAATCTAGGCATTATCTTTGGAAAAAAGAGTTAATCATCCTCCTAGCTAATTCAGAATAACTATACACAGTAGTTCACTCATTCAGTGAAATCAGGTTTATAACGCTTAATAAAGCAAAACCAAAATTTATCTATCTTATGTATGACCCATTAGTGGTTCTGCTGTTAGCATACTTATTCCTTAATCTATATTCCTAAAGAATGCAATGAAGAGGCAACAGCTGTTAAATACATTATATGAATCAACATTTGCAATCTGCTAGCAACCAAAAACTGAAACTCCAACTGAGATGACAAATACACATATAAAACAGTTCACTCATTTTCATTAAATCAGTCCTGAGATTTTGTAATATTTTATTTAGAGAAACAGATCATGCAAATGAAAAAAAATTACCTATGCTTTTTATTTTGTTGTAAAGTCTTTGGGCAACTTGTTTCAGGGAATACAAATACATAAGTAACATAATTTGCATTAAAGTAGCTGAAATGTGACTGACAGAAACATTGGAAATGTCACAGTAGACCATCAATCAAGTATCCTGTTTCCAACAGCATCCGGTGCCAGATGCAGAATGTCTGTCAACCATGAAAGATTTCTAAAGCAACAGATAGCCCAAAGACATCAGGATCTTCCTGACAGAAAGCTTTTCAGTATCATGGACCGGAATGACTTTATAGCCTCCAGGCAGAAATGGCATCACCTTTTTAGAGCAAAGAGAATAAGACTGCTTCCAAAATCAATAAGGGCAAGGAACATAAAAGAGCAAATAGTTTAAAACATCCCTAAAGGAGCCTTATAGAGCAACAGAAAGAATAACCCTGATAGATACAGAGACTGTGTAAGTAGCATGGAGGGAGTGGGGAAGATAGTAGGATAATCATTGCCCTCTCAATTTATATGCATACAGTGCAAAGTACAGTGGTAGCCTTATTGAACTTGGACATTTCACTGCTCCTGCAACATAATAATCATGTCCAGTGACAGACATCATGGTTTTCTATGCTATGCAAGAGTTAAAGCTTGTGTTGTGTCTTCTGGTGCCAACCAAGACCAAATTTAACTTCTAAAAAATCAAGATGCCTCAACAGAAAGTGACAGCTCAACAAGAATTAGTTTAAGTCCAACAGTGCACAGGGAAAAGAAAGAAGGGAATAGCCCAATGGGACTGAAGTTCACACACAATATGAAGTTAACCAAGAAGGTGGGGCAGTGTGCTGTTCTTAACCCCACCACCCTATTATCTCAATTAAAAAGTAAGTACAGTAAGAGGACATACGACGTGAAAGAAACAATGGATGATTCAAACATCAAAACCAACAACAACGAGTACTGGCTCTCTGCATCTACAGAAACCAAAAGGAACTGACTGGAAGTAAGGATCAGTCTTTTTCACACTCAGGCCCAGCATATCACCCGTGTGTACACTTAAAACCAGTGGACACTGCTGACCAGGGGTTTAACTACACAGCCCCTACCAGCAAGTCTCAGAGCTCAGCTTCAGGATCCCACAGATAAGAGCAGAATGAGACAAGAAGGAGCAAGTAGCCAGTCTGACTCATCCAACACCCAGAACGAGGTAGAAACCTGAGCTGCTAATGGAAGTGGTACCATTGGTACTGGGCATGGCACTGCTGGAAGTGGTGTCAGCACTGATATTAGAAGTGGCACCAGAATGTCTGATGATACCTACATCAAGGGCTGTGAGAATGGCCACCAAAGTATTTGTGTACCAACTGTAGCACAGCCAAGGAGCACTGTCCTCTACATGGATCCCAGTACCAATACTGATTCCACAACCTGTTGAAAAGCAACATTGCTGAGAAGTGCCACAAGACCCCAGGGTTCAGCAGCCCTTTCAATTGACAGAGCTCTAGATGACACAGCCCTAGTCATGGACCAATGGAGAGGTTGGGACCAAAAGGCAGAGGAAATCTGTAGCGGCCTGGTACACTGCTAAAGTGGAAACACTCAGTACTGGCATCTCCCTTGTTGGTACCAGACTCCATGGATGCTCAGAAGCCAAGACCACAACCAACAGTAAAGAGTTTCCAACATTCCTAGTCAGCACCAGGGAAGGATTAGATGTACCCATCACATCCTTTGAACTGGCCCCTGTGAAAGGCGATATGCTAATTTTTGGGGTCTCGGCCATAAAGCCGGGGTTCTGGGCTAGACACACTGGAGAAGCAATAGGTCCGCAGCCTGTCGTGTTGCCCAGGGACCCGGCCAACCCCAGGCATCTCTCCACTCTTCAGAAGGAAGAGTGTTAAATCCCTTGACTGATCACCAAGGGAGTCTGAAGTTTTGTTTTGGGGGTTTTTTTGACTGATTTCTTTTTTCATCTGCTCACCCCGGTGTGGGGGGCTACAGCCCTTGGCATATGCAAAAGGAGTGGCAGGGGGTGTTCAACCACTGCAACTGGTTGCAGTGGGCTCTGATTTTTATGGCCACAGGCAAAGCTTGTAAGCTGCACTGTTGGTCAAGCCATTTTAACACCAGGCCAGTCAAAGTGCATTTTGAAAAGCACACAGTCGGTGGACGCCAGACCAGTGGGCTGCCAATTTGAAGGCAACAGGCAAAGCTCATAAGCTGCACTGTTGGTCGCAGCCATTTTAACACTGGGCTGTTCTATCACATTTTGCTCTCTCTCTCTCTCTCTGTCTCTCAAAGAAGCAGGTCTGCTATCTGCACCTCTGGAGATGACATCCAAATGAGGTAAATATAACCTGGTTAAATTTGGAATTTAAACTGGGAAATGCTTTTTGGGGTTGTGTGGGTGTATCAATCACTGCTCTAACTTTACTAACCCCACAGGTTAAAATCAAGCTGGTGTTTGTCACCTCTGACACCTCTCACACAATCCAATCTGAGCAGCAGCAGTGTGAAACAGTGTGATGAAAAATCAAATCCACTTGTATTCCCCACCAGGAACCCCAGCTGACCCTTGTAACTCCTAGCCGCAAACAGCCCATGGCTAGCCTCACTGGGCCATGACCCATGGTGTCTGGAGAGCAAGGGGGAGAAGCAAGGTGTTCATGCTGTCCTGGACTGCAAATGATGTTGGGGGGGGGGTAAATAGCAAAGCTCTTTTGCCCACAGATTGTGCTCTCTCTCTCTGTCTCCCATGAACCCCACTCTGCTAAATTGCACCAAACTAGGACTGGCACTGGGGTTTTACTTCAGGGTTAGGCACAGAGATTTGGGATCAGTTTGTATGAGTTTTAATAAGTGTGATTTAATAGGAATTGCAAGCTTTTTAATTTTAGTAATAGGAATATTAGTAATTACTGCTATTATAGAATTTGATATTTTTTGTACAATATTGTTAAATTTTATTAGAAAAACAATATTAACCTCTCATTTAATCTATTTTTTTTTCCTGAAACCCTATTTACCTTAATAAAAGTTACACAAAAAGTGGTTAAACAAAAAATAGTGGTCTGGTCTCTTGCCTCTCAATTGGGACACACTCTCCAGTATGGGGTTCGTGCCCCTTGCGCCACACTCCCCCACAACAGCCCCAACATCATCTTGTTAGTACACACTTTTCCACTGGGAAGCAAAATAATCACTACAAGACCTGGTCTCAACTGATCTCCATGGAGAGTTGTACTGATTCTGTAGATCAAAAAACAAAATATAGAAATTCCAACAACTACCCCTCTAATTTCTTAAAACAATGAAAGTCCTATGGCAACTTTCAGACTAACAAATTTCTTTGCTAATAAGCTTTCATGGGCTGCAACCCACTTCACTGGATGCAGCCCACAAAAGTTTAATACCCAAAGAAATCTGGTAGTCTTTAAGGTGCCACTGGAGTTTTGTTATTTTTCAGACTAACATGGCTACCCCCTGGACCTAATTACTTATTTATTCATGGAAGCCTTGCAGAAAATATTAAAAATATTTAGTTTTATATTTTAAAAAACCTGGCACCATGTTATAGACTCTTAAGCTTTGAAAGGACACAATGTTTAACCCCAAAATTGAGATAATAGTAGAAATAGTGACAGGTAGCTTATCTGCTCTTGTCAACATTTTAATTCTAAGATATATTCGATCTCCTTTGCAACATATTAAACTGCAATACAAAGTATCAGACACTTCTGGCAGAAGTGATGGCTATTAGAAAAACCTTTTTTACAGCAGAGAGATACTCAGACGCATGTTGTTTAAAGCTCAAGGTGGTTCCATAAGTTTAGCTGAGACCAGATTCAGGTCCCACGGTGGAACAGGTTCTCTTAATTGAGGGTACAATCTTTCCAGGCCTTTAAGGAATCTGGTTTTCACATCATTTGGAAAAACAGAAAGGTTATCCACGTAAGGGTAACAAGTCGATACTGCTGGCCAGGTGAACCTTGACAGAGGAAATTGTTAAGCCTTGCTGCTTCAGGTGCAGAAAATAATCACATGTACATCAGATGGATGAATGCTTTGGAGAAACTCCAGTTTTGCAAGCCCAGACCAAGATTCACTTCAATTTTGACAAGTAGGCAGCCCTGGTGGAGAACTTTCTGTTGCTTAGTAAGACCTGGCAAACATGCTCTGAGAAAGAGCTGATATCAGACATCACAAAACAAAGAAACCAGTTGCTGAGCACTTCCATCTTTCTAATCACTCGATAAATGATTTGTTAAAGACCGTCCTCAGAGATGTAGCTGGGACATCAAGACTTCAAAGAGAAACAGCTGAACTCGAATTAATATGCAAGCTAAATTCTGTGAAAGCAGGACTGAATTGAGACTATGGGTTCTTTTCCCATTACAAAGATAATTTGACTTCAGGCTTCCCATGGTTTGAACCTAACAACTGCTCTGATTTGCTGTTTCTGGATGACCTGATCCTATGTTTTACATCCCCTTGCATTTATTTTCATTCCATTCTGTAAGTTCACCCATCTTCGAAGCATCTGACAAAGTGGGATTTTCTCCCACAAAAGCTCATGCAAAAAATAAATCTGTTAGTCTTAAAGTGCCACACAACTCCTTGGTTTTTCTTTTTGGTTTTTTTGTTTTGTTTTGTTTTTCTGGAATTTAGTCACAGAGCTACCAGGCTGTTATAATAAAGACAACACAGGTTTGTGTGCAGCAACTGACCGTGGTCTTGAGTGATCAAATGCAGGTGCAAGAAAAGTGAGATTGAAGTTCCCACTGAGCAGCCCTGTAGAGTGGAGAACCAGTCCTGGTGGAGCCATGCTGAAGCTATTAGTGTAATAAAAGCATGATCCCACTTCGTTTTTGAAAGTACTATGTGGAATTGGGGAACAACATCATAAAGCTTTCCTGTGCAGTATAGCAGGAAGATATCCATGATGGAACCTAGATATAGGGAGTATCTAACAAAAATTAAAGTTATACTTCAAGAAATTTTAAACAAAGAGCAAAGCTAATGGGGGGGGAGGGAGAAGAGGGTTAAACACATCTGTTTGACTCTGAACCTTTACCATAATCTGATAGATTTTACATCCTACACTGTAAATTAGCATATGACTACTAGGAACTCTACTGAACTCGCTTTATGAAGAAGATGCGAATAGAAACTTCACACGGATTGTATCACCTTCTTTGTTTGTGTGTGTGTGGAAGAGGGGTAGGGGCACCATCAAGAAGCTCAATAGGACTGGTGAACATGGTGGTCCTTTCCTGAAAGCCTCCTGAAGATCTGCAGAGCAGAAAGAGGAACCGCCAGCTCTTCATGATGCCATGAGGAGCAACGGAATGGGAGAAAGGACTTCCTGACACCAGGAATGGAATATAGATCCTACCCACTCCCATGAATATTACACAATAGTCTTTCCCTTGAACCCCCTCTCTATTCATTGATGGCTAGGCTCAAGACAAACTCAAACTAACAAACTCCAGCCAGGGATGTTTGTTGCCAACTGCTACAGTCCGTTAGCCACATGAAGAGTCCTGCAAGATTCATGCAGTCTTGAAGTCAGAAACATTTCATTCTTTAAATAAACCTCTAAATATTGATTCCATTGTATTGTTTCAATTGTGCATTAACATGATGGTTAATAAAGGGACCTTCATTCTGGAAGGCTGCAAAGCACTTTACATCCCTAAATTGTTAGGCACTCCATATTTCGTGCTTGTATTTCCTCTTATTAGGCTGCAGTACCATTTGAAACACAAACACAAAAAAAATCTAATGGGGTGGGGGTTGCACAGAAAAACAATTTGGATGTAACCACTAGGATTTGCTTACTCAAGAGAACACTTGTCAAAAGACAACACGGAGGACTGAGAACAGAAAAACTGATAAGACAGTACAAGATCCTGAAATTATTTATAACTTAAGGGCTGAACTGTGTGGTTCCAGCTCAACCCAGGAATATACCGTTTAGGTTTACTTTCAAATGTATTCATTTACAATGAGAACTCTCATTTTTTTCCAGCTATTTTATGTCATTAGGTTTATATCTTACATATGTCTCCCCAGTATGAAGTCTACCTTCCTTTCTCCTTAATGAATGTAATTAAATTACCTGTTTTTTTCTTCATCAATGAAGAATACGTTTCCTAAAAATGACACTGGTCTGGATGACCTGAAGCTGATGTGACAAGTGAGTCCTACATTTATCCCCTCTGGTGAGACTGCAATAACTTGTCCATTTGGAAACTGCACAGAAAGGGGATTAATCCTGTCACCATCTTCAAGTTCAAGCTCTGGAATTTCAACTTGTAGTGCTGACGGCCTGTGTTAAAATCAATAATAATGATGTTTGTTCCTAAAGAGCACAGTAAACAAGTTGAGTCACACATTTATCAAACTGCTTTTCATAGCCAGATATAGGGACCATGATCATAACAGACTTGTTCTTAGAATTGTTAGTCAACTGAAACAAACTGAAAAATAAGTTCTTTAACATTCAACATGCCATTTTGCCTCTTACAACCGTACTGTAATAAATTTTGCAATTCAGCTTTCGACAAAAGAACAGCTTTTATGGACTGCTGTTATATGTAAGTTTTAACTATTACTTTTGCTTGTTTCCTCAGACATCTGACAGCTAAAGCTTTCCTCTACATTGATTAAATTGTATTAACACTTGTCAAATTGGTTTACTGTTCAAAACAGCTTTTACTTATATCTCTGTTTGCAAAAAATGCACTTTTGGTGAGTGACTTTCCCTGGTCACACAAATTTAGGCCCCAATCCTCAAATCAAATCTACGTGAAAGAACTCAAGATGTTCAATCAGTTCTCTAATACTGCAGTACTCGGTCATTTAAATATGCCACTAACTGCATTTGAAAATGAGATTTACGATTTAACCATAGAAAAAATATATGACAGTAGAGGAAGTGCAAATTTCCTAACACTTCTCACACAATATGACTCAACTCTTTCCTGGGGAAAGTAGGGAAAGGAGCAATACAAGTTCTGCCTAACATGGTAACAACGTCACTAACTGAAGTATTAGTTTCTATACGTTAACAACTATTCACTGGAATTTACTGTGAGACTATACCATCATTTAACAAAGAACAACAAAAAACATTGGATGGTAGCCTTTAATTACTATTACTTTGAGCTGTGTTTAAATAAGTTCCCTAGATTTTAAAAAACTCTGGACACCATTATCAAGCTCTATTATACAAAAAATATTAAGCTGTACAAAGCCATGCAGTATAAAGCCCACGGCAGACAACTCAGGGAGACAACTGTACCAAATATTGCACCAACTGACCTAATGCATTTTGTTACACAGTATGGAGAACAAGTAAAAAAATTTGTTTGGTTTCAAACCTTCAATTTAATTGAATGAGATGTCTGGAGATCAGAAAATGAATAAAAATAGCAACCATTAATAAATCTAATTTATACATATACTTCTAGATAAATAAGTCATCAATCATCTGTTTTGTTGAAAAATATAATACAACCTCACATAAATAATGAAATATTAGTGCATACAGTGTAACTCAGCAATGTGTGTAACAAAATCATAACAACCCAAAATAGCAGTATGGCGGCAAATGAAGATTTCCAGTCAATTTGCCAAAGAAAATAATAGCTATAGTGTTTTCATCTAATCGTGACACCAAAAAGCCCCCCAAAACCAAAATAACAAAAAAAATAAACCAAACCAAGTTTTCAATGTGTATCTCAGGCTGAAGTCATTGAGAACCTTTCATAGCTGCTTCTTTTTTCATAGTTATGCTGTGCTATCCAAAAAAAGTGAGTGTAACAGTTTGATCTGAAACGTGAATGGACACATTTGTGGAGCACAGAGCTAGTAGACAAATGATACTTTACAAGGATAAAACACAGTATCCTATCACTATTTCCTGTTACATGTGACATTTTCCTCCATTGAACAGAAGACCACCCACCCAATTGTCAAGTATCTCCTCCAGTGGAAAACAAAGGAAGCATGACAATTGTTGTATATTTGGCAAATTAATCTGGAATTTAAGTGAAGATTTACCTTGAGTAGTCTATTGGAATAATATTGACATCTGTCTCAGTTTTTATATCCAGAGGAACAGGCATCAATATCAACAGTGAAGGAAAAAAGTTTATCTTAGGTGACTTGACAGCACCAGACAGAGTTAATAGTTTGCAATGTGATGGGTTATCATTCAGAAACACTGGTACTTCAGCTCCATAAGTCCCAGGAGAAGCTGATGAAAAATGGAACAAACAATCAAATATACTAACATACTTCAAACGATTTATAAACAAACCAGATAAGAACTTCCTAATACATCATATTGCTTTTCTTTCCAAAAATGGTCTGACCAAAACAAGTTCCAAAGGGGCAGCCATGTTAGTCTAGTAAAGCAAAAAAAGCAAGGAGTCTTGTGGCACTTAAAGACTAACAGATTTATTTATCGCATGAGCTTTCATGGGAGAATATCCCACTCTGTCAGATGCTTTGAAGAGGGAGAACTTACAGAATTTGAATCATTACAAATGCTCTGATTTGCTGTTGCAGTATGACCTGATCCCATGTCTTACACTCCCCTGCATTTATTTTCATCCAATTCTGTATGTTCTCCCACCTCAAAGCGTCTGACGAAGTGGGATACAGTATTCTCCCACAAAAGCTCATGAGATAAATGAATCTGTTAGTCTTTAAGTAACAAAAACAAGTTGCTGTACTTCATATATTATCACTAAAAATAAGTTGGGAAGACAAAAATACTTACAAGTTACTCATCCTGGAAACTTGGAACCAAATTTTTATATTGTTAATTTTCAGGAAAACTTTTCAACATTGATGTTTTTTCAAAATTATTAAAAAATGTAATATCTGTTGCAGTTGATGAGAAGTGTGCCCATCCTTAAACACCATGAAACATGAAATAACCTATCATTAACTTCAATGTCATGTAGTCAAAGTCCTATGGAATCTCTAAATCAACAACATAATAATAAAGCCCAATCTTTCAAATTATAAATTCAACTTCCAGATTTCAAAACTCTGTACTAGTTCTGACACAAAAACACCCATCACATCTCATCTGCAAATACAGATAAAAGTTCTAGGGAAAAATTCTAATCCCCCAAAAATTAAATGCCAAAACTTATACTGACTTCAAAGGGCTCAGGATTTGCACAATGTATAGATTACACTCAAACTAATTAAACTCAAAAAAATATTAAGTCTGCAAAGTAAGACACTCAAAAATCAGAAAATGCCAAAATTAGAGTTGCATTAGTTTGGCCTGTTTATATACATATGTGCATATATATTAATTAGCAGATCATGTTCAATTTGCCATGACAATGACCTCATTCAGTGCACAGGTTGGACAGTGCTCTCTGAATAGATACTATTAAGTTTCTTTTTTTCTTAATTACTCAGTGTGTGTTCCCATGTATTACTTAATGCATGTCATCCAAACCCAGTACTAAACACTTATCAGTTTCTATGATGATTGTCATAGCATCTTGGTTCTTTAATGAATTTATCTTACAATGCCTCACTGATGTAAGGAAAATGAAGACCAAAATTGTCAAGTCTTCATTAATTTTGGGTAAAAATTTGAGATGCTTAGAGTCTTATTCAGAATACTTAGCACTACATAGCTTTTTTATGTTTCAAGCACAGCTTCCACTGCCTTCAGTTGTAGCTGTGAGTGCTCAGAACTGGTTGTAACTTTTTTGGCAAATACTAAATTTATCAAAATACATATTTTAAAGGCACTAAAACTCTTTGCAAAATCAAACTTGGCAACTATTTTTGACTGAAATAAATGAAAACTGGAATTTTGAAAATGTGTATGTGACCAATATTCAAAACACTTTGTTTGACCCAAACACATTTTCCCTGTTTTTCTGTTTGTTTCTTCAAGGCAAATTGGAAAAAAAAAAATTATTTTCTGTTTGAAACTAAGGGTATGTTTACACTGCGGCTGCATTGTTGGCAGTGCATGATTGATTACACGGGAGTGACTAAGCAGCAGTGGAGACTGGCTTAATTGATCCCAGAATTCAATGCCATTAATCCACTGCTGGAAGAAGAGTAAAGCTGCATCTACTGGAAGGAATTTCCTATCAGTGCATTGCAGTGAGGGTTCCACAGAAAGCAGAAGCTAGTAAGTCAATGGAAGACACCCCAGCTAGTCTGTGTAGCTTGTGCATTTCCAGTTGACTGCCAGTGAAATCCACTAGCAATGTAGACCAGGCCTAAGCAATTTTGCAGGGCTGGCAGGGGATTTTTCCATCCAGCTTCCAAACCAAAATATCAGCTATTTGCTGAGTTCTGACAGTACTACTGCCAATCAAGACCACAGGTGTCTCCAGTTGGGTACTCAGCAAATGAGAAGCACATAATGGCCAACTGTGAAAATTGTGACTTATGTGTCATGTCCAGCAACTAAATAAATCTGTAGCAGAGGCAATGACAGGGGACTGTTCTCTAGGACAGCATTCAACAGCAAAACAGCAACTCCATCCTGAACTAACTAAAGCAAGAGTTCCAGGTAAAAAATAAGTGTAGTTTGCTTGATTTCTATTCTGTTTAAGGATATCTTAATTACATGATCACATACTAACAATCATTTAATACACTTTCCTAACAAACTTTTTTCTCCCCTTTCCACTGTTCCATTTGTCCAGTATTGTCATCATTCAGATGAATGTTCTGGAGTTTACAGATATTTTGTATTCTCATTAATTTTCCTCCTTCAGGCATGACATTGTTTTCTTGCAATCTGAGAAAAATAGCTACCCCCCAACCCTCTTACAGACACAATAATTTCATCCTGATTCCACTTCTTTCTTAAAGCACAACTGATAATGGATTCCAAAAAATGTTCCTACTGCATAATAACACCAATCACACAAATTGAGTAACAAAAGGGATAAAATAATCATTTTAAAATACTAGTCTGATTCTGGACAATCATCCAAATCAGTTAGTCTGAGCAAGGTACATAGCTAGAATACTTTGGGAAATATTTGTCATGTTAACCATATCTGTACTGATCACACGCAAAGCTTGTTTTCTCCTTCTACCCAATACTCCACCATCATTTGCTATATGGTAGTGAACAATTTGAGAGTTGATGTGTAAGTTTTCTTTGGGAATGTTTCATAATGTTTACAAATTTGTCCATTTAAATTTGCCCAGAGCTGTTGGAAGCCTTGGCATTAAGTAACTCCTCCTTTTGTTAATTCTAGATATATTAGAGGAAAAGAGTAAAAAATTCTAAAGGCAGCACCACAGGAACACTGACTAAAATTTTAAGATGTTTCCTTCTGATCTGGAGGACCAAAACAAGAAACAACCTATCACATACAAATAGTTCACCGGCATACTAGCACAGCAACAAAAACCAAAATCCTATTGTTAAAATGAAGCCAAGCATTTATTTCAGCAATCAGTTTCAGCAAAAGTAAGTTTGTAAAGCTCCATCCTTACGCATGACTTTGGGTTTCTGATGGTTTTCCAGATAGACCTCATGGAGTCAAAGTTAAACAGTTCCAGGGTAGGTCTACACTTACAATTTAGTTCAAATTAATGAGGATTATTTTCAAACTAAATTAATGCATGGCTACACTGGCTTTCATTACTTTGAACTAAGGAATTCCTTAGTTCCACATAATGAACACTTACTTCAAAGTTATAAAACCTCACTTAACTTCAAACTAATGGTTAATTCTTAGTTTGAATTAACCCAATGGAGCCACGTTAGTTAAAAGTAACACAGTTTGACCATCTTCATCCCAGGGTGCCTTCCTCTTTCTATGTATTGGGTGGGGACATGGCTCTTCTCCGGGGCCATGTTGCCACAATTCCCATAGTGCCCTCCTCCTAAATCAAACTAGCAAGTCCTGTCCATGGACATGCTAGTTTGATATAGGTTTCTAGTGGCGACATCAGGGCATTGCTGGTGCCTGGCACACAAGGCCCATGCCCTGAATCCAGGTGCCAATGCCCCGGGTCCTGGCGGGACCCCTGCCTCTCCCAGTTTCCAGCTGGATCCAGCTGGAGATCTGGGGCCCAGCTGCCCGGGGTGATGGCAGCTGCTTCTGCCCCCTTCCTAGGCTGGGCGGCCCTCCAGCTGTGGCTGCCGCTCCCTGCCCAGTCCCCCGCTGGGGGCGTGGACTGCTGTCAGGGGGCAGGGCCTGGGCCAGTGCCCCAGCTCCTTCTCCAGGGCAGTGATGCTCCTGGGGGATATTAGTTCAAATTAACTTAGTTTGAATTAACCATTATTAGTTCAATTTAATTAATTGGAACTAAATTAATTAAACGTCTTAAGTGTAGACAGTCACTGATTTTAATATGTCTACTTGACATAAGGATGGGAAATAAGTGACCCCAAATATCCTCTTCCTCATCTACATTTCCGAGATCAAATCCTTGTGGTTTCTATAAGTCCAAGGTGGATGTTATGTACCCTTAATATAAACATGTTTAGATATGTTTTTTTTAAATATATATCTGGGTTTACACATACACTTGCAAGTTTTGTATTCTTAGGCTAACCTGTTGAAGTATCTTCTCCAATCCTATGTCACCCTTTTAAAAACATTTATAGCAAGGCACCTGAAAATGAACATTTCAGGAAAGGGGGGTGAAAAAAGGAGCAGGACATTCTTTGAAAAGTGAAACACACATGTGGAAACTTCATTTCAATGAAGCACTTTGTCTTAATTGCCCCACACTTCTTATAAACTCAAAAATTATATACACACGAAGTTTCAGTTTCACTGATTCTGACAGTTTAAAAATTTAAAAAATAGATTCAGTTTTCAATTCACTCTAACATGAAGTCAACTTTAAGCATAATTATGGTACATGCAGTATCCACTAATACTATTTTTAAACACAACCTTAAGTGTAGTAGAATATCGAAGACTTGGATTTTCAAAGAAGCCTAAGGAAGTTGCAGTCACAAATCCCATTGAAATTAACTCCATTTTGCCCCCTTTGAAAATGCCAGTCAAACTCTAATGGCTTTTAATAAAATGTCAGTCTGCACTGAACCAGCTTCCGCTGCTCTCTAAGTGTCTTTTTAAATGACTTGCCAAAAAACTGTCCTTTGGATTTGAAAAGGACTTAACTTTGGCAGAAACAAAATTTCCATAAAAACATTAAGAAAAAAAGACTTCTTCACTTCTCAAAGTAATAACTCCAGTGGGGAAGGGGTGGGGGGAAGAGCTCCCAGAAGAATAGTTAAACACAGCTCCAGTTGTTTTTACTCAAGTCATATCAACTGCAAGCCCGGCAGGCACTTTTCCAGCAGACCAGTTACAAAGGCTCTGCTGGTGCAGTCAGAAGCACTTCAGTGAAGCTACTGCTTTCCTCAAAGCAGCTACAGACTTGAGGATGAAAGTGTAGATTTTCTGTACAAAAATAAAAAGTGAAGTTATGATTTAAACAGAGTGCAAATGATAACACTGTTGAGTGAACTGTCACAGTTCAGGCTCTCTTTCACCAACAAAACCAGTAGGTCTCAGGATAGAACACTGCTTCCACACTATTAGTAAATTCAAACATAAAGTCTTTCCTTTGCAGGGTATAAAAAGGCTCCCATTAAAAGCCTTTCCCTCTCTGGGGAGGCATAATTGGTGCAGCACAATTTTTTCTGGACTTGAGGACATGTCCCCTGAGATACTCGTTTTTGCTTCTACCTTTTATGGCTGTTAGCTGGACCATGTTTTTTTGACCCACAAGATTCAGCTGAATTCACTCCTCGAGATACTTTACCCCTAGATGTATGGTTCTTAAATTCTACAGATCCAACAAGTGAAGTAGGGATTTTGGCTTTGGTTAAAGCTGGATGCCCACAGACCAGCTATCTAGAGCTTCTAAATAACCTAGGAGGATACCCCATTAGACCTACCTACAAAGAAAAAATAAAAGTTCTATTAATATTGCAACAGTTTCTAAGGTGAAATTATGCAGAAATACCTGCATTTTGTGGTGTTTGAGGGCCCCATAAAACACATTAAATGGGTATACACCCAGGTAACTACACAGGGCCCCATCTTTCAAATTTAATAGGTCTAGAGTGAGATTGGACTTGAGGAGTGGATACTCAAAAAGCCATATCATGTTGCAGTGTTAGAACAGAATGTTTGAATATCTGCATCTTCAATACCATGTCACTGCATCAATTCAGGGTACTTAATCATCACTTAAAAATGCAAAAACCTCACACTGATCCTGTACCATGATGAGACAACAGTTAAAACAAAAGTTCAGTCTGAATTATTATTCCTTTCTATGTTTCATATTCAGCCTCAAAAGGCAGTGGGAAGGAAGCAAGACCCTTTTAAATGATATATTATGAATGAAAAATAAGCTATGTTAAAAGCATTTTACTCCCAATCCCCTCTCCTTTTTCACAGCCAAATCACCATGTTTTCTGATTCTCTGCTGACTTAAAGCCAAGCTCTCCCAGTGCTCTACAATTCTTCCATTGCACTCTACATTTCTCCATCCACCCTTCTTCCTTCTTCAGTGCTCAGCCAGTCATACCCACAATATACCATCTTGCCCTCGTTCCAACCTAACATCTCCAGTCTATCTATCATGGACTTCCAATATGCCCACAGTACAGCCAAAATTATCTAATCTTTGAATCTAAAGGGACTTGTGCTCCCAGGTCATTTAGACCCATTTGAAAACTGTACTTGCATCTGTAGTTAGGAGTCTAAGTAGATGTGGCTTCATTTCAAAACAGCTGAGCTAATCTGTACCACAGGAGGAGCCCAACACAAAGCATGCTCTCTCGTTTCACACTGAGGACTGTCCAGCTATAGCAAATGACTGGATATTATAAATGAAGGGCACATACCTTCACTAGACCAGATGGCTGTTTGTTGTTTTTTTGGTTTTGGCATTCCATTTTGGTTTTAGATAGAGACAACATAATTGAACAATTTATTATATTCCATCACCATAACAATAATCAGAAAACATTTAGGTTTCATGGCTAAGCAAACAAAAATCTAGAAATGACCCTACAAACGTAACATCATATTCTTCATTAACATGACCACTTCTGCACAACCCTTGTTTGTATGCACTACTATCCAATCTTCAGTCACACGATTACATAATATTTGTTCTTTCTTTATTTTTTATTTATTTGTATTATCATAGCACCTAGGAGTCAAAGTAATAGACCAGGACCCCCATCCTAGCTGCTATAAAACTGAATTAAATGATGGTATATGCATATTCTAATGGATGGAAAATTAAAGTTTCATGTGCAACACTAAAAGCAGTTTCATCATTTCTGAGTGCTTAGCTTTGCAACTTTAAATGTTTTATGAATGTACATTTTGATGGAATATTGTTTAATTACAGAAAATGCATCTTGAGCAGAAATTACTTCCAACACAAAAAGATCCTGCTACACCAAAAATACAGATCCATGGGAGTGGGGAAGTATCAAGACTTGTTTAATCTCAAGACTATGCTATAGAAAAAAGAAAAATCAATAATAAACCAATCATTTTCCCCACAGAAGCTGTTAGAGGGCACAGCTATTTAACTGCCTGCTGTTGCAGAAGAAAGGAACTAAAAGTTAGAAGCTGTGACATCCTTCTGCACCCTTCAGTCATATCATCAGTGAACCTCCCAAGGGGTCAAAATTCTTTTAATCTTGCTAGTCCAATTGTGAACTCCATGACTCAGTCATGAAAACCAAGAAACATGGATTTAATGAACCTTCCTTTTTTGTTTTTGAAGAATCACAATTATAATACAGTGTAACAAGATAAATTAACATTCTATCCCCGTCATTCATTAGTTAATGCATTGTGGATTATACAGTAATACAGGATCATTTCGGGTAAACATATATGCGGTTCTTAAGCATCTCTGTTAAACTAAACAGACAAGGAGTCCTGTGGCACTTCTAAAGACTAACAAATTTATTTAATTCGTTAGTCTTTAAAAGTGCCTAGAAAACTCCCTATTTGTTTTGCCACACTAAACTAACACTGAAATGGTGAACTTAACCACTTCTGTCATAGTAAGCAAACCAGTTACATTACCAGACCTTGCACAAGTCTTTTATATGTTAGATTTAAGTTAAATTTAATGCTATAAAAATACTTTAGCACCACATTCTGTCACATGCAGAAACTTCATTTTGCATTATTGTGAGACCTACTGATGAAAAGTACTATATAACAGCTTGTTGTTGTTGTTATTACTATTATTCCTACTACAATCACAGTGGCATGTTGAAATAAATCAATACAATTATACTTTAAAGAAAATACTAGGGCTTGTTAAATAGTTTGCCCATCCAAACAGGAAAATTCTGCAGAATAAACTTCTGCAGGTAAAAGGTAATGCATGCTGCTTAGTAGGCTACTGAGTTGAAATCTTCTGTGTGGGCTTTGGTATATTTATTATTCTATTACAAGAAAGATTAAATATTGTTTCACCGAAGACAGAATACAGAGGTAGACCACAAATAGTGGAAAAATATTTAAACGATGAAATAAATTGATTTTAGTATGCTTTTATCGTTCGTGTAAACGCCTAAGACGGAACGCAGTAAAAAGTAAACAAGACTTAAAATGAAAATAGCATCAATCATCAATGATTCTTGTAGTGTGCGCACTGGTATATATAGTCTATTTTTACACACATGCACGCACACACATCCATACACTCACTAATAATATCAAAAATTTTTGTTTTGTATTTGTATTTTATTATCTGTCTTACTGGTCTTCTTAACAATACTATTTTATAGAATGGGTCTCATACTTTTTGTACCTTAGATCACATATTAATGGAGAAACAATGAGAGTCCTGTGGCACCTCATAGACCAGTTATGGCCAAACTGCAGCTCAGGAGCCACATGTGGCTCTTGAATGAAAAAGCGTGGCTCACTGAAGAACGTCAGCAAATCGATTTACTAGGTAAAAGTATATGGCTACGTGCCTCAGTGCAGCTCTTGAAGGTTTAATAATCAACTTGTCTGGCTCTTGAGTTCCACAAGTTTGGCCACCCCTTTTATAGATTAACAGATTTCTTTGGGCAGAGGCTTAGTCAGATGCATGATGAAGTGGGATGGAACCCACAAAAGCTTATGCCCAAAGAAATCTGTTAGTCTATCAGGTGCCACAGGACTCATTGTTTTTGAGGTACACAGACTAACATGGCTACCCCTCTGGATATTAATGGAGAGATTACCCTGTGAATGACCTCTTCTTGCATTCACAATCATGATACTCTTGAGGCTACAACAACAATTGCTTATCTGATCTAAATAATTTTTCCAAATATTATACAACAGTCCGTAATGAAATGTGACAGCTACTGTACAAACCAACTGGAGAGAAAGAAACGTACATCCAACCACCCATGCGGTTCAACAATCACTTAAAGGTCACAGCTTGGGAAGAAGAAGAGGTTACTTGCCTGTAACCGGTGTTCTTCGAGAGGTGTGCTCCTGGCCATTCCTTAGTAGGTGTCTGCACGCCCCGTGCACGGCACGCCGGAAATTTTTCCCCTAGAGTACCCGTAGGGTCGGCTGTGGCGCCCCCTGGAGTGGCGCCGCCGCCACTGCCTATATAGCCACGAGCCGACCCGCCCCTCCTCAGTTCCTTCTACCCTACTGTCTGAGGGGAGGTGGGAGGGATTGGGAATGGCCAGGAGCACACCTCTCGAAGAACACCGGTTACAGGCAAGTAACCTCTTCTTCTTCTTCGAGTGCTGCTCCTGTCCATTCCTTAGTAGGTGAATAACAAGCCATACCTCGGAGGTGGGAGACATCACAAGGAAATGGACTGAAGCACCGCTCTGCCCACCGCAGCGTCCTGCTGAGCTTGCTGGGTGACGGCATAGTGCTGCGAGAACGTATGCGGGGTGGACCACGTTGCCGCCCGGCAGATGTCGGCAATCGGGACCCCGGCGAGGAAGGCAGTGGAAGCCGCCTGCGCCCGAGTGGAGTGCGCCGTTACCCGCGGTAGGTGCCTGCCGCCCAGTTTGTAGCATTCTTTAATGCAGGCCACAATCCAGGAGGCGATGCGTTGTGAGGACACCGGTTGGCCTTTTTTATTGTCCGCCACAGTGACGAAGAGCTGGGGGGGTCTTTCGGAAAGGCCTAGTCCGTTCTATGTAGAAAGCAAGCGCCCGGCGCACATCTAGGGAGTGGAGACGCCGCTCCTCCTCTGACGCATGGGGTTTCGGGTAGAAAACCGGTAAGGAGATGTCCTGATTTAGATGAAAGGGCGACACCACCTTAGGCCTGAAGGAAGGGTGCGGGCGAAGCTGTACTTTGTCCTTAAAAAACTGCGTATACGGCGGATCAGCCACCAAAGCACGCAGTTCGGACACCCGCCTGGCTGATGTGACAGCCACCAAGAAGGCAACCTTCCATGACAAATACAGAAGGGAGCAGGTCGCCAGTGGTTCAAAGGGGGCCCCAGTGAGTTTAACAAGGACTGTATTCAGGTCCCATTGGGCTGTGGGTGCCTTAATAGTTGGGTACAGCTTAGAAAGACCCACCAGGAAACGCTTAACCAGGGGAACCGTGAACAAGGAGGCACCCCCGGGGGCGCTGCGAAAGGCCGCAATCGCCGCTAGGTGTACCCTCAAGGAGGACAACGCCAGACCCTCTGACTTCAAATGCCACAAGTAGTCCAGGAGGCGGTGAACCAAAACCAGCTCCGGGTCCTCTCCTTGCTCCGAAGCCCAGCGCGCAAACCGGAGCCACTTTGCAACGTACGTGGACCTTGTGGTGGGCTTCCTGCTACCACACAATACTGTCCGCACCGGGGAGGAGCATAGCAGCTCAGCACCCGTCAGCCACGGAGGCACCACGCGTGGAGATGCAGGGCCTCCAGGTTGGGATGAAGCAGGCTCCCACCGTCCTGGGACAATAAGTCCGGTCTGAGCGGAAGCGGAATCGGCCGGCGCTGGGACCACCGCACCAGGGTCGTAAACCAATGTTGCCTGGGCCAGGCGGGAGCGACCAAGACGACCAGCACCTTGTCCGTCTTCAGTTTGTACAGCACCTTGGCCACCAGTGGGGTCGGGGGAAAAGCGTACAGGAGACCCCGGCCGCCCCAGTGGATCTCGAAGGCGTCCCCTATGGAGCCGGGGCTGCGACCCCGAAAGGAGCAGAAACTCCGGCACTTTGTGTTGACCCGAGAGGCGAAAAGATCCAGAAGGGGATAACCCCACCTCCGGAAGATCGAATCTGTCACCTCCGGGTGAAGGGACCACTCGTGCGTGAGAAACCTCCGGCTGAGGTTGTCCGCTAAGCAGTTCCGGAGGCCGGGAATATACGACGCCACCGGTCGGATCTCGTGGCGAATGCAAAACTCCCAGAGCCGCATGGCCTCCCGACAAAGGAGGGGTGAGCGAGTACCACCTTGTTTGTTTATGTAGTACATTGCAGTGGTATTGTCGGTATGAACCGATACCGACCGACCCCGGAGTTGGTCCTGAAATACCCGGCAAGCAAGCCGGATCGCCCTCAGCTCCTTTACATTGATGTGTAGGGGCAAGTCTGCTGTTCCCCACATGCCCTGAGTTCGGAGAGCTCCGAGATGAGCGCCCCAGCCGACATCGGATGCATCCGTAGTCAGGCGCAGGGAAGGCTGGGGGGAACGGAACGGGACTCCGGAGCACAAGTTGGGGGTACGCGTCCACCAACTCAGGGACTCGAGCACCACCGGCGGCACGGATAGCATGGCGTCCAGATTGTCCCGCCCCGGGCAGAACACTGTCGCAAGCCACAACTGGAAGGGCCGCATTCGCAGACGGGCGAAGGGAACCACAAACGTGCAAGCGGCCATGAGACCCAATATGCGAAGGCACTCGCGGGCCGATACCCGAGGAAACCGCACCAGCAAGTCTATTGTCTGCTTTATCGTCTGGAAGCGGCCGGCTGGGAGGCTTGCCCGCACTGATGTGGAATCGAGGACCGCCCCTATGAACTCTATCCGTTGGGCAGGAGATAGAGTTGACTTTTGAACATTTATTAGCAGGCCCAAGCGAGTGAACAGGGACCGGGTCACGCTTAGGTGGGCGAGGACCTCCTGCCGCGATCTCCCCACGATCAACCAGTCGTCGAGGTATGGGAAGAACGCGACTCCTTGCTTTCGGAGGTGAGCCGCCACGACCGCTAGGCACTTTTGTGAAGACTCTCGGAGCGGCGGAGAGTCCGAAGGGGAGGACGGTGAACTGTAGGTGGGCATGCCCCACCACGAAACGCAGAAACTTCCTGTGTCGCAGATGAATCGCGATGTGGAAGTACGCGTCTTGTAAATCGAGGGCGGCGTACCAATCGCCCGGATCCAGAGAGGGAACAATGGAGGCGAGGGAGACCATCCTGAACCGGATTTTGCGCAGGAACCGGTTGAGCCGGTGCAAGTCCAGTATGGGCCTCAGGCCCCCTTTGGCCTTGGGGACAAGGAAGTAACGGGAATAAAACCCCTTGCCCCTGCAGGACGGTGGGACTTCTTCGACTGCTCCTTTTTGGAGCAGGACCCGCACTTCCTCTTGTAGGGCGAGCCGGTGGGCCTGGTCCCGCAGGGCACCACGAGGCATAGGAGGGGCCGAGGGGGGTAATGAAGAAAATTGGAGGGAGTAGCCCTCCTGAACCGTCCTGAGAACCCAGCGGTCTTTCGTAATCAGGCGCCAACGGGGCGCATAATGGGACAGTCTGTTGTAAAAAATAAGGGTGTTTGGATCCTGGGTGATTGGTACGTCTCCCCCGAGCTGACATTCAAAAGGTCTTCTTTGCACCCCCCGATGGGCGCGAGGGACCTTGTCCACTAGGGTGACGGCTAGCCGGCCGACGTGGCCCTCTACCCCTTCGCCGGTCCTCGCCCTGGCGGCGGAAGTAGGGACGCGAAGGAGGAGGCGCTGGCTTAAACGGCTTCCTCTGGCTCGCCGGAGTGTGAAGACCCAAGGACTTAACCAGCGCCCGTGAATCTTTTAACGTCTGGAGACGAGTGTCAGTCTGGGGAGGAAACAGATCAGGCCCTTCAAAGGGCATGTCCTGGATGGTGTGTTGGACCTCCAGGGGCAACCCAGACGCTTGCAGCCAAGCAGAGCGCCTCATAGTCACCCCCGTAGCCATGGAGCGTGCGGCA
The DNA here is from genome assembly GCA_007922195.1 of Podocnemis expansa. Classification (NCBI taxonomy): domain Eukaryota; kingdom Metazoa; phylum Chordata; order Testudines; family Podocnemididae; genus Podocnemis; species Podocnemis expansa. The sequence goes on from ML681989.1 coordinate 47,993,010, forward strand.
GCATCGGCTGCGTCCAAAGCGGATTGCAGGAGGGCCTTAGATACCACCTTGCCCTCCTGGATGGACGCGGAGAAGGCCGCCCTGGAGTCCTGCTCCAAGTTCTCACTAAAACGCTCCATGGCGGACCAGGCGTTAAAGACATAACGGCTGAGGATAGCTTGTTGGTTTGCTATCCTCAGCTCCAACCCCCCAGTAGAGTAGACCTTGCGGCCGAACAGGTCCAGTTTTTTTTGAGTCCTTGGACTTAGGGGTGGACCCTGGTCGACCTTGCCGCTCTCGCTCATTCGCCGCCGCAACCACCAAGGAATTAGGGGTGGGATGAGAATAAAAATGTTCGTAGCCCTTAGAGGGAACAAAGTATTTGCGCTCAGCGCGTTTGGCCGTAGGGGGAATCGAGGCCGGGGTATGCCAAAGCGCCTTGGTGGTGCTATGCACAGTTTTAATAAAAGGCAAAGCCACGCGGCCTGGGGTCTCTGGGAGCAAAATGTCGACCATAGGGTCCACGTCCTCAACAATGTCCTCGGCTGGTAGGTTCAGGCCGGTTGCCACCCGACGAAGGAGCTCCTGGTGGACCCTAGAATCGTCCGGGATCGCTAGGGGCTTGGCTCCCGCCACCGCTTCATCGGGGGGCGAAGAGGAGGACTCCTCGAACTCAGGGTCCTTGGACTGTGTCCCAGAAGTTACACTACGGGCCCTCGTAGTGAAACTCTCCCTGTCCGCCTCGTCTCGCAAGGACTCAACCTCCGACAACTCCCCGGTACCGACAGGGGGAGGAGCGCCCAGCGCAGCTGATGGAGGGAGTCGAACCTGCGAGCGAGCGGAGGGCGCAGCGCCCACTCGAGATGCGTGGACGGCCCAGGGAGTCCAGAAGGGCCACTGCCAGCCGGGCCACTGAGGGGGCGGAACCGCCGGCGCCGACTGAGGAACAGGACCTGCAACCTGTTGGGGGCGGTCCGGCACCGACTCTGGCGCTGAACTTGAAGAGGAGTGCGGGGACCATGGCGGTGCCGCCGACGGTACTGGGGACCGGTGCCGGCTCTCTCGTGGACGGCGAAGTGGAGACTCTCGGTGCCGCTGGGGGGATCGGATAGGAGGAGCTCCCGCCGCTGCGACGACCGGTGCCGGTGCCGGTGAGCGGTGCCGGTGCCGGTGAGCAGTGCCGGTGCTCCCGGGGCGGTGCCGGACTGCGGCGCCAACTCTGTAGAAGAGCCGGCTTCCCTCGGGACGGTGCCGGACGCGGTGCCGAGGTCGACGACGGTACCGACAGGGCCGAAGGTGCCGCGAGCGCCTGCGCTGCGGCGAAAGCCTCCGGCGTGGTCAGCAGGGCCAAGGCCTCCTCCAAAATGTCTCGAGTCGGCGAGGAAGTGGAACCCGGGCTAAAACGTGCCTCTGAAGGGTCACGAGACGACGCTGGGGATACAGAGACCGGCTGGCCAGCGCGGCTCTGGCCGTCTCCCTGCCGCACCGGGGCACGGTGCAGGGACGTCTCCTCCAGGCGCTTCCTCTTAGTCGGCACCGGGGAGGAGAAACGGCGCTGAGGCGCTGCTGCCGTCTTAGTGCGGCCCGGCTTCGGTGCCGCAGACGGTGCCGAGGAGGCCGGTGCACTGCGCACCGACGGTGCCGTGCTGGACCCCGAATCGCCGGGGACCGGCCGAAGAGCCTCCTCCATGAGGTGCAGCTTCAGGCGTTGTACCCTGTCCTTTTGGGTCCTTGGCTTGAAGCCACGACAGATTTTACACCTCTCGGTGAGATGAGCCTCGCCCAAGCACAAAAGGCAATCACCATGCGGATCGTCCATGGGCATGGGCTTCTTGCAACGTCCGCAAGTTTTAAAGCCCGGCATGGCCCGACCCCGAGCCCGGGGCGGGCGAAGTATCCAACACGAACAACTAACAACTAACTAACTAACACTAACTAGCTATAAACAACAAGAGATTCGGGTACTCCGAATAACGCGGCCACGTGCAATGCAGCACGAAGCCAGGGAACGTTCCAACGACCGACAGGGCGGTAAGAAGGAACTGAGGAGGGGCGGGTCGGCTCGTGGCTATATAGGCAGTGGCGGCGGCGCCACTCCAGGGGGCGCCACAGCCGACCCTACGGGTACTCTAGGGGAAAAACTTCCGGCGTGCCGTGCACGGGGCGTGCAGACACCTACTAAGGAATGGACAGGAGCAGCACTCGAAGAAGAACTGCCTTATATTATTTGTAAATATCATTAAAATATTCCTCCCTTCACTTTATTTTAGCTTACTTTAGCAAGAATAATACTGACATTGTTGGGATAAAAATTGGTTATTCTATACAGGTACTCGTTATGTATGTTTAATTTTACTTCTCGGTGTTAATATGGGAGGTGAATAGTTGGTGCTGCTTCTCCTCAGCACTAGGGTAAGAAAGTTAAGCAGCCACGCAGTCTGACAGGCAGGTTGCCGGTCTTTGAAATCTGCCTGGCAACAGGAGATCTGCCCAGCAGCAGAACAATATGGCTGCCCCCATGCAAGTGGCAGCTCCAGAATGTTCATCCATATAGATTGATGAGGGAGACTGTGGCGCGAAAAGGGGCATGTTGGATTGGGCACGAAAAAGGAAGCGCCATGATTGGACAGAGGGATGGCTTTTAAGCAAGAATCTCTGAGGAGAGGGAGCTCCCTGTGCAGCTGCTGTCCTGAGGTGTGTGTGTGTGGAAGCCTGCATCAGTGCCTCCTCCTGATTTTTGAAGAGGAACAAGGAGAGCCTTGGGACCTCCTGAACTGGCATGAGGAACTGAATTTCTGGTCCGGGAGAATCAGAGATTCAGACTGGGAGCGGAGGTCCCTAGTAGGCTCAGAAGAGGACGGGTGCATCTGGAAGTCCCTGAAGATCTGGAGCCAGGGACCCAGCTCCAGTTAAAAGGACTTTGCATAAGGGTGAATGGACAGTTGTTCCAGGACAGGCCAGAAGGGGCCCAGAAGTCGCCGAGCCAATCCTGGACCGTGGTGAACTGCGAGGGACCAGGCCCACAGACTATTGAGGCCTACGCCATCTAGTGAAGCAAAATTGTGAGGGTGGCGGGTGCCAGGAGAGGCCGGGGCATATGGTGATCCACAGTGAATTTACCTGACTTAGGGGTCCCAGGGAACCTTGGACACGGGACCAGAGGGTGTTGGGCTGCTGAGGAAGCTTAATACTTGATAAGGATATTTAGAGTGTTAAGTGGTTCAATAGTGTGTGATAAGTTTTCTTTACTATTTTTTTTTCCTCCTGGTTTCTCTGTCTTCTCCTCCTATTCCCTGAATAAATAGTGTTTGGTTAAGAACACTGCTGTCTCATGATTCTGTGAGTCCGTGTCAGAGCAGCACAGGTTGAGACGCCTGCGGCGAGGGGGACCTGTAGAAAAGGAGGTCTAAGATCCATCTTCCTCAAGAGTTTTCCTTTAACAACGTGATCTTTCCTAAAAATCAAACTCTGCTAATCCAATCATTCACCAGTTCAGCATTCATTCAAATTCTCTCTCTGTTAATCTATTGTCCTCTCTCAGTCTAAAAATACAAGGGATAGAGCCATAAAATAACATTTTTCTCAGAATGACAAGCAAATGAAAAAAACCTTTCATGATTTTTATTGTAGTCTTGGTCTTATTCTTGTACTGTCATTGTTCATTAGTGTAGACACAAATACATTGAGAGATTGTCTTTTAAACCTGCCTTTCCAAGACAAAGTTGTAGACCTCTATTTTGTGATTTTCTATTATTTGAATTTTAACAAGGAATAGGGCTCATAAAAGTAAATTAGATGGCTCAGAAGGAGGAAAAAAGTCTATAAAGTAAATATAGATTCATGTCCCTAAACTATATGCAGAATGTTTAACGCTCTGGAATGCAATGTGATGTGAATATCAGTTCACTGAGAACTAGACAGAGACCAAAAATTTATTTCACACAATCCAAAATATGTGGAAAGCAAAAATATCTAATGTCTGAGGAGTAAGATACTGAATATGCTGCAGAAACATTCTTTGGCTTCTCTGAAAAATACATACTTTCCAAGATCATTTTCCTAGAAATGTTCCATGTATTGAGAGAAAGTACCAGCTTAATATTTTGCTCTGCTTGGATGACTGCAAAGAAAAAATCCCCCACAGATTTCTGTTGTATTTCACAGCAAGTAGATGAATAGCTAAAAAAAAATTCCATGACCTGGGCAAGCATTCAGACACTAACCTAGAGTGAGATGAACGCCCAAAACCAGAGTCCGTCAGCCTCACAAAAGAACGCTACAATTTGAATTCTCTCTTATACTTTCCCAAAGAAAAGGCCTCAGATACCCTATCTTTTGAAACTTTATACATACAGAAGAAACACTTCAAGCAACTCCCCCTTTCTAGATTTCCTGAAGCGTCCAGACTGCCACACTCTTAGTTCTCTGAGCTTCAATGGGTTTTTTTCCATTGGCACAATCCTAGAACCTGTAGGCACTAGGTAGTTAAGGATAGAGAAAGGTACTTCAATCTATGTAACTCCAGAATTGAAAGGGGGGGAGCACTTTACAGTTTTATTTCTGTTTTCACCAGAGTTGGCTGTCTGAGCATATTAGCTCTTTAAATATGTTTCAGCAAAAAAAATGTGATGATCCACAGTAAGAAAAGGACTTAAATACATCTCTTGAAATAGAGTGTTGAACAAACATTGACTTTAACAAACATCCATAAAAATTGACAAATTCAGAAAAATACTTACTTGCACAGAAACTTACGGTGATACTAGTGTTTTGTCCTGGATCAAGAACCCCAGCACACACACTAAATTTAAAAATGCCATCTTCTATGGCTTTTCCCGCACTGTCAAGATCTAATTTCCATGTCACCTGTTGCCTTGAAGTATTCTTCAGGTCAAATGTCTAAACAATTGTAGAGAAACAAGGATGCAAGGTGACAGAATGGAGTAAACATTGTTATTTTTCCCACTCTGTTTAATATTAATCTTCTTCTATTGAAAAAAGTAAAGTTACTAATGCCTAGTCTACTTTTTATCTACAAATAAGAAACAAATTGACACAGAATTCAACAGAGCACACTAGAGAGCAATGGAGATGTAGATTATATCTGTAAAGCAAAAAATAAGGATGCCTCTTTAGTTTACAGACAGCACACTTATCAGCCACTCACCATTCACAAAGAACAATGTTTTCTACTCAGAAAGGAAAAACATTTTCTTAATTCATAGATATGACACTGATATCTTTAGTTAATAAAAATAACCTGGAGTAATAGTAAATTGGCTATCGATCTTGTGCTAGTGTGTGATAAGTAGATTAATTGCTTTTATGATGGCAGTGGTGGTGAGGCAAATGCAAATAGGAGAACTTCTGCTGGTATTAGTCAAATGTTGCAAAAATTGAATACACTACCTGACAGTCCTGAAATTACAGTTCTCAAAATATGATACATACATAGATCCTTCTGATAAATTTGCTGAGATTGCAAAAATTAAGAACAGGTTTTAGAAACCCACCACCTTTCTCTCTCTCTCTCTCTCTCTCACTCACACACACACACACACACACACACACACACACCCCCCGGAATGACAAAATAGCAAGAATAAAAACCATTCCCCTAGTAAAGTGGCTCAGGTATCAGCTACGTTGTCCCCAAGTGTTGGGTTGTGATTTTATCCCTTAAAAAGTCTCATGAGACTATATAAAAAGATTTTATAAAAAGAGCAGGGATACACTGAATGAAAGGTGTATCCCTCACATATAAATTTCAGCACACATCCAGGTCCATAGCCAAAACCTCATCAGAAGAAACTGGGCAAGTAATCTCCAGAAGCAAAGGGATGTAAAAATGGAAGAGCGTTCAAATATACTGGCATCTGTTTGTCCACTGAAGTCCCAACATCATTACATCAGAGTAAAAAGAAGCCTATGTTACAAAGGAATAGAAAATAAGCTTACTTCCTAAGTTGACTCCCTTTAAAACATTAAACAAATGAGGCGTCCTGTGGCACCTTAAAAGCTACTAAATTTATTTGGGCATGGGCTTTCATGGGCTAAAACCCCCTTCATCAGATGCATCTGACAAAGTGGGTTCTAAAACACAAAAGCTTACAGCCAAATCAATTGATTAGCCTTTTGGGTGCCACAGAACTCCTCATTTGTTCTGCTGAAATGGACTAACATGGCTAACCCTCTGAAACTTGCCACCATGCAAGGCTTAAAATGATAGGCATTTTGAAACTACCTGTTCTTACACCAGGGGCTTCACTGGCACTGGCCTCATGGGGCTCAAGCCCCGAATGTCCATGCCTCAGCTTCTTGCCTCTTTTTCCGGGCCAGGGTCACTCTTGGCTTACATTAAGATTTGCTATATAATTTTGTCACCTGAGTGCTGCTTTTCATATCTGAATGACAGCATTCTCATTCTAAAGCTAGACTACAAAACCCTAAAAATACAATCCAAAGAACTAGTCTCTTTTTATGGCCTCAAGTGATCTTTTGCTTTAACAAAGGAAAGGCCAGATCCCTTCAAAAGGCAATTCCAGCACTTCTGTCTCAAGTCTCTGAGTGGTCACAACAGATTCTAGAGAATGAGACAGAATTTCATATGCATTATAGGCAGCTCATAATGGAGGTCTGGCTAAGTCTTGACCCTTATGAACCATTAGTCCTCCTAGTCTGCCTTCAAGGGTATGCCTGTGTTGCAGTTGGGAGTGTGCTTCCCAGCTGGGGTCAACAGACACATGCCTCCTCTGCCTGAGCCATCTGAGCATGATTCAGGTGACTAGCCCAAGAACTGTCAAATCTATCTCCAGGTATATTGCTATTTTTAGCATACTAGTTCAAGCAGAGCTAGTGCTTTTTCTGTCCAAGCACACCTCCAGCTGCAGGGTAAATGTCACCTTACAGGCAAGCTATAAGAACTAACATTCATGAGGGTCAAGATTTATCCAGACATTTATTATGATCTGCCTAAGCCTACTCGACAGATTAAAACCAATCCACACTGTTATCTTCTGGAATGCCATGCTGTCACCAATAAGAGAGAGCAGTGATCAAGGAGACAGCTGGTGAAATGGACAGGATTCCTTTATCTTCTTTATTTAAGAAATACCATCCTTTACACAGTGATGTTCAGGGAATACGCTTGAAGACAAAGCCTTCCCAAGTATCTTTAATAGATAATTAAGGAGAATGTAGCTCATCTTTTTCATGATTTCAGAGGGACACTCAAGAGGATTCTTGAGGAAATGTTAACTTGAATAGGTATTGGGGTACATATACTATATACTGTACTATAAAGTGACTATGTAGGCTCTAATCTCTAGCATCCTTGTTTCCCCTGACCCAGAGCTGGGAAAATTTAAAGGTGAAGAACTGATCTTGAACAAAGAGAAAATATTATCACTTCTTCTATACATTTAAAGAATCTTGTGTGTTGGTCATATCAGATATTTTATTGTCGCATGAAGAACATAAACTGTGAATGTTTTTCCGAATCCACAACAACAGGATCCTAAAAATACTAATTACAAAAAACTAAGAAATAGCTACTGAAAAGAAAAATCTAAAATAACTACTGATTTAATAAAAATGTCAAGAAAAATGTTAATTATGCAATGATGGATGAGGAAAATAATTCCAATACCAGTTACCAACAGAAAGAGAGGAAATGAAGAAAATAAAAGGGAAACAAACTTCTTAAACCATTGGGACTTTTTTGATCTGTAGATTCAGAACTTCAATAGCCAGAAGGGGCCTCTACAATTATCTAGTTCTGCTCTCCTGTTACCATGAGCCATAGATCTTCCCCAAAATAATAAGTGGGAGTATACCAACCAATGCCCATCAGTACTAGCATGATGCTAGGAATTGTGAACCACAACATACAGTTGAGGGATCCATACAGCCAATTTCATAAAGAAAAACCTCACGCTTCTAAAATTAAGAGCATATTATGAATTATTAACAGTTTGCATAAAATACACTGCAGCTACAATCTCAGACATGATCACACTACAAATCACTGCTGGACATCTTTGGAAGACAACTACCCCTCGCACTGCGGCAGTCAGATTCTCATGGTATGCACAATTTAGTTCATGAAATGGAAGGTAATATCAAGTCTAAGTCAGAAACTGAGCAAAAGCCATAATGTTCAGAGATTAACATGAAACTCACAGTACAATAGAATAATGATAAAAATACTTGAAAATCCATAAATACATATATTAGAAAAAATTATGTGTTTGTTTAAATTGCACTCTGTATTCTTAATTTGCACCTCTTTTGAAGTTAATGTAAAGTAAAAAATGATTAAATAAAGAATACTCATGAACAAACATGTACCTTAGTGCTCTGGCTTTCATCAGCAATACCTAAATGTATATTTCTTGACTGAAATACCAGTTCTGAAGTGGAGAACTGAAGTGGTGGTTGCAGTACTGTAGGAGAAAATCAAAGAAATTTATGGTACATCTTGGAAAATATTTCTGCAACTTTTTTCATTAAAGCATTATTTCCACTTTACACATTCTTAAGATCTGTGTGGCTCAAAAGCTTCTCTCCCTTACCAACAGAAGTTGTTCCAGTAAAATATAGTTCCTCACCCATCTTGTCTCACCAATTTCCTGGGACCAACAACATTCTTAACCTGACAGATTTTCCCTTTCTTTTAAAATCTCCCTTTCCCTTCACTGCCTACAAATTGCAAGCACAATTAGTATCATGTAAATGTCTACCTGATTATGACACCATAGAGGGACTCGCATCTAAGTGACACTAATTTTGCACCCATCAAAATGTCAGTTGCCCAGAGGAAGCCAAGTTTAGGTCAGGCTAAAAAAATCAGACTCATAATATCTGTCCTTTATACCATGGATGTTATAAAAAACAGAACAGTATGTTCTCCCGATTTGAGATGAATGAAAAAGGGAATCAGATTTGGTCCTTTGTGGACCATCAGAAGCACATTAGAGATCTAGGAACACAAACAAGGAGTCTGGTGGCACTCTTAAAGACTAACAAATGTATCACATGAGCTATCGTGAGAGAAAATCCCACTTCATCAGACGCTTTAAAGATGGGGTACTTACAGAACAAGAGGAAAATAAATGTTGGGAAGTGTAAGTCATAGGATGAGGTTACACTGTAACAGCAAATCAAAGCAGTTGTAAAGATTCAAACATTGGGGAACAGTGAATAGAGGAAGGTGAGGTCAAATCACCTGTTGTAATGGAAAAGGAATCCACAGTCCCTATGCAGTCCTGACTTCACTAGTCACTAATTGAAAAAAATCTTTTTGAATAGTGAACTGGAGTTCCTCTGATCCCATCTATTTTAGTTATCACTAAATATTAACTTTCAGTAATGATAGAACATTCAAGTGTATTTCTTCATTTTTTTCTAAATGGCTACTAAAAGTTTCATACACCTATAATTAGCTCCTTTACTTTTGTAATTTTTCTTAAATTTATTTAAATTTGTGATACTTTAGATAGATTTTGGTATTCCAAAAAATAAGTATAGATTTATCACAATGGAATCACCTTTCATTCAATACAGTAATTGATCTTCTCCAGTGCTAACGTAAAGAAGGCGAAAGATGTGATTTATAATCGAGCATTAAATGAATGGTGAGAATTCTGATGAAATTAAATACAGAGTTGCCCCAAGATTCTTGGATCATCTTCTCTACTAGGCCAAGCTATTGTAAAGGAAGCCAGGCTGAGCAAAATTTGCAACTACCTTTCACAGTACGCTTAATTAGAACACTTATTTCCTTCTACGAAAACCAATCCCCAACTGCATTTCTCATTTTATGTTGAACCAAAACTAAATTTTCTCTCTCTAAAATGAATAGCTGGGACATCTCCTTAAACAAAGATATATAATCTCTACAAAACAGAGTCATTCTTGAATGGGAACCTAGCCTATTCAACTCCATACAGATGCTTTGCCATGGTCACACCCATCTAGAGTAGCATACTGTGCCAATTATAAGGTGATGTCAAAAGCACAGCCTAGAAGCTGATAGATTGCTACTTTCGCCTTCTGGGTACTATCCTGGAATAAGAGGCACTGAAAAAATCCTCAACTGTCTGTGAAAACGACTAAGTTTGGAGAGTCTTTCCATGATGAGACCACTGAGCCTTCACCAGAGCCAAAACAGGATTTGCAATGCTGCTCAACTTATTATACTGTTGCCAGAGGGTGGTTAATACATAATATGACATGGCAAAGTAAAGCAGCCACCTACCCCCTGTTGGGCACATAGGAATCTCAGAGAAAAACTGCCTTCACAAGCAGTCAGAAGTTAACACAACATCAAAAAAAAAAGGAGCTGTGGGTTTTTTATTTTTGTTTGGATTATTTTTTTAAAGACATAATGAATACTATATTCTTTTCATTCGTCTCTGGTTTCCAAGCCTTTATGGTGCACTCACTCCATTTTTCTTTCAAGCCTTTCTAAACAAGTATGAAAAAATTGTTAAACTAACCAAACAACCAACCAAAACATTACTGAGTGCATCCTCTCCTTCCTCTTGGCTAACTGAGGTCGAAATAAGCCCCTGGAGATTGTGACTGTTTTTCAGCTTAGTTGTTTTACTTTGTGTTGAATATGTCCTTTGATATAAACAATAAACTGAACCCTGAATAAAGGTTCTTGAAGCACTTGACTGTTGAGTTTGCTTTTTCTTCCCTGGCTGCTGCAAACAGCCCACCACCTCCACGTGATTTCTAGTATCAATTTTAAAACATCCACAGGACACTGAAATTGTACTAGCTACACACAAGTTCAAAAAACTGCATGACTGCAGATAGAATGGCTTTGCTCTCAGTGTGAGCAGTTCTGAGAACACACACACAGTAGGATGTCATCAGCTTCTGACATATGTGCCAAATGAACTAATTTTGCTGCTAGGACTGTCATAGGTTCTCAAATCATCTTCTAGGAACTTTTAATGCCAGTCAATGCCCCAAGTAACATTCACATTACACACACACACACACACACACACACACACACACACACACACACACACACTCTTTTTTTTTAGTTCACATGTAGAAAATACATGGTCCCTACCAACAGAAAATAGAATTTGTAAAATCAGGTTCTTAGATCTCAAAAAATGTTTGTGTTACATTGTTTTTCAATGTGACATCTGAAAATATCTAATCATTCATTAACAAGTGTCATTTCTAAGGTGATGGAGTAAAACTATTCAGTTCTTCTTTCACAATACCAAAACTTGACATGCTATTTGGCTGCAATAAATGAGAATGGTTGAGTAGCACACTCATTACTCAGAATATTTATTCAGTATTTCCCCCCCAAAAAAGGATACAATTAAATAGCCATACGCCTAGAAGAAACTATAGCCTAATTTATAAGATTTTGTTTTTTAGAACATTCCTTTGGCTTTCAAATATTTGGATTGCGGCAACTGACCATCCTTTCAGACACTTATTAGTGACCTTTATTCTGAAATTGAACACCATTCTGTACACATCCACGGACATTTCCTAAATATACATAGTAATTTTGAAAAAAGTTGCAATTTATTCTGTGTGATAGCTATTATTTTTTACAGTTAGTTTTTGGGATTAGCAGGTATGTAGGAGAAAATTAGAAGCCTTCAAACAGCTAAGATTTAATTTCAAACAAGTAATTTTATATTTGGAAGTGGTTGTTTAATTGATTATGTTGATTACTGATTAAGTCATAATATATGTTACCTACAATATCTTGTATTCATTAAAATAATATAACTGCTTATTGACAGTGAAACTTTATTTTGAACTCACAATATAAAACAATCTTTTTTCAAAGAGATATTCCATGCTTCTATATATGAAAGGAAGAAGGTAAAGCTGTACTGTTTTATAAGAAAGTGTTATTTATTAATGACAGCTATACATTCCACTGCTCCACAGGAAATAGCAGAAACAAAAGATGAACATTTTGTTTCCTTTCAGGGCCCATAGAAACTCACTTCTGCACTATCAATTTGCACTTTGTTACACAGTATTTTTTCTTTATAAAGAGACTCTTCTAAAAATAATTTCACATTTAAACCCATACTTGGATTTAGTTTAAATTTGGTTCAAACAAACATATATGAATACATTCTCCAGAAATTGACTTCTACCATAGGGACTGAACTACTGAAGAGAAGAATGCTTAAGGACAAATATTTTGTGAAGGATAGATCTTAGGTTTGGGCCCTATAGTGTTAAGGAACAACAGCTTTATTTCCTTTCCCAGAAGTCTGCCCTGTTCCTTAAAGAAAATAAGGAGTCCTGTGGCGCTTAACAGCTAACAAATTTATTTACTGCATGAGCTTTTGCAGGAGAAAATCCCACCTTGTCAAATGCTTTGAAGATGAGGGAACTTACAGAATGGGAGGAAATAAAGGCAGGGAAGTGTAAGTCATGGGAACAGGTCACACTGTACCAGCCCTGTTCCTGGTGTTCTTATATAATGGAGTTGAGAGCTTAGTCTCCTCCACTACTCCAAGTAATATAACAGCATGTGGACACCATCTAAGGAGAGAAGACTAAGAAAATGACAAATGCACTAAAGCCTCATTCTCTGGTAGTCAATACATAAACTAAAACACTGAGGAGAGTAATAGTAGACATTCTCAGGTAGTAAGTATTGTGTGTAGACAAGCATGAAGGAAAGGGCCAGACAGACATGTGAAAAATACAAAAAACCCCACCTACCTACAAGATGCCAGTTTGATATTAGAGGCAAAATATCTCGGAATCTGGGCACTGACTTGACTTTTAAAAGCAGGAGAAAAAAATTTCCTTATTCTTCCTTACAGGAGAATATGAACAGAACACCCAGCATTTCTGTGCAGGTTGGATTACAATGATTTAGACTTAGTGGCCATTACTAATTTTTACAGAGCCTCAGAGAAAAAAATATAGTGAGAAACATGCTGTTTTCCTACACTGCCTACTAAATACTCCAGGCATGGTGGGGCCAGTACCAACTTTGGTGCTATCGGAGAGTAGGAAGAAAATAAATTGGGTTCTGGGTTAACTAGATTAAGATTAGATAGATTAGAAGGGTTAGATAGAGAGATAGAGAGATTAGAAAGAGAGAGAAACCTCTAACTAGAAGTATATTTTCTTCCAGTGCTTAGATACTGAATATACCAACAATGAACAAAGCAACAAGGTGAAATTTAATATAGCCAAGGGCAAACTACTACACTTAGGAAGAAAAGAAAAAGAAAAATCAAAACACACAACTACAAGATGAAGAATAATTGGCAAGGTGGTAGTACTGCTGAAAATGATCAGGAGGTTACAGTAGATCACAAACTGAACATAAGCCAGCTATGTGATGGTGTTGCTAAAAAGGTTAACATTGCTTTGGGGTGTAATACCAGAAGTATGTAAGACTTTGTCCTGCTCTACTCAGCACTGGTGAGGCCTCAGCTGGAATTCTGTGTTCAGTTCTGGGCAACCCACTTCAGGAAAGATGTAAATAAACTAAAGAGTGTCTAGAGAAGGGCAACAAAAATTATAAAAATCCTAACAAGAGACTTCAGCTATGCTGAGCACTGTTATGAAGAGGACAGTGACATTAGGAAAACTTTAACTATAAGGATTGTTAAGCACTGGAATAAGCTTCCAAGGAGAGTTGTGGCATCCCCATCATTGGAGGTTTTTAAGAACAGATTGGACAGACACCTGTCAGGGATGGTCTATGTTTACTCAGTCCTACCTCACTACATGCAAGTGGACTTGATGACCCCTCATGGTCCCTTCCAGCCCCGTGTTTCTATGATTCTTTCATACTTAACTTTTAGAAATGATAGGGATATAGTTCCAGCTTCAAGGATATTTCAAAAGGCACATTTAAAATGGAGTAAATAGATGCAAGTACAACAGTGTTACACATCTCCCAATTATTTGATATTAGATAAATGCTATTCTGTTTGATTTTAGATAAATGCTAGTTCTATTCCTCAGTCCTTTAGCATCTAATTTTCCTTTGCCAAAGCTAGAAATCAACCCCTGAATGATCAATATAGAGAACATCATACACATAGACTTAATATTTCTAGTTTACATACCAGTTGCTTGAACTGTACATAATGGAGCAGCCATAGTCACCATTTGAGGACGAGGAACAATTATGTGTTTTACGGACCCAGAAGGAGTTGTAGCTGTAGAGTTTTGCTGTGAAAATGGAACCTCACTGAAATTTATGTTTATTGGAAGACTGAAGTCATATGCTGCCACCTAAAGGACAAAAATATAGCTGTGGTCATTTTCTCAACCGTGGAAACAGCAAGTTTATACTGTGCTATAATACCAGTATCACTGTTTTAGGAGAAATATTAAAATAATTTTTTGAGAAAATTAACTTGAGGGCCTGATCATGCAGCAGTGAATTCAATGGGAGCTTGGCTTATTGTCACATGCTGTCAGCCATCTTAATTACCTAAAGAACTACCCTTTTTTGACCCTGAAGGAAAAAAAAATAATGGAATGAAAATTATCAGAACTCTATATAGTTTAGCTCCAGATGAGGCTTTTGGCACATCTTTAGTTTAAAAGGTGTTTTGTTCCTGTTAAAATATCATAGCAGACAAAAAAAAATCTGAATTGGACTTCAGGCTAGAATGAATAGCATACAGTAAAGGTGGCTAGAGAGGGTGCTATTCAGTTCAAGAAACCCCTTTAAAGTTAGGAACTCTTCACAGAAAGAGCTCTGCCAACCACATCATTTACAAGGATCTAGTTCAAACTTTAGTGCTTTCACTGATTCTAATTATAGTACTATTGCATGGGAAGAATGGTATCCACTCTAAATCAGTCTCATACATTTAGGATTTTATAGGCTAAAACCAAAAATACTACACTCTATCCAGAGAACTGTTTGCTGGCAGCCAATCCACATAACAGAGTATTGATGCATAGGATGATTCTTTCAGAGTACACTAGTTAATAAGCAACTATGTTTTGTTCTGTCCTCTGTTTCCAAATAGAAGAGGAATCTAGTGACACTTTAAAGACTAGCAAATTTATTTATTACATGAGCTCTCATGGGAGAAAAATCTCCCTTCACCAGATGCTTGAAGACGGAGAACTACAGATGAATGAGAGGAAAATAAATGCAGGGAAGTATAAGCCATAGGATTAGGTCAAACTGTTAAAAGCAAATCAAAACAGTTGTTCAGATTCAAACAGTGGAGAACAGCATATTAGGGGGAGGTGAGGTAAAAGAAAAGCAGAATTATCTATTGTAATGGGGGGGGGAACCAAAATCCCTATTTAACCCTAAGGCAATAGTGTCAAATTTGCATACAAATTC
The DNA here is from genome assembly GCA_007922195.1 of Podocnemis expansa. Lineage (NCBI taxonomy): Eukaryota > Metazoa > Chordata > Testudines > Podocnemididae > Podocnemis > Podocnemis expansa. The sequence goes on from ML681989.1 coordinate 48,008,332, forward strand.
CAGTTCTTTAGTTTCTTTTTGAAGCTTTGATCTGTAATCAATTAGTCTAAGTATAGCTATTAACAAATCATCAATGGAGTGAGCAGGAAGACTAAAGACTTCTCCTGTTGGCTTTTGAATGTTATTTCTGATGTCATACTTGTGTCTATTTATTCCCCACACAAAGCACATTACAGTGCTTTACTCTGAAGTAACAAAAGGCATGGATAACCAAAGCAGTCAATGTGGCACTTTTACATTAACGTGCTCTAAAAGCCACAACTGGAGTCCTCAATTTGTGTGGTTCTGGTTTCGGCTAATGCTTCAGAAAGGCTACATTCTCTCAGGGGTGGCCAAACTTATGGAACTCAAGAGCCACACAAGCTGATTATTAAACCTTCGGGAGCTACACTGAAGCACACAGCCATATACTTTTGCCTACTTCAAAAGTGCTGTTTAAAATTCATTGCATACTTGAATTTTATCATAAAAAGAAGGCAAATATTGATCCTACTAATGCCAGATTCTATTAATTACTTAAGATTACCATGAAAGCTAGGCCTATACAGTAAAAACTTAGCTGTTGCTCTATGTAGAAGACTTCAGGCTAGTGGCCAGTTTTTCAGAATCTGGGCAGTAACTTGTCAATGCAGTACATAAAAGCTCTCTCCAGTGCTGATCTGTAAGTACTGCACGATGTTTTGACTTCACAAATTTCATTGTGGAACACTGTGCTTCACAGCAATAAGTTGTGCCAAAAATTTAAAGCAATCCCAACCATGCCGCCCTTCTTCCCTCCCGTCCCAACCCCCTCACGAACCCCCAGGCCCTGGCTCTGGCTCCCCTGGGCTGACCCCCCCCCAGGACCCCCTTACCTGGCCACTCCAGTGGCTAGGTACAGGCTGGGCCTCCCTCTCCCCACCACCATGTTCTGCACATGCTCAGAGCAGGAGATTTAAAACTTGTAGGCCGGGGCTGTATTTCTAAATTGATTTGCTGGCATTCTTTCACAAGCCTCACTTTTTCATTCAAGGGCTTCATGCAGCTCCCATGCCGCAGTTTGGCCACACCTGCTCAAGATCTATGCACTTCTTAAAGCCATTTAAAGCTAGTTCTAGTGAAGATTTTAAGATGTTATTATGGACTTTATAACTTCTCCAAAGATTCATACATTAAACTTGGTTTCCATGTCCAAAGTAACGACTGGTACGTGCGTGTTTTGGGATACAAAAGAGAAGTTGCCTCAATCCCAATAATTCTGAAAGTTCCTCAGCTCTATAAGAGAGTTTATGAACAACTGTGACAATGAGAGAAGACTCCAGATCTTATTATTTCCAGTGTTCTTGCAGGATGTGTGCGTTCCATACAAATTCATGCAGGAATCAGAAACTCTCTTGCCTGAGTACAATAACTCAGATGCGTGTATGGCATGTGGGGGCAGGGGGGGATTTTATCTGTTTTTGCTAAGCAGCAGAGAGTGCACTTTAGGTGGATTTTCATTCAAATCACTGATGACTCATAATGTTGTTTCAAATCTCACAATGAGTAATATCTAAAATATAAGGCTACACATCTTAAACCCTATAAAAGATAATAGATACTGTCTCACTAAGGTCTTTCGAATAAAGACCTTCTGATGCTGCAAATATATTTTTAATATGTGTGAGCATTTGAGTGTGGGGAAGAGTGAGAGAGAGTTTATACGGATATAAAACAAAACATTTGAAGGTTAGAAACCTAGAAACCTTATCTCTCACCCTTCTGGTTATGCATATCAAGCAGTCTCTAACACCATGATAAATGGAGTTAATGTTTCTACATTTACTACACAGTAGATAGTGAGCTGAGGAAGAAAAAAAAGCAAACTATATTTTATCCTCACTGTTCAATCAGTGTTTAATGAACTACACACCATCCAACCTTTGTAACTAAAGAGACAGAGCACTCCAAAGGTCTTGTTTCACTTCCTGCACGTAATCCATCCTATCCACTGAGGACCCAGTTTTTGTCTCAGTAATGCAGGTGTGAACTCGGAGCAAATCCATTAATTTACTTGGATTTATAGTAAATGCATAATGCATTATAAAGCTCAGACCTTCTTGTCTTATTCACTATATACCCCTGTACCATTAGCAGTGCAATATCTAACTTCCACAATGAATGAAGCAGGGACCCTGCAGAAAAAATAAAATGACAATCTTACTTTAAGACAATATTATAATACCTGTGGAAAAGGAAACAGAATTAAGCTTCTATTTCCTTACTTTTTAGAGCATCACTTTAAAACCTCAATCATCTTTTAACATGATTTGTTTATGGAATTTCCTAGGCTTTGTTTTTTCACTTCCAAATATAATTCATGATGAGGCACTGCTTGCTATTATCCAGCAAATCATCTTGCATTTTCTGTACATTAAGGACAAACTATAAAGATGCATTTCACTGAAGTTATTACTGTGATAGGTTTGAAGATGCTCCATAATAATTTGAGAATACTCTACACTGACACGATTGAGATTTTTTGGGGGTGTCATTATACTGCTTTAACAGAGCAGTAGACTGTCGGGGGGGGGGGGGCAGACATGAAAGGGAGGAAATGGCTCAAACCACATCTCAGCAAACATGAGGTTTCTGAAGAAACAATGCTAGGTGTATTAACTTAGAAGATTTAGCCTCTAGCCAAGTTACAAAGCTGATTTGAACCAGTACAGAAAGAGGCTCCCAATACAGGAGATCAAAACACTTGACAAGTGTAAAAAGGAATACTGTCTTCAGAACGGCCTTGTTTTATAGAACCAGACAGAGATAACCCTTGCTGCAGGTGTCAGACAAAGGTAGGCCTGCTAAGATTACCATCAGGAACAATAAGTCTAGAGGTAAAGCTGAAATTTTGTCAAGTCCATTTTTAGAAGAAGTCACTGATGGGTCCTGGGTAATACACAAAAATTCACAGAAGCCCATGCCATCTGTGACTTTTCACTAAAAATAACAGGACAGCAGCTGGAAGCTGCGTATGGGGAAGTAGGAGGTGCAGTAGCTGAGAGCTGCGGGAAGGAGTGATAGTACACAACAGCTGGGAGATGGGAAGCAACCACAGGCAGTGGAGGGAGCACAGGTCCCTGACATTTCCCCTGCTGCCTGCAGTTCAGAGTTGCAGGGCTGTGTGGTGTTACTTGCCCACAAAGAGTCTGAACAGCAGCTTTGAGATACGACCTGTCTCACTCTTCTCAGTCACATCCCCATGGACTCTGATTCCACAGCTATATATTTTATCATTTTTTTTCCCCAAGAAACTGTGAAATTCATTATCTTTAATGGAGAAATCTGCTGTTTTGTATCATCAAGCACCTGGCATTTTGTTTTGTCTCTCTGCCCTACCAGGACCTGCCTGCAGCTGCCTCTTGCTCTCCAGCTTTTCCCACAAAGGGAACTTAATTTGATCACAGTTCACATTCCTTTCACTGTTTTGTGGAGCCAAACAACAGAGCTGGAGTTAGGGCTTCATCTGTAGCCAGGTAGAGGAGCAGACAGAAGCATAGTCTGGTAAGCTGTCCCTGCCTTTAAAACAGCATAGTAGCTAAGACCTGATGAGCAGAAGACAGTAAGGCTGACTACAAACTCCTTGGTTCCCTGGCACAAAATAATGTAATGCGATTGCCTAGACAGTTGTCCGCAAAAACTGAACGCCTGAGAGCAGAGCTGGACTACCTGGAGAACCCAGTAGAAAACAAGAAAAAAAAAACTGTGAAAAACAACGTATGTATTTTACATAGAATCTGGAAAGGACCATAAAAAGTCATCAAGTCCAGTCCCCTACAGTCATGGCAGGACCAAGTACCCTCTTAAACCATCCCTGACTAATTACTGTTGTCAGCTACAGACATAGCTGGAGTGATACCAAGTTTAAAATGTATTTCATGATGGTATAATAAAATTAACATAGCAATGGAATTTGTGTTTTGCTGCCACAAACTGTTGTCTCAATACGCTGCAATATACATGGGGCACTACCTTAGCAAAGATCCCATTCTCAACTGGGCAAACATTTTAAACACTGAATTTTTGGAAGAAGAACTCATTTTGTGAAATGCAACATATAGTGAACAACACAACCATCATTTATGGGGGAATTGTCATTTAAAAACATATTGAGATGGAGAAGAAAGGATGCATTTTTGAGATGATAGTATATATAGAAATATTACATTTGTAAGGTCTCCCTGAGTTACATCTTTCTAAAAATATATACTCCTTTCTCTAAAGGCAGGGTCTTCACCAGGTCCCATTAAACTAAAACTTTCAGTTCTCTCCAGTGAAGTGGAAAGCTTTAGTGACTGTAAACCTTGTGAGAAGTTGGAATAGTATGAAATCCATGTTAATGTGAAGCAGAGCTTTTATTTTTTACCCCTGGATATCATTCTAGCAAGTCTTTGTCATAAAATATTAACATTGTTTTACTCTGTTTAGGGTGTCTTATCAGGAAGCAATAATAAAATTATTCCATTTTTGTAAAACTTCCAGGATGTTTAACTAGCAGGCCAAAAAGCACATCATCTTCAAGTAACTGTTTTAACTCCTCACACTCTCATATGTACCAAGCTCTGCTAATGGTTATGCAATTTGTTGCAACACACATGGGGGGGGGTAGGGATTTTTGGTTTTTTTCTTTTTTCTTTTTGCTTGCTTGCTTAGTTGATTAGGGGCCTTTTGGAGTAGGGAGGAATCCATCACTAGGCTTGCTTTATTTCTAGTCACATAGTAAAAACACTGAAGTATAAGATAAATGGATTCCACATTACTGTGACCCTGCTTGCAACCTCAGCCAATTCAACCTGAAAGAACTAGTGAATTATCATTTGCAGATTTTTGTAAAGTATGACATTTCTAGTTCCAATTTCTTAGGAGCAATGTGAGTATTAAATCACAAGGTGCATTTGTGATATTTAGTGGTCATTGCTGTAGGCAATAATGGCTACAAGATTAGGAGGTATTGAGTGTGGTTCTGACAGACAGAAGAAAACAAATATTGAAGAATGTACCTCCAGAAGGTGTCTTGCAGCTGGGATGCAAGTTGGGTGGGAGATAATGTACACAAGAGACTGTGGGCTCAGGAAGAGAACAGATATTCAAGAAGCCAGAGGGGAAGGAACTGGCAGTTGGGAAGCAGGTCAGATTTGATTCTAACCCAGGGCAGGGGAGGAGTTGGAAGCAAACAGCAGATTAGAGCTCTTCAGTAACTGGAGAGCTGCAGATGTGGGAGGAGGAAGAGGGGTGAAGAAAGGGAGAGAGAGATGATATAAAGAATGAGAGAACAAAGTACAAAACTGCTGAGAGAATATATTCATCCTGAATGTTTAAACAGCCAGTAAGGATCTGAATCCAGAAAACTTTCAGTTTAGAAAGAGAAGATGCATATGGATAACCTTCCTTCTTCACAGTCATATACTTTATTAGTATTTTACTTTACAGGAGTTAAATTCAACAAAACCTAAAGCACGGTAGGAGGTCTATGTTCTTCCAGATGCTGCCCTGAGTTCTGCCGTATTAGTCAACACACACAGTTTTCAGAAATGTCTCCATTTAACATTAATCAGTGTTACTGCTGACAGCTATCAGCTATTGCATTAACTGTCACCCTACAACCAGCAGAGGTTGGAAATTGTAAGCATATTTAGCATTCCCTGCCTTCTAATCAGTGAGCTGCCTTCTGCCAGGTAAACAATAATACACAGAGCAAAATAGCTGCTCTGATAGTTTAGGATGATGACCTAGAATGACTGAGAAAGTGGGAGTTGGGGGGGGGGGAATAAAACGATGATAAAGGAGAAAAGAACATGTTAAAATAAAAAAACCTCAGCTCATGAAAACAGCACCTCATAATTGTTTATGAACCCTAGACTCCAAGGAGTTAGTTTCTCTAGAAAAACATTTCATATTACACACTCACTATGGCCACCATTCTATGATTTTGTTTCTATTAAAAACAATGAAATTGCTTTTTTAATTGCAGTCCTGAACTCCATTTTTGCAAAACAGTTAGCCCTATAGTTTAAGAGGTGTCAAAGTCAGAAGCACCTTTAAGCAGAAATAAATTGTGGAATCTAAGTTTTATCTGCTATTAGTATTTCTGATCCTCACTGGACACCTTATTTTGTGACTTCTTATTCTCTGTTGTCAGTAGTCAGAAAGAAAAAAAAGACTTCAGAGAAGTCATATCTCTTAACAACAGCGTATCATGGCACTTGCAACCATCGGAGGGGATAAAGTAATGAAATCCCCCTTGAGACAACGTTACTGGGGGAAAAGTATTGCCTTGCATTAAAAATCAGACAAAAGAATTACAGAAGATTAGGTTCTTTTGCTTTAAATGTGAAATGGTGTTATAAAAAATGTAATGGAGTTATAAAAAATTAAGATGACATTTATTTAAATTCTAGTACTTGTATAATGCAAGGCTAAGAACATAAGTAACAGGCTTTAATTGTTGATATTGTTAAATGTATTTAACTGGGAAGTATTTAATTATATGAAAACACTTGTTTTTCAATACAATTTGGGGAAAACTAGAAGTAATATATTTATACTAGCCAATTTATTCTTCATCCATAACATTGTATGGAAAACACCATAGTTAAATAAGAGTCCTTCTGAAGTTTCCAGTTTCTCCATCTGTAAAATGTGAATAACGATGCTTACCCCTTTGTGACATGCTACATGAATTAAGTATTTATTATGTACACTAATTCAGACTATAAAATGAAGCCAACTAATATAATGGATTTCTTTCAGATTATGTAAAAGGATTTATTATACAACACACCATACTTTTAATAAGTGTTATTTACTCTATTCTTATTATTAAATACATATCGTATTATACTAAATTCCAAAACAACAATTATGGGACAAACTTTGTTGCTTCTTTCTAATGCTGACAGCTTTTCAAGTAGGAGGAAGAATGCATCTAAAAAGGTTGTTGAACATTTACAATGATTTTAAACTGAGAATGTTATGAACATATGCACTCAAATTAAATGTGTATATCAAGGTATCTTACTCATAAAATAAAAAAGCACATCTTCAATACTGGCTGTAGCAAAATTACAAATATATTTATTTATTAAAAGTTTAATCAACCTCTTGCCTCATTTGTTTTATGTACCCTCTTATGTCCTTTCTTGCATTTCCAGAAATTCAGCTTTTCCCCTTCTGCAAACAACCAGTTTTAAAACGGAGTTAAAAATCTAACCACCACACAAAACATCCACCAGTGCCAAAAGGAGACTTGCAAAAAGATCCAAAGTAGATTATGACCTTTCTAATTTTACACTACTATGACATATCATGTGTTCAGGATCTTGTTTTCACCTTGATGGCTAACTACTACTGCCCTTTATTTCTCTTCCTTGCCCATCTTCTTGCTCTGCTTCCTTGTCTTATCAACTCCTCTATTTTTCCATGAAGCAATCAACTCTTTAGGTTCTACTTCTACTCCCTCCCCATTCTGTCTAAAGAATCATTATCAATTAAATAATTAATGTTGACCTTAATATGTCATCACTGGACTTTAGTGTTGGTACCTCAGTATGATTAATAGTGGGTAAGGGAGTTCACACCCCTCTCGCTGTGTTAGTCTGTCAGAAATTCAGGATAAGACTATCAGTTTACATTCAGTTCATATTTGGAAGTTTCTTAGCAAATATTAAAACTAGAATTTTTTTTAAACAAGAACTTTATCATATAGACACAGAGGTGAGGACTGGATAATTGAAACTCCTGAGCTACAGCAAGTACAAGACACTACTTGCCAAAACTTGAGAACATCACAAAGTCTCAATTGGAAAACTAACAATTTTTAAAATCCTTCCCTATTAAAATTAACCCAAAACAAATCAATGCTTCCTTCCAGAACTGAAATCTATAGACTTGTCACCTCAATTCATAAATGCACTCTTAAAGAATCCCAGGATACATTTACCCCACTATAATGTCCCTGTTAATAAGATTCACTTGCTGTCCTGTCCTGACAGCAGCATTTGAGACACTGTGGGAAACTGCAGGTCAATTACTGCTTACCAAACCAGAGGCATGATTCATTTAACTCAATCATGAGCATAAGGCAGAGGTTTTCAACCAGTGTGCCTCAGTGAGAATTGTCCAAGTGTGTCATGAAATTTTGTACGAAAGTGAAGAAAATCAATGTAGAACAAACATTGTTTCATCTTAAACAATACTCACTCCAACCAAAATTACAACTCACAAGACTTGTGAAAATTAATCATCAAATTAAAAGCAAGGTATCGGTCTTTCAATTCTAAAACATGAACATTTTAAACACAGGTGGCCAAAGGGCAAAATTGAGATGATGTGTATTTTTTTCAGTGAATTTGAAACATTAATACATTTGATCTTCCTTTAGCTTCCTGTATGCATTATGTTTCAAACCTCTCTAACAAGACCATAACCGTAATAAATGTGATGTTTACGAGCAATCAGTGCACCTGAAAAAAGGGGGTGTGCCGTGGAACTGTGTGTCTCATTGAAGCGTGCCATGTTACTGAAGGGGATGGGAACCACTGATGTAACGGATGTGGAAACAGCCCTCTAAGAGAGACCCTAAAGGAAAGAAACTAAGCAGCCAGGTTTAGGGGAGGAGAGAATAGGAATGGTCATTTATATAAATATTTTTAATTAGCTTTTTGGAAACAATGGATGATGACTTGTACTTGCAACTTTGTTGTTCCCGGTCTGCTGCAATTTGGCCATGGCATTAGCAAATAGCTCTTCCCCTGCCTGCAGCCCTAGCAAGGTCTGAATTCTATTTCTTGCCTGGGCAGTGTGGAGAGCTTTTCACCCAAGCAAGTAACAGCATCTGAGCTTCCCCAGCTTGTTTTTTGTGAGAAGGAAGGGCATGTTGTGTCACGTGGGGACAGCTGACTTCCCGCAAGCTACAGCACTTTGTTGGCTACCCACAGTGGAATACTTTTAAATTTGACCTAATGGCAAGCAATGGGGATGGAAGAACCCAGCACTAGGAGTGTGGATACTCCTCTGAATTTATTAATTTGGCAGCTCAACTGACTTCAAATCTCTCCCCAGTGTAGACATGCCCTAGACATGCTTGTTTGTAATTATCAACATATGTACTTTTCAGCTCACTATTCTCCCAATATGTGGAGCTGGCTAAGTCCCAGGGCCTCAGGGTATACAGCCACAAAAAACCTGTAGCTGCTCAGCACCAGGCAACTCAGGTCCCCAGGATTTGTGCTGTGGAATTATTACATTGCTGTGTAGACTTCTTGGATTAGGCTGGAGCACCTCTTAGGATCCCATAGCTCAGGTTCCAGCCCAAGCTGAGGTGTCTACAGAGCACTGTAACAGCCCCACAGCCCGAGCCCTGTGATCCCAAATCGGCTGGTACAAGCCATTTATGTGTGTCTAGCTGCTGTATTTCTGAAATAGCAATGAACATGGTTTATAGTTAATCATCCACACCTACTGCAGACAGTCAGTGTCAGCAGTGGGTCATTTTTCCAATGCAAAACAGGCCCTTGGGGGCTATTTAACTCTACAATTCTCTTCCCTCAAGTGAGTCCATCAGAAGACAAATTTCTCAGCTATTATGACATTGCAAAGCTCCTGTATTTTCATACACATTTAGGGAGGTAAGAGTTGAGTTGACTGCAAGGCACTGATGAATGTTAATTTGGTGGAGGAGGCTGGTGTTTTGAGATGTCTTTTTCCATTCTTACAGTGCGCATATTTTACATTTTTGTAAATGTTCTTGGGGCAATAGATTTAAACTTTTCATATTACAAGAAAGAAAGAAATGTGTAACATTTACATAAATGTAACTGCAGAAGTTATTTTCTTAAGAAAGTAATGATTTTCTGAAAACTATTCCAAGGCCACTATTATTGAAATATTTGCTGCTTTTAACTACTTAGAACTTTTGTTACACATTCTTATGTCAGATCTCTGTTTTCTCTAATCTTAAAAAACATATTAAATGCATCCTTTAAAGCTATTATCATGAATTCTGCCCTATAAACTTACTTCTTTTGGTGTGAAGTACAATGAACATTGCAAAGTTGCCTTGGCACCTAACTCCACAGAATACAAATGTGGCTTCAGGGGATGATGATTATCTGCTGTCAAACAAAACACAGAGACAATTGTATGTTACAATAATATGCTTCATACCTGTTCTTTAGTTTTGTAAAAGTTACCAGTCTACAAACTTATTCCCAATATAGGGTAGATACAATTTCTTTTCTAATTTAGCATGGCTGAATTCACTATAGTGTCTAATCCTAAGAAATGCTGATCACCAAGAGCTTCCATTACAGTCAGTAGGATTTGAGATGCCAATACCTCAGAGGATCAAGCCTCTCATCACTGCTTTTTATTATTTTTAAAATCAGCACTTTAGGCAAAAATACTCATGTCAATATAATTAAAACTAATGCCGCAGAAGTGGAGCATTTGTCTGTAATTCTGTTTCTGAAGATACCATAACATACAGTAGCTCTATCTTCATTCTACAGGCTGTCTACCCTCTAGAGCATTGGTTCTCAACCTTTCGCGAGTTGTGACACACATGACAGTATGTTGCAACCCAACGGGACACAGCAGCCCACCCTTCCCAGGCTAAATCCCATCTCCAAGGCTCATCGCAACATACTTACCACTGTGCAGCAACACAGTAATGTGTCCTGACACAGTGATTGAGAACTGCTGCTCTAAAGCAGTGGTACGGGAGACAAAGCATGATATATTACAGGTACATAACTGTTTATAACTGAACCTCTAAAACTTCCACCATTAGTTCCTGATGGTGAAGAAGGAAGAGCTCCCTAACAAGCCCATTACATTTAATATTTTAAAAATAAATGGAAAAAACAAATGAAAGAATAAATATCCCATTGCTGTTATGTTAATGGGCTATTATGGTTCATTGGTGTTTCTTTTTTTTCATTGTCCTAACATTAACAAGGTTATGGGGGGCAGGAATAAGGCAGGGGACAGGGAGGAAGGATTCTGAGCTAGGTCTACACTAAGAAGTTAGCTTGAGCTATGTCACTCAAGAACATTAAAAAGCCCCTATAGTTAAACTGGCCTATAACTACTAGTGCAAACACCACAAAGTCATCAAAAGAATTCTTCTGCCAGCATAGCGATTGCTTCTCAAAGGAATGACTACCATCACTGTAGTGAGGGTATATCGATATTGTCATGTAAATTTGTGTACAAACCCAGTCTCAATCCTAATCCTCCTTGTGTCTACACGGCAATTGCAATAACTCCAGTTTCAGACACAGGGTCCTAGGACTCTGCAGGGCTGAAAGGTCCAAGCTCAAGTCAAGTGAGGACCAGGACCCAAGACCCCATTGCTTCATAGTGTAGATGCAAAGGTGTATTTGGGTACTGGGGAAAAGAAATCCAGAATTAGCCAGCAATTTCATGGGACAACTTTTCATACTCTCCAACCCAAGAATCTGCAACACACCCTACTGAAATGAGAGACACCTTCCCTCTTTCCCCCACTCCAGTTTGCAAAGGACAGCAGCTCAGGTCATTAATAGCTCTCTCTTCTGATCATCAGTTTGCAAGGACTCTATATGGCAACCTCTGGGGTTAGAATGAGATTGGTGAACTGTTCAAACTTCCTGTAACATGCAGGACATCACAGTCCTAGGGCTAGAACAGCCACATTTTGGAAGCTGTGACCCTGATGGAAGAGCTAACTTGGGTATGATCCATAACAACTTAATAAGAGGCACTGAAATGTAATCAAGACAATCTACTTGTGTGTCAATGTACTCCAGCAATAATTAACACATTTAATTTTAGCAGAAGAGTCAAGGGTAGATGCTAAGCATATTTGTCTGTGTTTCCCTTTATCTTGCTAGAAGTTTAACAATGCTAATACCCTTTCATGTTTTAATGGCCTTATGTGTGCAGATGTTTCAGTTAACCTTAAGATCAAAGATGTAAGATACTGCAGGAAACTAATATTATTTGTTTATTCAACTCAATTATCTATGCTGTAATGGAGTACAGGTTAACTGTATATATGAATGATTGCAGAAAGTTTACCTGGCTATGCATAGGAAATAGAAGACCACCCTCAAAGCAACAATCACTGTCTATTCTTTTCTTCAAGGAAGGAAAAGCCCCAGGCCAATTGTGCCATCTCAGGTTTGCTTAAACTTTAACAAAGAAGCTCTAGGAAGCCATAAGACTCAAGTCTCCAGGTTTATTCTGGATCACTCTGGAATTCTCAAAGACCCTGAGCAAACCCAACATCTGGACTGCCTATTGGACTATAACCTTTTAAGTTCCATGAAGACTTTTACTAATTGGCAGCCTCACCATTTCTGCTATGAAAATCAACTAAGGACAGCAAACATAACTAAGTGTATATATCCACCTTTTAACCTTTGTGCTCTCTTCTTTTGATTAATCAATCTTAGATTTAGTAATTAAGTATCATCTGCAAGCACTTATTTGGGAGAGAGCTGAGATTCACTGCCCGGAGGAGCAATGTATTCCTTTGGGACTGGCAGAACATTAACTGTGGTGAATAAGTTTCTCCAATAAGGGAACTATATTTGACTTTTGGTTAAGCAGTGGACTATTACAGAAGTAGTTTAGTACTGACTTGGTAAATCTAATTATAAAATAAGCCACCAGTTTTTTAAAATTATCTTCCCTATTTCTTCCAGTCTGGTATTTTCAGCAGAGCCCATCCCAGGCACCATGGTCACAGAGAACACTAGGTACCTTGGCACACTGTTAACTAGACTCAAGTCTGTATATTGCAGTGGGAGCTTTAGGGTTGAGCACAGGTCAGAAAAGTTAATTTAAGATTTAAATACAGTAAACACCCAAGACCGGAGTTTCCTAACACAGGTCAGTTTACCCAAATCCCATTAACCCTGACTGTAGACATGGCCTGAAGCACTATACTGGTGCAGCTGTGTCACTTCAACGTTTCCATTAATGACACAGACTGACTTACTTTACCACTGCAACCACCTAGTATAAATCATATGTAATTTTTACATAACACAGAAATGTAAAAAACAAACAAAATACAAATGATTCATGCATCTGAAAACCCAAACTTAAGTGAGCATTCATTTGGGGAAGGAAATTATTTTCTTGTATTGACAGGAAAGTTTTTTAAAGGAAAAACAATTTTGTAAAAATGTTTCTTCTTCATACCAAATGTCTGTCTATGGAGGAAATGAAAGAAAACCAATCAAATATTAAGTTTTGCTCTTCATTTGTTAACAAAAATCCTGCTTTCTAGATAAACACAACATACATAAAAGAGGAAAGGAGAAAAGCTAGAATGGAAAGACGAACTGCTATCTTCTGTTATTACTTTATTTACATTTGAGACGCAAGTGACATATACACTGGTTACAAACAAATTGCTTTAGTTTTTTAGAACCTGCTACACTTCCTTCATCTGATGTGGAGTCTGACTTGCATGATGTGGAGTTCTCCATCATGCTGGAATAAATCCTGTTCAGATTAACTTTAGCCTATCCTGCCCTTTATGGCAATAATATAATGGAGTTAAATCAGTTCCAAAACTGATGAAGTTTTGAATCAATCAAACAGAAGACAGAAAGAGAGGAGAATAGACAGAGCAGAATAAGAAAGGGGCAGAAGAAATGTAGACTTTGCTGAGACCCAGCAGTCCTCATGACAAGGACATGAAATCTTTCATGTTCTTCAGAATGGTCTTCCTGCTTTCCCAGTGCTCTGTCTGTGGCCTGGACACATGCCTTTCACTGACAAGGCAAAAGTCATGTTTGCACTGTTGCTGACAAGATGTCTTGAAAAGCACTGTGCTCACCTCTACCCTACCCCCCAGCATATCCAGAAAAAAACAATTAGTCTGTGTTTCCCCAAAGGTCCAAATAAAGATGGTTTCAATACTACTAACACAGGTGAGTCCCTCCATTTCAAGCTACTGTTAATATATTTATACACCAGCTCTTAATCTCTTCAGCATTCCGAGATATCATATTACCACTTCCATCAATTCTACAAAATTCAATTTACATGGTTCCCCCCATCCTTCTCCATTATGTGCATTTGCCTGACAACAGTTTTATGAAACTGTTTTGACTTAAGCTGATCCTATTAAAGCCTTAAGTAGCACGGTGTGCAACATAAACTTTTCAAAGAGAACTCTTGTGAAAGTACACTACCTCTAGAGCAGATCTCCCAACTCTAAATCTGTGAAGGAGAGTGACTGTGTGAGACTGCACTGTGATTAAATCTTCAACAAACAGAATTCAAGTAATTTCTCCCTCTCTCTGAGACAGAGAGCAATTCTAGATAGTGTTATGAGCCGGCTAATTGAGTTAAAACCCCAATGAAAATTGTAGTCAAACTGTGCCCTTCATTTAAGATGGGTGTAAAAGAATTCTGTATCTAAAACAAATCAAAATGAAGTCTGTCCACAAAGTAGGAATATATGGGTGGAAGGTTCAACTGGGCATTATTCTGATCAGGTAAGTGGAAAAAGTTGAGCTGGGGAAGAGAGGTAAAAAAGAAACAGACAAACTCAAGTTATGGCTATACTGCCAGCAGCACCACCAGTGTAATATCAATTCTTTTAGTTTGATTGAGCATCAATACACACACTCAACTGAACACAGAGGTCCCTAGAAGTCAACACATTAAGACCACCACCTCAGGTGTGGTAGCACTACATCTATGGGCAACCATTTCCCCTTGGCACAGTACAATAAAGATGCTGGGAAGCAGAAGTTAAGAAGTCAATGGGAGATAAGCAAACTACTCCTCATAGCTTGCATAAATTCTGTCAACTGCCACTGAATATCCTAGTAAGTGTAGGTGGGGTGTTAGTGGCAGAATGAAACCAATCATTAGTAGCTATAAGCCTATAAGCCCTATAACCCTGGATGAGCTATAAGCAGAGACACTAGCCACTGTTTTTTGGTTCCTCTTCCTGCATTCAGAGGACAACTTTGGCTATTCCTTGGAAATCAACAGGAACCTATCAAAGAATTAATGATGTCTGGTATTTTCTAGTCAAAGCGGAAATACCACAGGGCCCCAAACTTTGATTAGCCAATCAGGGGCAACAAAGCATCTCAAAAGAAAATGAGCCATACTAGTACAAAACAGGGAAAACAACAACAGACATCAAAACCAAAAATTTTTCAAAATCTGGACAACTTAAATAAAAGGCATCTAGAAAAGGAAACAAAAAATATAGAAGATAGATTTTTGGACTCCCTTGAAATAGGTTTTGCAGAACTGAAACACCAGAACTAGATTTCTCCCTAATGCCAAACTCAAACATTAATGCTTTGTAAACATTCATGTGAACAGCGACCATGTAGCTGTCTTGCATGGAAACTTCCCTGCCACTAAAAATAAAAGTTGCTCTGTCCCAACTAGTAAAACCAAAGACAAGACATAACTGAGTGCTTTCCAGACATTTCATAGCTAGAACAGGTACAAAAGACATCCACTAAAAGTAAAACAGTCTCTCTCATGACAATATTACAGTACTCTTGGAATTAATATTAAAAAATGTTAGGTTAAATTTCTTGTAACCCTTCTAGCAGGGCGAGATGGCAGAACAAGGGCAAGGTCCTATATCTAGGGGATTCCAAATAATGTAACACTGCCAACAGGCTTGAGTCCCCACCCAGTTTTCTGGGAAATCATGCACTATCCCCTGGGCACCCCAAAGGGGTAAGGCTTCCCCACTTGCAAGCACAAGATGAGTGTGGTACACAGAACTTTTAATAGTAAAAACAACGTAAAAGGCCCAACAAAAGTCAGCACTGATCTAGAAAAATCAGTACACAGCCAGGTTCCCAACAACCAACATCGCATAACAGAACATATAAAAGACTCAATAGCAAAACCAGCACTGCTCTGGGGAATCAGTGCTAAACAGGCTTCCAACATGATCCCACACATCATAACAGCAAATGTGAACTCACTAGCAAAATCAGGACTGATCTGGAGAATCAGTGCTAAATAAGCTCCCAACAAACCCCAGGGAATCTTTCATGCCAGCTGTCTGCCAGCGCTAACCACTAGTCAACTCACTCCGTCCACTAGCACTGTCCCTTGGCTTTGCCTGCTGTCCGCCAGCTCCACCCACTAGTCGCTCACACTGTCCAGCCCACTGATGGGTGCTCCCACCGTCCGCCGACTCCACCCACTGGTCACTCACACTGTTCAATCCACCACTGGGTGCTCTCACCATCCGCCAGCTCCGCCCGCTGGTCACTCATGCCATCCAGCCCGCCACTGGCCACTCATGCTGTCCACCAGCTCCACCCACTGGTCACTCACACCTTCCAGCCCACCACTGGCCACTCTCACAATCCACTGGCTCCACCCACTGGTCACTCACACTGTCCAGCCTGCTGCTGGCCTCTCTCACTGTCCACTGGCTCTGCCCGCTATCCACTGGCTCTGCCCACTGGTCACTCTGTCTGCTGCTTCTTTTCAGTGATTTCAGCTCAGAGAGAGGATTTTCCTCTTAGTGATTTCAGCTCAGAGAGAGAGAGTTTGCCTCTCTCAGTGATTTCAGCTCTTAAACCTCAAGTAGCTGCAGACAGCTTCTTCCATTAAAATAACAAAGAAAGGTCTCATATGAAGCCCAGCCAGATCTACCATTTGACAGTGGGACCAGGCAGTGAGGCAAGTGCCTCCAGCATAGCTCCAGAAGTAGCTATGGAAACCCCACCCCTGTCTTAGAATAGAATAGAATAGAACCATAGGGTTGGAAGGGACCTTGTGAGATCATCAAGTCCAACCCCCCAGGGCTTGAACCCAGGACCTTCTGCATATTAAGCAGAGGTGCTATCCACTTGTCCTTTTCCAGGTTGAAACAGGCAGAAGCCTCTCTTACAAGTCTCTTTTTTGGTAAGGGTAGCTTTTACCCTTTAACTAACCCAAACTGATTTGGAACAATGAGAGATTACATCTCACAAAAGACAGTACTTCATATTTCCCTTCAGTAGAATTAAAGATATTGACAGATTTGTGATCAGATCAACCCCAAATACCATTGCCCATATTGCTCTGCACCCATAGTGTATTTATGCTAATATGTTCTTTGTGCTCATGCAAATACTAAACCCATGCAGATTAGTTGCCCCCCCCCTCCCCGAAGCTGTCAGGCACAGTTTCTAAGCCTGCCTTACTTTCTGAAGTCTTTAATTTATGCCAAATATAAACTCAAAGACAGTGTATTATCTATTTTGGATACGTACAATGTAGAAAAGTGGGTATATGCTGAAAATCCACCTTCACTTTAAGAGGGAATGTAGAACAGGATTATAATACAACCTTATTTTATGCTTGTTAAAATAATTTCCTCATAACAGATTATTTTACACTTCTCCAGCATTATTTTCAATGCATACATACCATTTCTCAGGAACAATCTTGTACTACATATAAAAAGTAGTTAAGATAAAATTAATTTATTTTAGGAAAAGTATAATCTCTTAATTTATATTAAAAGCTAAGAAATAGCAACTACTTCAGGGTATGCCTTTAAAAGCTTTCTATACAACAGTTGATCAATAAGATATTTATAAAAGAAGAACTTTATCTTGGAATTCTTTTACTGCTATCATTTTTTTCAATTAATTCTGAAATAAAAAAAGCAAATACCTGATTGGTCTTTAAAGCTCAGTGTAAAGTCTTTATACTTTGATAAATCAAACTCTACTCTGGCACGTGCTACTCCTTTGTTCTGAAGCAAAAAGGGAAGCACTTGGGTGGAACCAGCATAAACACCATGGAAGATAAAAGAGTCCTACAAATTTAAGGAAAAAAAATAAGGTAAGAACATTGTAAGGTCATAAACATACTTGTAGAGTACTTCAAAATACTGCAGTTCAGAGACTGGTAAATTATCCTATACTAACTGCAGTCTTAGTTCACCAACTGCCTATCCAACTTTTTGTTCTGGCCCTAGGTCTTTCATAGGTGCCAAGGATCACCATTGCATCACTAGGGAAGCTCTTTTAACTGAAAACCATTTTTCCATTAACTAATGTCATTCTATTTCTCCTCTTGGAGTACCTTAAGAAATCCTCTCCTTCCTTCATCATTGTAATTGTTACATGCTATGCATTTAGACACTTAACCTGTATATACCCATATATAAGCCAAGACTTTTGTGTCTTAAAATTGCCTTTAAAACATGCTCTCAGCTTATACACAGGTCAGACAGCAGTTCCAGTCTAGGCGTTTTAAGTCTCCAGCCCTGAGCATGTGCTGAACATGATCAGGGCTGGAGCCCCAGCATGTGGCTGGAGCAGTCATGTTGGGGAGTCAGCCCCAGCCGGGATTAGAGTAAGGAGAGGGACCCTGGCATCTGGAGCGGGCAGATAAGGGGGCCCTGGAGTAGGGGTCAGCAGAAGTGGTGGCAGGGCCCAGGGACAACAGGAGAAGCGGTGGCAAGGGTGTCAGGGATGGCAAGGGCAGGCCCAGGTGGGTATCAGGGACAGTGAGGGAAGTGGCTACAGTGCCCCAGAATTTGGACGGGCGCAGGTGTCTGGGGAGGGTATCAGGGAGTCCAGGGAAAGCCAGCAGCATGGGGTGGGGGGAGCTAGGGGCCCAAGGCCACAGAAGGACCTTGGCTTATATGCGGGTCACCCATTTTTGTCTATTTTTGGGGTTCATAACCCAGGGGGGTCGGCTTATTCAAGGATCAGCTCATATATGAGTATATGTGGTAAATCCTTCAGCTGCAATAGGGTTATTCAGTTTTTAATTTCTCTTCACAAGCCAGTCTACTCAGTGCCTTTGTATGAATTATATAGAAAACTAAATGGAAGAAAAAAATTGATGCCTGACTACAGCAATCATAATAAAACTGAACACTACAAATCTTACGCAGAACTAATTATAACTTCTAATATAAGATACCTCATACTTACTACACTAATCTGCACTTCAGGGGCCTCTACAGATCCACCAATCCTAAGCTCCAATACTTTTCCATGGCGGACTGCTACCTAGTTGAAAGAAAAGTAAAATTGTAAACAAGTTATTATTTCATTACTTTGCTATCGAAACTGTTCCATTATGTTATGCACTGTATAGTAAATGAGAGTTTTTAAAAAAAGACAGCTTTAAAAATTAGACAATAAAAAGACAGAGCCATGGAGTTCAACTGCACAAGATCCATATGAAGAAATTTCCCCATTCTAAAGTATATTTTCTATAAAATATTAGAATGAAGTGTAGGAATGTCATACTGGCTTCTATAGGAAAATATGCAATGATTCCAGGGAGTTATGGAACTTTATTGGGTGGAAGTAGCTGCTATATTGGATATCAAAATCAGGATAATGATAGCAACTTCTGTAGGATGAACCCAAATGGCAGGAAAGAACAGTTCTTTGCGGCCGAGAGAGGGGGAGGCAGTACACAAGTGGTTTTTATGGCAGGCTGGAGCTGGGTGGAGGAAATCTGTCCAGTGGGTGCAGGAACTGGGTAGAAAATCCAGCATACATCTGGAGGTAGGTTTCTTGAAACAAACCACAGTGGAAAGAAACAGGTACTACTGCTAGATCTGGAGGACTGCAGCTACATCAGATTTCCAGGAAGTAACAGAAATGGAAAGAATGGGTAGATGTTTGGTTCAGATAATATGATGGGGAAAGTGAGAAGCAATGCCAAGGCACCCTCCATCCAGGTCACTCTCCCCACGTGGGCTGTGCTGTAAGGTGAGCATCAACAGCAGCTGCTCTCTGCCCTTCCCTTATGCAACCCAGCTGGGGAAAGTGAGCTGGATGTAGAATGCCTTAATGCTCCTCCTTGCTCCCCACCCTGAGCCCCCTAAGCGTGCAGAGAGGAGCAGCATTCAAGGGGCAAGTGAGCAAAAATACTAGCCACTCCAGTCTCCCCACACAGGCACAGAAAGTGGTTCAGAGTCAGGGGGTAAAGAAGCACAGTGCAAGGGCTAGGGGTGAAGGGGAAGTAGGGAACCCATAGGGGCCAGGACATTGCACTGAGATGTCTGTTGTGGGAAGGGGGTCACTAGTACCAAGAGTTTGAGAACCAATGCCTAGTCACTAAACCTCTAAGTAGATTTATATAGATGGGGGTCGGCAACCCCCAGCACGCATGCCAAACTTGGCATGCAGGTCAATCCCGAGCAGCACTCAGTGCTGCTCAGGCTCCCTCCCCTAACCCCCCCAAATGTGGCCTGGAGGTTGGAGCTGCAGCAACCATGTGCAGCAGCTCCAGGCTCCTGCAGGCTGCACTTCCCCACTCCCCCCTGTCTGGAGTGGAGGCTCCAGTCCCAACCCCACAACAAGTGTAAGCGGTGTGGGGTGGAGCCTCAGGTTGGGAGTTGGCCATGGGTGGACATGACTCACAGTATGGCCTGACTCAGGGGCTCAGTAGCCAGCGCAGCTCAGCAGCTGGAGCAGTGGGCAGCTCAGCTCGGCTAAGCTCAGCTAGGCTGCATGTGCAACATAGTGGGCAGCTCAGGGATTGGCGCGGTGCAGTGTGAATTGGGGGGCTGGTCTGGGGCTCGGCCAGCACTGCTGCCCAAGGTTCAGCGCAGCCCAGAAGGCTGGTGTACCAAGGCTGCCTGAGCCAAGCAAGAGTTAGCATTATCATCGCCACTGATTCCTGGCACATTTTTTGCAGTTTGGAGAATCAGCAGGATGGGAGGAGAGACATAAAGTAGGGTGTTAGTTCATAGAGGCACAAAGGTGTCTCCCAGTGAGCCCGTGCCAATGCCTGCCCTGGAACAATAATTCGGGCATTTGCCACCTCTCATTTGCAAAAAGGTCTGTTGAGGGCTATCCCCAGTACTGGAAGCTTCTGTATAAGAGTCTTGGGTGTACTTCCCACTCCTGATTTTGTGTAAATGAGTGGCTGAGAAAGTTGGCAATAGTATTCTGGATACCCAATAGGTATGAGGCCAAAATTAGGGTGTCATTGTTTATACACCAGCTCCATAGTCTGATAACTCTAAGCAGAGTGGTTGGATTGTGCCCTCCCCCCATCTATTTATACAAAACATGCAGGACATGTTGTCGGTCATGACTTCGACATGCTGGTGTATCAGGAGGGCCTGGCAATGACGGCAACCATATCTCATGGCTCGTAGTTCCAAGATGTTTATGTACAAAGCGGCCTCCTGTGGGGACCACCTGCCCTGTGTAGTGTGATTCTGAAGGAGAGCTCCCTATTCAGTAAGAGAAGCATCTGTGGTCATAGTGATAGTGGGAAGCTGCTGGAAAAAGAGTAGGCTGGTGTTTAGGTTTGATGGTATTGTCCACCATAGTAAAGGTTGTTTTATTTCTGGAAGTATGTATAGTACTTTTTGCATTGAATAGAATCGCAATCT
Organism: Podocnemis expansa; assembly: GCA_007922195.1. Classification (NCBI taxonomy): domain Eukaryota; kingdom Metazoa; phylum Chordata; order Testudines; family Podocnemididae; genus Podocnemis; species Podocnemis expansa. The sequence continues at coordinate 48,029,711 of ML681989.1, forward strand.
GTAAGCCTGGACAAACCAGAGTTGAAAAGGCAGCATGTGTAGTCTGGCATCCTTGACTACAAAGGTAGTCATGGCCATGTGGCCCAGTAGTTGTCAACAGTCTTTTGCTATGAGCATGGGAGCTTGAATGGCAGAATTTGTAATTTCCTTAATAGTGTGGGCCCTGTCAACTGGGAGAAAAGCCCATGCTACTGTGGAGTCCAGTCATGCTCCAATGAACTGGATATTTTATGTAGGCACAAGAGTGGACTTCCTTGGGTTTATTGAAAGTCCTAGGCTATGGAACAGTGAGATTGTGAGGTGGACTGCCTGGGATGCCTGCATGAATGTTGCAGCTGTTATCAGGCAGTCATTGAGGTATGCGAATATTGTGATGCTGTTCTTGAGAAAATGAGTGGCTACCACAGACAGAGTTTTTGAGAATACTTGTGGTGCCTTGGAGAAACCAAAAGGGAGAAGAGTATTTTGACAGTGAGCCCCCCTAATGATGAATCTGAGGTACTTTTTGTGAGCTGGGTGGATAGAGATGTGAAAATAGGCACCCTATTAGTTGGGGACACAAACGAGTCCTCATATTCAAGAGCCAGGATAATAGAGGAGATTGTGACCATATTAAATTCACTATGCAAAATAACTTATTTAGTTTTCTTAAACTGAGAATTTATCACCAACCCCCAATTTCTTCTGGGTCAGAAAATAAGGGGAATAGAAACCCTTGCCATGGAATTCCTCCAGAACCCTTTCTATCGCACCCACCTGAAGAAGACATAAGACCTCTTGCTCTAGGAGCTGTATGTGAGTGGCATCCCTGAATAGTGAGGGGGAAGGGTAGCAGAAAGTGGGTCTGGATGAGAATAGAATTGTGTATCCTAACCTGATGGTATCTAGGACCCATTTATGCAAGGTGATAGCCACCCAAAGGTGGCAGAATGGGTGCAGACGGTCTGAGAAGGTGAACAATGGAGATGGCTCAAGCAATACAGGAGAGGTTTGCAGACCCCCAATCTCAACCTCAAAAGGAGCCTGGGATGCGGAGGGTTGATTTGAGGGCTGCCTACATTGCTCTGAGTGTTCCTGGAGCATGACTGGTAATCCTAACATCTGTATTAATATCTGGTTTGGGGTGGAAAGTGGTACCTAGAATCATAAGGGGTGGTAATGGTACGTTCTGTGGCCCGTAACTGGTGTGTAAATTCTGCATGCCCGGAGTGTGGCTCGCAAGTCTGTAGAGCCATGCATAAGCTGATCTGTCTTGCCTGAAAACAAGTTCTTTTCAAAGGGCAGATCCTCAATGGTTACTTGCAAATGCCTTGAGAGATCTGCAGAGCGCAGCCAGGAACATCTGGACAGAACTACTCTTGTGGCTATGGTGGGGGTTGCTGTAACAGTGACATTGAGGGCAGCCTGGAGAGAAGTCCTAGAAAGCAGCTGTCCTTCTCTGATGATGGAATGGAGATCTTGTCTCTTCCCTTCTGGAATATATTCAGTAAAGTCTGCTAACTTAAGATAATTGTCCTGGTCATAATTTGAGAGCAACACAGAGTAGTTGGCAACTCCTAATTGCAGAGCAGCACAGGCATAAACCTTCCTACCTAGCAAATCCATTTTCTTATCTTCATTGCTGTGAGGAGTTGATCTGTTAAACTGATGCTTGTGGTGCTGATTAACAGCCTCTACAACAAAGAAGGTGAGTGGTGGGTGTTTAAAAAGGTACTCAGAGTCCTTACTGGGAACAAAATATTTCTTGTCTGCTTTCCTGGAAGTACTTGAACTCTGGCAGAGGTTTGCCAAACGTCATTGGCCAGTTCTTTAAGAGCAGAGTTCATAGGTAGAGAAATTCTCATTGAGGATTTAATTTGAAGAATCTTCAGAAGCTTATGCTGAGATTCAGGTGCATCCTGCATGGAAATCTCAACAACATCCGAAACTTGAGGGAATAGGTCTTGGAATTGCTGAAAGTCCTCCATGACCATGGGAGGGGAAGGACTAATCACCTCATCCACAGAAGAAGAATTGTATGGAGGAGACCTTGATTCTGGTTCATTTATGGCTGCATGCTCCTCCACCTCCTGGTTGTCTGGTAGCAGTGGAGGAAGGGGCTTAGGTGGTGGTCTGTATTGGCATGAAGTTGCGGGTCTGGAAGAGTGTGCAGACTACTGGGACCAGGCATCCCAGTGAGGCCAATGATGCTGGTACAAAGAAGGGTAACCAAACCAAGGAGGAGGATATCATGGGTATGAAGGAAAGGCAGGTTGCATCTGAGGTTAGTGTTGCTTGGGTTGAGGAGAGAAGAATGGCTTGTGATCATTTGCCTCATCCTCATCACTGAAGGATGAAGCCAGGGAAAAAAGAACCATGTCGAGATAGTGGGGCTTGGGAGCCCTCAGTTCCAAATTCAGCAGGAAGAGAAGAGCACTCCTCTTCCACAAAGTTGTGGCATTTTCTCTTCTCAGAACACTTTCACAGTACAGATTGGTCTGGCGGTGCCGAGGGACTTTGTGACTGCACAGTTTTGTGTGGAATCACCTGGGAAGTGGGCAGTTCTTATATACATGTAGGCACTGATGAAGTAGAAATAGGTGCAGAGACTGACAGCACCTGTAATTGGGACAGTGCCAACAGTGATGATGAGGCCAGTGCAGCTGTCAGTGTCACTGTAAACAACTTCAGCACCAATGACGTAGAGGGTGCTGATAAGATGGCTATTTTTGATAGTTTGCTGGCCGCAGACTCCAAATGTTCCGGCTGTTATACCTTTTCCCCATGGTCTGAATGTGAAGATGTGGACCTTTAAAGGGATTTTGTTGCCAATGTACTCAATGAACCGGGAGCCTCTTTGGTATGTGGTCTTGAGACAGGTGAAGGTGACTTCTTCCTCTTTGAAGCAGAATGAGGAAAAGTGAGGTGCCAGTCTGAAGAACGAGGCTGAAAGACTGAAGTTGGCTGTGCAGGATCTGATGTTAGACAAAGGGAATACTCCATCATTAAAAACTTCAGCCAGAGATCTGTGTCACAGCGAGCCCTTGAACTTAAGCTCTGGTGGCGGAGCATTTTTGAGAGATGTGTCCCTCACCTAAACACTTAATATAGGCTGTGTGTCTGTCAGATGCTGGCATAGCATTGTGACAGGCCTCACAGCACTTAAACCAGGGGAGCCCAGCATTATTGAACCAGGGAAAAGAATGTTTTTCCTAACAGGGGAGACAAACTGGGGATGGAAGGAGAAGGAATTAACTGGGAAATATCAAATCAGGAAGAATTTAGATGAGCTTAAGCAAAGGCCGAGGGAAAAAAATGGAGTTCTGTCCATAACTGCAGGTGGATGAGAAGGAACTGATGGGGGATCAGGTCACACGAGCATTGAGATGACGCCAAAAGCAGTACAAGGCAGCCTCTTGGCACCCTCATGACCCAGATGAGCATTGCTACAGAGTTCTCTCATCTGCATTGCGTGGCCGCACTACACCTAAAATGGAGCACCCACAGGGACACACATCTCAAAGAACCTTTGTTCCTTGAATGCCTCAATACTTTCCTTCTGTGATCTTTGCAGCTAAATGCAAGCCTCATAATAACTGCCTAACAAAACAGAAGGGAGTCTAGCGGCACTTTTAAAGACTTACAAATTTATTTATCTCATGAGCTCTCATGGGAGAAAAATCCCACTTTGCCAGACACTTGAAGATGGAGGACTACAATGAGTAGAGCCCTGTGCGGATACAAAAATGTGGAACCACATCTGCTCAGTGATAGCATCCATCCTATCCAAAATCTGCATGCCACATCTTTAAATGCGCCTGCAGCGGGGCTTGGGCTCACACTCACTATTTTAGCCTTTGATTGGTTCACTCCCCATATAGTTCCCATCCACTTGTTTGTGTTTCATACACTGTGCTATCAATGAGATTTCCTTGCCCACCAATGAAATCTCCTATTGATTGCATGGCATGTGAACTGGAAACAAGAAAGGAAGAAATTGGCAGAGAAATCATTGGAAATGAGCAAATCAAAGGCCAGCAGTGGCTCTCCAAACCACCAAGACTCTGATTGGCTGGCAGATCACAATTAGAGCTGAGCTAGGATTGGCTGGAGCGCTTCCTGGCTCCCCGGTGTGCTGCAGATCAGCACAGCAGCTGCAGCCGTGGATTACACTGTGAGAAGGTAAAAATAGAAATCACATCCGTGAGTCGATCCACAGCAATTGGTCTGTGTTTATCAGCACCCGAAGCCACAGATGCAGATAACCACAGATCTGCAGTGGATACCCGTGGATCCAGAGGGCTCTAACAATGAGTTCTCTATCTATCTTCATGAATCTGATGAAGTAAGATGTTTTCCCATGAAAACTCACGTAAAAAATACATTTGTTAGTCATTAAAAGTGTCACAGGACTCCTTGTTTGTTTTGCTGAACCAGATTGATGTGGCAACCCCTCTGGAACTAACAACTTCATAATGTCATTGTAATGAGAATAGGAAATATATCATACACAAACATAGCATGGTCTTTTAATGCTCTATCTAGTTACTTATAGAATATGATGTGAATATAAAACATTAATAGGTAAATTAGTTATCTAGCTATACTTAAGCAACTTATTTACAAAACTCAAAGACAAAAGCCACTTCTCCAAGGGCCTTCTACGAAGAAGACATAATGCCTTCTTGGATGACTATTTAAATTTAAACATGCTGCCTTTAAGAATTAATGTTAAAAAGATTATTCTGAAAGCCAACAGACTACATACAATATACTATATGCAATATAAGGCTTTTCTTTAGAGACATTTAAAACAAAAAACAGCAGCATTAAGAAGCAACAGTTGCAGTGTTTTGCCAGTATAACTAACCCTGCCAAAGCATTGCCAAGGAATTCAATTTAAATTCTTCTTGTAGTGATTTGATGAAATATTGAAATTCTATTGCAACTTCAGATACAAATAGATCATATATGATCTATTATTAATATCATGTTAAACGTAAAATGGTGGACTGTGTACAACCAGAAAGGAAACATAAGCAAACCTGGGTAAACAGAAATAGATTTAGTTCTGTGTTCAGATCCTTGATATTTATTAACTGCCTATCTCAAGACAATTCTTTGAATGACTTCTTTTAAATAACCATTGTCAACATTTTCTGTTATTTCATAGAACTAAAGATACTCATCTTTGCTCATTTATTAACTGCTTTGGTTATATATAACAAACTTTAAATTAAATTATTCTGCTCACCTATAAACTGTTTTAGTTATCTAAGGTACCAGTGAAACTTATTTTAGTGTACATTTTGGAATAAGATACCCTCCAAGCTTACATCCACTATAAATATGTAATCTCTATTAAAAGACCACCAGAGAAATTACAGAAGCAATTGTAACTATAGTAGCCATTATTTATGCTTTATGTTCTATTTTGTTCTTTAATATAATAGTTATAATTAATAACTCTTATTTTGCTTGTCCTTAATTACAGCATCTTGACTACAAGAAAACAAACATTATGTGATGAAGTCACATCCTGGAATTGGAATTGAAAAGATAATTAAGATTTGATCTAACTTTTTTTCAATATACTATAAACTGTAATAATTTTTCAAATACAATGGCTTGGCATTCAACAACCTGAAACACTACTTTCCATCCTATGCCAAACCTCTAGAAAGATAGGTTGCCTTTGATCATTACTTTGTTTTAATCACCAGTCTCACACCCACATCTTTAGCGTAAATCAATCACATTTGAAGCTTTTAAGATTTTCTCTAATTATGATTATTTCAAAAGACCCATTTATTTGGTGGATTGTCTGTCTTTGTTAAACAGTTTATCTTATTCCAAACAAAAACCTTAAAAAGAAACACTTTACATCCATACATATGCATAAACTCATCACTTCAAATACAGTAGACTTATTTTGAACACAAAATAATAAAAACAATGTTTTAAAATTGCTTTTAAAAATATGCAAACATTCATTCTGAAACATTGCATTACCAATCATCAACGGTTTTAGGAAAAAATACATTATGTTGAATTGGATTATGGAGAGCAAGACTAATATTTAGGGATCCATCTATGCACACAAGCAAACATGCTTCTAATGAGAGAATAATCAAATAACCAAGTTTTCTTATACCTCTACTCTGGTATCAAATTTCATTACTGCATTGGGGGTGAAGTAGATTTTGAGATCAGCTCGGCCTCCAACAGGTACAACCCCCTCAGAAGGACTGATGGTCATTCCAGGCAGAGGGTTCAAATCAAGAACCTTCAAATACAAATAATAATTATAAAATCCTTATAATGCTGTAAACATGCGCTTCTATAAAATTTGGGAAAGCGATTTCCTGCCTTGAAGAGTGAGCAAGCTAGTTAATTCAACAATCACACTCTATTAGAGTGATTTTCAAGTAGTGTGCCACACTCTGGTGTGCCTTGAGAACTGTTCAAAGTGTGCCATGAAATTTTACACAAAAGGTAATAAAAATCAATGTAAAACAAACATTGTGTCATCTTAAACAACATTCTATCCAACCAGAATTACAACTCAAAAAACTTGTGAAAGTTAATCAAATCATAAATGAGGTACTGGTCTTTCAATTCTAAAATGGGAACATTCTAAACACAGGTAGCCAAAGGGCAAAATTGAGATAATATGTATTTTTTTATGGATTTGAAACCTTCGTGCATTTGGTCCCTCTTTAGCTTGCTGTATGCACTATGTTGCAAACCTCTCTAGTAAGACCATAGCCATAGAAAATGTAAATAGATGTGATGCTCATGAGCGATCAGTTCAGCTGAAAGAAAGGGAGAGTGTCATGGAATTACCTGTGTCATTGAAGTGTGCCATGTTACTGAAAAGGTTGGGAACCACTGCTCTATTTGATTAAACTGAGACTAAAAATTTAGGACATAACTTTGAGAAAGGCACACCTAAATAAATTATCTGGTTTTCAGAAATGCTAAACATCTGCCAGATTCAATTGTGTAACTAATTTTTGCAACCCAACTTTGAAAATTTGGACATTGACTTTCTCTCCCCACCCCCCCATCATTTCTGCTTAACTTCTCAGAGGCCACAGAAGCCTAAGAGATTTCTTTGTTTTTAATAAACACAGTATTACAATTACAAGCATATTATCCTACACTTAATGTGCTCAGGAGGGGCTAGTCTAATACAGACAGCACTGTTAATGAATCAAGTTGAAAATAGTATAAGCCAGAGAAACAAGGTCAATTAGTCTTATGAATCTCTAAAGAGGGGACGATTCCAACCAGGATAACTATATTTTGTATGACAAAAGCTAAAGCTACCTAAAGAAAAATAATCCACTGGTATACCATAGAGAACACTTGTAATATCTGAGAACGTGAACTCTAATGAGATAATAAAAACCTGTTCAAAACAAAGGGAAAGTGTACTGTATCAATCTTTCTGTTTACCTGGAAGTATGCATGATTACATCCTGTGTTTTGAAGAATGGCTGTCTTGCAAGTAGTTAAACCTAGAGGCGCATGATTGAAAGGTATCCTTTGTTCCATAAACTGAATACTTGTGGGGCCAAGCTAACAATGACAAAAAGGAGGAAAGAAAAAAAAAGTGAACAAATAATTCAAGCTTAAATTTTCTTTTGATGTCACAATAAGGCAGCCAGCCACTGAGATGCATACATTAAATAATGAACCAGAATATAAAGAGAAACCAACATGTATCTATTTCTTGCCAAAGCACCTAGCTCCAAAGTAAAACCCTAGCAAAAACAACAAGATGCGTGTTCTATTTGCCTCTGAAAATTGACTCTTGCTCCATTATTGAACTTCAGTTAAAGTTCTGCCTATCGAATTCTGGTATAAACTTCATGCAAAAGCTAATATTTGAGAGAGATTTTTAATGCCGCACACAGAGAATTATGTGAACAAAAATAAAATCATATCCCTATTTAGCTACTAAATAGTTTTCTCTGGCTTTATCAAAACACTGCAGTTCATGCCTTACCTCTCTTCGCTTTGCTTGACAGGCAGTATGCCACTATCTGATCACAGTCCTGAATACACTCCACATTTCCCCTCTGTTTCTGCTGGTTGATTTCTAATGTAACAATAATCTGTAAATCTATGGTACCTCCTCATCTGGGAAGTCTGAAATAATGGATGTCTGCACTATACTGACAAAGCCTCTTAGAGCAAGTCTACAAAGCAAAGAAAGACCTATGGCTGGCCCATGCCAACTGATTCATGCTTGCATGGTGCAGGACTATTTCACTGCCATGTAGACTTTTGAACTCAGGCTGGAGTATGAGTTTGGTGACCCCCACAAGATCCTAGAGCCTGAATTCCAGCCTGAGCCCAGATGTACATAGCAATGAAACAGCACTGCAGCCCTAGCTTCACAAGCCTGAGTTGTATGGCACAGGCAGCCATGGGTGTCTAGTTGACGTAGTCTTACCCTTAGAATGAATCAGCAGGTGAGTGTTATTAGACAGGGTTGCCTAGGCCTCAGTATATACCTACAACATATAGACTGTGTTGTAACTAGCTGTACCAATTCAGCCACCACTAATGTGGGGAGAATAAATCATGCCAAGGTGACTAAGGAAAAGGGAGCAGGAGGGAAATGTAATGAGAAGGATCTAGCCCACTGACTGTCACCTTAAAAGGAGGAATTCCTCATTGAAGCATGAATATAAGAGTTCTACTAGTAAAGGCAACCTCAAACAACCTCTCAACATTCACCCAGAAGCACAGATTTCAGCGAGGTTAGGCTTTCTCATATACCCTTCATTGACCCAGGAAGCAGAGACTGTCTTTCTGGAGTGGCTGCTAGCTCTAACTCAGCAAGGATTATTAGCAGCTCTGGATACACAATCTGAGTTAGCCAGCCAGACCACAACCAGGGTGCTGAAACAATACTTACATTGGGGGTACTGAGGGCCATTGAACCAAACTGTAAACCCTTTATATAATGGTAACCACTTTGAGCCAAGTATGCAGCAGCACCTATGAACCCAACTTTACTTTCTTTTTTCCTAGTTTCCAGAAAATTGTGAAGTATATTTGGATTTTAGAACCAGAGAAGAACAGGAACCATGATCTGTGCTATATAAGAATGAGTTACAGAATTTCTACTATTTTGATCAATGTATAAAATACAGAACTTGACAGATTAAAATAAATTTAAATCAAGAAAACATTGATTAAATTATCGGAAATGTGCAGAAGCATTTGGGTTAAGTATTACCTTTGCAAGACATTTCAGCTTAAGCATGTTGCCCTTATGCACACACAGACTGAATTCGCCTGTTTCTGGAGAGCAGAAACCTGGATGCCAAACCACTTCACACTCCAGGTCTTTGTATGCTTCCACAATGCCTAGATAAACATGAATAAATATTTAGACATCTGCAGTTTTTGAGAACTATGAAGTTTACTGTATGTGACTGGTCCACATTCCTAGACACCTCTGGCCTGATAAAAAAAAAAGATGCTGAGAAACAGTTATTTAGGTTAGACTAAAACATCATATCAATATACTTCCACAAAATGCCTCCATAATTTATCACTCTTTGAACATCTGACTCACATTTGTGTGCTATTTAAAAAGCAGGGTGTTCTTTAAAAAAAAAGAATAAAGTGATGCATATCCATTCTCAAAATGTATTTTATTTGGGAATTTTTTTTTCTAAACGAGGGTCCCACACATCTTTTGAGTTCTTACTCTGTCTTAAAAATGAGTGCAAGTGTAGGAGTACCAGGATTGATTAAAAGTAACTGAGAATTAATAATTCTCAGAACCAACTCTCACCTTAAATTAAAAAATCTCTTTGCCTTACTCTCCAGATGCTGAGGCATTTCGAATTCCCTGTTGAGCCAAACAGTATTTAAAACAAAATTATCCCACACCATTTAATTTGAATGAAGCCAAAGATGGGTTCAAACCCCAGGGGTTTGAACGAGATGATCTCCTGAGGTTCCTTCCAACCCTATGATTCTATTCTATTCTATATTCAGCACACCTAACTCCCTTTGATTTGCAATGGATTTTAATGGGAAAAATCAATGGGAGTCAGACAGAAGGACATCAGTGAAGAGGCTCTCCTGTCCCCCTGGCTGCAGCAAGGAACCACACACATCCTGTAGTTTCTTGTGCTCCATCTGGATCCCTATGCAGTGGCTCCCTTCTGCAGCCAGGGGGATGAAAGATCAGTGCTTCCATCCTTCTGACTCCAGCAGGGATCCCAGCAGCTAGGGACCCAAGCAGAGTGCTTTGCTGTGCTCCCTCCTACAGCCAAGGGGAGGGGACCCCTGATTTCCCATCCGCTAAGCCACATCAAGGAGACAGGTCTTTTACCCACACAACAATGCACTCTGCCTGGGTTCTTAGGCAGCAGCTCCCTTCTGTAGCCAGTCAGAGAGAAGTGGAGGGCCACTCTGTAAGCCCCCATAGGCCACTTCTGGCCTTAAGGCCACAGGTTGGGATGTAAACACTAAAAAGTACATTTCACTGTGTCAACTGAATGTCTAAATTTGATGTTAACCATCTGTAAAATACAAGCATGCACACCACACTATTATTCACATGTTGCTTAAAATAGCTCCAACAACATACTATACCTTCGGCTGGCTGTATAGAAAATGCTACTCCTTTATCTGTGACTATCGGTTTCCAACTAAATTCAGCAAGATAGTTTCCATGATTGCATAATCTTACTGTTGTTCTAAAGCCTGTTTCCGCAAGGAAGCCAGGAGTGGGATTTAGAACCACCTCCCTTGCAGATAGCTCCAGGGCAACTGGCACTGCTTTTGCAAGTACCAGCACATGCCCAGTATGTTTGTTGTTTATTGTGTAAGTGAAAGACCTGTAATGTAGAAAACACATGATAAAATACATTTTATATATATTAAAATATCCAGTAATATGTCTGCATGAAACAGTCATTAGGAGCAAATTGCTTAGTGAAAATACCAAACACATTAGCCATACTCAGTTAAAAGGATTACATAAATTTGCTACTTCTGTTTTGCTCTTTACAGTATGTTAAGGAGCATAAAATTAGCAAAAAATGTGCTTGTAGTTCTGATTCATTAAAATTTAATAGCCAAATATATTGCCACTTCTCAATGCCTGTTGACAGATACTAGGCTCTTAGGCCAGATTTCTATTAGAAAAGAAACCAGTGACCCAGAGTAAGATTATTTTGTTAGGGTTATTAGTTTATTTACAAATAAAAAGATAAAAGTCCTGTGTCCATAAACATCAGCCAAAGTATCACTGCTTTTTCCACCATGATATGTTTATCCTGAACCTCGGCATCTCTTTGACTGTCCTGGAAATCTCACTGCTCAGCAAACACACAGAGTGAATATCTGAATCCAGTGAGATCAATGGAGCCAATATTTCACCACAGTTCCTGGTACCCACCTTCACCACAGGCTTTCTACATGGGAAATCCTTTATCCCAAAACTCCTCACCTAAAAAAACATGACCTCAAAAGATTGTCCCTGGATGTCAATCTTTCCTTCTGTGCATGCACATGCAATACAAAAGAATCTCAGGAAACATTTTATTTCCTACAAAAGGGTGCTTTATCCCATTTACTCTCCTTAGCAACTGTATGGATATGATTATAGTTTCATCCTGAGACATCATGCTACCCTAGAAAAAGGTTTCCAGTACAGCTGTGTTAGTGTAGACAGCTTATACTGGCAACAGAAGGCTTTCCCAAATGAAATAAGACAGAATAGCAAAAGTACTTTTTTGGCAGTACAAATGTCTACACTTTTTCCAGTACAAAATTTTATTTAAAAAAAACATATCGATAAGCAACACCACTATGGTGACCAAAGTTTAAGTATAAAACTAGGCTTTGTGTTTATACATCAACAGCTCATAATATGCAAGACATCAGTACATCCATTATAATAAGTATTTTAAAGTAGCTGTGTGGAAAAATGCCTACATTTCCTTTGCAATACAGCTTAATTTTAAAATCAAATAAACAGCCTTACTTCTGAAATTTCCCCAGGGTATTAGTCTCAAAAACTATTGGAATAAAAGTCTTCGAAAAAGGTGGCAACACATGGGACAATGGACTGGTCTGCTGTAGTTCCTCACTTTCAATTTCCACTTGTATCCAGATGTACACTGGCAGATTATTGACAATATGCATTTTTCTCATAGACGCAGAATGCACACAAACATCACCAAAGTCTATGGTAGAGGGACCTAGAATATATGTATATGAAGTGAAATCTGAATATTTAAAAGTTAATAAAAACAGCTAAAGAACTATAATCAAATTGGTAGTTTGGATCTATTTACCGTATATAATCGGGTATAAGCTGATCCAGGCACAAGCCAAGCCCCCAATTATGAGTCCAGAAAAGAAGCTAAAATTGGTGACCCAGGTATAAGCCGCAGTCCCCTTTTGGGCTTGGCCCCTAACCCCCCACCCACTGCTGCTGGCTTCCTCTAAAGTTTCTGACAGCTTCCCTACCCCAAAATCTCTGCTGCTGCTTTTCCCTTGTCCCCTCACTGTCCATTCCTCACCCCTGCTGCACCCTGCTCTGCCCTCTCCTCACTGCTCCACCCCTGCTCACTTCAGCTTCCTGCTGTTGCCCCCTGCTCTGCCCTTTCCTCACTGCTGCCCACCTGGCTCTTCACTGCTGTACCCCCTTCTCTGCCTCTTCCCCACTGCTGCCCCCCTGGCTCTTCACTGCCGCCCCCCTACTCCCTTCTCAGTTCGGTACTGTTGCTCCCCTGTTCCCCAACACCCTTTCCCCCTCACCCCCCAACCCCTGCTGCTGCTCTTCCCAGCCTGCCAGGCACCCCCTGGGCTCCCCAAAAACCCTGGGTCCTCCTGCCACTTTCCTGGACTCCCCGACCCCCTCCCAATGCCCGAGCCCTGCCACCCCTTCCCTGGCCTCCCTGAACCACCCCCCCAAACCCTCCCGGCCATCCCATCACTTTCCCCAACTCCCCAACCCCCTCCCAACACCCGGTCCCGGCCGCCGCTTCCCTGGCCTCCCTGAATCCCCCCCTCAATGTCCAGGCTGACCCCCCCCCCCAGCCCCCTTATGTGGCCGCTCCAGACGCCAGGGTCCCCTCCTCACTCCAGCCCCAGCCCCAGCCCCAGCCCCGGCCGACTGCCCAAGATGGCCGCCTGGCAACACTGCAGCTCTGGCCTGTCACATGGTCTGGGAAACTCCTGGGAGGGGCTGTCTACCACATTCTCTTGAGTATAAGCCAAGAGCCTGTTTTGAAGCCAATTTTCAGGCACAAATTTTTCGGCTTATACGTGATGATATACGGTAACTTACACCACTATACAGTTTTTGGTCCATCCAATTACTAACTAAATGTGTAATAATTAAGTACAAAAAATAAATACAGCTACACTAGTAAAAACAGATTCAATACAGAACTTAAGACTCAAAAGACCACCCTCCCTCAATATGGGCAATCATGTGGTTCAAATTTCAGTTCTACACTTTACATCTTCCAAAGAAACAGCCGTGTTAGTCTAGCTCAGTAAAAAACAAACAAGGAATCCTGTGGCACTTAAAAGACTAACAAATTTAAATGGGATTTTCTCCCATGAAACTTCATGCAATATTTTTTGTTAATCTTTAAGTGCCACAGGACTCCTTGTTTGCTTTACTTTACATCTTATCACCTTTCTACAGTAGTAAGATAAATACTGCATGTGTCTGATGGCATCATGAATGATAATTTATTAAAATAATGATTAAACTAAACATGTAGCATAACAGTTAGAGAAATGTAGTATTTGTTTCTACATATCAATAATCCTTTTAAGCAAAAGATACCGGAGCACCACAGCCTGTTAGAAAAAATATCGATCCCAACTTCTTGTTAAATGGATAATGTAAACTTTTCAAATCCCATTTCAGAAGCCTTTTGTTTGTTTATGCAGCTTTATCAATGATGACAGAACAAATGCATTAACCCAAAAGAGGTTTCTTCTCTCCATTTAAGCAATTTCTTCGTCCAAAAACTATAGAAATGGAGGATAATATTGGGCCAGGGCTTTTAGGCATATCTTTCTAATGAAATCAATGATTTGATAGAGCCTGAGGTAGTGTTGCTAAAGATTTGCCTACAGTTGCAGTAATATACATGAGTGTCATCATGTGCATGAACTGTTCTCAAAGGCAATATGTGCTTTTTACTTTCCAGTACTTAAAGGAATACAGTAGTATTTGATACTGCTGAACGGTTTCATTGCCTTATCTATGAATACTTACATAAAAGATGTCAGTTATTTAAGTTAAAGTACTGAGCATAAAAAATGATGCAAACAAAGTTTCCAATTGTGTTTTCTCAGTTTTAATTTTACATATGTTCACTTTATACTTAACCCTCATCTGTGAGTAATTGCTTCCCTTTCAAACTCAAAAACATCTGGGCTCCTGTCATATTCTTACATACACAATCTATTAACTTAATTCCATCTCTCCACTAGACAACCAAAGGCATCATCATTTTCAGTTCCATACTCGCATACATATATGCAATATCTGCAAATTACATCCCACTTTCCAGCCTCTCTATTAAGTCTCACGGATTTTAGAAAGAGATTAATGATCACCTACTCTGACTCCTGCATCACAAAACCCTAGGAATGTCACCCAGTAATTACTAGGTCAAACCTACTGATTTCAGTCTGAACTAGAGCACATCTTTTAAAAACATGTCAGTCTTTCTTGAAAGATTTCAAGTAATGAGGAATCATCCCATCACTTAATAAGATTTTCCTGTGGTTAATTATCATCACTGTTAAAAATGTGCACCAAACTACAGCTACAGATCTTGTTAAGCCTTTTTTTGCTAGGTTAAAGAGCTCTCTAGAACCAAATCTCTTCTCTTCATTGAGGTATTTATATAGCGTAATCAAGGCCTGGTCTACAATACAGAGTTTCATCAACAAACTTCAGCTTTTTGTCCCAAAACAGTGGTGGTGTAAGGCCCGGCCACTGACAAAACTCCCTATATTTCATGACAAAAATTAAACCACCTTGATGAGAGGTATGGAGTTTTTTGTGGTAAACTTTCAGTGACAAACACCAGTGTGGACACCAAACTTGGTATGTCAACTGGTAAATGCCCTCCTGGAGGTGTCCCACAATGCCCATCCCAACCACTCTGACCATCCGTTTGAATTCTGCTGTATTGCAACCAGCCACCCCTCCTCCTTTAAAGACCAGGAACTTTTTATATTGACTTCCTGTTTGCTCAGTGTGTAGAGGTTGCATTTCATTTTCCCAACTAACCATGATGGCTCCACACAGCAAACACTCTCCCACTTGGAGCACACCAAGGCTGTTGGATCTGCTCAGTATATGAGGACAGGAGGCCATGTTGTCCCAGTTCTGCTCTACAGTCAGATTTCTCATGGCCTGGTGGAAAAAAGCTACAAATGGATAAAGTACAGTGCCTTTGAAAGTCACAGAGCTGCAACAGGCATTCCAGAAGCCTAGGGAGTTAAACCATTGCTATGGTGCAGAGCCAAAGACTTCCCTCTTCGATAAGGAGTTGGAAGTCAAAGTCGTCCTTGGCACTGACCCGACCTCCACTGCCAAGGGATCTCTGGATACTTCATCGGGCTAGAAACAGACTCCTGAGTCTGTGCTGAGGAAGAGGTCATGGACAAGGAGCTTGAATTGGAAGATGATTTGGAGCAAGATAAAGAGTCATGCAGTGCTATGAAGAACTAGGACCTCCTCTTGACCCTGGGGCATTTGAGACATTCCCAGCTCTCCAGCCTTGACACACACAGGATGTGGAAGCAGGAAGTTCTAGTAAGTGATGTTTTTGAGTTCATGACGCTTGGTTACATGAGGTACAGCTATATTTTGCTTTGTTGAATTCTACACATGATTGAAGGGAGAGAAATGTACAAGAGTAGCTATGGTTGCTAGGGCTTCCCATGCCCAAGTTCAGCTAAGCAGGTTAGCCACCTCACATTACTGTTCAGGTTGAGAGTTCATGATATGCTGCAGAAGCAGCCACGACATGTTCCAAACACAGACCACATCAGTGAAGAGCAGTGCACGATCCAACCTTTCAGACAGACAGAGATGGCAGTGCTCAGCAAACTGGGGTCATTGAAAAATGTCACAAAACAGAATAAGGGCCTTAAAACATTGCATCATGGGATGTACAGCCAGCACACATAACACACTGTGATCCACTCCACCTCCCCACAACTCCTAACGACAGAAGGCATTGAGTTGCACAATGAAAGAGCTGTTCACAGCACACTGCTTTCATGATCAGTGCGAGAGCACAAACTATGGAGGCACTTTGGTGACAGAATGAGTGCTTTGTGAACAGGAAAAAGTGCTGTAATTATAGTGCTTTTTGATCATCACTGTAAATTGTGTCAACAACACCCTGCAGTGCAGACAAGTCCTGAGTTATTTCTTAATCTCTTTAATGAATGAAATAGACTGGGCTTCTTAAGTTTCTGGTTGTCAGTCAGGTTATTTTTTTTACCTCCAAAAAAATCTTCAGTTATTTTTGTGGCTCTTTTCTGAGCTTTTTTTCTGATTTTTAACCATCTTGTTAAAGGAGGAGACTCCAGAAATGGACATAGTACTCCAGTAACTGTTTCACCAGTGCTGTGTGCAGGGAATACCACCTCCCTTCCCCTACTCAATATCCCTTTTCGTATGGCCAAGAATCACATTTGCCCTAACTTTAGTCAGAGGTTTTCAGTGGCAGCTCTTGCTCAATCCGTTATTCACCATGATCCCTAAGTACTTTTCAGAGTCACTGCTTTTGAAGATACAGTCCTCCAATCCTGCAAGTATGCCCTCTGTTCTTTGTATTCAGATATATGATCTTGGATTTGGTTTCATTAAGATGCACGTATGACAACATACAGGATTCCAAATCCAGAAAAAGTAAAGGGTTGTGTCCCCACTTGCCCTGCCACCTTACAGCTGTGGCTCCCAACCTAGGACACCCTCTACCAGCCTACAAGCATTCAGGTAACATAGTGTCTATGTGCTACATAGCCCTAATTCACCAGCTCTGACTCCAGCAGCCTATTTACAGCCCACAGAACTACTCTTGTATCCACTAGTCCTTGCTACATGACCCAAAACACTCCCAGTCCTGAATTTTTACAAAACTGGATGCTCTGTAATGTTCATCCCTCTCCTAGCGGTTTCAGAGCAACAAAGTTCGCTTGTTCAACTAAAGACACAAAAGCACTTCACAACTTCTTACCTAAACTTGTGGTAAATATACCCTTACATTTAAACACAGCATTGAGTTAGTTGGTTTATAGTACAAAATTAACAATAGAACTTCACTTACATCTTCCATCTTATATCTTTGCCTATATCTTCCAAAGTTCAATGACTTTGTTTCAAGAAGTAAAATATACTCACACTGTTCTTTCCTGCCTGCGGGCTTCCCATATCCCTATATGTAAAATGGAGCTTCCACGGTTTTGATTCCACCCTGCTTACTTAGGAGATAAACAAGGTAGCTATTTACCTTTTGTCCAGGAGGGGACTTTTTAATACCTGTCTGACCACAGACTTTAAAGCATAGTATCATGACATATCCACATCTCCTCATATAGTGTTAATGAATGAATTTTACAGTGGTTTTAATCACCAATGTATCATCATTAGTTTTCAAAAGAGACCTCATTCTGCACATTCTTATAATACAGTAATATTATACGCTATCAGATGACTTAGTTGCTTATCACCTGAGGTTCAGACCTTTTCTTTCTGGACCAATAAACCTTTTATATGGATTTTTCTGGTAGTTAGCCCTCATAATAAAGTATATTCAAGCTGTGAGGGAAACAGCATGCGGTGAATGAAGCTACTGTCCTGTTAGCCTAATAGATTTGATTAGGTAATATGAAAACATGGATCTTCATTGCCTTTGCCTGAATACTGGACTGGTCTGAGAATCAAATTATATTCCTTTGTGACACCTTAGAATCGAGTTTATTAAGTCTGCTTGGGTGCACCCTGAGGCCTTTTGGCTAGAGCACATAATTGCTTGTTTGATCTCTATCAAAGAATACTTGCTGTGAATGTAGCTTGCTATTTGATGTTAGTGAAATTCATATTGAAGATTATTTCCAACTTAGTATCCCCCCTCCTCTTAGGTTGTAATTCCCCTTTTGATGCATGTCAATTGATTAGGATGCAGTTTCAATCTGAAGTTGTAATTCTGTTTTCATTTGACTTAAAATTAGTCGTGTGATTGAGGAACGGATGAGGCATGTGTAATAACAAAACAGAGGGACAGCAACTCTAAATCTTCCTGACAATGAGACAGAGTGGAGAGGTCTCATTTTAATAACTTTCATGAGCCAGCTGTCCAAAGAACACGAACCAAGACTACCCCAATGTACAGAGGAATTTGCCCCAAGGACTGAGACTATGAAACAGAAACAAGAAGATAATGGAAAGCCATCATTCTTGCAATCACACCAGGATACAGCACAGCAACACCCATAGACCCAAATGGGAACTGACGAGCATAAAAATTGGGTGAAAAGATAAGGTCTTTTCTTCTGCAAAGATCCAGGAGTACTGGATTTGTGACCAGCAGAAGCCCAGTCCCATCTTTGTGTTCAATCTGTTCTGCCAGCAGATGGGTTCAAGCACCACATAGGCTGGTAGTTATATTCCATCTGCAGAACACTGGAATCAGGGAGTTTGTGCACGTGTGTGTAATTGTTTTCTGAAACTACTGCATTCACAATAAAAGTGGCACATTGCCTTGTGGATCAGAATAAAGTCCTGCTATTTATTTCAGTTATAATGATCAGAGAGTTACTACTTTTCAGTTGATACCTCACATGGCATATTTTGTAAAAAGATTAATACAATAGTGTGTAGGGTGGAAATACAGGGGTTCTTAATGTCACAGCATGTAATTTCATTGTGCCCAGTTTATCAGGTGACCTCAATCATTCTGTGTAAGTGACTTGCCCTCTTGATCATTTATCAATGCAGCAATTTTTGTGTCCTCTGCGAACTTTATGAACCATGTAGTACAAAGTGAAAATGTCTCCTGAAAATCTACAAAGTTAGATTTATCAAACAAACTTGTAGACTCATTAAAAAAAAAAAATCAAATTAGTTTGACAAAACCTATTTTCCATATTCAAAATGTATGAAGAACCTGAATAAAACCTGAAATTCTCCCTCTACCTATCAGCCACCCAGTATGTCATGACTTCCTCACATCTTCAGGTAGTACAGAAAACGGCTTTCCTTTTACTATGTAGACTAAACTTCCAGAAAAGAACAAACCAGGAGTCTTTAAAAACTAACAAAGTTATTTATTACGTGAGCTTTCATTGGAGAAAATCCCACTTCATCAGATGCTTAAAGATGGGGAAGCATGTGATGAAGTGGGATTCTCTCCCATGAAAGCTCATGCGATAAATACATCTATTAATCTTTAAATGTGTTGGACTAGACTAACACTGTTACTTCTTTGGAAGTCAACTGCCGCAGTGACTTATGCTGGCAAACTAAGTGAATGTGCCAAGTAAAACTACCCAATGCCAGACCTCTTAGGTGGGCCACATAGCTGAAATTCCATGTTGAAAAGCAACTTAGGGTAGCTGCAATGCCTGAAGATTAACCTGTAGGTAGCAGGACACCTCAACGAAAGCCCCTAATCAAAATTTTGTAGAGAAGCTGAACAACAATAAAACTTGAGGGGCTGCACACAGCCCCTCATTAATAGAGGTATTTCATTCAGTTTCTAACTATTGATTCTTCTTTGTCACAACACGGCCTACTGAAATTTGGTCTAAAAAAGAGACTTAAAGACATCACCATTCTCCATTCTGATATCACTATTTGGTTCCATCTCAGAACCCTTTAACTGAAGGTGACAATAGACAAGGGGCTCCTGTTGATATTAATGCTTCTCCACATATTAGGGAGCACTAGGGCTTCAGAGAATGAGCGGCACTCATCCTATGACCCATATTCATCTCCCCTGTGATAAGACTGACTTTATCTGATTGACAAAGTAAGATATACACCAGTTTTCAAAAGTAAGTGTTCTCTACCTCTTATGCTGTCTGCAGAGATGCAGGACAGATGATCAAGCGATAGCATGGTTATTGAACCCTTTTCATTAAACACACCCAGTAAAGGCAGATAATGACATTATATAGATTCCATCACTATTAGTAAAAAGATTTTTATACCAGACAAATGAAATGTAATCAAGGTGATATCTTACCAATGAGTATCTGATAAAGCTGTTTGGGTGTCAAAGTTAAATTACAGTCTTCTTTCTCTTGTGGAGAAGATGGTACAGCATTAAGTCCATCACAAACCTGTGGAAACCCCAAATTCTCTCTCAATAATTCTCATATTACTCTTTTACTTAAAATGTACGTTACATACTATTTAAATATACATAACTTACTTCTTTGGTTAAGGATTTAGATTCAAGTGCTGCCAGCTTTCGACTACTTAGCAGGCTGGCCTCATTTAAAAGAGCAGTTTCTGGCTTCAATTTCTCCTTATGTAAATCTGTGATTGAGATCTTTGGGGACTTGAGCCCTGAAGATGGTTGAAGGCCTATGTTCACTGGATTGTTAAGACTGTTATATGTCCTACAGAAAAAGAAAGAGGCAAAAGTCCAAATTTCTGGAAACCCATTAAATGTTCCATGTCATTCATCTGAAAAGTTAACTATGTTATTAAGCTGTTTCAAGGAGTTCTTTGGATTAGCATATTTCTTCAGAGAAAAAATCCTCAGCTGTGTCAAATGCTTTGAGAAAGCCTATTCTAGTATCTTTGGGGTAGATACTGTCATTTGCTGTGTTTGTACAGTGCATAGAACAATTAAGACTAACAACTGTGAAGTTTTAAGTACTATTACAATATACATATTAAATTACACCCAAAATCTAAAAGCATTAAGATTGCAAATCTAGCAGTCAGAAGTTAGGAAATGCCACACTTAAGAAGCATCCACTAATTTTGCCATCTAGGGTCTAATTTTTCCAGATCACTTAGTAATTTTACTGCACTACATATGTTCAAAGCACAGCTCCAGTCAGCTCCAGTTGCCAACACAAAAACACAGAATGCTTGCAAATCTGGGCACAGGTGTCTTATGTTGGACATTCAGAAAATATTGAATACAACTGATGGCCAGTTTTGAATATTTTGGATTAAGTGACTTTCCCAGCATCAACTAGGAACTGTGGATAGAACTGAGTTCTTGACCACGCCATCCAACTTTAACTAGGAGACCATCCTTTCTCTTCCTGCAATTATCTTCTCATTCACTACACACCTTCCAACTTCCACAACAAATTATGAAAGATCCTACAGCTTCAATCCATTACACAAGGCTGATTAATTCAAGGAGTTTTCTCCATCAGGTACACTGACCAAGACAGATGATCTATGGTTAAAACTGTAGGTGATCATGTAAATAAATACTGTATTATAGTGCGTGTACATAAGAGGGCTGAAACAAGATTGCAGAGGCACACATTTGGCATCTCCCAACTATATTTTTAAAAAATCAATATTTGGTTGGTTTTTAAAACAATTTTTTAATTAAATACTGAAAGAAAAAAAAGAAATTTGATTAAGTGGAAACTTACTTAGGTTTAAACTCAACTTTGGTTTAAACCTTTAGATTCACCACACAGACCCTTTTAAGCACAGATGAGTAACTCCTGTGCAGTCAAGTCCAGTTGTGGGTGCCAGCAGGAGGAGAACGAAAGGGAAACAACCTCCCTGCTCTCAGTTCAGTTGATCGGTGCCACAGCAGCCCCTAGCAGCCCCTTAACTTGAGCATCTACAGCCACAATTGCTGAGAAAACCCTGTTCAGTCTATACAGCACAGAACTGGAGCATACACACTTCAGATGAAATCTTCAGAGAATTTAGCAGCAAGTCTCTACATGCATGAGCTGTAGTTCTTTCAGAAGCATAAACTCTGGTCACATTTGAAAGAATTTCCATGGGTATAGAAAAGACTACTACAGTACAACACCCCTGCCAAACTTCAAGCCCTTATTTCAAAACACAGAAGCAGTAGAGTGTCTCAACAAAATGGATATAAGAATGTAAAATCATGGAAGTACATCTAATCATGCTACTCTATAAAGATTGATAAGGATACCCCAAAGCTCTTCTAACAAGTTTGTGATGTGCAGATAGAAAATGGACAAAGTGATAAAGTCATACTCGCAATTTTATCCACATGCTTTTTTCAGGTTGCCAGGAGGGTAAACCTTAAAAAGAACATCAGTAATGCACAAACTGGTCATTTTGTTGCAGGCAACTTTAACTTAATGTTCAAATATACACAAAGTCTAATGAGGCAATTTCATATATTTGCAAGTTTTAATGCCAGGAGAGTTTGACCTCCTGCATAACACAGGCAATAGAATTTTATCAAGTATTCTGGCATCAAGAGCAAACTTCCTTCTTCAGCTAGCATGTATCTATTAGAAATGCATCCACCCTGGATTTAAACATTTCAAGGTAAAAGAAAATCCATTCTTCCAATGGTCCATTAACCTCACTGTTAAAAATATGCATCTTAATTCTACTCTGGATTTGTCTAGCTTTCACTTTTCAGCTATTGGCTCTTGTTATGCCTTCGTCCATGAGCTTTATCCAGTGAAGCAGTCATAAGCATATAAATAATTAATAGTTTTAAAAAAAATGGTAAGAACTAAAGCCCCAGCACCATAAACACTTATGCATGTGCTTACATTAGTCCCACTGAAATCAATTTGCACATGAATGTGTATTTGCTGTGTCAAGGCCTCAGATATTTCTTTATTTCAGAAATAAAATTTTACCTGTTAGCTTCTTTCTGTAAGCGACACCGCCTTAAGCTTCTAATAAAATCTGTATAGTATTCCTTATGTGCTTGCCTTTCCAGTTCTTCATAGTCAGTATAAGCATAATCTGGATCCACATAATTATATCGGTTGGTTTTTGTAAAAATAGTCCTAAATATTTAGACAGAGTTAATTATTTATTATTAATCTATATTTATATTTATTATTAGTTATTTATGGTTCTGTTAAACTTGGAAATTTTTATTAATTTTGTTCAATATATACTTTATTGCAAATCCCCATTATGTTACAGGTGATTATTAGTATTTGACAATAATCCAAATAAAACATACAATTAGTAGTAACACTTGAAGTTTCACTTGAGAAGCAAAACAGAAGTTTACTACTAAACAGCCTTTCACCTAAAGACCATTCCATGTAACTATATACTAAATTATTAGCGATTCATCTTGATCTACTTTTGAAATAAGTAATAAGTGTAACACTATGTTACAGTTTCTTATTTAAATACTATAGTATTTATATACAATATTACCTATATTTTCTATGGCGTTCACCAGGCTTAATGCTGGCTGAGCGATCATTAGGAAAGGCTATAAGTGCATCATTCTTACTTCCCCTATTTAGCTGGTGAACATGCAGCTGTGTTTGAGCGGATCGAAGCATTGCGACTGGTGCAGAATCAATGAATCGTCCAATCTCATCAGCTACCAACTGTCTAGTCGCATTGGAAATCATTGGTGTTATGCCTTAGGATTCAAATAAAACATGTTACATGTAATTAAGCTTCCATTTTTAAAATGGAAGGTACAAAGTAATCTCTCTTATATTTCATAAGGTATTACAATGAAATCAATTTTAGAAAAGTTTCTCACATCAGTTTTAGAAAAGTATATTACATTATCTTTATAAAAGAGAAAAACTATGGTATTGTGTTAAAGGATTAAGACTCAGAAGATTTGAGTTCAGTTCCTGCTCCTAGCACAAATTTTCCTGTGTGATCCTAAGCAAGTCACATACACCTTGATTCAGCAAACCACTAAAGCACTCTAGGAGCCTCATTAAAATCTGTGAGACTGCACATGTGCTTAAAACATTTTGTGGAAGTGGGGCCTGAAACTCTGTGTCAGTTCCTCATAGAACTTAATTCCTAATACTTCCTCCCACTCATGCTTTATTAGTCTTGTATATTAAGACAGTAAATATTTTGGGACAATGATTGTCTCTTAGTATGAATGAGTAGCAAAAAGTAAAACATAGCCCAGATATCAGATGGGACATCTAGGTGCTTCTGTAATACAAATGATGACAATGTGTATTTTGGACTAGAGTAACAGACGAGAACCAGACACTATATTTATGTATGTCAATTTCTCTATTTTATTAATATATAGTTGGAAGTAAATTTCTTATTAACATATGGTCTGCTTTTCTATAGTTTTTAGCTGAACAGACACTGCCAAGTAGTTAAAATCAAAATGAAGAAGGGTTTTTTGCTGATCTTTTTTTAATTCTACATAACCTGCACTAATAGAAAGTTTTATATAAAATTAATCCAATTACAATAGTTTTTGTCTGAATATAAGGATTTCCTAACATCATGTTTCTTCCACCCCAACTTTGTCACCCTACTGGATGTCACCCCTGCTCAAAAAAAAAAAAAAATAGTTCTTTTCTATTGAGAAGGCAGGCTTGTTATTAGGCAGCCCCCCCTCTCAAACTGGCCAGGTTCTTCTTGAAGGACTTCTGTGGGGTAAAAGGAAGAGGAAGAATGGGAATGCTTTTTCCAGAAATCCTGTCTTTATGCTATGATTGACAAGAAACATGAATATTGGGGAACATGGCAAGAAACAAGAGCTAAAATGAGCAGGAATGATGGTTCAAATGTGTCTAAAATGAGTAATCACTTAAACATGCATCTATATCCCATGTCTTTTCTTTCTTGATTTTTTCCCTTTGTGGTTTTTAATTTATGTAAATTGAAGAGCAACAGATGATCAGTTTTAAAATAAATTATTGGACTGTTCCACAGAACAAAACAAATCCTCCAACACACACACACACACACACACACACACACACACTGCATTTTCCTATTTAACTGTTAACCCACACATGCTTAAAAGGCCTGCAAAATATTACTCTGGCCAGCTAGGCAGATCCTTTTAAGTCATAAGTTCCTCCATCTACCCTTCAGCTTTCTCCTCATACTTGAACTGTAAACAGAGCTATATCTGGTCAGGTGGAGAAACAGCTCACAGTGGGATTCATCACCTCGCACACATCCCTCCTCTTCTCTGCTTTGAGACACTGTGGCACCACCAAGAGCTAACCCATTACCACCCTAATGCACCCTGCAGCACAGAACAGTCAGTAAGGTGGGAACAAAAGATAATACTCAAAGATAGACACATAGAAGCCATTAGGAGAAACTGAAAATGCTTGGAGACTGTTCAATAGAATTCAGAAGAGAGGTACTGGAAATGGTTGTCAATATATGGAAAACTTTTCCAATGATCCTTCTATAGTACAAATTATTACTATCAGACCTCCTGCCACCAAAAGGCTGATCATAAGAGTGAAGACTTAGATCTCTTTAATACCTATTTTACTTTATCAGCAATTCAAAACCGGTAATCTACATTAATGCACCTGTTGAAATACTGTAAAAAAATACTTAAAGTTAGAGATGGAACAACTGCAATAGGCTTGGTCTTCAGGTAAGTATCCAGAAATTCTGATGTTTATCCAAAATAAGAGCCTCCCCATGATGCTTTATGACCTCTCTTCATCCCTAGACTGCCCCACCCTTTTTTTGCAAACTGAAGGGGTGTCCCAGGGCCTGTTACCCTCACTCTGATGTGCCCAGGAAGTACAGCAAGCTGGGGAGAGGCAGGGGGAGAGGCAGCATTTCATTTTACCCCAGGGATCCAACTCTTCTTTGGCTATCAACTAATCTGCCGTATTTACCTTCCTACGGCTGTGTTCACACAGCACTTTTGTTTTGAAACAACCTCGTTGTTTTGAACCAAAAAAAAAAAAAAATCATGTTCACACAACGCACCGTTGTTTCGAAACAACAGGAACCCCTTGTTTCAAAACAAGGGCGTTGTTTCGAAACAAATTAAACCCCATTTGGGGGCAAAACAACTCGTGTGAACACGTTGTATCAGAACAAGACTTTCCGAAACAACAGGTCAAGGGCTGCCCCCTCAGCGTGTCCCCTGGCCAGCGCCTGCAGAGCCGGGCTGCAGGCACCGGCGGGGTTAAG
>ML681989.1:48056241-48080435 GCA_007922195.1 Podocnemis expansa
TCAGCGCTGTGCAGCGCTGAACCCCGCTGGTGCCCGCAGCCCCCCCTTTGCAGGCACCTGTGGGGAGCAGCGCCGGGCAGCGCTGAACCCCGCCGGTGCCCAGTCCCCTGAGGAAGCAAAATAGCAGGTTCACAGTGTGAACCTGCTATTTCATTTCCCGCTTTTTTTCTTATTTTGAAGTAACATTTTGTTAATTTGAAATATGTTATTTCGAAATAAGGCGTTATTTTGAAACAAGTTGTTTCGACACAACTTGTTTCAAAATAACCGTGTGTGTGTGTGAATACAGCCTACCATATCCTGGAGGGTTTGGAGAAGAAAAGAGGTTGCCTTCCTCTCAGTCAGTGTTTCTTTAAATGGACAGGCGGTAGCTACTAAGCACTCTGTCACCTTCCGCTCCTGGGCTATCAGTATACAGAGGCTAGCAGCACACCAAGAAAAGGGTGTTAAGTAGAGAACTAATTGGTAGACAAACTCAGAAGCCTTAACAGAAATTAGAGGTCAACTCTGTAGCAGCACTTCAGGCTTTAGGTGTAACAGCACCTTGGACACTAACCAGGGACTGGTTTTCTGAAACCAGTAACAGTCTTGGCCAAATCAACACAATTGGGTAGCATCTCTTGTGATACAGTAGAAACAAGAAAAATTAACCTAACTGGTAATGGGAGGGAGTTGTTTGATGCCATTAGATGTTTTTGTGCTATGGATATCATCACTTCATAAGACTAGGGTAGTTACAGGACAGTGATATGGGAAAAGATCAAAGAGCCAGGTTCAGTGGTGAAATCATGAGGTAATAGCAACCTCAAAAATATTAAAAACACTTGTGGCATACACTGTCTAACTTATTCTGTGTGATATAAGTCATTGTTTGAAATCTAAACATAGCAGCACAGTGCAACTTGCACAATTACCAGAAATTGAAAATTATTATATTTGATGTGAGTGAATGGCAAAAAGTGAACAAATTGTATCAATGATGAACACTGATTTTTTTTTTAATTTTCAGTTTCACTAATCCAAGGTGTCAAGTTCAGCACAGATAAAGGCATTTTGTGTATACATATAAAACCTTCAACCTCACATCTTTTTTCAAATAAATATTCATCTCTATGTATTTATGCTAGCAAAACAGGCATTTGGATCTAGATCCTCAAAGACTTTTAAAGGCACCTAATTCAGTGGAAGTTAGGCACATAGATATTTTCTCAAGCCTCAGGTAGAGGACATTAACAGATACATTATAATGAAAGATAAATTACCAGCATCATTCAAGATAGCTTAGCACAAAAGCACAGCAAAATATTTCTTAATGAAAACCATAAAAGATGGTAAAGGCACAAGATCATATAAAGCAGCACAGAATTAAACCCTCATTAGAAAAATCATGTAAAAATTAGAAAAATATTACATGACTATATTTTAATCAAGGAAGTGGAATGCTTTTATAAAAAACAATTGTTAAAATGTGAACTGACTCCATTTCTAAGAAGTACATTTCTAAAAACTAAACAAAGTTTTTAACATACCAGGATTGATTTTAAACACAAGTTTCTTGGTTTTAGGTTTGCACACACCAGTAAAACTTAAATTTATTAGATGAAAGGGTTTAATCTTCAAAGACTGTAAGTTATCTTCCTCTGCCACTGAACCAAAAACATCTACGACTTGCTTCACTTTAAAGGTTCCTACTTGACGTGGCACAAATGAAAACATCACATCCTGAAAAAATGAGCATTGCTGTGAAACATTTTACTAGAAATAAAGCAAAAACTACTTATTACAAAATCATTACATCATACTGATTCAAAATTACTGTAGAGAGCCTTCTTCTACAATCCACTGCTTTTGAATAATACTAAATATTGCATGTAATTGAGCAAATTAAAAAAGAATAGAACTGCACGGCAACAACAGTATTTTATAAGCTCAGTTCTGTAGAATAATACAGTTGTACATCTTCAATTCCTGAAGTTACAACATTTTAAATACTCATATCTATTCTAAATTTAATGTGGCTTTGTGCCTCAAAGAATAAATAGCTAAAATATGTGATTTAACAGGAAAATAAAACTTAAGGCTTTATCCTGCAAAGACTTAGGTCCATGAGTAATTCTACTTAAGTAGCTAAAGCTATGTCTACAATCCAGACCTTGCAGCAGCACAGCTGTTCCATTGGAGCTTCGCTACTGCAAGGTCTCCAATGTAGCTGCCCTATGCCGAGAAGAGAGAGGCTGGCTCTCATAAAAGGCAGTGTCCTCTTAAGTGACTATTATTTACCACTTAAACTATGCAAACAAAGTTGTTTTGACATTGTAACTTCCATCCCAATTTACAGTTCTGACATGAACTATTGTAGACCATAGTGTTATTCTCACCATTCCAACATAGTATCTATTTCCTGGGGAAATATAAACATTTACATTACCTTTGTACATTTTTCTTTTATTTTCCCTTTTTCAGGACAAATATTAAAATGCGCTATCTTTCGGAAGCTGAATGTTACTGGAAGTGACTCAGATTCATTTTTGAGTGTGCACATAATATCTGTGTGTTCACCCATGAAACAGTCCATAAAATTAATAACTGTTCCTGGACTGAAAGTTAACATGACAGGAAGTCCGGAGCCTGTCAAAGCTAATTCCACATGAGAAGGACGATTCTCTGCACAAGAGAGTAAGAAAAGAGTATAAAATATTACACCAAATTCAAAAGACATAAAACAATTTACTCTTACTAGTACATAGCAGCACAAAAAAGAAAGATAAACTAACACGGTTTCTACATTTCACCCTTTTTGAACATTGTATTTCAGAATTTTAATATAACTGGATACAAACTTAATGCTTATTTATATTAGTTTATACATAATTTAAAACCCTCTTGGTTTTTTAAAATTCAGATGAGTTGCCATCCATACGGAAAAGCACAATTATTTTGTCATAACTATAATCTTTGATAATTTACAAAGGTATACATTATAAAATGAGTTAAACCTGCAATAAGTACTAAGTACTTGCACTCAAAAGGTGTGCATTTGTGACAAATTATTCTAAAAAAATTTTTATTCTCTTTTCTTCTTCCTCCAGACTAGAATCTTAAAAATTGACACCGCCTTTAATTCCCTTCTCACTATTTGAAGCATTCATCACAAGTTCTCTTAATTTACAAGTGCAACTCCACACAATATATACAAGTCCCCTTTAAAATAGCTATCTGAAGATGGGGAAAAATTATGAAGTCCACAGATTTGTTTTCTACCTTTAAACTATGTATTTCTCTTAAGATACCTTTGATTGGTAGGTTGCCACCATTCAGAGTCTGCAGAAAACCATCTTTACTTCCTACAGCCTCAAATCTTAAAAACAGTGCATAATCTTGTCTTGGTGGAAATTCAGTAAGTCCAATGTCTCTTTTAAATTGCCTGTAAACATCACAATCTTTAAATATACCACATACAATTATTCATTAATGGTCATTTTCATCAATTTTAATTTGATTTTTTACAATCCTGTTACAGCTCTGACAAATGAAATTTTAAAATTGAACACAGTACTGAAGAAGACTGGGCTACTCAGCCCTGGTCTACACTGACAGTGAAGTATGAAATAATGCTGCTTACACCAACTTTCTACAGCCTGTGTCTCCACTCTAAGAGCAGCAAATTCAGAAAAAAACAGAACTGTAATTCGATCTGCTAACACAACTCCTGCAAGTTGCAAAGCACTGAGGTCAAAATCTGCAATTCAAACTCAGGTCCAGATAGCCCAGAGAGCAGCTTTTCTGATTTTTCCAGTGTGTGTTGCTCCACAAAAATATAGCTCCTCCCCTGCCTGCAGCCCCAGAAAGTTTTCACTCAATTTCTCTCTCCGCATGCAACACTGTGCCCATCTGTTGCACCTGTAGCAGAGAAACAGCAAGGAAAGTTTTTCCTGGTTGTTTTTTTTCTTTAGAGAAGAGGAGAAGAGGAGTGAGCTGAGGATGATTGCCTCCCCATGAACCTCTGTGCCTATTATCCATAATTCAATGCATTTCAGGAAGTAACATGAGCAATGGGGACATGAGACCCCAAGCAAGCCATCTTCTGTGATCACTTGCCTTCACCTTCTGTAATTCAACAGCCTAAGACCCCCCCCCAGCATAGATAGGCCCTTAGATACATTAGTCTGCAATTCCCACTTCCCAAAAGCTGCGCAGGGCATAGCCACATCACTTGTAATGACATACGTAAATATATGAAGAAGCCCTGTAGCTGTCCTGCGTAAACCTGGTGATGATGTTTTTCTTTCAGACTGCCCAGATGACATTATCCTAAATAAACTAACATTCAGTCCTCAAGGAAGTAACCCAACTTGAAAATGTGGGAGTATCCCAATCATTCCTGTATATTCAATGGAGGGGGGGGAGCAGTTTTTCTGGAAAATTTAATACCCTTCTTGCTTCCCAGGAGGAAGAAAAAAAGTTATCCAACTTGTTACTAACCAGATCATCAACTGCTATAGTACACTGCATTTGCAATGGTGACTGCAGCAGGAACTGCTAACTTAGTGGTGAGAAACTACCTTACTTCAAGAGATTTCGGGGTGGGGGTGGAGGCACTTTCTTACAATTGATGAAAACTCATTGTCAACACCTCTCACCAAAACTTCTAGCAAACAAGAACACAGTCTAAAAATATGTGAACAATAAATCAAGCCTCCTTCTCTGGGTGGATCTGTGATTACCCTTGAGGATAAATTAAAAGAAAGTTTAGATTTAATCTGGGAAATATTTATACATTTTTATTCAAAGAAAACCATATTCTTTGAATTATTTTCAACTTTGTGTATAAACAAACTAGGGTTCTAATTTACTCTAAACTGTACAGCAAACCAGCACTGATCTCTGCACATTGAGAGGAAATAATTTGAGACACAAGTGTTAAGTCAATACATCTACCACATCTGCAAATAGATGCGCCCACTCTTATTAATTACATCTTTTATGTGTCAACATTATCAGGTTGCACTGTGTACTTACTTTGGACTAAAGCACAGTGTAACCACAATTTTCTGATAAGGTAGCAAGGTTCCTTGGTTGGGAATGCAGTAGATCAAAGTTGAAACATCCAGCTCTTCTGTTTTATTTATTAAGCTCATTTCTTGTAAAATAGCATCAGTACTCTTCTGAAGCTGTGTGCCCTATAACACAAACAACAAAATGTGAAATACAATTATGGGTCTATCAGTTTTCCCTGTTTGTGTGAATCTTTCATACAGAAATGATAGACAAAAGCAAAAAGGCTTAAGTAGTAGTAAAAAAATACTACCACCTCTCCCTCAATTTATAATGTAAAGCCCACAAAAGTTACCTGGGGGAAGAGAGGATATGGAATGAATGGACTGTTTTTTAAAAATCTTGACTTGATTTCTTGTTGATATGGGGCTTGATTGTCAAAGATGCTGACCAGTTTGGCAGCCCCACTGAAGTCACTGAGAAGTCATTGCAAATTGTGGTTGCTTCACACTTCAATAAAAATAAAATACTCATCTTTTTTCCACAAAGAATGTATTAGTATCAGGGTATGTGCAATGTGCCCAGCATTTGATGACATCATCAGAAAGGTGCAAAGGGGAGAGTCTGTCATCAAAATAAGTTAGTGTGCACTCATCAAGGATACGTGACATAGACCAAGAGCATTTCTACATGAACGGCAGCAAATTCACCACCATCAGAGCAATCTTTCCATATTAGCAGAGTAATCAGCAAAGACAAGCTCTAACAATCAGGAAATCAGCTTAATAACATCACCCATTTAAGGGGCATTGCACTGTGTTGAAGGGAATGTATTTCCTATCAGTGCAGTTCAGTGATGACAGCACACTAAAGGGTAGTTATGAAGTCAACAGGAATTACACAAGCTATTCTGTGTAGCTTACGTAATTCCCATCAACTGATGCCAAATTTTTCTTACAGTGTTAACCAGGTCTGAAGCTGACCACAGCTCCACCATGGTTCATTAGAAAAATCCCATTTAAAAAAGAAGATTGGCTGCACAGTTATTCTCTCCTGTTTGAAACCAGTTCAGAGATGACCACAGGTGCCTCGAAAGATCAAAGTCTGGTGGAGAGATGGTTGGATCAGTGATAAGATTAATGACTATTGTAGCTGACCACTCATTGTGCCAGCTAGATGTCATTATCATGTCATGTGATGGCATAAATGACTCTAAAGGGTGTTTAAGAGACAGGAAGGCTGGCAGGTGGTTGAAGAAGTAGTCTGGGTACAAAGGCAAGACACTATTCTCATGGATTTTGGCCAGCAGCATGACAGAGGCCTCTTGTGGATAATATGGGGCAGTGCTGTGTTATTAAGTATCAGTAGTCATTACAACAGAGTAGGCTACAAAGTCTTAGCAACAACGCGCATAGGTGTGTTAATTCTACATCAACCAACCTCAAGGGAGATGAACACTAGCAGACAGGAGCAGAATGCTCTGCTACTGATGTTCTAAGTTCCATGTGCTTGCACCCAGGTGAAAGCAGCCAGTTTTCTGAAGTGCTGGACTTTGACTGCCATCTTCCTCAAGTGATTGTAGTATGTTAATGATCTACCCAATGACACATGGAGGTTAACCAGGTTTGGATCATGCTGCAGGCATTGGTCACTGAGGAAAATATTAACTTTCTGACTTGTGCTAGTGTTATATAGATGAAATACACTCGAAATCATCTAGGAAAAGCTCAACTGCAGGTGGCATTGACTACAATAGCCTACCAAGACTTTACATCATCATTTGTGTCCTTGTTGATTTCTGAGAAGGACTGAGGTTGGTAGGTGCAGGAGATGTGATTGCCATGGATGAAATTGCACAGGAGTGTTGTTGGCAGGTCAATAATGTACACATTGAACAATATCTGTGAAAGAACCAAGCCTTGAGGAAGGCAGCTGATCTGAAACTTTCTAGAGCTACAGTAGCTGCTCATGTGTACTCTAAACTAAACTGTATTAGTAACTCCTGTGTAGATTAAATCAGTTCCACTAAATCTGGCAATAAACTAAGTAGACAATACATAAAATGACATTGTACTGAAAAGCACTGAAGTTGTGTTCTGTCACTTTAACAGTAGTGATCAAAATTTTAGTCTCAAAGAGGTAGAATGACAGTCTTGCTGTTGGACAGACCTTTCCATAACTTAACTAATTGAAAGAAGAGCAAGATAGAGGGACACTAACTGAGGGAGGATGTAAGAAAACATTGGAAAGCAAAAGCCATCATCAAAACCTGCACTGAAGATTTTAATAAATACAACATAGTTTCCTTACCATCTCTCCTCCAACAGCATCATCCTCCACCACTGCCACCCAGTTCATAGTCTCTGGGCTTTTATTGTACAGAATCACTTGTTCAGTAACTGAAGTTCCAAAATAAACAGATCCAAAATTAATACATTTCAGTGTGTTTTCATGAGGCACACCTAACAATTCAAGGACTTGTTCAACCACATGAGCTTCAATCCTTAAATCAGTGATACCATGCCCCTGCAATTCCACTCTGTTGGAAAAACAACAAAAAAAATTAGATGTACACACATAAGATTCACATAAGATTAATCCATTAATTTTACTGAAATTTTAGTTTAAGTGTTCTGACACAGTTGACTAAATCAGAGCTTATAGTAAATAAACAGCCACACTGGCACAAAAGTAAGCACATAGAGATGATGTATTCTAAATGTGTTGTCTCTACACTCACGGTGGAAGAACCACACACAGGGCATTGGAGGGGGGTTTTTTTGGGTTTTTTTCTTTGAGCAATACTGGCAGCTAGGACTTGAGGGAATCATCATATTACTCAAACCCTACATTCTATTCATTAAACATATACAAACCTAGCTCCAAGCTAAAAATCTCTCTCTTCCCCTGTAACAACAGAAGACAGCGTCCCCTTTGGCACAATCTGTAGAACTGAAACACTTCCACAACTGAATCATCTTAGATAAAAGGTCTCGAGGATCCCTCCATTTGTGATGCCCTTTAACAGGATGGGGCTTATCAGATTATCCTGACTGCAGTCCCCAGGAATTTGACAACCTGATTACTTGGGCCAGAAAAATGCATCCTCGAGAGAGATATCCTGGAGTCTTGGATCATCAGAAGAATTGATCATCAATCGTTCCTGCCCCTCAAGCTCTTGAGGAGAAGGTTTTGCATGTTATACAACCATTCAAAGCACTGGAGAAATGCCATATCCATTAACAACAACATTTGTCTAAGTAAGTGCAGCACTATTTTCCTCAGGTCCACCCTAAATGAGACCCACAAACTAAAGTCAGAAAAAACAAAGACAGACAAGATTTTTGCTAACCTAACTTCCTCTGTACTAACCAACTGTTAACTTTAGCAAATTTTTAAAACTATTTACAAAGGAAAAAGTGCTACTATGGTTGCACTTAAAAATATTTATATGTTGAAAAATTTGACTGATCTGAAACACTGTGCACTTGAAGCAGAAGTGCCTATCAAACCTATGTCTCTCAAACCTGAACAAGGATCTTTCCCAGATACACCTTCTGTAATTATTTCACCAAAAGAGAAGGTTCTCCAAATCACCTTAATTGGAAGATAGATAGGAACCAACAGTGCAAGTATACATATGGTCAGAAAAATGTTAAGCTCAAGAGATGTGCATATTCTCCCTGACAAAAAAGCTTTAAAAAGTTCTGTAGTAGTGTGGCCTGGCACACAGTTCATACAGCATTGCTGTTTCAAAGTAATGTTATCAGCAAAACTATTTAATGAACAAGCTCTCGACAACTAGGGGCAGCCATTGATGCCTGGGAACTTAATTTCAGAAATAATACAGGACAAAAATAATCATCCAAAACAAGCAGACTTAATTCATTCTGCACTTACTTGGCCACTTCCCTAATGACTCTGGGTATATCTGTACAGATATCCACTTTAACCAACTGTAATGTTTTGGGTTCCACCACTCCACTGGTAGGTACAATGTTAACAGTGACACTTCCTTTACAGTCTATTTTAAATGCACCTAAGAGAAATATAATATATGTTATATATGACATTGAAAGGGAAGATTAGATAGCTCTAAATATCTGGAATAAAACTAAAAATATAAGGTAAAGTTTCCTAACTAGTACAGAATAAAATCACTTATAGAAATAAAATTTCTGTACAGTAAAACATTTAGGATTTATTTTTTGCACTAAATCTAACATTTAAGATTTGTGTGGGTTTTGGCTCTGTTCAAACATCAATGAAATAAACAAACAAATCAATAAAATAAAGTAAAAGTATTAAATATTTTTAATAAATTATTTATACACAACTTTTGCATTGTTAAACATTTTCATTAGAACATACGCCTCAATTCTGGGTAAAGGAAGGGGATCGCACAAAATATATTTTCAGAGATGATGAACAGCTAGAGGTAAGTTACGGCCTTTTCTCCCAAAATATAAAAGTAGATTTCCCACTTTGAGACATTTCTCCAGAAAACGCACAACCAATTGCAAATTTCAGCAGACAAAGGTTTTAAACCTGTGGTTCACAACCAGCGGCTTAGGAGCCAAAAGTGGCCCACAAAGGCCTTAAAAGTGGCCTGCAGCGCCTCTCCTGCTGACTGAAGGAAGCAAGCCACTGCCTAAGGACCCAGGCAAAGCATGTTTCCACAGGGCTAAAAGATCAGTGCAAGCTCCTTGTTGCAGCCAAGGGGATGAGAAATGAATGCACCCTTCCCTCTGGCTGTAGCAGGGAGCATGGCAAAGTGCTCCATCTGAGTCCAGAGCTGGGGTTCCTGCTGAAGCCAAAGGGAGGGAAGCACTGACCTTCCATCCACATGTCTGCAGAAACAAGCCACTGCCCAGGACTATAGAATGGATGTAGTTTCGCTGCTACAGCCAGAGGGGTGGGAAATGAGCAAAGAGGCAGCCTCCACGCCAAACTCCTGTCTGGCTGCAGTGGGAGGTGGGTGAAGGTTGCCGGTGACCCTTCAGGGTTTTAAAAATAATATTTTTTGGCCATTGAACCAAAAAACTTTGGGAACCACTCCTTTAAACTATTTGAATATGCTTGTCACAAAGCATTTTTATTATACATTACCAAAAAAAAAAATCCTGCTTTGTCTAATAGCAGGGATGTTGCTGGCTTCTGGCACACGGAGCTCGTGCCCCAAATCCCCGCACCAGTGCCCCGGATCCTGGCAGGGCCCCCTGCCTCTCCCAGGAGTTCAGGGGCCCACAGCCCGCGGCAGCCGCTTCTGGCCCCTTCCTCAGCTGGGTGGCCCTGCGGCTGTGGCTGCTGCTCCCTGTCCTGTCCCTGGCCGGGGGTGTGGCCTGCAGTCAGGGGCAGGGCCTGGGCCAGTGCCCTGGGTCCTTCCCAGGGCAGCAATGCTGCTGTCTAATAGAACGTACATATTGTTTCACAGATTACCACTCACTTTTCTCCCCCCCCCCGAGATAAGCATTAAGTCTAAGAAAAACAAAAGATTATAAATAAAATTTAAAGCAAACACTATATATTAATACATATTTATGTTCTCTCCTTTCCTTTTACACACACCAAAATTATGTCTATACAACTTATACACAAACATGCAACATTTGGAATAAAAAATTAAAACAAAAAATTTTGAAGTGTGCAATAGTTTTGACATCTCATAGCAAAAAGATTTTTTTATAACATAAGCAAAGTCTGAGTACTAATGCTTAGCAGATGCATGCATATATGTGAACATGACTTCCTCACAAATCTCGTGGAGACATATCAGAAGTTCTCAGCCACAGCAAACTTCACCCATCCCAAAAAGTTGTTGATGTGACCCTCAAATTGTAGACTTGGTAGATTACAAACAATGAGACTTGCAATCGAACAGCCATTTAACATGGCTCTTTCAGCAACAATGTACCATCTTAGTTTTGGATCAAATAAGACAGCAACAAAAAAACCTGGTGAATTTCAACCCCTATCAGATAAACATCCATAGACCCTTTAACACTGCCATCAAGAACAGCTTCACCAGGATGGGTTTACGGGTATGGGATAAAATGATGGTAGGATGATTAACTAAAGGTGAATCCTGAAGAAAGAAATTCGGAAGGAACATAATGCATCTACTCACAGCATCACCTTTACTCTTGAAGAAGGGAACATAAAACTGGATCATTCACTGGTATCTGAAAGTTACTCATTTTATGAGTTAAAGTTACCATCATAAGAAAATGATCATCTACATAAGAAATGAGATTAAAGTATCAAATGGCTCAAAACCATTTTTCCATCAGCTTACTCAGGGCCACTTTAATATGCTACAAAACAGAGACCTTTTTAGGGAGCATATCTAAGCATATTAAATTGCAGATGACCACGGGCTGAAATAAAGTTAACAGCCATAAATTTGTTCCCTGAAACCGGTAAGATCTGTCAAATGTTTTCTGGAGGAAAATGTCTGGTAACTGTAACAAGTGAAAAACGTAGTTAAATAGCTTATATGTAGGCTTGGAAGAAATAGTTTTCTGTCACTAAATGTTGATAAACATCATCAGTTTCACAGCAGGGCCAGTCATTCCATAGAGGTGACCTAGGTGGTTGCCTCGGGCACCAATAATTGGGGGGCACCAATGGCTTGGGCTGCTCTGTTCCCTGCCTGCAGCTGGACCCCCAACCGCAGCACCATTCCCCACCTACAGCCAGATCCCTGGCTGGGGCTGGATCCTGACAGTAGTACCACTCTCTGCCCACAGCCAGATGCCAGAGCCAGCACTGCTTTGCTGGTGGGGAAAGTGGAGGTGCCAAAATCCCTGTTAGCCTCAGGCAGCAAAACACCTTGGGCCAGCCCTATTTCACAGTGCGCGCGCGCGCGCAAACCCACACACAAAAGAGAAAAATATTTCCATCAATAATAATAATTTACAGATAGACCAAAAGTAAAATGCTGCTTAAGAACTTAAAGTTTGAAATAAGCAGTTATTTTGTATATTTTGATGAGGTTGACAATATTTTAACAATTATAAACTTCAACATTTTGAATCTCAACATCTACTGTCCTTATATTATCTAAACCCTCCATGACTGAGCCCCACATACTTGACTTCAACTGTGAAAATGTTTAAAAATAAACATCTATATTACTTGTCAAAATTATTTTTAAAAAGTTCTAATTCTGCCAAGCCTACTTATAGGAGATCACTGAAAAGATTCTACCCAGGCCTTTTCACACTAGGTCATCAGGATTTTCTTCTTATGTATGCACACCTTTCAGGATATTCCTTCCAAGAAACAGAGATTTCACCTGCTTAGAAATACCAAACTTCCCTATTTGTGTGATTTCAAGAGCTATGATGACTAAGAGAGAAAACTGCCATATTTATTCTGTGACAACAACATGGCCTGTCTTTCATCCAGAGGGATTTTGCCTCCACAATCCAACATGTTTTAAAGCAACATTTATCTTGCCAATGGGAAGTTACTGGGATCACAGTCTTTAGTAAAGGTAATAAAAACAGTCGTACGAGAGCTACTCTGCCTAATGGAAGGAGAAGACATCTAGTGGATTTCTAGTGCAGTCTTTCAGCCTAGACTCAAAATCAGAGAACTACTATGAGT
Source organism: Podocnemis expansa (assembly GCA_007922195.1). Taxonomy (NCBI): domain Eukaryota; kingdom Metazoa; phylum Chordata; order Testudines; family Podocnemididae; genus Podocnemis; species Podocnemis expansa. The sequence goes on from ML681989.1 coordinate 48,068,848, forward strand.
GTATTTTTCAATAATCAGAATTTTTATAGCTGACAGAAGCTTTACACAAGCTCTCTTTCCCTGAGCATTTCCATAACATTTTACTACTGAGCTTAAGAGTTTGGGGGGATTTTCACAAAACCAGCAACTAGGGCTCTCACAGTCCTGTTTAAATCATAGCCTTAATTACTTTCTGCTGCATAAAATCCTAAACTCTTTTGTCACTGAAGTGTTAACTTGCACAAAATACATTTTCAAAGAAAAATCAAACCTTTGTGTAATTTATTGCATAGTGAACATTTACCTGGAGATGACCCATGGTTAGCAATACTAATCTCTTTACTAATTACTTTACTGTTTGCAATCACTGTGCCAAAATTAATCTCCGGCTCAATTTCCAGATAACAGCATGGAATTAATCTGCAGAGAAAACAAGATATTTTAATTATTTTTCTTCCAGAATTTCAAGCTATTTTGTGGTTTTTAAAAAGGCACATATTTGAACAATGCAATGGGGAAAAAAAAGTCTTCCTTCCCCCTAATTCCATTAATGCCACAATTATTTACATAACTTACTTCAGCAGTACTGTAAACAAAAAGCAGACATTAAAAATGCCTACTTATTAAGCCGCCAGTCTGTTCATTTATTTTTAATTACTGTAACTTTGAAAACAAGTAATTCCAGTCAATGAGCTGAAATGGAATGCGGCTATATATTTCAAACAATGTTTTGATTCCTGTGCAGTACACAAGCCCCTAATATAAACTCTCAAAAACCTTCACTCATTTCTGTTAATTATGAGATTAGGTGCCTATGATAAGCAAATACCACCATAGCAACTGACCAAGCCAAAATTTAAAGATTTTCACACCCTAGTGTAAAACAAAAACAACCAAACCACACAAAGTCCTGGCATTTTCAGCTGTAACAATCTTTAGTTATGGACATACACCATGCGGTTTCAATAAAATTAGTATGATAAAAAGCTGGTGAAATCATGTCATAGGTACTTATTTGCCTAGAAGCCTCATTCAAGATCAAGATTTTACTAAGCACTGCCAAAACTAATAAAAAGAACAGCCCTTGGTCCAAAGAGCTTGCAGTTAATGGTTCCCAATCCTTCAATGGATTTCATGCAGACAGACTACAGCACTCATTCAACAAACTACCCCAATGTTAAGAAAAGACAAGAAAAACAGTAAAAGGCCACAAGAACTCTTAATGAAGCCATAAAGTGACCTAAATATCACAAAAGAATCTTACAAAAAGTGGAGATGTGAACTAATTAAAAAGGAAGAGCACAAAAGAATAGCACAAGTATTTAGGGACAAAAATCAGAAAGGCTAAGACATAAAGAGTTACACATAGCAAGGGACATGAAAGGCAAAAAGAAGTTCTTTAAATATATGAGGAGCAATGGAAAGCCAAAAGAAAACCAAGGTTCTTTACTTAGTAAAGGAGATAACCCATAAAGGTAAATAAGACATATACCTCATATGCAAGGGTATGAAGAAGATAACTGATGACATCAGTCAAAAAGTCTGTCTATTTTGCTTCAATCTTCACTAAGAAAAATTAATGGCAACCAGAAACCACAATTAATACTAGCAAGAGGGAAGGAATACAAGACAAAATAGGGAAAGAATAAATTAAAATATTTAGATAAGTAGGATTGTAAGCAGGAGCAGCACTCAACCCACCTGGAGGGCACCTCCTAGTGGTGTTTCTGGGGAATTCCACTCAAGTGGTCCCCCCCAGATGGTCTGTGTTTCACTCCTTACCACACCGACTCCACTCTAGAGTCCAGTCCCAGGACCTTAGCCCTCCAGCTAAAGCCCAAAGTCCACCCCTTCTGGGATGCTGCCCACTAGAAGAGTCTTTAGCCCGGCTCATCCTTGTTCTGGCCACTAAAACAGTCAATGACCTGTGAGCCTGTGCCACTCCTGGCACCCATGCCACCGTGGCACACTAGGGGAGCAGGGAGAGGCCTAGGCCCTCCCACTTCTCCAGGCTCCTAAGTGCCTTCACTGAGGCCTCTGCCTCCCTCCAGTCCCTCCACAATCTGGTGTCGACTCCTTGGGCTGCTTCCCTGCAGCCCCAGCTGCACGGTCTCATCGCCAGAGTCCAGCCACTGTCTACTCCCTGGCTTCCTTGCCCCAGACTACTGATGCAGTCACTCCTGCAGTCTACTCTCCTGGGATTCCCAGCTCTGGTCAGCTCCTAGGCTTGCTCCTGCAGCTAGCCTACCAGGATGAGAAACTTCCCCCTGCAGCTCCACTTGCAGACTGACCCCACCTAGCTCTGCTGCCCTACTTTTATACCAGCAGCCTCCCTCTGATTGGCTGCTGCCAAAAGCCACCTTTTTAACCCCTGCTGCACCATAGCAGAGCCATTCTACTGCTACAAGGATGTGCTGAAATCAGCAGGACTTGATGAAATTAATCCTAGGGTACCCTGAAGGAACTACCTAAAGCAATCACAGAGCTCTTAGCAATTACTTTTGAGAACTCCAGAAAGATAGAAGATTAAAGAAGGGCAAACATAGTATCTTTCTTTAAAATGGGGAACAAAAAGTTCATGAAGAATTATAGACCAGCCAGTCTAACTTTAGTATCTAGAAGGAAACTGCAACAATGTATTAAATTCACAATATACTTGTAAACACCAAGAGAATAACAAGTTTTTAAGGAGTAACCCACATGGGTTTGCTAAAAACAATCATGCCAAACAAATCTAATTCCTTTCTTTGATACAATTACTAACCTACTGAGTGGGAGAACCAACAGGCATGATATATCTTCATGTTAGAAAGGCTTTTTTCACACAGTCCCAAATGACATTCTCATCAGCAAAGTATAGAAATGTGATCTAGATGAAATTACCATATAATGGAGTCACAATTAGTTTAAAGAATGTAGCTTTACTATTCAAAGAGTTATAGACCATTTGTTGTCAAAGTGGGTTGGGTGTACTCAGTAAGGCCCCACAGGGGTCAGTCCCAAGATGACTTCTGTTCTGCATTTTCATTAGTGACTTGGATAATGAAGTGAAAACAGTGCTTCTAAAATCTGCAGATGACACCAGGCTGGGCACTGTTGCAAACACTTATGGGAACAGGATTAAAATTCCAAATTATCTTGACAAAGTGGAGAACTGATCTGCATTTGATAAGATAAAATTTAATAAGGACAAGTTCAGAGTATGTCACGTAAGGAAAAAAGTTAAACACACAAGTACAAAAGACAAATGAATAACTATCTAGATGATATTACTGTCTAAATGAACCTAGGTGTTCTAGTGGATCAGTAGCTCAATAAGTCAACAACATGATTCAGCTGCAAAAAAATGCTAATGCAATTCTGGGGTGTGTCAACAGGAGTGTTAGATGTGAGATATGGTAGATCACTGTCCTACTCTACCAGTGAGGGCTCAGCTGGAGTACTTTGTCCAATTTTGGGTGCTGCACTTTAGGAAAGATATGGAAAAACTAAAAAGAGCCCAAAAGAAAATAGTAATAAGGATACAAGGCTTTGAAAACCTGACCAACAATGAAAGGTTAAAAAACCTAGCCATTTTATTCTTAAGGAAGACAATTGAGAGGGGAGCTAATAAGTCTCCAAATATATTAAGTTATGTTCTACAGAGGACAGTGAACAATTGTTTTTCCTTGTCCACTGAAGGTAGGTTAAGAAGTAATGGACTTAATCTGCAGCAACTACAAGTAGAGTTCTGAATGCTCACAAAATTTGTATCCACATTCACTCCACAAAAATGCTTCACGGCTATCTAGGGATTTTCAGGGCTCTAGCTATAAGCATAGTCAAACTCTAAAATAAACTTGTAAGAAAGTGTAAAAGTGCCTCCCTGCCTTGGTGTTGCAAGGGACACATGACCTAGAGGTCACGCTGTAGTCTGTGGCCATTGGAGGCGGGTGTGAGGAGGGGATTCTTAATGCCCTAGACTCATCAAGGAGGGAGGAAGGCAATGAAAGAGAACAAAGAAAGAAAGAAAGAAAGAAAGAAAGAAAGAAAGAAAGAAAGCCTCCCCTTCTGTAAGGGAGGCTCTTCTTCAGAGGCAGTAGTCTTGGACTCTGGGTTTGCTTCAGCTCTACTGTAGCTGGATCAGTTTCCTTCCTGCTCCACTACACACATGAGCTGCTCCTCTCTCCTTTAAGTTCTCCACCTGACAAAGCATTTGCTGCAGCTGTGCCTTGGCAATACTGGCTGAGTCCAGGATGAACTCTTAATCCCTTGTTTCCTAGTGTGAGAGTTGCATACTCCATCACTCTCCCACCTGCTCAACATAGAGGCAGGAGAGCTGAGACCATCCAAGTACTCCCCCCTCTCTCTGGAGAAGTTCCCATTCAGTTGGGCTTTGCTAGCTCAATCCTGGATCTGGAATATATACGGCTGGAGAAACAGGTACCAGCACATTACTATTCTTCATGGTATTGGGTCATCGTAATGAAGCATGACCAGTGACGAGCTCGACTCAGGAAGTAGTACCAAAGTGAGACTATAGACTATTTTACCACCAGGCCTCTTTCTCTGACCAAGCAGTCCCATCCCCCTGGAAACAGTTCATGGATCAGATAAAGCATTTGGTGTTCCTCCTCTTTTACTTCCTGGGATAAAAGGGCCTCCAACTCCATATCCGAAGCATCCATCTGCAGAACACACACCTGAAACAAGTCCAGGCTGAATGGGACCAGGTCAGTGCACAAGAACTGTTTCAGTTTTTGAAAGGCCATTTCACAGGCCTCAGAACAGTGGACTTTTGGGTGGCTATCTTTCATGAAGAAGTCCATGAAGGTAGCTGTGACCATTGTGCTGGGTTTCACAAACAGGCAGCAGTAGCTAGCAAGTCCCAGAAAATTCCTGACCAGTTTCTTAGTGGTAGGACATAGGGTTCTCTTGAGGTCCTGGACTTTGCAGACTTGGCCCCTTCCCAGGAATTATCCCAAGTACATGATCTCCTTTTCCTCTCTTGCATTTTTCTGGGTTTGCTGTTAGCCTAGCCTGTCATAGACTGTAGCATAGCCGCCAGGTGTTTCTACCAGGTCTAGCTGTAGATGCTCATCATCCAAACAGGCTGCCATATACAAGGTATGTAGCTGTAGAACCTGGTGAATAAGCCATCCTAATAGAGGGTTTTCTACTAGTGAGTAAGACTTGACAAACAGCACCAACCATCACTATTCTTCCTCATTCAATCACAAAGCAGCCATGCTGTGATATGTGGAGAGCTGAATGTAGGATGCAGCATATGATCAGGATTCTTCATGAGCAACTAAGGATAAAGAGGAAGAGAGATGGGAGGCTGAACCAAAAAAGCAAGAAAACCAACACTGCCTTGGCCATGCTGGGGCAATGAGGATGAGTTTCTTCTGACCCACTTTCAGCTTGAGAACAACATGTAAAACAGTTGGGAATCAGTGGAAAAGTGTACAAGACAGCTGACTGCTGGGTGAGGTAGAAAGCACTGGCCAGAAAGCCTACACTTAGGCCCCTTCAAGAGCAGAACAGCTGGCATTTTCTGTTGTCCTTTGTAGCAGACAGGTCAATCATTGGGATGCCCCTTACTGCGAAGATAACTCAAAAATTGAGCTTCACTAACACTCATGGTTCAGAGAAAAATTCCTACTGAGGTGGGCCATGAGATGATTCTGGACCCCAGGCAAGTGATCAGCTGTTGGAGTGATACTCTTATTGACATAGAACTGTTGGTCTGATCACCACTTGGCAGACCTCTCACCTGCATGCTCAGATAATACAAAGTAGCAGCATTGTGAGTATGTGAACTACCAAACCCCTGATGCCATTCAGGAAAGCAAGACAGGCATTGAAAATGGCACAAAGCTCCAAGACATTACAATTCAGTGGAGCTTCCTTCTGCAGTTACAGGCCCTGAACCTTCTAAAATCACAGATGAGCTCCCAACCTACCAAGAAGGCATCAGTCACAACAGTTCTGCTTGATAAGAGCTGAATGAAGGAAATGCGTTGAATCCTCTGAACCATCCACCACTACAAGGAGTCCAGCATCAATGGAGAGAGGTAGACCAACTCATTTGTGAGTGAAGAATTGAACGATAAATGGTCCCAAGTCACATTTCCAGAGGATCAGTGGGAAACCTTATGAATTGAACCACCTCCATGCATGAGGATACATGCCTTAAGAGCCTCAAGCACACAGGGACTGTCATGCAAGTTTGAGACTGCAGATCAAGACAAAGGCAGCAAATTGCTGAAAACAGCAAGAATGGTGAATCACAGAAATATTCTATGACTTGGAAGAAATAACCACATGGAAGTAAGCATCCCAAAACCCCACAGCAGCAAGTGAGTCATTCTAAGTCAAAATAGGGAAAATAGTTAACAGGATTGCCACATATAGAACTGTATGTATCTGATGTATTTGTTAAAGGTTACAGAGGTTAAGAACAAGTCTTACCCTCCTTTGGGTTTGGGAACCAGAAAGTACTCAGAATAGAAGCATTGACCCCAGTATTCCAGAATAATTTCCTTTACCACTTCCAAGGTCAGAAAGGAGCAATACTGCTAAAGGAGCAATATCTCACAAGAGGATTCCCTGAAAAGGACTAGAAAGGGAAGGCAAGGGAGAGGAATGGAGGAGAACCAGATAGCCTGACCTGATGGCACTTAGGACCCAGTTGTTGTTGAGCCCTAAGTACCATAAAAGTGGCTTAGCCCGACCCCAAATAGGGGTAGGAGAAATGGAATGATGATTAGACCACTCCTCTGGACCACTGAGTCAAAATAGGTGCTTGTGAATGCTGGAAGAGGAGGTAGTTGACTAGCCAAACCCTAGACCTAACTACCTCCTCCTCTGGGGTTGTCCCACTGCCACACAGGCAAAAAAAGCTGCCCAAAAGTGCACTGTGGACAGTATTGTTGCTGCTGTTGGTCACCTAAGTGACACCACTAAATTGGTGGTGTGTGCAGCCCAAGGAATGAAGAGCATCCCTAAAATCCTCAAAGGAGTATTGGATCTCATCTGTCCTGAGCATTGCAGGCTCTAAAAGCAGGTCATTGAAAGGGATGGCTACTCTCCCAGGAGCAGACAGCTGCAGGATACTTATTAATGAATGTATGTGTGTTCCCCTGCTGGAACTCTGCCTGAATACCCTAGGATGGAAGCACCCATACACTGCAAAAGGTCCTGATAGGCCTTGAAATCCTGTGGTACTATAGCAGAGGAGGAGCCAGGCTCTGTTGAACTGTTGGCTCTGGACTGATGAAGCCAGAAAGGGCAGCTTCATGGACTTTTCGTACAGAAGACTCACTGGTACCTGAACCTACAGTAGATCCAGTTTCTGCCATCGGTCTGCCAGATGACCTTGACATAGAGGGGGCTAAGGAACTCATCCTCCGTGACCAAGGAGCATCTTACAGATTCCATGAGACCACTAATAAGGAAAGGGCATTGCTAACCAGTAGGCAGTAGCTGAGTGCCCCCATTCTGACCATGAGATGAATGCCAATCGCAGGGCCAGCAGCTCTCTGTAAACAATCCCCAACATAGGTCAAGCAATGGAGAACAGGAAGAGGAAGATCCCAGCTTTGACACAGTGGAGCCCCATGTTCTGGGAGATAAAGGTAGAACCAGCCCTGAGGGAGTGAGGACTTGATCTGTTGCCCAGAATGAGGCAGGGACAAGTGCCGATGCTGATGCAGTATCACCAGCCACAAAGCATGCCAATGCCAGAAACAGCTTCAACCCCAAAGTCAGCTGCAGCAGGACAGCTGATGGTGCTGGAGAAAATGGAGGGCACTGAAAGCCACCACAGTAATAGACAGTGCCACCTGCAATGGTGTTGAGGGGTTTCCTGGTGGCGAGGTCCTTTGCACTGAGTCCAGTATTGGCCCTGCTTCTACAGGCTGTGGACGGAGAACATGGGGAGTGAGGGCAACAGACCCCAGGGTTCAGCAGCCCACCCAGCTATCAGGGCTATACATTCCACAGCCCTGGCAAAGTCCGGGACTGGACCAAAGGAGAGACCAGAAAAGAAAAGCCTGTAACTGCTAACACACCACCAGCATAGGAACAGGCTTTGGCCTCATCACTACCAGATACAATGACTACTCCAAGGGTAGAACTGCCCTCCTACTCTGTACAGGGGAGTGATTAGAGGCATCTGTGCCATCACTGCACTGGCACTAACCCTGTGTTGCTCCGTGCTCCTCCTCAGAGGCAGAATCATCCCCAAAACCTAGAATAGTCAACTGGTCTTACGCAGTGCACCCAACAAAAGGGAATGGATCCTCCTCCTCTTCAGAGAGGTCCTTGCTCCACAGTACAAGAGGGCAGAACTCTCAGAACATGAGGGCAACCTCCAGTCCAACCAGGCCTTGCTGCCAAATCAAGCCACACAGACTTTTCGAACAAGTGCTCTTTTAGGAGAAAGTCTCTTGCTGTTTGGGTCTGTTTCATGAACACCACTCCTTGACATGGGCCACGGCATATATAACAAGCACTGCCTGTGGAGATTGTTAGGGATTTTTCTGTCACACAATGTACAACCTCAGTGAGGACACATTCAAGAAAAACTAAACTAAATACAAGTTCCAATATGGTAGCTGTGTTAGTCTAGTCCAGCAAGACGAACAAGAAGTCTGATGGCGCTTTTAAAGACTAACAAATTTGTTAGTCTTTAAAAGCTCCACCAGACTCCTTGTTTGTTTAACTAAATACAACTAGCTCTAACCTAAGGGCGTCAAAAGTAGTGTTAATTATATACAACTAGAAACAACCACTAAACTAATCAGAGAGTGAGGTCTTCAGAGAGTGAGATCCAACTCCAGTCACAAGCTGTGAGAAAGAATTGAAGGGGGCCAGGGCAGCATCATCTTTTACAGCCAGGAGAGGGGCTTTGGCCATGAGGAGCAAACATCACCCCTCTCAATGTAAAGCTCGGCACCAACATGATCTCTTCATTGCTACACTAAACAGTGGTACAGAGAGATGCCTGATTTCATAGTTTTGAGCAGAATTATGTTCACTTACATGAATCTGGAGGTTTGATATTATAAGAATGATGATTCAGCCCCTCCCAAGTAGCTTCTTAATTAGTTAGGTCTTCAACACAATCAAAAGAAGTCCTTTCTCATGCCCTAATACTATTTACCTTTCATAATTTGTTATCATGTTGTTTCTTTCCACCCATTAGCAGGTGAGAAAGCCATTTTTAGGAATAACTCTGTTTCCACTACCAGCATAGCATCAGAGAGAATTTCATACTGGTATCAAGAAAATGAGGACCTTACTTTACTAGGTCACATGACACCTCAAGTAGCAAATTTAATGCTGTCTGTACCTTATATTTTTTGAGATAAAGGAAACAGAGGAAAAAAGTACAGGCTGCTATAGATTGGACAAAGACAGGAAATTCATCCCAAGAAAATGCTCTCAAGGATGCTGCAATGCCTCTTTTTAATTATCTGCATCCCTTGCAACATGATAAATTATCAAATTAGTGAATCCTAGGAGGTGAAAAACAAGACTAGTACAATGTGAAATAAATAAAGGGAGACAGTAATCTTGACTACAGCTTTGAAGCCTTTTAAAATACATTTATAATTCATTTTAAATATTCTATATCTCTTCCAAAAAGTCACTTCAGAAATATGAGGGACATTAGACTCGTATTTAATTCCACTCATGAACCAGATACACTTTTTTTGGAATGAGCATGAATCAGAAGATATTGTGTGACGCTGAGGACATTTTTTTAATGGATAAGACTGTCTGTTAATTCCTGGGTATGATTTATTGTAGTTTTTTTTGGTTTCCTAAAGGATTCTGTACCATTCAAGTGTTTAATGTTTTTACAACAAATCATATTTGTCTTAATTCAGACTCAGATTTGATGATCAGACATCCTTCACAATGCAGGCCACAGAACCCAACTACCCAGTTCTGTAATAGACCCTAAACTATGGCTGAATTACAGAAATCCTCAAATGGTGGTTTAAAGACTTCAAGACTTCCACTAGCAAAACTAACAGGCCCCATGCTACTAGGCCCTTGGCCTCTGCCAGTCTCCCCAGTCTCCCAGATATGGTGATCAGCTAAACCCTGAGCATGTGGGCAAGACTCACCAGCCACACATACAAGAAAGAATACTCTGTACTACCACAGAACCCAGCTCATCAAGCATCCTATCAGAGGCCATTGGCATATTTATCAAATTTGGGGCTTAAAGTTTCTTGTCTGATTGCATATTTTACACAAAATATGATAATTTATATTTGTTTAACACACATTAGATCAAATTCACCTCTGCTTTAGATCAATTAGAAAGAATAGATTTATATCAGGGATAAAATTTGGATTGCCATCTAATAAATTGTTCACTTTTATCATTATAAAAACTGAATATATTATGTTAACAATAGTTAAGGTTGATAAAAGCAAAAGAGTAACATAATTAATTCCAGTTCAGAAAAGTTTGTATGACTGTGCCACTACCCAAAAATCAGGCATGCTCTCGTAGCTGAAGCTCTCAACCCTGTACCGTATTTAAGCACATGCATAGTCCCATAATACAATGGTATAAAAATAATAAACAAGTTGGAAGAATGGCAGTGTTGGACACAGATCAGTTAGAGAAAGTTAATAGTCTAGGAAGATTGAGTAAATTTCACTCACGCTTATTTATCTTTACACATTTAACGTATTAGACCATTTTCACATAAGGTTAACATCTAGGTTTACTCTAGTTGTCTGCATAGAACTGGAAATGGGGAAGGTTCAAATCAAAACAATAGAATAGAATCGAATCGTGAGGTTGGAAGGGACCTCATGAGATCATTGAGTCCAACCCCCTGGGGCTTGACCCCAGGACCTTCAGCATACTCAACAGAGGTGCTAGCTACTACACTATTTTCTAGTAATGAATATATTTGGGCTATGTTCACATGGGGAGGGCTTGTTTCGAAACAAGCTGTTTCGAAATAACTCTTTATTTCCAAACAACTTATTTCGAGGACAAAAAACTTTGTCCGCGAAATAAGGCAGCGAAATAGCAGGTCCACAGTGTGGACCTGCTATTTCGACAGGGGAGGGGATTGCAGGCACCGGCAGGGTCAGGCGCGGCTGGGCGCCTAACCCAGAAGGTGCCTGCAGGGGCTGACGGCACCCGTCAGGTGAGGCATCGCAGGGCGCCTCACCCAGGGGACTTTAAAGCCCCCACTGCCCCCAAACCTGGGGCGCAGCCCCGGCGCGTGGCTGGAGCCCGCTGCTGCCGGGGCCAGAGGGAGCCCCGCCCCCGGGATTCCCCTGTGGGGCCGACGCGCCTGCCCGGGGGCGGGGGCGGGGCTGGGGCTGAGGCTGAGGCTGCCCCCGAGGCCCCACCCCAGCCCCGCCCCCGGGCAGGCGCGTCAGCCCCGTGGGGGAATCCTGGGACGGGGCCTTGGGGGGCAGCCCCAGCCCCGCCCCCGGGCAGGCGCATCAGCCCCACGGGGGAAGCCCGGGGCGGGGCCTTGGGGGGCAGCCCCAGCCCCGCCCCCGGGCAGGCGCGTCAGCCCCACGGGGGAAGCCCGGGGGCGGGGCTCCCTCCGGCCCCGGCAGCAGCGGGCTCCAGCCGC
>ML681989.1:48080835-48109621 GCA_007922195.1 Podocnemis expansa
ACCTTACGGGGACCTAGTGGAAGTTCTGGGAGCACATTTTTCCCCAACACCACTAGTAACTGCTGAGAGGTATAGGTTCTACCAAAGGAACCAAGAGGAAGGTGAATCAGTTGTACAATTTGTAGCAGCTCTGCGGAAGCTGGCAGCACACTGTGACTTCAAGAACATGTTAGAGGAAATGCTGCATGACAGGCTGGTGTGTGGCCTGCACAGTGAATCAACACAAAAACGCCTATTGACTGAAGGTCAACTCACCTTGCAGCAGGCTGTAGAAATTGCAGTCTCCATGGAACGCGTCACCCAAGACATGCAACAGATCAGGGTCAGTGTCCGTAAAGTATCCCTACGACCTGCCCCCAGGGCACTGGGAAGACAAGAATGTTACCAATGTGGGAAGCAGGACCACCTCGCATCTGAGTGCCGGTTTAAGGAACTACTGTGTCGACAATGTGGTAAGAGAGGGCACATTGAATGTGCCTGCAAACAAAGGTAGGGTGAGCCAAACAGAAGAGGCAGACCTGAGAAAAATGGACCGTTGGTTTGGCGGACTAAGAGAGAAATTCTGCATGCAGTAGAGCAGAATACAGGTGATCATAGTGACACCTAATTGGAAGATGAAGATTCCCTCCATGTTTTGTCTATAACAGTTGGCCCACGTAAATTCTGGGTAACACCTGTGTTGGAAGGCAAACCTACACGCATGGAACTGGACACTGGCGCAGCAGTTTCATTAGTTTCTAACATTGTGTATGAGAAGGACTTTAGACATCTGCCACTTAAGCCGACAGTAGTCGTTTTGAAGACATATACTGGAGAGACTGTTCCCTTGTTGGGTACTATTGATGTGAAAGTAGAACTCAATGGACAGACCATAAAGCTACCACTGTTTGTGGTAAAGGGGAACTACCCAGCCCTAATGGGAAGATCTTGGATCAGGAAAATCCAACTCGATTGGTCACAAGTGCATTAATTGACTAAAGAAGAAATAAATCTACCAGTGGTACTAACAAAACATGCTGCTGTTTTCGGTGAAGACTTAGGCAGTATGAAAGGAATCACTGTGAAATTAAATATAAAGCCTGATTGCCAACCAAAATGTTTGAAGGCCAGGATGGTGCCATTTGCCATCAGACCCAAGGTGGAAGAAGACTTGGAACGGTTAGTCAAAGAGGGAGTGTTGGTGCCAGTTACTCACAGCCAGTAGGCGACACCCATTGTCCCAATAGTGAAGAAGGATGGCTCCATTCAGATTTGTGGAGATTTCAAGGTCACTGTCAACCCAGTGTTATGTGCAGAACAATATCCTCTTCCCCGCATTGAGGACATCTTTGCAGGTTTGCTGGAGGACAAAAATTTAGCAAGACTGATTTAAGTCAAGCATACTTACAGATGCATGCTGAAGAAGAATCTCAAGAATTGACGACAATCGTAACACATAAGGGGTTGTACAGATACTGTCGTTTACCTTTTGGCATTACTTCAACCCCAGCTTTGTTCCAAAGGGCAATGGATCAGATTTTGAGTGGTTTATCAGGAGTACAGTGCTAGCTGGATGACATCCTGGTCACGGGCAAAAATGAGGAGGAACACCTTACGAACTTGGAAGCTACTCTGCAAAGACTGGAAGAGTATGGTCTACGTGTTCACAGAGACAAATGTAAGTTTTTCCAGCCCTCAGCTGAATATTTAGGACATATAATTGATGCTGATGGTCTCCATAAGTCTCCAGCCAAGGTTAAGGCTATTGTGGATGCTCCGCTACCTCAGAACGTAAGCCAACTTTGCTCTTTTTTAGGCTTATTAAACTATTATGGCAAATTTATTCCACGATTAGCGACGCTCCTGAAACCCCTACATGAGCTTCTGGGGCCAAAAAAGGCCTGGAACTGGACTGAAGCCTGTGATGTTGCATTTAATGAAGCTAAACACTCACTGGTAAACTCTAAGGTTCTGACACATTTTGACCCATCCTTGCCCCTACAGTTGGCTTTTGATGCCTCCCCTTATGGAGTTGGGGCTGTATTGTCACATATTATGCCTTCTGGTGAAGAGAGGCCGATTGCTTTTGCTTCACGCTCCTTGACTAAGGCAGAAACTAATTATGCCCAAATTGAACACAAAGCACTGGGCATTGTTTTTGGAGTTCAGAAATTTCACCAGTACCTGTGGGGAAAGAAGTTCACACTTCTCACTGACCATCGACCCCTGACATCAATTTTGGGGCCACACACAGGCATCCCACATTTGGCTGGTAGTCGGATGCAACGATGGGCATTGATACTTTCTGGATACACATATGAAATAAAGTACAGGCAATCCTCTTTGCGTTGCAATGCTGATGGCATTTCAAGGCTACCCTTACCGGCACACCATCAGGATCTGGGCCAGGAAGGAATCTTTTACTTTGAACAGGTGGAAAACACACCCGTCATGGCTTCTCAAGGGAAGAAAGCAACATGGGTTGACCCAGTACTCTCCCGAGTTATGGATTTCGTGATGCATGAAACGCTCTTACCTGACTCTCAGGTCTCTCCTGACCTCCACCCCTATGTGTCTAGGAAGACAGAGTTATCGACCCAATCCGGGTGTTTGTTGTGGGGTATGTCTCTCATTATCCCACCTTCATTAAGACCACGTTTGTTGGAACAGCTCCATTCAAGTCACTGCGGCATAGTGCACATGAAAGAAATTGCACGGAGCTATTTCTGGTGGCCGGGCTTAGACAGGGCCATTGAAGAAATGGCTAGAGCTTGTACCTCATGCCAGAGCATCCAGAACACACTTCAGTTGGCACCTCTTCACCCATGGGATTGGCCCGAAAGGCCATGGCAACGTATCCATGTTGATTTTACTGGCCCATTTGAAGGATGTATGTTTCTAATTGCTGTGGATGCCCATTCAAAATGGCCAGAAGTCTCAATAATGCAGTCCACTACTACGGAAGCCACTATTCAGACCCTGCGTGGCTTTTTTAGTCATTACGGTCTTCCAGAACAGCTGGTGAGTGACAATGGACCACAATTCGTTTCTCAGGATTTTGAAACTTTTATGAAGGCCAATGGAATACATCACATCAGGTCAGCACCGTATCATCCTTCCACCAATGGACTTGCTGAAAGGTTTGTAAAGACTATGAAGCAAGCTCTAAAATCTGCAAAGGGATGTTCACCTCTTCATAAGTGTCTGAACAACTTCTTGTTGTCCTACATACACTTCACAGGCTACAACGAAGGCATCTCCAGCTTTTCTTATGATGGGACAGCAGTTGCGCTCTTGCTTTGATTTGTTGAAACCATGAGACACACGGCAAGTGGTTCAACGCCAACAGCAGGACCAGGTCAGCCGACATTCACCAAGAACAAAGGGCTGCACCTTCAGTATTGGACAGCCAGTTCTTGCACGAAACTATGCTTCAGGAGCTAAATGGGTCCCAGCAACGGTCACTGCCCAGACAGGACCTGTTTCCTATTCTGTCCAGACAGCGAGTGGCCTAGTTTGGCGACGGCATGTAGATCAGCTGCTTCTCTGTCATATCCACCCAGAAGCTGCATCTCCAGCAGACATATCTGACTTCACCCTTACTGATGATACAACACCAGAGCATGAAACTACTATTTCTGTCTCTCCTGCTCCAGCCACCCCTTCAACGCCTTCAGCCTTCCTGGACCCACCGGACACAACATCCTTTCCAGTTCCAGCTACTTCCCCAGTACCTGTGATCCCACCACCACCACCACCACCTTGTGGGGTGGGCACACCAGAAGTTCGTCATAATCCAACTCGCGACAGAAGGCCTCCTAATCGGCTGGATCTTTAGCTAGTGGTGACCCCCTCTTCATGGGGCAGAATAATTCCCCGGGTATTCGCCAGAAATGGGGCAGTCTACCCTCATCTCCTAGTTTAGTTCTTATTCTTTCTGGGGGGAGGGTGTTCATTAGAGAGGGAGGAATATGTGGTGTTTTGGACTACCTAGGGTCATTGGGGTTGTCATAGTGATAAATGGGAGAGTCGTTTAGGTGCTAGGAAAACCTGTCTGTCTCCTCTCTCTCTCTCAGTTCTCTTTCAATAAAGACTTCTTATACAGCTCTGAATATGCTGTCCTCCTTATTGGATTATAATCTCCCTTAAAACTCTACAGTCATTACTTGACTTGCAACTCAAAATTCAGACAGTGGCAGTTTAAAAACAGGATTTAAAATATCAGACTGAACCAGAAATCATCATCTTTTTTCTAAATGTTTATGTTTTATATTAAAGCAAGAAACATAAGCCAAAGAATGGCCTTTGTAATTCACATTAAAAGTGGTCAACACTGAACAGTTCCTGTTTAGAGAACAAGCAATCTGCTTCCTTAGTCTGGGAGCAGATAATAGAACAAGTATTTAGTTTTTAGTCTGTAACAGCAAAGCAATTTTTGCTTTAAACAAAGATGTGGAACTAAAATTACATGCTTAGTTTGCATAAATGAACAGAAAGATCTAGAAACCGAAAGATGTACTGTACTCAAAAAGTTACCTTTATTTAGTATAGGGATGTTTCGGCTGAAGCTTTTGTTATTTACAAGCAAAAGTGTGGCCAAACTGTCATGTGGTTAAAAGCAGAATGCATGAGTAAGTTCAGAAAAAGCCGCAGCAATTTCTTTAGTGCCCTGTTTTAAATTTTAAAAGCACTGCTCATAATTACTTACAATTACAATTGGAAGTTCAGATCCTAACTAAAATTGTCATTTGTGAGTCTCCTCCTGGTGGCCATAATCTTGCTAAAAGTAACATTATTTACATTGAATTTGGAAGCCTAAAAGAAAACCATTAATCAGTTTCTAGCATATACTAATACTTGTATAATGTCAAATTAAAGAACATTTTTAAGTGGGAGAGAAGTGACAGATAAACAAAGAAGCAATGGTGTTGGGATAAGCATAGCCTGGATGAAACATCAAAATATCCTAGCTACTTCTTGACAGAAGCTTCAGTGTTTGAGACTATTCCACTAATAATCTGAGTGTTGCTTATTCTGGAACAGAAGCCATTACTGCCTTTTTGGATCCTTTTTTTGTGTTTAGTAATCATTTTACAAAAGCTAGGGTTTTCAGTTGTTTATGACCTCAGATACTAATTTTTCAAAATCATAGGTTCCAATTTGATACAGATTATTCTACAGTCTGACACCCCTTAATAAATTTATAAAATATTTACAAAATTAAGGAAGAACTGCTTCACTATAATCCAGTCACGACTACATAAGCAATAAATTTAAACCATCTAGCAGCATCAGATATCATGCCAAAAGGAACATCCTACTTATGTGACATTCTTAAAAGCCAGAAATTACTTTTACAGAGAGATTCACCACTTGTTTTCAGAATTCAGATAACAGATTAGTTATATCATTCTAGGCCCAAAATGGGTAGCCATGTTAGTCTAGGTCAGCAAAAAACAAACAAGGAGTCCTGTGGCACTTTTAAAGACTAACAAAATTATTTATCGCATAAGCTTTCGTGGGAGCCTATCCCACTTTATCAGACACTTGAAAATCTCACTTTGTCAGAGGCTTCAAGATAGAGAACTTGCTACATCTGACAAAGCGGGATTTGGTCCCATGAAAGCTCATGCAATAAATACATTTGTTAGTCTTTAAAAGTGCCACAGGACTCCTTGTTTATTATTCCAGATGTCTGTGTAAATATGCATAGTTCCCTTTGGAGTAAAATGAAAATATAATCCACATCTTATGCAATTTTAAGAACCATACCCTATCAGAGGGATCTCAATTACATCTTTTTCCACCAATACTAGTAGTCTATCTTGAACATCTTCCTCACTGTCAGGATGATATTCCACAATAGCTGTAACTTGAAGACCAGATGCAACAGGTTTATCTGGATTTTCCACAATCAGTTTGAACTACAATGAAAAAAAAACAGCAATATTTTAATATTTCTTAATAAACTTTTGTATATAAATGATCCATTTGCAGTATAATACGTTGGGGTTTAGCTTTGTGATAAACCTTAAATCAACAGCTTTAAAATTCCACTCACTATTCACCACTGGCAAGTAGAAGATTTTGTCTGACAATACAGCCAAGATAGAACACTGATCCATCAATTTCTGCAAAAATTAAGGTTCCTTTTAATGATGAGTTGTTTCTAGTCTTTATGGTTTTGAAGATAACCTACCAAATATGAACCAACATATTGCTGTCCTCCTGAGACTACAGACAGACAGCTCCAATGCCTTTGCTGCCCCCAATAGCTTTCTCAAACAAATTAATAAGACTTTGGCCTTCCTGGTTACTATTCCAGAGCCTTATGAGAATAAGTTAAGTGCGCCAGAATCAGAGCAGTTTCACTCTAGTTCTGCTTGAGAAACACATGAGCAACTAACTGTAAAGGCACAAAATAAGTCATTCCACAAGGAGTGAATTCAGCTCAGTCCCACTGACTTCAATGAGAGCTGAAATAGACCAAGATGGGAGAGGGACCCAAAAATCAATGCCGAGGGGGTCTCTCTCTCTCTCTTATTTTACCCCCACACCTCTCTTCCTTGGGCTGCAAACTTGTCAAACAAGTATTGGCCAGAGGCCAATATAACAAAAATGGAGACCCCTACTTATCTCCCTTCCGCTCATTCCTGAGTAGGGAACATGTTGAGCAACCTAGTAAGAAACCCAGCAGGAATTCCCAGCGAGCAGGGATAGAGAACTAGGATTTCACCAATATTTTTGTCCATGGACACTTTTGGTGCCCTCTGCCCTTAACTTTTCACATCAAGCGCTGGCTAGTTGGTTTTCGTTAATTTTTTTCAAGTGCCAGTGTCGCATAGCTTCACCTTTCTAAATGGTTCTCTCTTTATGAAGGAGACACCTCGCTGTTCTTTTAAGTGTACTGTATATTAGGAATCTACACACAACATTTTTCTTTTGAATTCTGTTGCCTGAGCATTTTCTTCCATACCTTTACATTTTTCTTAGCAGTATAAACACAGAGTTAGAGAAAAATTGTGTTTTATATGGAACACAGTAGGGAAATTTAAGACTGATGTTTTGGGACAGCGGCTTGAAAACACACTAATTTTTGAACTGTATGCAATGTACTTCTCTAAAGTTAGAATACGACATTGCTTAAATTCAACAGCCATGCACATTCACTCTGTATAAGGGAAAACAAATGTCTTCTAAAACAATTCATTATGAAATACATCAACAGTGGAGCTGCTTTGTCAGCTAAATTCCCATAGTTGGCATTTCTTGGTCATGCATATTAGAAGCTCAAAGAGCTGAATAAGTAAGGGTATTTAACAGTGCCTTCATTTTCTGAGTGTACAGTCTCAGAAAATTATCCTCCTGAGCCACATAACCACTGACAGCAGTAAAAGCCACAGAGCGGAGAGTAAACAGACACCACCCACTATACAGAACATCCTTAAACTGAATATAAAAAATGGACCCTTGTTCCTTTATTGTCCCTCTGGTCCTCTTTCCTTCATGGAACATAATTAAAACATATGGCATACAATAATAGGTACCACCACAAATCTGAAGGGGTGATATATTCACAGGACTCCAGTTACAGATGAATAATCTTCCTTTCGCCTTCATGAATTGCCTCTGAATAGCCTCACTTAAGAAAACTAGCACATGACCAAACTCATTAACAAAGCTGAGCACATAAATAAATATTGAAGCAGGGCTCTCCCAAATTGGGCACTCAACCTAGGCTCCAAGTCAAGCCAATACTACTTAGTGAAAAAGTGAACTGACAATTTTAAGAAATAATATAGTATATATGCAACCAAGAGTGATTGCTCTTCCTCTCATTGAATTGGATCTTGGCCTTTCTGGTCACTAAAGCCCCAGCTAAATCATCAGAAATCTGAAGCCAAATGTGAAAATGATGCAAGGGCTCCAGCTAGGACAGAACGCGGTAAGATGCCTGCCTTCTTCACAGCTCAGGTCACTTTAAGCACATCAGACTTGGGCTCAAGTCTCTTCACAAGCTCCTAGACAGCTTCCAATGCCCGTTTAAGGCCTTAGTCCCAACTGTTGAAGTAATTAATGGCGCAAATCTTGACCACATTATAAGTCTCACTTTGATACACGAATCTCTGCAACAGTTGTGTTCCTCTGGGACAATGCAGATCACTAACCCCAGGGTCAAGTACATGAGAACTAAAGGACAATTCATTTTTTGTTGAGAGAAACTGACCACGGAACAATGTTCTAGAGCAGATCAGACAAATCCAAAATCTAAACATCTCAGGGAAATCTTTAAAAGCCTTCCTCTTTGAGAAAGTCTTTCCTGTGTAAGTGACTGTCACAATTTGAACACCACTTTTATTCTCAATCCAACTTCCTACAACAAACTACCCCAAACAAAGTTTCTGACCCTGTAAAGGGAGACATATCAAAGATGCCATGAAGTTCACTAAGGCTTCACTATTCTATTGATTTATTTCTTTGGGAAGTGGCTACTATACTTACAAGAGGCAGTATCAAACTAAGAAAGCTAACCTTAAATATACTTTATCCATTTTGGCATTCTTTGAACTGAAATGTCTTGGGTGTTGCGCCCAAAAAAAAAAAACTAATCAATTTATGGAACAACTTTATTTCATTCAAGTGACAACTGATGCCCTTTTAACTTTCAGTCTATGTAACCTGGCCCTCTCAGTAAATCAAGAGGTTAAGGAAAAAGGGTCAAGATTAGAGCAAAATAAAATTGATCAAAGTGGATTAGTATGAATACGCTTGTGAAAAATTAGACTATGGTTGGAAAATGACTTTATTCTTGTAAAAGATGATACATGGAAAGCAGCATTATGGATGGCTTCAATTTGCCGAGCTGAAGTGTTGGTGACTAATTTTAAGTGGAAGAGCAGATGCTCAGAGTCTCTGAAAAAAATCAAGCCACTTATTTAGAGGCATAGGCACCTAAACATGGAGTTAAAGACTAATTTAGGTGTAACATTTCAGAAAGATGACGAAAAATTCAGAGTCTCAAGAAACAAACAGGCCCCCGCAGATAACACTAGAGAAACAATGTTAGCAGATGAAGATGGGTGGAGGCCTTCTAGTTAAGGTTGTGAATCAGGACACTGGATACCCGAGTTTAATTCCTGATATGCTTCAGACATACTACGTGATCTTAGCCGAGTCACTTAATCTCTCTGTGATTCATTATTCCTGTGCAGAATGGGCATAACAGCATTTCCCTGAGTCATGAGGTGTTGGGAGGATAAATACGTTAATAACTGAGGTGTTTGGACAAAATGGTGATGAGGAAGGATGAACAATTTAAATAACTGATATATTAATGCAGTTTCCATCTTCTTTCATTAGAAAAGAGATCCAGGACATAGAGAGAGGGGAACGGGAGCTTTCTTTGAAAGCAGCAACAGAACTTTTGAATCCATGCTGAAGTAACTATGACTGTTGAAACTTAGTCCTGCCAAATATTTCAAAAGACCTTGAGAAGCAAACAAAAAGATTGCTTTTTCCCCAATTTCCAAACTCCCCTTCCCCATTAAAAAAGAAAAGCATTCTAACAGAACTCGGGTCCCTGCCTGCTCTGGTGTTCGTTCCTGTGGCAAAGAGATTCACATTGAGATGCTGCCCCTCAGCAAAGAAAGAGAATGTCATGAAGTTCTTGAAAGGAAATAATTCTGAAGGGGGAAAAAAATCAAACTCTCTACTTAAGTTACTTCACCCAGTAGAATGTAAGCAGGATTCACCATCAAAGATGGACCTGATATTGAAAGCCCGTAAGGGTCAAGCTCATGGAGACTATTTTCTTCCTAAAAGCATTTCTAATGATAACTGTGGATCTGTCACTCAAGATCTAATGAAACATTCTTCTCCTCAAACTTCTCAGGATCTGAGGAAACCAACATAACCAGAACAGCACTAGAACTCACCTTTGATTCTGACTTATATATACTCTTAAGAAACAGTACAGGTAGTCCTCACTTAGTGACCGGGTTCCGTTCCTGAAACCCGGTTGATAAATGAATTGGTCACTAAACGAGGAGCAGCCCTTACCGGTATTTCAGGCATAATGTACTTTACTGGTAGTGGGTTTTTCAACCATCGGTAGATAGTTTTAATGTCACCTTTGCATCATTTATAACATTTTTAATATATATTTTAAATGTTTTAAGCTCTAATGTACTGAACTTAGTTTGCATAGTGTACTGTAAATATAGGTAATCTGAGAGAGTTGATGCGAGTTCTCGTACATCGCCATAATACCAACTCATCAGAGAGCCGGTCATAACTCTGAGGGGTCACTAAACGAGTAGGTCACTAAGTGAGGACTAGCTGTATCTCATAGGTCCCACCTACATTCTCTCAAGAGCAACATATAAAACCCCCAAGAAAACCCTATATTTTCAGAGTCCTCAACCAAGGAGCAGATTAGATCATGTTGGCTCCAAGAATTAGTTCATCTTCTCAGAATCATTGCGCTGAGGATTCATGGATTTTCAATTAGCATATCCCCACTCTATGGACATCTTCCTCAGTTCCACAAGCAGCCAATGCTCCTCAGATAGGAGGCCTCCTCCTTTATGCCTGCAGGACCATACCATGCAGGCTCCACGTGTGTGCAGTGCCTCCTACCATTGACTGACCCTAATACCACGACCCACCTCCTTAGAAACAGCTTTCGCCAAAAGAGTTCCCATTCTTTAAACAACTGGGGGAAAAAAAGCTGCTTTCTGGTACTCTCCCATACGTGTCTCCTTATGGGGCTGAAGTGAGAGCTGTGCCTGTGTATCTGATGTCACATCCTGCATACAAGCAGGAAGAGGGGAAACTAGGCATTAATAGAGAGCACTTCAATGCTTAAGTCCCGTTGTGAATTCAGCATTTAGTACTTAACTCACTCCTAAAAAAAGGCTGATTTTTGTTTAGCTGTGTTTTACTTGGGGTAGCTAAAGCACAGGAGCAAGTCTTACATAAAACCAGTCAGAAAAGGGTCTATGAAAACATCTCTGGAATAAGAGCAGTAAGAAAGAGATACAAATGTTTGTGCCAAGTTCATAACTACAAATTTAGCTTTCCAACCTTGACCAATATGTGTAAAAGTGACAAAGAGGTGGGGAAGGGAGTTACACAAAGAAGTGCAGTCCATCCTCAATTTTTCGGACCTCAATTTATCAGACTTTGGAATATTCAGACCACCACAAAAAATCATACAGTAAATATTGAAAAAAAATGTATTTTTAAGAATAATAATTATTTTGGAGAAAATAACTTCATTAATGCATAAAATAATGTTTTAAAAAATTTTGATACAGTACTGTGTCTCAAAAAGAAACATCCAACCTTCTCCATTGGTACAGTAGTTTCCTGAATGCAGCGAGGCAGCAGCTAGTTCCCTTGTCACGTGCGTTTGGATCAGGCGGGTATAGGAGAAAGTGTGCATGACGGCATACAGTGCTTTTTGCGTACACAGTAATTCAGTGGTTTCACAACTTAATAATGGCCCCAAAAGTGGAAAAAAAGTGTGGATAAAGGTAGTAGTAAGCCAAAGAAAGTGCATTTGTCTATTAGTCAAAAGCTTGACTTGCTAGAAAAACTAAACAGACGGGTTTCAGTAGCGCAAGTGTGTGCAGAGTATGGTGTTAAGAAACAGACAGTTTCTGACATTAAAAAGAGCAAAGAAAAGCTATTAGAATACAAATCAAAGTATGCAGATGATGTTTCTTTGTCTGGTGGTTCTTTAAGAAAGCATTTGAAATTGGCTACTGACAAAAACCTAGATGAAGCAGTATGGAAATGGTTCATGCAAATACACGCACAAGGCTTTGCCGTTCGAACGCCAGAGATAAAGGAAGTTGCCCTTAGGCTGTCCAAAAAGATGAATCCTGAAACTTCATTCCAAGCCAGTGATGGCTAGGCATGGCGTTTTTGTAGGAGGCATGGCATTTCTTCAAAACGTTTTGCTGGAGAAGCTGTCTGCTGATCATGATGCTGTTGAGCCATTCAGGAAATTTTTGAATGACCTCATAGCCACGGAAGGATTGTCATTGGCTCAGGTTTATAATGCCAATGAAAGTGGTTTGTTTTGCTGTGCTCTTCCTGAAACAACTTTGGCAATGAGGACAGAAAAGGCTGTACCTGGTAGAAAGAAAGCAAAACAACGGCTATCACCATTGCTGTGTGCGAACACTAATGGAATGCATCGGCTCAAGAGTGTTATTGTTGGCACAGCCTGTAATCCACGGGCATTAAAGGACATTATGCATGAGCTTCCCATCCATTATTATAACTCAGTGAATGCATGGTTCACAAGGGAGATATTTTCAAACTGGTTCCATGTACGTTTCGTGCCACAGGTTCATCGGTACCAGATGATGTGCTAAAGCTGAAGAAAGAAGATGTGAAGGCAGTATTATTGTTGATAATGACCCTTGTCATCCTGATGTTTCAAAACTTGTTAGCAAGTGCAGGAAAATTAAAGTTATTTGCAAGTAAAAACAACATGGTTGATTCAACCTATGGATCAGGAGATCATCGTAGCCACCAAACGACTTTATCAACGACACTTCTTGGCTGAAGTGATGGTTGTTTTGGACGAAGAGCAAATGGAAAAGGGTGAAGAAACCTGTGGCCAGAAAATGCTTCAAAACTTGAGAAGTTATAATATTAAGTCGGCTATATTCAACTGGGCAGCAGCGTGGAAGGAAGTGAAGCAAACTGTCGAAAACTGTTGGAAGAAATTGCTCTATAATGTTGAGGTTGAATTTGATTTTGTTCGATTTGAGACTTCAGACTTCCACAGAAATTTCCTTTGTGCTGGTGAAAAAGAAACAACTGAGGAAGCTGTTACAGAATGGTTGGAGATAGACAAAACTGACCAAGGGTATCGTACAATGACAGAGGAGGAGATAGCAATGGCCGTCATGGCTGAAGGTGAGACACAGGATGATGGTGGTGATGAAGATTAATCAGTGATTTTCAAGCCAAAACTGTCTGCAGTAAGAGAAGCTTGCGACATGCTCATTGATTTCATCGATTACACTGATGATCTTGAAATAAAAAGCCACCACCTGCACTTGAGAAATTTAAGGAACCTCATTGTTAAATGCCAGTATGTACTAAAGAGCCAACAAACAACTCTTGACACATTCTTTGCAAAGGCCAATCGGTCCTCAGCTCCCAGCACGTTCAGCCTTTCAGGCGCTTCCCACTTTCCTCGGATAGAAGTGTTCAATTCCGACTCAGAGCAAAAACACTCGAGTCACTACTATACAGTATGACACGGGCAAATTTAAACAATTTTAAAAGGGATAGCAGTGTTAGTCTAGTCCAGTGAAAAAACAACAAGGAGTTGTGTGGCACTTTAAGACTAATAGATTTATTTTTTGCATGAGCTTTCGTGGGAGAAGATCCCACTTCCTCAGATGCTTTGAAGATGGGTGAACTTACAAAAAGGAATGAAACTAAATGCAAGGGGGTATAAAACATAGGATCAGGTCATACAGTAACAGCAAATCAGAGCAGTTTACAGGCTCAAACCATGGGAAGCCTGAAGTCAAATTACCCTTTGTAATGGGAAAAGAATCCATAGTCTCGATTCAGTTCTGCTTTCACAGAATTTAGCTTGCATATTAATTCGAGTTCAGCTGTCTCTCTGAAGTCTTGATGTCCCAGGTACAGCTCTAACGACAGTCATTAACAAATCCATCATCGAGTGATTAGGAAGATGGAAGTGCTCAGCAACTGGTTTCTTTGTTCTTTGAGTTCTGATATCAGCTCTGTGCTCATTCAGTCTCTTATGGAGTGATCGTCCTGTTTGTCCAATATATAAGGTGTTGGGGCATTTCTTGCACATGATGGCATAGACCACATTAGTAGATGAGCAGGTAAATGAGCCTTTGATGGAGTAGCAGGCTTGATTAGGACCTATGATGGTGTCTTTTCTGCAGATATGGGGGCAGACTTGGCAGCATGGTTTTTTGCAGGGGTGTGTGCCTGCTTCAATGTTCCTGTTGTTAGATCTGTAGTTGCTGGTGAGTATCTGTTTAAGATTAGGGGGCTGCCTATAAGCAAGGAGGGGTCTGTCTCCTAATGCTTGAGAGAGAGAGAGGGATCATTTTTTAGAATAGGCTGTAGGTCCTTAATGATCTTTTGCAGGGGTCTGACTTGAGGATTGTATGTGGTGACTAGTGGTGTTCTGTTGCTTTCTTTCTTGGGTCTCTCCTGTAGTAGATGACTTCGGGGAACCCATCTAGCTCTCTCAATTTGTCTTCTTACTTCCCCAGGTGGCTACTGTAGTTTCAAGAATGCTTGATAGAGATCATCAAGATGTCTGTCCCTGTCTGAGGGATCAGAGCAGATGGGGTTATATCTTAGGGCTTGGCTGTAGACAATGGATCATGTGGTGTGTTTAGGATGGAAGCTCGAAGGATGTAGCTAATTATACCAATTAGTAGGTTTTTGGTATAGGGTGGTGGTGATGCGTCTATCCCTGATTTGTACTGTAGTATCAAGAAAGTGGATCTCCTGTGTGGAGTGTTCCAGGCTCAATTTGATGATGTTGTGGAAATTATTGAAATCTCTGTGAAAATCTTCAAGAGCATCCCTGCCATGTGTCCAGATGATAAAGATGTCATCAATGTAGCACAGGTACAGAAGAGGTGTCTTGGGATGAGACTTGAGGAAACATTGTTCTAAGTCACCCATAAAGATGTTGGCATATTGTGGGGCCATGCGGGTGCCCATAGCAGTGCCACTGATTTGGAGATATAAATGATCCTCAAATCTGAAGTGGTTGTGGGTGAGTACAAGTCGCAAAGTTCAGTCACGAGCTGTCCTGTGTCATCATCTGGGATGGTTCTTCTAATAGCTTGTAATCCATCCTTGTGTGGGATGTTGGTATAAAGAGCTTCTACATCCATAGTGGCCAGAATGGTATTTTCAGGAAGTTCTCCAATGGTGTCAAGTTTTTTTCTGGCAATGTATTTTTATTTAAAAATGTGTTTTTATTTACTGTATTTTATTTACAATACTGTACTGTATTTGCTTTATCATCTTTTAACTGTACTGTATGTATGAGTGCATGCACTGTATTTGCAGTATGTACTGTATGTTTCAACTACTGTACAGTACTGACTTTATTTCATTTTATTAGGCACATTACATGTTCATTACACATTATATTAGGTTATAAAATTGTTACTGTTATACACTGTGCATCATACAGTGCCATAGTAATAAATACTATTATGCTTTCAATTTCCCGGACTTTTGCCAAATTTGGACACCTCCTCCCCCCATATAGTCCGGAAAATCGAGGATGGACTGTATGGTAGATTTTCCGCCTAACAATGTGTGTTTAAAATGCATTCACAACACATGTATTTCCAATGCTGTCTATGGTACTTTACACTAGCTTCAGTGTTTTGGGTACATTAAATGTTTATGATCATCCATTTTCTAATCCACAATGGAAAGAGACAAAGAAGGACACATGTACAGTCAGGGTGTCCCATAAACAGCCCTGTGGCTTATTTCTGGAGGTCGTGTCCCAAATTACTAAGCTCCAAAGGGGTAGCTGTGTTAGTCTAGTTCAGCAAAACAAACAAGGAGTCCTGTGGCTCTTAAAGAGTAATAAATGGGAGAAAACCCCACTTAGTCTGATGCTTGGAAGATGGGGGGCCTTACAGAATGCTCTCCAGTGTTTGAATCTTAACAAGTGCTTTGATTTGTTGTTACAGTGTGACCTGATCCAGTGATTTACAGCACCATGCATTTATTTTCCTCCCATTCTGTAAGGTGTGTCTATACTGGCATGTTAGTTTGAATTAAGGAGCCTTAATGCAAATTAATTTAGTCCCCATCCTCCGTACACTTTGACTAGTTCGAATTAAGGAATTCCTTAATTCAAACTAATGAAAACTTAGTTCGAATTACTAATACCTGCATTTATTTCGAACTAAGTGCTTAGTTT
The DNA here is from genome assembly GCA_007922195.1 of Podocnemis expansa. NCBI lineage: Eukaryota > Metazoa > Chordata > Testudines > Podocnemididae > Podocnemis > Podocnemis expansa. Next base: position 48,096,791 of record ML681989.1, read on the forward strand.
GATTTTTAGTTTGAATTAAGGTCAGTGTAGACCAGGATTAAGCCTTAATTTGAACTAAATAAATTCAAATTAGGGCAGTTTGTTCAAACTGACAAAGTGCACTACTTTGACTTAATGTTTGAGTCGAATTAATGAATGTTGTTAATTCAACTTACTGAGATCGGCTTTAGTTTGAGTTAAGGTCGAATGTATTAGTTTGACTTTGTTAATTCAAACTAACTTTAGTAGTGTAAACATAGCATTCAATTTCTTCATCTCCAAATCATCTGACAAAGTGGGATTTTCTCTCAGGAAAGCTCATGCGACAAATATATTTGTTAGTCTTTAAGAGCCACAGGACTCCAAGCTTCTAAGACGCCATATGACTGATTTGTGCCCACATGTAAAGCTGAAATGTCACCCTGGGAATAAGTGGTGGCAAGGGTGGCCACCAGCCATTGCAACTTGCTACCCTGGCAGGAGAAGAAAGGGGAGAGGAAGGGGAGAGCCTGCAAATGGTGATGGTGTTACGTGTTAGCTCTGTGTTCTTGAGGAATCAGAGCACAGTATCCAGCCTGTGCCTCCTCCCCCCCCCCCCCGCTTGAACCAAAAACCAAAAACAGTAGGAAATGGGAGACATCCTCATCTACCCACATCCAAAAGCCATCAGCACGGTAAACGGAGCTTCATTTGCATTGACTATGGAGAGCCAGGCTCCAAAGGAGGAGCCACACTGAACTCTGGGATTGAAGAAGCAGGAGCTTCACTGAACTCTGGGATTGAAGAAGCAGGGAAGCATTGCCTGATGGGGAATCTCACACCAACACAAACAAATTCAGCAATTATCAGACCATTCTAGTCACAGACATGATAACTGATACCCAAAATACTGAGTCTGCCTGACTGTATTGTGAGCTTCTCTGAACCATTACACCCAGCCAGGAACGTGTATTGACTATGTAAACAAGTCCTTATAAAAAACGTTTACCCACATCCAACAGTAGTGCAGCAGTAGTGTAGCATGTGTCCTGTGCAAGTCCTGATTGGATCCTTTCTGAATCCTGTGTGGGTCTGGATTGAGTCCTGAGTCCTGATGCTTGGATCTAAAGCTGTATCATTTCCACTGGGATTTGGCTTTTCTTCCTTGCTGATTGCTGTGGGAGCTTTGTTTCCATCCAGCCTCTGACCCTGATCTGCACAACCTGGAAACCTTTCTGCTACACAGAGTGGTGAGACCCCCTCCCCCCAACTTCTCTCTCTCTCTCTCTCTAGGCCTGATACAGTAGAATCTAGGTAATATTGTAGCTGGGTGTTCTTCTTTCTTTGTATGTTTATCAATGCTGTAACTGGGTATTTTGGGGTATTCTTCTCTCTTTTGTAATTATTATTATTATTATTGCAAATTTTAGATACCTACCAATAAAATGCTTTTTGTTATCAAGCCAGTTTCCAGACTCTTTTAAGACATCATTCCCTCTCCTTTGGGGTCTTGGTTTCTTTATATCACTTTGCAGCAACGCTTCTATTACCTAGCCAAAGATCCCTGTAATGCCCACAACCCTGTCAGGTTTGCTCATTGATAGGGATAGTAGCCTGATTGACTCCAGGGGCATATAAGGGTGACAGCTGACAAGTGCTGTTTTGACCCAGCCTGATTGAGTCCAGGGGCATATAAGGGTAGCAGCTGAGAAGTGCTGTGTGACCCAGCCTGCTCAAGATCCATAATCAAGCCTAGTTTGGTGCTGTACAGGGGCACATAAGGGTAGCAGCAGAGAAGTGCTGTGTGACCCAGCCTACTGAGTTCAGGGACACATAAGGGGTCAGCTGAGAGTGCTGATAGACCCGGTCCGCTCAGACGCACCTCTGTAGAAACACAAGTCACACAAGCAGCACACTAATAGAAGTACCATCTTGCCCATACAGAAAGCAACCATAATAAATGAGCACACCCCGAGTTGGTGGGCAAAGTTGGTAACAATGGGGGTAGCACGTGCCCCAGTCCTCCCATGTGCCTACTGGCTGCCCCTGGAGCGGAGGCTGGAGAAGAGCAGAGGCAGTGCCAGGGATTTCCCTTGCACCCTTGCTACAGACCCGGAATTTCCCAACACCCCCAGGTGTCAGGTAGTAACAGTGTTAGACCAATTTAGTGAGCACCCCAACACCCTCCTCCATCTCCCAACGCCCCCAGGTGTCAGCTAGTAACGTAGTTAGACCAATGTAGTGAGCTTCCCCGACAACCCCCAATCTGAAGCCCTGGGGGGAGTAGTGGGAGGCAGGGCGGGGACCCACTGGGCAGCCTCAGGCCCGGCTCTCCCAGGCGGGAGGGCAGCGGGGGAGCCCCGGCCCCGCCTCTCACCTGGGCGCGGCGCGGCGGCAGCAGCTGGAGGCGGCGGCTCCCCGGCTGCAGGTTCTGGATGCTGAGCAGCGCCCGGTACCGGCCCCCGGGCACCGCGTCCACGAAGCGCAGCTCGGGCGGGCAGAGGCGCAGCCCGGCCACGTCCCGCGAGCCCGCCATGGGCAGGGAGGGTCCGGCCGGCGCGGGGAAAGAAGGAGGAATGGCCGCCGCGCCGCGCCGCGTGGCAACCGTCGCCGGGCAACGAAAACAGAACTTCTCATCCAACCAATGGGGTGAGAGATTCCAGGGAGGGCGGTGGCTCCGTCCTGTGGCCACGCCCCTGCGCCCAGCCCACAGGTTAGTCCTGGGCCTTCTGCTCCAGGCGCTAGCCGCAGCGGTGCTAGCTTCGGTGCCGCCGGGCTGCTGGGGGGTCCCAGCCCGAAAGCCCCTCACTGCCTGCCCAGGGAGGGGGCCTGTGTATTCGCCGCAGCACTTACAACGGGCAGGGGTGTAGGGGTTATTGGGGGGGCTCACTAAAGTGGTCTAACACTGTTACTAGCTCAGGGCTGAAGGGTCTTGGGAAATTCAGGGAGGGGGTGTAGAAGTATTGCGGGTGCTCACTAAAAGTGGTCTAACACTGTTACTAGCTGACACCGGGAGGTGTGGGAAATTCAGGGGGGTGTAGGCAAAGTTCCCTGTAAGCTGCGCCAGTGAGCGGTGGCACATCTGCCGCCGCCCACTGGCACAGCAAGCGCCGACCCCAGCGCAAGTCCATGATCGAAGGACCCGGGCTTGGAGCTGGCGGGGAGCAGAGGAGCTGGCGTTGCGGCTGGCGGGCAGGAGAAGCCGGGAGCGGAGAAGCTGGGGTCGGCGCTAGCCGGGAGCAGAAGCAAGGAGCGGAGAAGGTCGGGGCTGGCAGGGACCAGCAGCGGGGACTGGAGGAGCTGGGGGTCAGGGGTGGGGGAGAGCAGAAGTTGGAGACAGGAGTTGGGCTGGGGGCTCCCAGGCTGGGGGCAGATTAGAAGCAGGGGATAAGCTCATGCCACGCGGGGGTGGGCAGGGGGCTTGATGTGTAAGGAAACGTTTTGTTTCCCTTTCAAGTCATTGGTGCCACATAGATCAGTGATTCCCAACGTTTTCTCTGCCACGGCACTCCTTGCTACCTTTAATTCATCTGAGGCACACTGCCCTATAGTTTCCAAATGAAGCCCTATATTTTCATGAGCCAATCTAGAGCTCTTGGAGTAGTTTCAAAAAAAACTGTGGCACACTGTTCGGGAAACAGTGAGAGAGGTAGACAACACACAAATTCCACCCAAGATTCAGAATAAACACAGAAAACTGCATAGAACCTTATGTTATTTTATTAACACCCAGCATTTCTACAGCACTTTCCACCCCAGGATCTCTCAGTGGCTCACTATAATAGGCATTCACACGTGTTTGGCTCTGTGGTATCCAAGAGGCACCCACCTATGCTCACTTTTAGAATCATAGGGTTGGAAGGGACATCAGAAGTCATCTAGTCCAACCCCCTGCCAGAGGCAGGACCAGCCCCACTAAACCATCCCAGTCATGGTTTTGTCCAGCCGGGCCTTAAACACCTCCAACAATGGAGATTTCACCACCTCCCTAGGCAGCTCATTCCAATGCTTCACCACTCGCCTAGTAAAAAAGGTTTTTCTAATATCCAGCCTCGACCTCCCTAACCGCAACTTGAGACCATTGCTCCTCGTTCTGTCCTCTGTTATTACCGAGAACAGTCGAGCGCCAAGCTTCCTTAGAGCATCCCTTCAAGTAGTTGAAGGTTGCTATCAAATCCCCCCTCAATCTTCTCTTCTGCAGACTAAATAAGCCTAATGCTTTCAGTCTTTCCTCATAGGGCTTGTGCTCCAGCCCTTTAACCATTTTGGTTGCCCTCCTCTGAACTCTCTCTAGCATGTCCCTGTCCTTTTTGTAGTGGGGAGCCCAAAACTGAACACAGTATTCTAGATGTGGCCTCACTAGTGCAGAATAGAGGGGAATGATCACATCCCTTGATCTGCTGGTTAACACTTCTTTTGATGCAGCCCAGTATGCCATTGGCCTTTTTGGCAGCAAGAGCACACTGCTGACTCATATCTAGCTTCCCATCCACCATGACCCCCAGGTCCTTTTCTACACTGCGGCTACTTAGCTGAATGGTTCCCAGCATGTAGTGGTGCATGGGGTTTTTTCATCCCACATGCAGGATTTTACACTTGTCCTTATTGAACCTCATAAGATTTCTATTGGCCCACTGTTCCAATTTATCTAGGTCTCCCTGAATCCTGTCCCTGCCCTCCAACATGTCTACTGGTCCCCCCAGCTTGGTGTCATCCGCAAACTCACTGAGAATGCAGTCTATTCCATCATCCAGATCATTGATGAAAATGTTGAACAGAACCGGCCCCAGGACCGACCCCTGGGGCACACCACTCGTGACTGGTTGCCAGCTAGACATGGAACCATTGATTCCTACACGCTGAAACTTTTGATCTAGCCAGTTTTCTATCCACCTTATAGTCCACCTATCCAACCCATACTTCCTTAATTTGCCAATGAGAATGCTGTAGGAAACTGTCAAAAGCCTTGCTAAAATCAAGGTGTGTGACATCAATGGTTCTTCCTGCATGCAGAAAGCCAGTCATCTGATCATAGAAGGAGATGAGATTGGTCAGGCATGATTTACCCTTGGTAAATCCATGCTGAGTGTTCCTGATCACTTTATTTTCTTCCAAGTGTTTGAGGATGGATTTTGAGAATCTGCTCCATAATTTTTCCAGGGATTGAGGTGAGGCTGACTGGTCTGTAATTCCCCAGATCCTCCTTCCCCCCCCCTCCCCTTTCTTGAAAATAGGCACTACATTTCCTTTTTTCCAGTCCTCTGGCACCTCCCCCGTTCTCCATGAGTTTTGAAAGATAATGGCCAGCGGTGCTGCTATTTCATCGGCCAATTCCCTTAGCACTCTTGGATGCAGTTTGTCCAGCTCCATGGACTTGTGCACATCCAGCTTCTTTAAGCAGTCCCTAACCTGACCTTCCGTCACCAAGGGCCTGTCTTCTTCTCTCCCATCTGCCACACCCATGGTAATGGGCTGGGAGCTGACCCTGCCTGTGAAAAATGAAGCAAAAAAGGCATTGAGCACTTCAGCTTTTTCCTCATCCTCTGTCACAAAGATGCCTGCCCTATTCAGCAGGGGGCCTACACCATCCCTGATCCTTTTGTTATTAACATAGAACCCCTTCTTGTTATCCTTTACATCCCTCGCTAGCTGCAACTCCATTTGTCCTTTGGCCTTTCTGATTTTATCCCTGCAGTCCCTAGCAATATCTCTATATGCCTCCTTGGTCATCTGACCAAGCTTCCACTTCCTGTAAGCTTCCTTTTTATGTTTAAGCTCAGAGCAGAGTTCTCGGCTAAGCCATTCTGGCTGCCTCACATGTTTGTTCTTTCTCCTAATTGGAATGGCAACTTCCTGTGCCCTTAGCAGGGTTTCTTTAAAATATAACCAACTCTCTTGGACTCCTTTTCCCTTCAGATTAGCTTCCCAAGGGATCCTGCACATCAGTTCCCTGAGGGAGCCAAAATCTGCTTTTTTGAAGTCCAGGGTTTGTGCTTTGCTTCTTTCCTTCCTTCCTTTAATCTGGATCCTGAACTCAACCATGTCATGGTCACTACTGCCTAGCTTGCCATTTACCTCTACGTCCATGATCAATTCTTCCCTGTTTGTGAGCAGCAGATCGAGCAGTGCAAGGTCCCTAGTTAGTTCCTCTAGCATTTGTACTAGAAAGTTGTCCCCACCACTCTCTAAAAATGTCCTGGATTGCCCATGCACTGCTATATTGGCCTCCCAGCAGATGTCAGGGTAATTGAAGTCCCCCGTCAGCACCAGGACCTGTGATCTAGAAGCTTCCGCTAGTTGTCCATAGAACACCTCATCCACCTCCTGCTTCTGGTCTGGTGGTCTATAGCAGACACCCAGCACAACATCCCCCTTGTTGCTTTCCCCTCTCAATGTAACCCACAGACGTTCTACTGGCATGCTTCCACTTCCATAATGGAGCTCTGAGCAGTCATAGAGATCTTTTATGTGTAACGCTACTCCTCCCCCTCTTCTTCCCTGCCTGTCTTTCCTGAACAGTTTATACCCATCCATGGCAGAGCTCCAGTCATGCAGACTATCCCACCACGTCTCCGTTATTCCTATAATATCATAGTTCCTTGTCTGTGCTAGTATTACTGATTCTTCTTCCTTATTTCCCAGGCTTCTCACATTAGTGTATAAGCACCTAAGATACCCAGCCAATTTCCCTACTTTGTCATGTTGCTTTCTAATTCTATTACATATACCTCCTTGCATTTTTTCTTGGAGTTCTCCTCCCCCACTCTCCTCACATACTGGGGCTTCAGTAGAGCACTTAAGACATTTGATTCCCCCCCCATGCTCCAACTACCTTCTCTTTTATTGCTGTTGATACAGTCCCAGCTCCCCCCAAGTTCCATCCCTTCCCCCAGATCACCCACATTGTCACTTACTTGTGGGCTTTGGTCTCCTTCCCCCATTGAACCTAGTTTAAAGCCCTCCTCACTAGGTCAGCCAGTCTGTGCCCAAATCCCTCCTGACCACACCATCTTCGCAGCCAGGCATTCACCTCTAGGATGCATCTGTCTCTCCTCAGGCCTCTAGCCTTGACTGGAAGGATCGAGGAGAACACCACCTGTGCTCCAAACTCCTTCACCCTCGCTCCCAGAGCCCTGAAGTCACCTTTGATCTGCTGAGGATCACCTCTCACAGTATCATTGGTACCCACATGGATAAGAAGCATAGGGTAGTAGTCTGAGGAGCGGATGATTTTAGACAATCCCTCCGTTACATCTCAGATACGGGCACCTGGCAGGCAGCATACCTCTCTAGAGGCCTTGTCAAGGCCACAGATGGGTGCCTCCGTTCCTCTCAGGAGCGAGTCCCCAATCACCACAACCCTACATTTCCTCTTAGGTGAGGTGGCTGTGATCTGCCCCACCTTTGGGGTGGATGACATCTCCTCTACCTCCTTCATCGTGTCCAGCACTGCATAACGGTTCCTCACCACAATGGATGGTGGGATGTGAGCAGGTGTGGAGCACTGTCTACTGCCAGAGGTGACCAGCTGTCAGTGTCCTTCCTCTTCCATAGCATCCCATCCATTTCCAGAGCTGTGGCAGTAGCCCTTGGCACTGGGATAGGGACCTCCTCCTTGCAGGTCTCATCATGGACACTGTCAAGGAACTTTTCTAGGGCATAGATACCCCTGAGTCGTGACACCTCCTCCTGTAACTCTCCTACCTGTTTCTGAAGAGATGCCACCAGAAGGCACCTATCACATAGGCTCATCTCCCTAGCCTGATCATCAGTGGCAGGAAAATGAAGGCCACACTCCTTGCAAATCCACATGAGGATCTGGGTGGAGATATCCATAGACAGACAGTCTGGCTATAAACAGAGGCAAAGGAAACAGCAGGGGCGCTGGCACCAGCAGTAGGGCTCCTTTTCACCATCTTGGCCTCACCAAACTCCCTTGCAAACTCCCCTGTTTGCAACCTCCCTCGGGTCACTCAAGCAGTGGCTTTTAAAGGCCTTCTCTGCCTAGGTCATCCCTTGCCCCTTGTTAGTCACACAGGGGCAGGCCAATCACCAGGCTGCTAGAAGCTGGTGATTAGAGGTGATCAGGGAACAATGGTGCAAACAGCCCCCACCCAATCACACAAGCACAGTCCCACAACTAACAGCAATCACCTTGGATGCACCTGGCACCAACTCCTTCCCTCGCAGACTCCCCTGTCTGCAGTCCTTCTCAGAGGAAGGCAGAGGGGAAGGTGCCTTGCCTGACTGCCCCTACTACACAACCTCCATCTCGGTGTGCAGGTGGCGGAGGCCCCCTTCATGAGGTGGAGGTTGGTCATGGCAGGCGTCACCCGGGTTGGAGATCTCCTGGACTATGCCCGGGGGGACTGGGTGGATCCCCATGAGCTGGCTCGGCGCATGGGGCTCTCCACCCCTCATACCCCCCGGCGCCTACTCCAGGAGGTGAGGGCTGCTTTGCCTCCCGCTGCTCGGGCTTACCTAGGGCGAGTCCTGTGAGAGGGTACTCCCCGCCCCCCTCTCAGCCCTGGCCCTCCAGAACTCTTGATCAGGCCTCGGCCCCATCAGCCCCCCCGGCCATCCCGACCCCATGCCCCGAGCCGGCTGCTAGACCTGCAGCCGGCCCCTTTCCGAACCGCGCCCCGTAAACATCTCTACACGCTCGTGCTCCATACCATCCATTTCCTCGCCCTAGCATCCCACCCTGATACAAAGTGGCGGGACCTGATTCCAACCACGGTGGGCGAGGAACCCTGGTGGGCCAGTCTGTATGCCACCCTCACTCCAAGGCCCGCTGGGGACATCAGTTGGCGGCTCCTCCATGGAGCCGTGAGCACGGGCGTGTTCTTGGTGCGGTTCACCCCTCGCCCCGACACCTGCCCCTTTTGCGGTGTGAGGGAGACCCTGGCGCACGTCTATTTAGACTGTGCCAGGTTGCAGCCCCTTTTCCGGCTCCTCCAGAACCTCCTCTTGAGGTTCTGGCTGCACTTTTCCCCACACATGTACCTTTATGCACTCCCTATCCGTGGCCCCTCCAAGTCGTGGGACCTCCTCGCCAACCTCCTCTTGGCCTACGCGAAAGTGGCCACCTATAAAACTCGGGACAGGAGGTTGGCAGAGGGAGGGGCCTGCAACTGTGGGGCCTATTTCCGCTCCCTCTTCCGTGCACATCTCCGGGCAGAGTTCCTCTGGGCGGCATCCACTGGCTCCCTCGACACCTTTCGGGAGCAGTGGGCACTGTCTGGGGTTCTCTGCTCGGTATCCCCTTCTGAAACCCTAGTTTTGAACCTGTGACCTTCACACCCGTCCCTGTTTTCTCTTTCGTTGTCCCCCGGAATCTTTTGAAGTCCCGTTTAGTGCCGCCTCCCCCTGGGCTGGGGGAAGGGCTTTTGAAGTGGGTGGGCTTGTGCCCACCCACCTCCCCGGGATCCTTCAATAGAACCAACTCCTTCCCTCACAAACTCCCCTGTTTGCAGTCCCCTGTTCGCAAGCTCCCTCTGGTCACTCAAACATTTAAGTGAACGGCCCTGACAATACATTATAGGCAAACTACATGTGTCCTCCCATTTTAATATCTTTACCAAGTGGCATAAAACAATGGGTTTCGGAGGTGTTCCCTCCATATATTTTTAGCACAGCTCTGTTTTCAGTTGGAAGCTGGTAAAGGAAAGTTGAAAGCTTGCAGACAAGAACAACACAAAACTGGTAGATAGGGATTGTAGCAGAGAGAGAAGGCAGCCTGATCTAACTTTTCCAGTAAAGTGGAAAAACTGTCATTGACCTTAATTAACATTAGCTCAAGTAATATATAGGCCTAAATCAGGGTGACTTTTTAGCTCAATGAGTGAGATCTAGTCAGAATTGGCATATTCTTTAGGAATCTCTAAAAAATAATAGAATTGTATTGGCTATCTGTGATCATCAGCTCTTATCAGGGACAGGGAAGGGGTAGGGAACTTGCTCAGCTGCATCCATAAGTTGCTCGGCTGCATCATCAGCTTAGAGGGAACATTGACGTGTAGGGGATATTGGGGTGCTCACTAAATTGGTATAACACTGTTACTAGCTGACAGCTGGAGGGTGTTGGGGAAATCCCTGCCTGTGACTCTGCCCACCTATACTTCCAGATTTATTATTTCTCCCTCTCTGGGGTGGTGGGACCTAGGGAGTTTTGTGAGAGACTTGTGGCATTTTTAAAAAACAGCAAGGAGTTGTGTGGCACTCTAAGACTAACAGATTTATTTTTTGCATGAGCTTTTGTGGGAGAAGATCCCACTTCCTCAGATGCAAAGCATCTTCTCCCACGAAAGCTCATGCAAAAAATAAATCTGTTAGTCTTAGAGTGCCACACAACTCCTTGCTTTTTTTTACTGGACTAGACTAACATGGCTATCCTTTTTGAAATTGTCATTTTTAAAGACAAACATTTATTTCTTTACTGTTTATGTGTTTGTCTTTAAAAATACCACAAGGCACCTTGTTTGATTTGCTGAACTAGACTAACCCAGCTACTCCCTTTGGAACTTGTGTGGGACTTGACTCCTCTCCCATCTCATTGCTGGCAGAAGATTTTTAAAATGTGACTCCAGACTAGGGTTACCAGATGTCAGGCAAAAGAATACAGAATACACTCAGAGTTGGAAGGGACCTCATGAGATCATCAAGTCCAACCCCCTGGGGCTTGACCCCAGGATATTCTGCATAGTAAGCAGAGGTGCTAGCCACTACACTATAAAGACATGTCTTCCTTTTTACCTTCACATCCTCCATCCAGCAGGCATTTTAAAAATACATGCTTTTGTCTGGCTTTTTATTTATAGGGGTTAAAGGATGCTGGAACACCCTGTTTTTAGGGGGGAAGCATTCCAGGACTGCCTAAAAAACAGAAAACGATTACATTAATACTACATTTCTTCATGTGTCCTCCAATGTCCTCCTTTTCATACTTCCCTGTCCTCTTTCCATGCTTTGGTATCTGGTAATCCTACTGCAGACAGAAAGATAATGCTAACCTCATCCAGAGGTCCTGTATTCATTGGCCCTCACTGCTTCCTATCAAATATGCCTCCTTTACAAGGGCTTTTTTTGTTTCTCTGACTGCTACACCTGTAAACCAAATCCTGGAACTTAAAAATGAAATTAGGTTATTTACATGTCCAATATTAACATCAGTCAGAGGAAGTCTGCAGGTGAACTACAGTCTTAGTCACTCCAGGTTTTTTGTAGGATTTATATGTTCATAGATAACAATAACTTGTTGCTTTAATAAAACTTGTAGTACAGATAAGAATTTGTACTCAGGATTGCATCTGTGCTCACTATCCTTGGTCTTCACGTGTTCCTGCAGTCTCCAAATTTAAGAAGAGAACCAGAGGTGATATCCATTTTTCTTAAGCTTTAAACTGTAGCAACAGGTGGACAATCTATGCTAATATAATACAAAATAATTAAATTCATCCCCAAAATTACTAAATTCAGTTAAATTTTTTTTAAAAGGCTACAGATTTATTCAGAACAGTGACTTTGTTTCTTTCCGCACACATTGGTGAGACTAATTTCAGTGGTGACAGCTCACATTCATCCTTACCTTTAAACAAAGAGCTTCTGTCTCCCACACCGGTTGGTTGCAGGTAGCCACAAAGTGCAAGACTGCATCTTCATATTTAAGGTAATGGATATTCCATCATGCTCGTTTTTGTGTGAATTAATTGCATTCTTATACTTCTGGAAAATTGTGCCCTTGTATCATGAACTGGGCATCATTATTACATCTTTGGAACCATAATAAAACTGAACATTAGGGAAATGCTTGATCTTATGTTTGTATTATTCATATGTATTATTTATTTACATATTTTAACACAAATAATGAGAAAACCAAACCAGGACTCTAATGACTGCATTTATCATTGAACAGCCCAATTCCCTCAAAGTTTACAACTCCATACTAATATATCATTATACATATTTCCTGAGTGGTGGAAGCTAGATGTAGTTATAAACCAAGTTGCTCCTGCTTGCTACACCTTCCTACTCTGCCTGTAAGTGGTGAAATGAAATTTACAAGGTTCCTGTTCCTAGCCAGATTTCTAACAAGATTATGGTCAATTTCACTTCATTCCTTCAACACAACTGAATAGAACAGATAGGCACAATGTGGGAAAGCAACATTACATTTCTGCAAAACTTTAAGGCTAAACAAAATTCAGTCAATCAAAAATGTGGCACCTCAGACTTATTCATCCTCTGGAAATATATGAAGTCACAAAAGATCCCAGACTACCCAAGATTTTATGGGGAATGTTAAAAGTTGCAAACTGGATTGCCTAGACTGACAGATCTTCTTTAAAGATAAACTTAATAGAACAGAAAGGGCACAATATTTTTAAAAAAAGTTCATTTTGGTTTTCGCTTTACTTTTACACTTTTGGGGGAATGAAAGAGGAGAAACCTTTGGGGTTTTTGAGAAAGTCAAGCCTTTCTAAATTTTATACTTTCAACAAAAATGTTGATAAAAGTTTCAAATGATTTTGTTCTGTTTTTCAGAAGGGTCCCTCCTACCCTTCCCCCTCCCCCATTAGTAATTTTTTTTTAGAAGTAACATTTTCTCTCATTTCCCCTACCCCTTTTTTTCCAGGTGTACTCCAGTGAATTGATTTGCATTGTTTTCTGAACTAGTTTTGATACTGTGAATCAGGTCGCCTACCAGGTGGGCCGCTTTGGCCATCTGAGGGTGGCCGTCCACAGTCACAGCCACAGGGCACACGCAGCACACCCGGACTCTGCCTTCTAGCCCACTGCAGGGTGAGGCAGCCAAGGGAGACTAGGCTTCAGCCCTCTCACAGGGCAAGCACAGTCACAAAAAGTCCCTGC
>ML681989.1:48109631-48191016 GCA_007922195.1 Podocnemis expansa
ACAGTCACAAAAGGTCCCTGCCTTCTAGCCCACAGCCAGGCAAGGCAGCTAGGACAATCAGGGCTTCATGGGGCAAGGTTCAGTGTTGGGGTTTGTAGCAGTAAGGGTCGAGGGGAGGGAGACACAGGCCCACCCACTCCACTGCATCTCAGCCCAGGGCCCTAATGGGTGGTCACAGGCCACCCAATAGCTATTGGTGCACCTGCCAAAACACTAGCCCTGCGGGGCTAGTCCACACCCCTCCCCTGGGCTACTTCCTCCATCTTCCCTACCAAACCCCCCAGTACCTTCCCAGCAGTATGCCCATCAGGCCTTCAGCCTTCACCGTGGGGGGTCTGGACCTCCCGCTGTATCTTCAGCCAGCGGCAGTTCCTCCAGGTTGCAGGTATTGGGCATCCCCAGGTCAGCCACATCCTCTACAGAGGGCAGCTCATCCAGGTCCTACAGGCCCTGCTTGTCTCCTCCCCCAGCAGCTCTTCCATCAAAGGTAACTCCTCCAGGTCCTTACCCTGGGAAGGGTTGGTGGGGTCATTGAGGCTCTGGTCACACCCTTGCTCCTCCAAGTCAGGGAGATCTCCCTTCCATCTGGCAGTGGTGGTGGTGCTGCTCCTGCTTGGTCTGGCCCCTTAAATAGTCGACCCTTCCTCCAGCCCAGCCCCTTTGGTTCCCGGCCCACACTGGGTCCGTGCTTTTCCCTGGCCAGCAGGGGGCGCGCAAGAGCTCGGGCCTGGGTTGCACCTTGCTACAGATACCTATAATTAAATGTTTACTAAACTAGTCAATATGATTCAAACCTAAAGCAAAGATCAACAGAGCACTATTGCTAAGAGACAAACACACACAATAAAAGGTGGAGGGGTACAACTACAGCTGGTACATAAATTGACAACATAACAACAGAAGGGGGGTTGTCCCAACACACAGAGGCTCCAGCCGATTAACTTGCATTTGAAATTCTTGCCTCACATATTGTATCCAATAGCAGACTGGATATGGGGATATCAAAATGTGTATCAGGCAAGGCAATACACTGCCAATATGTGTGTTTGGACAAATAGGATGAATGGCCTTTGTGTGCTCTTTTTGCTTGGCAGCACATTTTCACCCATTTACAAGTTATCCTGAGATAGTAAATGATGGGTAAAAGGGCTACTTAAGAGATGTACTGAGTTCTAAGAGGACTATGAACTTGGAAGTGATTTGTTCTTTTGGGGATAAGTAAATAAGTAAGATAATTATGAAAGTCAGAACTCAAAGAAAGAGGGATGATCCTGCAAAAACCTGTGTACAGAACAAACCTTGCTTAAGTGAATATTCCTATTTACTTCCATTCACTTGAGTAATTACCTACTTGTGTTAGTCTCTGCACTGTTGGACCTTCACAGTGCAAATATTCTTAAAGTTGCCTTATTGTGCTCATTCAGTGAGAGTCCTGTGTCACCTTAAAGACTAACAAATTTATTCAAGCATAAGCTCCAATCCACTTTATCAGATGCATCTGATGAAGTGAGTGGGAGTCCACAATAGCTTATGCCCAAAGAAATTTGTTAGTCTTGAAGAAGTCACAAGACTCTTGTTGGTTTTGCTGACACACGGCTACCCCTCTGGAAATTGTGCTTATTATGATTCATAAATAGTGGATTTATATATACACCCATATGACCAGTGAGACAGGAAGCGGCCAGTTAAATATGGCTGTCTTTCTTCCAGAACTCCCTGTATTATAGGCATGGCGAGGAGTTGGAGCACCTCATATGTGGAAAGATAGTATGAATTTAGGCATACAACCTTTTGAGAAATGTAGTTATCTGTTGGATAGCCATCTTTTTACATTAATGGTTGATAGCCTTGATTAAATCCAAGAATGTAGTTTTACTGTGGAAATTTCTGTATAAAGATGTGTGACAGGTTACACTCACCCGACATTGGATGGGGAAGGGTTAACTCCACATCATGAGCTAAGGAAGCCATGCTCTCTCAACCCTACTGGGCATGTTCTAACTGCTCTAATATAAGAAGGAGTAGCTCAGTTCACTTGGAGCTGGACACTGAAGAGGAAGGACCTGCAATAGAGTTTTCACCTGGGACCTACAGGAGCTTCAAGTTGTAGGTGCTACAAATGGTGGGACTCTGTCGACTGCCTTGGTGCCAGTAGGCACCTCATGGAGTCATAGGGTGCAATGCTTGAAGAGAGATCTGGATATCCAGATGACACCCAGGTTACTACTTCAGTAGTCAAAGTAGGAAAGAGTCCAGGTTAGGTTTTAGGCATTATCCTGTCAGTTGTCATTGTGTTTTGGCTAGGTGCCAGCAGACCCAGTGGCAGAACTGTCTGCCACTGCCAGGCTGGGAGCTAATAGAGTAGAAATCAGCTAGAGCCCTCTTTTATGACTACATCCCACCCTTAGGTGGTGGCCTTCCCTTCCTGCCTATTAAACTAGGACCCAGGACCACCATACCACCTCCAACTACTAGGCTCTACCACCTTTCAGCTGAGGGTGGACCCACTGCCTTTGACTTCTAGGCCATATTACTTTGGTGCTGGGACTGAACAGGAAGATTTAATCATAGAGCAACTGCAGCCCTTTAACCAAAAAGCAGTTGGGGTACACTCATCCCATGCCAAGGTGGTAAGTAAGAAGTTAATGAGGCCATTTATAGCATGTGAGATTTAAATGGTGCTATGTTTAATTAAAAGGATGACTTGGATTGTTGCAGTGGGAAATATGAGAAATCTTGCACTGTAAAGGATGGGCTCAATCACCTCTCTGTCAGGAACTGAGGCATAGGAAGACAGCCCTAGCAGATAGAGCAGGAGTCAGGAAACCGAAAGTTATAACCAGAGTCAGAAGCCAGGTGCTAATGGGTCATACCAGAGTCTGGAATTACAGCTAGAGTCAGAGGCTGAATGCCTGAGCCTAGGTTCAAACTAAAGTCAGTTCCAGTAATCAGAGCAGAGATCCAGAACCAAGTTATTTGGAGTCAGGAAAGACAGATGCCACATTGGGACTCTACTTTGTTACACAGGATAGCCTCCAGTTGTTTTGCCCTAGGTGTTAAATAGCAAAGCTTAGGCCAACCAGGGAACAGGGTAGGCTTTGCCAGTCAAGACCTTTATGGGCAGGACATACAGTGATGGTTGAACCCACAAGGAGTCACAGTCCAGTGGCGGAGTTGTTGCATGGTTGCGTAGATACAGAAGTTACTCAAAAACCCTAAGAAGCACAAATCTTCAGTGTTTCTCAACTTGCGGATTTTAAAAAATGAGTTGACTTTTTCCATACTGTATCAGCAACAGAATATTAGAGAATTGAGAATTAAGCTACAACAAACTGACACTCAAATGACTCATCAACGAAGGAATCTGAACACAGAGAAGTTATCTGACTTTGCACCTACTGATTCTTAGACTATGTCTATACTAGCAACTTAGTCCAGGTTAAGGAGACAATCTGGACTAATTTGATCCCTGTCTACACTAAGCTTTGTCTAGTTTGAACTAAAAAAATTAAGCTTAGTTTGAATTTACCATTCAAACTAACCAGTTCAGACTAACTGTTTAGCTCGAACTTATTTCAAACTTCAGTTTGAACTAGCATGATGTAGTCATGCTAGTTCGAACTAAATAAGTTCGAATGAGTGGTTAGTACGAACTAACACTTTTTTTAGTTCAAACCAGGAGCATCACTGCCCAGGGGCAAGACCTGGGGCATGGATATGGGCCCCACCCTGAGGCCGCAGGCCCTGCCCCCTGTGGCCCCATTTTTCTGCCAGGGCCCGATCTGGCCTTGGGCTCCTGCTGCCACCAGCCTGTCCCCGGATCCCCGGCGGGGGCCGAAGCCATGAGAGACAGGAGCCTCAGCAGGTGGCCCAGCCTGAATTCCCGGCCAGTGACTGGGCTGGGAGCAACAGGCGTCACCACACCCGGAAGAGGCAAGTGCTGCCACTGGCAGCCGGGCCCCAGATCTCTGGCTGGGGATGGGGTCAGGAAAGGCAGGAGCAGCCCTGGACGTTCAGGGCACTGGCCAAGGGCGTCGCTGGGGCGGGGAGGGAGCCAGGGCATGGGCCCAGGCCCCGCCCCCAGCTGGAAGG
Source organism: Podocnemis expansa (assembly GCA_007922195.1). Lineage (NCBI taxonomy): Eukaryota > Metazoa > Chordata > Testudines > Podocnemididae > Podocnemis > Podocnemis expansa. Next base: position 48,113,724 of record ML681989.1, read on the forward strand.
CCATGCCCCCTGGCCAGCTAGGCCACGGTGTGGCCCGGCCCGGCCAGAAGTGGCTGCTGAAGGCCAGGCCCGCTTACGCAGACCCAGATCCACGGCCAGGGAGAGGGCCACCGTGGCCGCTGGCAACCAGGCCCCCAATCCCCAGCGGGGGACGGGGCCGCCACAAGCAGCTGGCTGGGCCCCGGATCCCTGGCCAGGGATGGGGCCGCCGCGGGCGCAGGCAGCCAGCCAGGCCCTGGATCCCCACGTGGGGATCCAGGGCCTGGCTGTGGCGGCCCCATCCCCGGCCGGGGATTGGGGGCCTGGCCGCCCACAGCCATGGCCGCAGGCCTCGCCTCCAGTTGCCGCTTCTGGCCCAGCCCCGCCGCGGCCTAGCTGCCCGCAGCGGCACGGCCTCCCCCTGGCCCTATCCCTGGCCAGGGGCAGGGCCTGCCGGGCAGCCAGCCAGGCCCCGGATCCCCAGCCGGGGACAGGGCCACCGCAGCCAGCTGGGGATCAGGCCCTGGATCCCCGGCACGATTTAGCCAGAGATCCGGGGCACTGGCACTGGGACTCGGGGCACATGCCCCATCTGCCAAGCGCCAGTGATGCCCCTAGTTCAAACTAATTTTTAGAAAGTTAAAAAGTTAGTTTGAACTAAAAAGAGTGTGGCTAGTTCAAACTAAAAAAAGATGTGGTTAGTTTGAACTAACTTCGAACTGCTTAGATCGGACTAAGCAAGTTTGAACTAAGCAGTTAGATGTAAACATTGCCTTAGAGGCTTTTTAAACTAAACTGCAAAAAGCACTCTTGGTGCTGAATAAAAGTCTCCACATGGAGGATTAGTGAGGAATAGTTAGTGGGTTTTAAATTCACACTCTATCTTATTTCAATTTCTCTAACTTTCCTGTGTAGATGTCCAAACAAAGGAGTTTAGGATATATTGGACTGAAAGAATACTCTCTTACTGGTTTAAAAACAAACAAAAAATACCAACATGAAAGCATATGTATATGCATCTTCAGCTTTTGAAACAGACCACATTAAACACTAGGGTAGAGGTCATCAACCTGAAAGAGAAGAAGAGTCATTTTTAAAAAATTCCTTCAATAACCAAGTGTTTCAAGAGCTGCAATGGGTATAGCCTCCTGGTGGGCGTGGAAGGAGCTGGGCCAGGGCACCTGCAACAGGGTCCCCTATTAGGAGGAGGCAGGGGAAGAGCCGAGAACCAACCTCAGGCTCCCTGTAGAGTCCCCCAGTGTAGCATGGGCCACCTGCAGGATCTCCTAGGCTATGTTCACATGGGGAGGGCTTGTTTCGAAACAAGAGGCAGGCGCGTCAGCCCCGCGGGGGAATCCCGGGGCGGGGCCTCGAGGGCAGCCCCAGCCCCGCCCCCGGGCAGGCGCGTCGGCGCCGCCGGTGGAATCCTGGGGCGGCGCTCCTCCGGCCCCGGCAGCCGCGGGCTCCAGCCACGCGCCAGGGCCGTGCGCCGGGGCTGCGCCCCCAGGTTTGGGGGCTTTAAAGCCCCCGTGGTGAGGTGCCCCACCGCCCCTCTCCTGGCGGGTGCCTGCAGCCCTGCGCCCCCCCCCCCCGCCCGCGGACACCCCTCAGCACCCTGGCCAGGGTGCTGAGGGGGGGCTGCCCTCCCTCCCAGGGTGCTTAGCACCCTGGGAGGAAGGTGACATGTTGTTTTGGAACGCTTTGTTCCGAAACAACATGTCCAAACAGGGCTGTTTCGAAACCTCTGGTTTCGAAACAACCCTGTTTCGACAGCCAACGAGGTTTAAGTTGTTTCGGGAGGAACACAGCCATTTCAAAACAAGCTGTTTGCTTGTTTCGAAATGGCCGTGCATCGTGTGGCCATGGCACTTCTTATTTCAAAACAACCTCTGTTGTTTCGAAATAAGAAGTGTGTGTGGCCATACCCCTAATGGCAGGGAGGGCCTGGAGCCAGGCACAGGACACCACAGGGTCCCCCATGGTGGTGAAGGACCTGAAGCCCAGAGCCTCAAGGGACCAGCTAAAGAGACACATGCAGTTCCAAAGCCACAGATTGCACACCCCTGCACTAAGGTAACACAAATAATAAATTATAACACTTCTGCCAGGTCAGTTAGTAGCAACAAGGTTTGTGTTCAGGATTTGGTGTCCTTTCAACAGTACAACACAAAACCAGCTCAAGCCCCTGCCCAGTAACCTGGGACCAACACACCTTGGGCCCTCTAAAAGAAATACTTCCCCTCTCTCAAACACAGAAACTGAATATAGAAAAGAGACTTTTTGTAATAAAGGAGGAAAACTAACCCATTATACACTGGGGAAAATACCACAAGCAGCATTCACACAGACCCATGAACAAAACACTCACTCCAGAGCACCTGGGTCAGTTTCCTTTTGATTCAGGTTCCCTGTGTCCAGCAATAAGAAGTTTTTAATGTGTGCCCACCCCCCTTCACAGAACACCACTCACAGGTGTTTTCCTTAGTCATGGCCAACCCAGAGTCTAGAGATGCAGCTGTAGAGTCCATCTCCAAGCTTGGGTGCAGAAGAGAAGGAGAGAAAGCACTTCGCTTGCTGCACTGTCTAGTTGCTAGGTTCCACCAGCTCCTTAGGCCTCACTGTCACTTGCCCACTAGTTATCTTGTCAGTACTCTTCTGTACACAGTCATTTTGACCCCAATTGCTTCTCCACTATGCGATCTCTAGATTATCCACTTGAGAGTCCACTCAGCTGCCTTGAAGCAGACCTCAGTGCTGGAGCTGGACAGGAGTTCTGTCCCATAGTAATTAAGTTCAGCTTTAGCAAGCACTTAACAAAATAAGACTCATAATGGACTCTGAGCTAGCTCTATCTTTGGTGGTTAAACCAAACCTGAGGGTCTTAGGCGGACCCCACACTTGGGGGCAGGTATTTCTGTCTATATTCTTATCAACCTCTAAGCCCCTTGATTAACCAGTTTCTTTCAGATGATTGTGGCCTTCACTCAGAACAGCTTAAGCACAGTTCTGCTGCCTCTGCTCATATGATAAGGGGAACAACATTTCATTACCCTTGCATTTAACTCTAAAGTGACTCGTAACCCAATGCCAGTCAAAGGATCATTTGAGCAAAGTGGTTCCATTATAGTGAGCAGCTAAGCAGCATGGATGTGCTCATGCAATACAAACTCTGCAAGGAAGAGTCATTCAGACTCTGTTTGCATCCGATAAACTGGCATCATTCCCATTTAAACTTTTGATTTGTTCCCTGTGAGGTCTATGGAAATTGAGGCATTTCAACATTCCAACGGTAGGCCCTAATTCTCTATACATCTCCTCATCAGAAAATTGACTAATGAAGACAAGTTATAAGAATATTTAACACTCCATCAATTGGCAACGCTTTTAACTTTGTGAGAAAACTAACCCAATGGGTATACTTTCTGCATCTGATTCTTTTATTAATAGTACAGAAAATAAAGTAAAAATGATCTTTTTTATAGAAAATTTTGGAACACCAGGCCTATGCATACCAGAGTCCAAGGAACAAATACCTTTAAACTTCCAAAAAGAATATAAAGAGATGAGTAAGGAAGTACTAGACAACAATGAACAAAATGAAGTTATTTATTTCCTGTTTGAGCTAAACCTTGTACTTCATGGCTATGAAGTTACCATCTCTGTCTGCAGGAGGGAAATATATAGTGCTAGTCACCCTGGCAAATTTGAAAATCCACCTGTAGGCAATAACTACCTGGAATCTAATTCTAAATTTCAGTGAAATAATTGTTGATTTATGCCTGAGACATGGTGATTGACATCCCTTATAATTTTTGTTTTAGCTACTACAACTGGGAATATTTTTTTATTCATGTAACTGTCTGAAGTGGTGTAATCCTGTTTGTCTAAGGTATTTTATTAGAATCCAAGTGTTTAACAAGCTAAATTAAATCTGCATGGTGACTGTCTATAACCAACTTCCTGATGGATTCTGCTTTTTGCCTTCCAAGGTTCTGTGATTCTCTGCTTTTTCATTTGAGCTTGTTTCCTTGATTTGAATTATGGTGGGAAAACATTAGCACATAGATAAGTCTTTCAGTGTATTCTAAAAGCAATCAGACTGTAATTCAGTCTGTTCTCTGATTTCTCATTACTGATTACACAGTCAACCCCTTCTGAATAAGAACGCCCTCTTTGTACCTCACAGTTCTTGTGATCTAAGTTTGTAGATGCATCATACTAGAGGAACGCAAATATCTCCCTAAAGAATCTCTTTTAATGTAGTTGATTCCTGATCCATTGACGACCTTGAAGAGCAAACAAAGGTGTCAAATCTTCATGTGAAAGGAGTCAGAACACAACAAAATGGAAAGCGTGGAGGATGCATGCTCTTTAGAGTTCTTTCCACACATGGGCTCAATAGCTTGCAAGTTTTATAGGTTAACAATGCATTTTGTCAGTATTCTTTTAACTACTTTTAAATGAAATTGAAAAGTGACTAATTTAGTTCTTTGTGTACTGTGAGGGGTTAAATGGTAGTATCTTCCTTACTCATTCATTATTTTTTACTTCTGTCCCATCATTTTTCATGCTTGTTCTGCTACTTACTCTAAAGTCTTTCCACACTTATTTATGTTGCTCTTCTGTCTTGTTTTTGCCATATTGTTTCAGATAGGGTAACCAAAATTGAATTATAGCAAGGATATATTGGTGATTTACAGATGTATAAACACCAGTCTCAAATGTATTTAGAAAGGCACACAGAATAAAGGCTGATATCTTTTTATTTGAGAGTGGGGATGGAGGTGGAGGTTGACATTTTGCACAGAGCAGATGGTTTCATTCAGCTGTTCTAAGTGGCATCTAAATCTTTGCCTGGAATCCTGGCTGGTCACTTTTGCAGTTCACAGCAGCTCCAGCTGTCTTCCCTCATAATCCATCAAGGCACCCTTTCTAGGCTTCCCATGCCTCAGCCATTGATTCTCTTGTGTGGAGACACATCTCATCGTTTAACTGGGGTGTTTTCTAGTTCCCTGTATCAGTGGTTCTCAATCTTTTGCAGGTCACGATATGGTGGCTTGAACTAGAACCTGGAATAAGAGAACCATACCCCTCAGTGAGTTCCTGAGCCCAAAAATATACAATGCTGTTTCTAATGTGGTAGTGTGAGCTTTTCAAGCCAGAGTCAATTGATCTGGATTCTATGAAACTGCAAATAGATAATCAGCCAGATTTTCTTCTCAATGCAAAGCTTCAAAACACAGAGCAAGCATTTGCATTCCCTCACCCCCAAGCATGTCCTAGGAAATCCACTTCACGCTTTATTTTTCCGAAGGATCCTTTGACATTCATAACACTTTCCAAAGACTGTACCAGTCCTAGAGAAATTACATGCAATTCCACAAAGCACAAAAACAATTGCATTTTAATACAATAGAATCCAAAGATATTAAACTTCATTCAATAAGGTCTACTTTAACTCCCATGTTTGTCCAGGATACTGTCATATCTGTCAGTCACCTTTAACATACAGCCCATCATTCTAATTCAAATTATTCCTTCCAATGTGTACTGAAGTCTACATTTAGTTCATCTGCCATTATGTTGCCCAAGATTTTAGCTTTCCTTGCTACAGATAGATCACATTTTTATTAGCTATATTAAAGTGTTGATGTTCATATTTAGAGTTATATGAATAATTTGTTCAATTTATTAAGTATTTCTAGACAGTAATGAAAATTTGATGAAAGGAAATTAAGTTAGGGCACTCACTGGGACTCAGAACAGTAGAAGTCAGTGTTATTAATGGCCTTGGTGTAGTTCATACTTATGTAATTTTGGATAAGATTAGAATTTGTAACGAGAAGGCCACATTGTGCCCCTTAGATCCACCTGAGATGAAGTCCTCCAGTGCAGGTCTTCCACCCACTGCATGGCAACATCTTCTACCTTGTGGAGGACTGTGAAGCAGATGGAGCTGGGGCAATGTGGGTCGGTCAGGGATGGGGACAATAACATCCTCCCCTCTGGAAGAAAGGCCCAGATTGACTTAAAATATCCAGCCAGTTTTAACATTCCTTTAAGAACTGTTTCAGCATAGCTATGTCAACTTAAATTTTAAGCCTAGGCCAGACCTTAGCTTCAATCAATCAATAGGGCTGGAAGGGACCTCATGAGATCATTGAGTCCAACCCCCTAGGAATTAGAACCCAGGATTTTCTGCATGTTAAGCACAAGTGTTAGCCACTACACTATTTGCAGGGCTTCTCTCATTCTTTTGACAGAGATTAAAATGGTGATACTAATCCATCCCAAACAGAAAGAAAAGAAATAATAAATTCTCAGGTGTGCCGTCTGGATCACAGAGATGGAGGCTGACATGTGGCTGAGGAGCTGCAGCATCAGCGGGCTGTGGTCATGTGGGATGTCTGCAGCTCCATAATGATGGTGCAAATGGACCAAAATCTCAAGAGTGGCAGGAATGCTGACCCTTTGCGAGCATCTAAACACGCCCCTATGAACTCTATGTTCTGGGATGGGTGGTGTTTTGACTTTTCTCGGTTTATGCAGAGGCCCAGATATCTGCAGAGCCTCACTACTGCTCTGACGTGGAGCTCTACCTGAGATCTCGATCTCCCGACTATTACCAGTCATCTAGATGGGGTGATTCTTATGCCCTGTCTGCGCAGGTATGCCACGACCGGCACCATGCACTTTGTGAACACCCTGGGGCCCAGGGAGACGCCGAAGGGGAGAGAGGTGAACTGGAAGTGGTCTTTTGCCACCATGAATCTTAGGAATCACCCGCGGTGGGGCCATATGGCTATGTGGAAGTAGGCATCTTTTAGATCGAGAGCTGTGTACCAATCCCCAGGAGACAGGAATGGAAGGGTCTCTGATAGGGAAACCATGCGGAACTTTATTCTCCTTATGTGTTTGTTTAAGCCTGTGAGATCTAAAATGGGTCAAAGGTCCCCACTGGGTTTCGGGACCAGGAAGTATCAGGAGTAAAATTCTTTTCCCTGCTCCCACTTGGGAACCCTTTCTATGGCTCCAAGGGAGAGGAGTTTTTGGCATTTGATCTTGAGCAGGTGGAGCAGTTCCCGGTTTTTGAGGTTTGGACAAGGGGTCAGTTTTCTGTCCCAAGGAATCAAAAGAAACTGAATATGATACCCCTCCACAATTGCCTCAAGGACCCACTGATCAGATGTGATGTTGGCCCAGTGCTGCATGAAGCAGTGTAAGCGGTTGGGGACCGGTCTGGCTGTGGGTTTGCTGCTCTTGTGGTAACTGTTAGAAGTGCTGTTTCCTTCCTGACAAGCGTTTAGAGGCCTGCCCATGCCTGCCAGATTGTGGGGCATGGGACTTCTCACTTTTGCTCGAATGGACTTTGTCCTTGTCCAAGTCCCTAAGATGGCACTGGGGAAATTGGAGGGACCTCGGGAATGGACTCTGCAGTTGAATCTGTTGCTTCAGCTGCTGGAGTTGTTGTTGTAAGAGTTGATGGGGTTTCAGAGAGTGTCTGCTAGATTGCGGGGTGTACATCCCCAGCGACTGGAGCGTGGCTCTTGAATCCTTCATACCATGGAGTTTTGCGTCCGTGGACTCAGCAAAGAGGTCAGGGCCTTCAAACGGCATGTCCTGAATGGTGAGTTGCAGCTGCAGGGGCAGGCCTGAGCCTGGGAGCCAGGCTGAGTGGCGCATTACCAAAGCCGATGCCATAGTACGAGCCAATGTGTCTACGGCATCCCAGATAGCCATCAGAGCATCCCTGGATACCATCTCCCCTTCCTCGAGCATGGTGTCAAAGTCCCTATGGCAATCCTTAGGAATGATGTCACGGAAGCCTTGCATGGCACTCCAGAGGTTAAAGATACATCTTGTCATGAGGGCCGAGTGGTTAGATATGCGCAGCTGTAGGGCTGCTGTAGAATAGACCTTCCTGCCCAACAGGTAGAGCTTCCTTGCCTCCTTATTTTTAGGGGTTGAACTCAGTTGACCCTGTCTTTCCTTCTGGTTTACGGTGTCGACAACCAGCAACCCAGGGGTGGGCTGCTGGAAAAGTGAGGAGAATTTGTCCTGAGGGACGTGGTACTTCCGGTCCAGCACCCTTGACACAGGCGGAATTGAGGATGGGGTTTTCCAACGGGCCTTAACAATGCTGTACACCCCTTCATGGATGGGGGCAGACACCATGGCAGGTGGGGCCCTACATCCAATGTCAAAGTGGGAGTCGGTTTCCTCTTTGACAACCCCTAGCTCCAGCTTCAGGTTTGCTGCCACACGGCGAAGCAGATCCTGCTAGGCGTGAGAGTCCTCGTTGCAGTCAATTGGTCTCTTGAAGGTGTGCTCATATAGTGAAGAGGAAGAGTTAGCCTGTGATCTACAATGACAAGTGGAGTCTGGATCAGGCTCATCATCCGAGAAATCCAAACAGTCTAGGGTCTGTTAGGGAGACTGGACTCAGCTAGGTATGCAAGTCATTTATCGTGAGGATCGTCGAGTGGGAAAGCTTTGCAGCATCCCAAGCACAGTTTAAAACCAAGCATCTTGAACTTCACACAGGAGAAGACAGGAACTTGCTTTCGCAAGTTTCTTGGCTGATCCAAAACCATCACTGAGGGCGGAAAAAGGAACTGGGAGGTTCAGGGTCATGGTCACCTATATAACCGCGGTCGCGGCACAGAGGCAGTGTTGGCCGCATGCCCTGACCTGACAGGTTAAGGCTGAAGACTTTCCAAGCTACCATGCGCTGCAGCACGTAGACATCTGTAACTGAATGATGTGAGCAGCGCTCGAAGGAGAACAACCACTTCACTGCTTTTGTTCACTCCTCCCTTTCCATTTCCTGCCTGGTAGCTTTATGGGCCCCCCAATGAGCTCACCAGCTGCTCTCATTAACTCCCTCATCAGCTTTAATTAGGGCTCTGAAGCAAAGGTTATCTTAGCATCCTGCTACAATTACCAAGTGTATGACCATTTTCCCCTTTCTTTAATTAAGGATTCTATGTACAGTCCCAGAGTTCTTAAGTGAGGAAATTCTGCTTATTTAGGTGCCAAGAGATGGTGTACTTAGTTTCTGCAGGTTTCTAGGCGGTAGTTGTTTGGTCTCAGTTCTTACTGCTGCCATTAATCACCTCTCAGAAGGGTTATACTTTTAATCTCATCAACAAATATTATCAAGTTAATTTTACAAAGCCTGTTTTCCAAAAATCCATGGTGATTGGCATATTACCCTCCTTTAATTATTTAATTGAGTCCTGTTTGAGTCACTCTATTATCTTGCCCAGGTTTGATGTCAAACCAACAGGCCTATAATTGATTGTATCATCCAGTCTACCCTTTTTAAATACTGCAACATTTGCTTTCTTCTATTACCCTGTAACTTTCCCATGGTTACACAATTTATTGAAAACCAACATTAACAGCTCCTCAGACAGCTTTTTAAAAACTCTTGGATGCAAGTTATTCAGAGATGCTGATTTAGAAATGTCTAACTTCAGTAGCTGCCGTTAAGCATCCTCCTGAGATACTGTTGGAAGTAGGAAATATTTCATCATCTCACCTTTCCCAAAGACAGAACAACTGAACACTTCTGCCTTTTCTACCATATTAATGACAATTCAACCATTTCCATCTAGAAAGGGGACTCATACCATTGTTATGTCCCCTATTTTTCCTTATGTTAAAACCTTATTGTCATTGACTCTACTACCCATAGATCTACCCTGGTGTTCTTCTTTTTCCCTCCCTAGGGGTAGCCCAGTCCAGACTTTTCAAGTTTCTAGGTGCTTGTTTGATCAATGAAACTAAGCTCAACACACAACATGGCAGCTGTGGCTCTTACAAGCATTTTTTGTCATATAAATTTACAGATCCCAAAATAGGGACAGTACAAAGATATTGCAGAATCATATTGCCAAATACAGTAGCTGCTTCATGAAACATGAGGGATCAGAAGTAGACAGATCCAGGAAACCTAGCTCTCTGGGTACTGGTGTAGTCATTGTTACCATATTACCTAAGCACCTGACAGTTGTCATTGGATTTCATTCTCATAACATACGTACAGGAGAGGCGGGGAACTATTTCTTGTGATTGGTATACAAACCCCACTCTGGGCAACAAGGGGTTAGGGAACTACCCTAAGCCCATACATCCCCACCCTACCACACCTGAAGCAAATGTGCCAAGAGGGAGGAAATAATAGGCCATGAAGCAGCCTAGAGGGGGAGAGTAGAGCTGAACTTAGATCAAGTAGTGACACAAGAGAGGGACATCCCATTTATTAAATGTTTGCATGTCTTTTAGATGTATGATTTATCTCTAGCTATTCATGCTGTCTCTAAGCCCCTAAATTTAAAAGGTTTCTCTGAGGAAAAACTTTTTTAAAAATAACTGAAGTGTAATAACATCAAGCAATTGAAATGTTTACCAATATTGGATGGACCAGTATTAGCTAGTGTTACAGCGGGTGACAGACCTAAAACATTAACCAGAGTACTTTAGTTCAAAAGGTCACTTTCCTTAAGCTCACCCTTGTTTGAGAGTGGAAGCATGCATCAGAAAGACCCAAAGACTGCCCAATGATATTTTTCAAGCAATTAAACAGCAGGTTGTGCAAGTTTCTCTTTGGCCACTTTCAATCAGAAATGTTTTAATGAGCCTGAGCTTTGAAAAAGCTGTGGTCACCACTTGTGTCTGTGAGTGGCAGCATGAGAAGAATCCTCAAAGCTATGCACAGATTAGGAAAAAAGAATCCTTCAGCTTTGCATCACAAATGAATTAGAAAAAAAAGCAAGGAGTCTGGTGGCACTTAAAGACTAACAGATTTATTTATCGCATGAGCTTTTGTGGGAGAATATCCCACTTGGTCAGAGAACTTGGAGTGGAGAATGCTTCCTGTGTGGTAAAATGTGATGGATATTGTCCAGTTAGAGATATTCATTACTGATGTCTGAATATTCTAAGTATGTCAGCACCTGGTGGTCCATACAAATTTTGCAAGAGTTTTCTATCTCCTAGCAGCTTACTAAAGTCATATTTTAAGAAAAACATGTTTTTTCACAGTGCTTCATTTGTCCAAAACTTTTTTTGATTGACACTCAGTGTCAACAAACAAGCAAAAAAACTGAATTTTTCTTCTGAACTTCCCATGACTTCATGTCTGTCCTCATAACAAATGTCTCTTCTTATGAATATGAAGATGATTTTGAAGATATTTTTTACAGAAATGGGTGGTAAACTAGATCTAGGAAGTCTCGTAGCCGAGGTTTTCCTGATCTCTGAAGGAAACAAAGAGGAACTTATCTCCACATCAACTGGTAAAAATCAATGTTTTGAGCATTTAAAGTAGCTTTTTAAATTCTAAAAGAAAACTATAAACAACTGTCATAATTTATGTAAAAAAATCTTTCAGGCTCATTTGATGTCTGGGTGTGATTTCACTGTATTAATTTTTCACTCATATGTTAAAAAAATACCAAAGGGTCACATGCACAAAACCCATATTAATGTGGAGTTAAAATTGCTAATGTCCATTCCTAAATACCACAAACACTGAATAGAAAAAGAATCCTGATTTAAGGCTGTTTTGCAAGCAATGAAAAGTGTCTAATAGATTAAGAGAGTAACCTTTGATTAGATCATCACTGGTTTTGCAGGGAAAGAAATCAGTACTTTCTTTCTTTCCCTCACAATTAGAGCACTGCATTCAGTCTTGGGCATCATAATTTAAGTATACCTAGTAAGAATTTATTTAGACATAAGAATAAAACTTTTTTACGTATCTGTGAAGCACCTTACACACTGCTGGCACAAAAAAACAAATGAACAAAAATACATTAACAAGACAAGCTAATCTGATAACATTGCAGTAAGAAGGACATAATAAATGGTTTAGAAAATGTCTAGCAACATGTCACACATACAAACTAGAGAAAAATGAGACTAAAGAAGAAATTGGTCACTAGACATATGAAAGGATATAACTGAGGAAAGGGGACACAGTAATCCTCATTAAGTTCAAAACAAGTAATGTTTAAACCACAGCAGGGCATAGTTTAACTAATTATTGGTTAGTCAGGGAATGTAAGAATAAACACTGGAACATGCTGTCAAAAGAGGTTGTGGAATCACCAGTGCATAAGGATACAATATGAAACTCCTGCCTTTTAAAAATGACGCTTTAAGGATTTTTTCTGTTGTGATTCAGTGGCACAGATTCAGTGACTAAGGAGAGGTTTTTTTCACCAACACAACTGATTCATTTAGTGTGTCTTTGATATTGAGTAACCCTTCCTTAAGTGGCCATGCAATTTTGCTTTACTGCTAACCTTTTGGTGTAGGGATTACAAATAAAATTTGAGAGTTAACTTGAGAACAGTTCAAGGGATTCTTGCATTTCTTCTACAAATGACAGCAGATGTCATTTGAATCCATTTAAGAACAGTGTCATGCAGGACCATGATATAGTCAAAATGTGAATTTCCAGAAATATAAAAGGAAGAGCAGCAACTTTCCCTCCTATGCAATAAAAAGAAGTGCCTAGGACATTAATTAATTACTAGCTACATTTTATATTGGGTCAGTTATAAAGCTGCAAAAAAAAATTTGCAAAATCCATGGATATTTTTTGCAAAGTCTGCCTAACAGGATGAATAATTGCAATACGTATTTCTGCTGCCTTACCCATAGCCTACCAAAAGAAGGCAGATGCCAAAAAAAAAAAAAAAAAAAAAGGCAGACTTCTATCGTCTTACTGTTCAAAGGTGGGGAGGGGGGGGAAAATGCCTTTTTGAAATGCTTAGACTTCCAAAAGTTAAAACCAACAGACTAACTTTCAGAGCATTCTGTCATCACCTATCCAGAAATCAGTCTGTCTGTATGCAAAAGACCTGCATCAACACACATAAAAAAGCTCAGAGTGCAATTCTTTCTTCCCCATCTGAACTTTCACCTTAACCTCTTCCCATCTCAGGCTTGGCCTAAACTAGGAAAATAGGTCAGTATAACTACATTTTTCAGGATTGTGAAAAATCCACACAGTTAAACTGACCTAACCCCTGGTGTAGATAGGTCAATGAGAGAACTTTACCAGTGACCTAACTGCTTCCTCTCGGGGAGGTCGATTACCTACAAAAATGGGAGAACTACCCCCCCTTGGTGTACATAGCATGATTGCTGAAACAACACAGCAGCACCACTATAGACAAGTGTAGAAAAGTCCTTAGTATGGCCCTTTGAAAATTGCCTGTTATGATTCTTCCCTCTGTGACTGAAATTCACTGTCTCTGTATCTACCCCTACATAGAATCATACAAGATTTGGGTTGCAAGAGACATCAGGAAATCATCTAGTCCAACCCACTGAATCACTCTTTTTGATTTAACTTTTCTGTTTCTTTTTATTTCTGCCTGTTACTCTGCATCTTTTTTCTTCTTTTAGATTCACTTCCACCTTTATGATTTAGTATTTGTCTGATTCACTCCTCCAAGTTCTCCTATTTCTCAGACCCTTTGATTGTCTTTACTTCGTTTTTAGTTTTTCTTTCTGTGGTTTACCTTATTTTACAGACAACTCATGGCAGCATTTTTCTGATTCACTTTCTTTCTCATTTATTTTTTCATTCTGGACTGAAGATGAGTGGAAACAGCTTTTTGATGGGTGTGTCTCAGAATAATTCTGTCGTACATTTCTGAACTAAGAACTCAAAGCTTATCATGTACTACAGTTTGTACAAAAGATGATTTACTGGGGCTCTGAGATTGTTCCTTTGTCAGTTACTGTTTCCTTTCTTTTCTGCTATCTTTACAGTAGTTTAGTCAACGACTTAGTAGTCTTTAAGGCCAAAAAGTCCATAAGATGATCTAGTCAGATCTATCTATGAGAGGCCTTTATATTTCACACAGTCACCATATGATGGTCGGTCCTACCATATGCAGCCCACAGAGGGTGCTATATCAGGCTCTGGATTGAGCAGTGACAACGTGACCACAAGTGACAATATAAAAGATGATTTTATTAAAAGAGGTAGAATGCTTACATCCCTTTCAGCTGTCAGGGACTCCTGAAAATGGTAGCGGGCAGGCTCCGGGGCTTTTATCTCCAACGGCACCTGCTGCAGCTTCCCAGTCCGTCGGTGAAGTCCAAAATGCATTAGACTTTCCTACTGTTACATAGCATCACAGGAAAAAAAACTTCTAACTATAAAATATACACGTCAGCATACAAGCTTTGCTAACAGGCATGCCTTGTAAGGATTACAGGATGGTCACTCAGAAACAGGTAGATATATGTATGTCTTCTGCTTATCAATGCCTACATAAGCAGCAGTAAATTGTGTGGGTGTCTGGTTCAGGGAGGTGCCTGGTTCACAGAAAGGTCACTCCCTGGTCTGAGTGAGGCCATTAACAAGGCAATAAATTTCTCATGTTTACAGATACATCGTGCCTCCATCTGAGTGGAAACCACAGGCAAGTGATAAATCGTTCATAGTCTGGGCCCATGACTTGGTCTGAGTGGGCATGCCACTGTCTTTCGCATACAATTTTCTTCCGCTTATTTCCCCTACACCATAGAGGTAACGTAGGCAAGTTGCCTAGGGCGCCAAATGGTAGGGGGCACCAACAGGGCCATCCTTTGGGAGTGGAGGAGCAATCACCCCAGGCCCCATGGTTCCCTAGTCCCCGTGCTGTCCTGTCCTGAGCGGGGCAGCACAAGCTCTGCCACTGCCCCCGTGGCTGCGCTGTATCCCGCCCCCTCCCCGTTGTCTTCAGCGCACAGCCACAGGCATCAGGGAAGGAGGGAGGGGGGCAGGAGCACGTAGAGCGAGCCTCTGGTCCAGGCCAGCTCACACCACTCCCAGTGTGGGGAACACCTGGCCCAGGGGCAGAGCAGGCCAGCCCAAAGACCAGGCTCTGCTCTTCTACCCCTCTCCTGAGCCAGCTGTTTCACCCTAGGGACAGGGAAGGCCAATCCAGAGGCAGAGCGGGAGAACAGAGCTTGGCCCACTCCACCCCTGGCTCAAGGGAAGGGCAGGAGTGCAGGACCACCCTCTGGCCCAACCTGTGCTCCCCCATCCCGGGGGGGGGTAAGGGCAGGGGGCCCGCATAGGCCAATTGCCCCAGGGCCCGCAGACCCCTAGGGTCGGCTCTGAAGGTAAGAAGAGGGGGCTGGAAGGCGGGGGGGCCCACCATTCAGCATGTGCAGCCCAGGCCACCATGGGGTGGAGGGAGTTGCCAAAATCACAGGCTCCTAGGGAGCCAAAAAACCTTGGGCCAGCCCTGGATGCACCTGCTGGGATGTTTGTCCTGATTTCTGCTAAAACCCAGATAAGAGAGAGTAGACTTTTGCTATATGGAGGAGCAAAGGGCTGCTGGAGAAGGGATCAGGGAGTGGATTTAGGAGAGGGAACTTCTTCTCTTGAGCTGAGCTGGACCCTATCTGGAGATAAAGATCAATTGGGATGGCAGCCTGCCTACAACCTTGTATAGATACCACAAAGGGAGAGTGTGACAGTTCTTGAGCAGGAGGAATGAAAATCAGGATCTTTGACCAGTGTTGGGATGAGTATAATCTGGGAATAGTCTGTAAGAAAGAAGACTACTAACTGAGCCCAGCTCAGTTGAAGATTAAGATATTTCCTGCTGGAGTCTGAGTGATGGAGTTTGAGGCCCTGCAAAGAGTTGAACTCTGTTACTCTGCTTGGATGGAGTGTTAGGTCATGTTAATGACTGAAACAGATCAAAGAGGGTCTGGGGGAAACTGAGGCATAGCTGTTGCAATGTCATATACAGCCAGCAGGATGTAATGCATTGGCAACATTGCTCAATAACTGTTGTATATCTTCAGGAAAAGTATAAAGTATAAAACAAAAAGCATATCTTTAGCAAAAGCTTCTAGTCTTGATCTTAAGTCATCATGAAATGGAAAATACACTACTTCCCTTGGTGATTTGTTCCGATGGTTAATTATGCTCACCATTAAAAAAAAGAAATGTCTTTTTTCCATTGATTTTTTTTTTTGCTTCAAGGCATTGGTTCCTATTATGTTTTTCTTTGCTACATTTAAGATCCCTTTAGTACCTGGGATTTTCTCTCTGTGTGGTTACTTACATTGTAACCCAGTCACTTTCAGTCTTCTTTTTGATAAGTTAAATAGATTGACCTCTTTAGGCCTCCCAGGATACATCTTCACTACAAAGTCAGCTCCACTGATTAATGCCATTTGCAAAATCCATGGATATTTTTTGCAAAGTCTACTAACAGGATGAATAATTGCAATACGTATTTCTGCTGCCTTACCCATAGCCTACCAAAAGAAGGCAGATGCAAAAAAATTAATGCCAGGGTGTGCACAGTCACACTGCAAAGCCCTATCCAAGTCAGCATGTCCTCATGGGTGCTGAACTCAGCCACGAGGCACTAGAGCTATCTCTATGCTAGGAGTTTGAATTCACTCAAATTAACAAAGTGGACTAATTCCACTTTAGTGTTAAGTTGTATTAGTCTACTTTGTTAATTTGAACTAACTTCCCTTAATTTGAATTTATTAAATTCAAACTAAGGGTTAATCCTAGTCTACACCGTCCTTAGTTCAAACTCAGGATCAAACTAAGGGCTTAGTTTGACCTAAAGGGCAGGTCTTACTAGTTGAAACTAAGCTTTCATTAGTTAGAATTAAGGAATTCCTGAATTCAAACTAATGAAAGCCTAGTGTAGACAGGTACTAAATTAGTTCGAATTAAGACTCCTTAATTCAAACTAACTTGCCAGTATAGACATAGCTAGGTCTTCTAGAATTGTATCCATTGGTCCTTTGTGCTGCAATAAATAGAGCTGCTCTCTGACTTGTCTGTTCTCCCGGACGTGGGGAATGGGGGAGGATTTTAGGAAGCTGTTGGAAGACTATCACCACTCAAGGGAGGACCACTCACACCTTAATAGCACCTGTTAAGTTGACTTTAGACAGCAGAAAGGGTTGGGGGCCAGGCCCGGCTCCCTGCCCTGTGTCCTGATCCAGCTCTGGGTGCCTGATCTGGCCCCAGCAACCACCAGCAAGTGGCTGGGAGCCAGAACCAGCTCCTGCCACCTCCAGCAGGTGGCTGGGTGCCCTATCTGGCCCCGAGTCACTGGCTGCAAGGGGCTCAGAGCTAGCCCCAGCTGCCACCAGCAACGGCAGGGGCTGGATCGGGCTCCCAAACGCCTGCCAGCAGTGGCTGTGGCCAGCTCCAAGTCCCTTACTGCTTGCGGTAAAGGAAGGGGCCAGATCCAGCTTCCAGTTGCTTGGCAGCAGCAGCTGGGGCAGGCTGCTGGAGCTGGATTTGGACCCAGGGCAGAGGAGGGGGCGGTGTATGTCTACACTGGAGACAGTATAGACATGTGCATAAGTTAACTTAAAAGAGCACCCAAGTGTAGACATAGCCTCAGTGTGGTCTGTATTTGCTTCTAGATATCTAAAATGTCATTTTGCCCCATTCAAGTCCTTTTTTTTTAATGGGCCCATCTTTGTGTCATCTGCAAATTTTATCAATAGTGATTTTGTATTCACTTTCATATTATTGATAAACATGGTGAATACTGTTGATTCCTATGGAACTCTCATTTGATGATTCTCCACTGACAACTACTTTTTGAGATCTGTCAGTCAGCCAGTTCTGAACCTACATAATGTGTGTTTTGTTGATATTGTATAGTGCTAGTTTTTCATCAAAATGTTGTGCAATATTAAATCAAATATCTTACAAATTCTAAGTATCTTGCATATACCTACTTGTCTTTTTCAACCAAACTTCCTAATCTTGATCAATGAAAATGTATTTATCTGACAGGCCCTATTTTTCATAAAATCATGTTGACTGATATTAATTACAGTCCCATCATTTTACTTTTTATCATCTAAACAACTTAGCAACTTTTCTATCATTTTTTCCAGGAATGATTTAAGGCTAACTAGCCTGTAGGTAGCTGGCTCAGACCACTTGCGCTTTTACAATATTAACACTCTTTCCTATCTTTTCCTTAAACTGTATAGGTATTCCAATATTTATTTAATACTTTATATCAGAAGTCCAAAAATCTCCTAAGGCAAATCTTTTAGGATATTAGCGTGCAAGTTATCTGGGTTTGCTGATTTAAAAATGTTTATCAGTAATAGATCATGATTAACATCCTCCTCAATCACTAATGGACTGGAAAGTCATCCTCAGATGATGAGTAATATCATCCTGCTTCATTCCAAATACAAAATAAATATTTATTGACCACTTCTTCATCTTTATTAACAGTTTTGCCATTTCACAGACTTCTTTTATTCCTAAAATACTTGAAGTTCTTATTGTTTCTAGCCCTACCAGCCCTGGATGTTTCCTTGAATTCTTTAACTTCACCTATCAATTTTCTACACTTCAGAACTTCTAATTTATATTGATTGTTCTACACTTCTCTTGTTAAAATGGTTTTTACTTCTATTTCTAATTGTTGCTTTTATGTCCATATAACCAGGATGGACTTCTAGCTAAAGTAGTCCTCTTCGTTGATCGTGGGCTTGTAGTTTTGGCCATGTAGTATACTGTCTTCTAAAACAACTCTTATTTTTCATTTACAATTTTTTTGTCTACATTTTTCCTTTCAAAAAAATTGCTCATAATTGTACTCATTTTGGAAAAATATAGCCCTTTTGAAAGCCTAGCTGGGTACTGTTCTGTTTGTCCAGATTGACTGCCATCAGGTCATGAACACCAGTTTCCAGCCCAGTGATCATTTCATCCCTGTGTTCATCATAATGAAGTCCATCTAGAGTTACCTTATGTTGCTTGCAATATCTTCTGTGCTAAAAAATCATCTATTCTTTTAAGAAACTCTAATGGTGGTTTTTTATTGCCTGCTGGAGATTCCTGCATTTGTCTCCCAACAGCTGCAGAGGCTGGATGAGTTCTATGCCCTGCCAGTTATTGGGGAGAGGGCAGGGAAATGGGCCACAGCTGGCACATCACAGTCTCCCAAACACACGTGGTAGATGGCTAGGGCTGGAAGGGTCTCAGCTCCACAATCTGAACTGCCTCACTGCCCCTGTGCATGGTCCAGAAGGTGAAGCTCTTCTTCTAGTGGTGCCAGAACTAGCCTGGCACTGAAGTGCCCTCCTGCTATGCCACAGACTAGTAGGGAGAATCCCAGAGCTGTGTGGTTGTGGTGAGATGAGTCCACATGGCCCAAGTATGGTACTGCAGGCAGAGTCCATCATAAGTGCAGCCAGAAGCCAGCGAACTAGCTCCATCTCTCTGGAGTAGTGGACCAGTGCTGGGTAGTAAGTCCCTCCCCAGTGCTTGTAGACAGAACTGGTGCTGATGTCTCTGAGGGAGGGTGTCACAGGGGAGGCAGGAAGAGAGGGAAGGGACTATAGAGGAAGGAGCCAGGTGCAGACACAGTCAGTGGTAGCCCCTATAGCACCGCACATCTCTCAGTGTTCCCATTCCATCCTCCCATCCCTCTCACAGCTCCCCACTAAACAGCTCCATCACAAACACCTGAATAACCCCTATCCACAGCCCCCAATGCATCTTAGCCTGCCACTCCTACCAACCTCCCCTCAACACCCCTCCAAAGCCTCCACTTAACTCCAACCAGTCCCTTGCTATCCCATCAGCAAACACACCCTAACTGCCCCCCACTCCCACAAATAAACCTAAGCCCCACAACCTCCTCTTGCTCCGGTCCATTTTCCTACATAAACTTACCCCCATAAAACTTCCCTCTGCCAGAACCTTCCCCCACACCCTCTCTGTACTCCCTTAATCACCACATCCCTCCTCTGCCTTGCTCAAAATCAATTTCTTAAAACCTTCCATCTCCATCATCCTCAACACACTTCCTAGAGAAAGTCCCCTTATTCTTCTGCTCTCTAGATGGGAGGCAGCATGTGATGGAACAGAGGGGTGCCTTCTGGTGATGGTAACAGGGAATTCAATCAAGTGGCATCCCTGTCCGGTGGTCAGAGCCCCGTCTCTCCATGGACTCTAATTCTAGGACCTCAGCCTTCTGGCTGAGTGCTCTTAGTTCCCCCTTTCAAAGTAAAGTCCAACTTAGGCTGGTCAACTTTGAGGTAGTGGCTGCCACCAGTCCTTGAACTGCCTGCTGGTGGCCTGGTGGAGGCAAAAAAGATCCAGGGCCTCCCACTTCTCCAGGTCCAGGCCTAGGGATCCTATGTGCCCTAATGGTGCTGAATCTCAAACCCCAGCTCCCCCAGCTCAGTCCATCCACAGTCCCTCAGCCACATCCACACCTCCTCAGGTGCCTTTCCATCCTTTTATCAGGATTCAGGCTAAGTCTACCCCTGCCCCTACTCCTAGGCCAACAATGTCTATCCTCCCTGCTAGCCAGAGGGAAACATCCTAGAGCTGGGGCTGCAGCCTGCCTTTATCCAGGCTTCGTGGCTCTAACTAAGCCAGTAGCCACCAGCTCCCACTGGCCATTCTCTTCTGCAGGGCTTTTAACTACTTCAGCACCAGGGTGGAAAACTACCCCACTACACGTCCCTTACTTCCTCTAGGGCCCTTCTGTTGATCCTAGCACCCGTGTCCATCCACCATACAGATCAAACCAAATACACCCAATTCCTGGCTATACCAAACCTTCCTCTCCCTTCTTCAATTTCTCCAGTCCTCTGTGGATCACCCAAGAACCCCCAACAGAGCCCCTCATCCTTTTAACCCTGGTATCAGTATCCCATATTGCTCTGGAGTTTTATGAGAGGCTTGTGGCTTCTTCACTCCTCTTATCTCTATCTTCTTGTTTCTTTGGTGTGGTCAGATAGCTGGTATCCCCTCTCCCTCATTTGCTGGAGCAGGCTCCTCCATATGTGCAACCAGTGAGAGTCAATAGGCCAGAGCATTCTGTAGGGGAGCAGTTCCCAACCTTTCCCTTTATCTGGACCACTACATCATTATCAAGAGCTTTTGTGGACCACCACGTAAACAAACTGTTTTAAATATTTTAAACATAGCCTGTGGCTGACAGGAGTCAAACTTGTATATCAAGGAGTATTAAAAACACAGCTATTTCTAATAATTTATTAGGCTCATTCACAAACATATTGCACTCATTACAGTACACTTACCTGCAGTAATTATCTCACCCCAACACCCACAGACCACATGCAGTACCCTCATGGATCACCAGTGGTCCACGGACCACAGGTTGGGAATCACTGCTGTAGGATGAATGAAATGCAGACATGCTTTCCATCCCCCTCTCCTTTGGCCTCTGCACTAGGTCATGATAGAAACAGCAACTCCCATAAAGCATGAGAAAGCAGGGCCTCATTGTTACATGCAAATCCTCCATCTCTCAAAGATAACACAATTTTTCTTTTCACAAATTACAGAAAGAAGCTTAAGGAAATGAAAGCAACTGCTCCTAGCTAGATGAGATCCGTTGCTGAATTTTATGTGCATCAAGTGCATTAATGAGCTACTGTACTTGAAATAGGTGGTGGATATAGCCCCTCTCCTGTTCCAATAAGTCAATTACTTTTTGTCATTGACTTCAACTGCAATAATGTCAGGCCAGCAGTGAAAGTTCTAGTGAAGTGTGGGAAGTCTTGTTCAAAAGAAATAATGTCTTTCCCGGAGAAGAAAGGGCTGCCCAGAATGAGTTATTGGAAGTGCACACTCCTGAATAAGCTCCCGCTTGCTCATTTTGTATGTGAAATTAGGAAGGAGAAAGAGGAAATTATCAGAGAGCATTTTGAAGAACATCTTTAAAAAAAAAAAAGACATTTGCTCATTTTAAAGCAATTCCACTGAATTTCAAGGGAGGGAAATAAAAGGTAGTCAGCTGAGAGAGATCAAAGACCTGCAAAATTAAAGCCATAAACACAGGAGTGAACAGTGAAAAGTCATAAAAAGTCAAATGAGACAGAATTGACTGCCTAAATTATTAAACAGTGTGACTAGTGTTTCAACTTTGTACTTGAGTTTTTCAATGGCATCTAAATCAATTTATTTCTGTAAATAGATCCTAACTTTTTTCTTCAGTAACTGAAAATTACTTTAACCTCTTTTCTGTAAAAAATTAAATTTAGCTTTGTCTCTTCATTAAAAGTTTTATTAAATTATGAAATGAAGAAAGAACAATTTATTTGAAGCTATCAGTTATGTTTGTCTCTGGGGTATTATACAGCTGCTTGAAATTCCATCACATTAACACTAAGCAAAGTTATTATTTTTCCCCTTAAAACTAATATTAAAAACTAATTTTTCACAGAAGCAAGTCACTTTTTTCTTTCTTACATAGTTATCATCTCTAGTTATTTTTATTATTGTTGAAGTTGATAACTATTTTTATTATTACAACTCCTAATGTGAATGCAGTTGTACCAGTATAAAAATGCCTTATACCAGTCTAATTTTGTCCCATACATGAAGGGAACTAAGATATATTGCTATAAAACATCTTTATCCTGGCAAACCTGAATACATACCAAGGCTATAATGGTATAACTAAGCTACAGTGTTATCAATTATTTATTTAGATAATGGCGTACAGAGAGTACACTTACAAAGTTTGCATATGATACCACATTGGGAGGGATTGCGAGTGCTTTGGAGAGTAGGATTAAAATTCAAAATGACTGGACAAACTGGAAAATTGGTTTGAACTAAATAGGATGAAATTTAGTAGGGACATGTACAAAGTACTCCACTTATGAAGGAACAATCGGTTGCCCATATACGAAATGGGAAATCAAATCAAATCATAGGGCTGGAAGGGACCTCATGAGATCACCAAGTCCAACCTCCTGGGAATTGAACCCAGGACCTTCTGCATGTTAAGCAGAGGTGCTAGCCACTACAAATGATTCCCTAAGAAGTACTGCAGAAAGGGATCTAGAGGTTATAGTGGATCGCAAGCTAAATATGAGTCAACACTGTAACACTGTGGCAAAAAAAGAAAACTTCATTCTAGACTGTATTAAGGGGTTTTGTAGGCAAGACTAAAGAAGTAATTCTTCCCCTCTATTCCATGTTGCTTAAACCTCAGACTAGAGTATTGTGTTCAGTTCTAGGCATTACATTTCAGGACAGATGTGGACAAATTTGAGAAAGTCCAGAGAACAGCAACAAAAATGATTAAAGATCTAGAAAGCATAATCTGTGAGGGAAGATGGAAAAAAATTGTGTTTGTTTAGTGTACAGAAGAGATGACCGAGGGGGGACACAATAACAGTTTTGAGGTACATAAAAGGTTGTTACAAGGAGGAGGAGAAAAAATTGTTCTCTTCAACTTCTGAGGCAATGGCCTTACTTGTAGCACAGGCAGTTTAGGTTGGACACGACGAAAAGCTTCATAACTTTCAGGGTAGTTAAGTACTGGAATAAATTGCCTAGGGAGGTTGCAGAATCTCTGGAATTAGATTTTTAAGCAGGCTGGACAGATACCCATCAGATAATGCTTGGCCCAGCCTTGCATGTAGGATACTGGATTAGAAAACTTCTCAAGGTCCCATCCAGTCCTATGATTCTAAGCACCTTTATACCAACATGTGCATCCATGCTTGTGTTTGCTTTTTGTTACTGTTGCTTTAACTATACACAACTAATTAAAGTACAATAGAAATTTTATAAGACAAGCCCTTAGATTGTACAGAAAAGAAAACGGAATAACTGACCCCAAATAATGAATTTTTTCATTCTCAATTCTAAGTCTGGAAAGGTCCCTCCAAGAAGGATCAGGCAATACAGACAACACTGAAGAGGTTTATTTATAGTACTAGTACTGGGAACACTGAACAAAACAGTATCAGCTTCAAAATGGAAGTAGCATGGCAATTGCTTATATACACAGGCAGCTTGTTTACTGATGTAAACTAGTTTTCCTAACACTTTGGGAAAAACAACTCCATATATGGAAAGAGGGTCAAGGTGGTGGTGAGAAGTGGTCTTTACAGGTTGGGTAATACTAGCTTCCATGTAAGGCAAGGGAGGAAGGCGGTTGGATAGTTGTAAGTGACCTGAGACATGCATGGAAAGGAGGCAAGGGGGTGGGGGGTTGGATAAGTGTATGTGACCTGAGGCACGCATGGAATGGAAAGTGTGTATATGTCACAGCAGACAGCCTGAATGCTGCCTACCCAGACACCCTCTGTGCTCACGAGGCCTGGCTTGCTTGCTTATCCTAACACTATCAATTAATAGAAAACCACAATTCATTTCAGGTAGAACTGAATGACATTTTTGACAAATCAACAAGTTGAGAAAAATTGGTTTAGGATTAAATGAAATAATTTGTTCAACCCAACCCAAAATGTTTTCTTTTAATGTTGAGAAATTTTTTCATTTTGAAAATGTTCAAGTGAAACAATTCATTTTTTCAGCTTTTTTTTCATAAACTCATTATTTGATGATAGCTTCATGAAGTTCCAAAAAGTTTCAGCGTTTCTGAATTCGTATATTTCAGTGAAAATAATTTTGGTCAAAAAAATATTTACCCAGCTCTATTCTAAAGTCAATTTTCTCTGAACAAGTTTCCCCCAGGTCAGCAAAATATTTATGGATTCATCTATGGATTATGGAGTCCTCTAACAGTGAATTATTCCCAACAAAGGGCCAGACTTTAGAAGGTTTTGGATGAGTGAGTAAATGCAGGTGCAGCTAGCCTGTTGTAGCCTGCCTGATGGCTGATTGGGAAAGCCTGCAAGCTAGCTCATAAGCCCAGCAATAGCAGCACTTAAATGGCTGCTCAGAGTATTTGCCTATGAGTCTGATAGCTTCTGTATCTGCTTTGGATCTTCACTCCAAATAACCTGGTCCTGACCCTTGGCTCCAGTTTCTGACTCCAGATCTGAACCTGGGCTTGATTTGTGGCTACTATTTCCTACAGTGACCATGAGGCCTGACTCCCACTTCAACAATGAAGCATGACACCCCCCAATCACTGGCAAAGCTACTTTTTCTTCAGAATTAGAGCATCCTTAAGGGAAGTTATACCGGTACACTATATCAGTCTAAGTATACTAGCAAACCTTGCCGTGCACACAAAGCCTTATAACAGGAAATAATTGTGATAGTTGTGCTGTACATGTACACTTAGGATTACCATTTTAATAGTGACCACAGTATGTGAATTGACATCAATCCACTCATGGAATGGATTTAACCAGCAACATCTGTAGCATGTTTGCTTGCTTTGTTAACTCTTATCTGTTAGGTCAGAATGTAAACCTCATACCCAACTTGAACATCTCCAGGAATAAATTAATAGAATATATTACATGAATGCCTGTTTGAAGACCTATTGCAGAAATACTAAATTTGGTTTTTCTTTCATTGCAAACAGTCCACAATGAAAAGGTACAGAAAATTTCAAAATCATAGCTCAAAAGAATACTTGAACAGCTGAACTCCAGTAAAATAAACTGGTCTTTAGATGAGAGATTACAAAAAGATAGTTGAAGCTCAAAATAATTTTTTGCTGTATTCAGTCTTCCTAATAATTAATATCTTGTCTTTTAATATCCTAGTTCACCAGACACATGAAAACTGAATGTGTCATTAAGTCATCTTGTTATTTATGTCTGTATTATTTCAGATGTGTTTACACACATGAACAAACAGCTAAAATACAAAAAATTAATATAGCCTTTTTCTTATTTGATATAACTACAACAAAAGTCAAATTTATCTTGAATTAATCAGTGTACTCTGCCAATATGTACCTCATCTTCATTCCATTTACAGGACTATGGTAAATTTTATACAAAGTATGTCTTGTGAGATATCATTTGAAAACTCAGAATTTGCTATTCATAATTGTCCTGGTAAGATAAGTTCGACAACATTGCATATAAACCTATAAGATTTCTCTGTATGGTATTACCAAGACATGATCCAAGTCTGGTGGAAGGAACTACAAACCAGTTTCCCAGAGACAAATGATTAGCTAACACCTCAGCAATGTATCAACAAAATCCAAAGGATTATCACCTAGTTAAGTGCCATTCTTTGGCAAGAAAGAGGATGTTGGTGAAAATTTATATCCTGACAAAGAAACAAGTAGGGATTCCGATCCAAACAGATGTTCTTTCCCCTGAACCTCAGTGGGAAATGATTCTTAAAGAACAAAAAGAACTATAAAAATTGGCAACAGACACCCAGATTTTTTCTCCCTTGCTCTCTACTCATGATATTGACAACACTTATACAACAAAGGAACGGTTGGTTACTCACCGTAACTGTCCTTCTTCGAGATGGGCTGCTCACATACATTCAGTTACAGGTGTCTACGTGCCGCAGTGCACGGTAGCTCGGAAAGTCTCTATCGTTAGCCTACCAGGGCAGGGCGCACAGCCAACGCCCCCTCCACACCGCAGCTATATAGGTGACCGTGACCATGACCCTCCCAGTCCCATATACCTTCTCCAACTCCATTAGCAGGGACAGTGGGAGGGACCTGAATGTATGTGAGCAGCCCATCTTGAAGAAGGACTGTTACAGTGAGTAACCAACCGTTCTCCTTAGAGTGCTGCTCACATCATTCAGTTACAGGTGACTGCTAGTTGTACCCAAGGATGGTGGGAGAAGTTACAGTCTGCCCTCATTGAGTACAGCTCTGTCCACAGCAGCATCATTTCTCGCCTGTTGGGCAATGGTATAGTGCGTTGTGAAGGTATGTACCAACGACCACATAGCGGCCCTGCAGATCTCTTGGATCGGGACCTTAGCAAGGAAGGCCGTGGAGGACGACTGAGCTCTGGTAGAGTGGGCTCTCACAGTCTCTGGAAGAGGCGTGTTCAACCTTCCGTAGCAATCTTTAATGCAGTTCACAATACATTTGGAGATGCATTGGGAGGATACCGGAGAACCTCTCATGCGTTCCGCAACTGCCATGAACAGTTGGGGGGTCTTGCGGAAGGATCGGGTACATTCAATGTAAGTTAGCAGTGCTCTCCTCACATCCAGGGTGTGCCACCATCTCTGGTTTTCCGTCACCTGCAGGTCTGGATAGAAGACCAGCAGGCAGATCTCTTAATTCAAATGGAAAAGGGTGGTGACCTTGGGCAGGAACGAGGGGTGGTGATGGAGGACCGCCTTGTCAGGGAAGAAAACTGTATATGGGGGCTCAGAGGATAGGGCTCGCAGCTCTGAGACCCTTCGGGCCGATGTAATGGCCCCCAGGAAAGCCACCTTCCAGGACAGCACTAAAAGGGTGGCTGAGTCTAAAGGCTCGTACGGTGGTTCTGTGAGAGCCCATAGCACAGTGGCATCGCTAGTGCTGGGCATGCCCGGGCACATAGCCCGAATCTCAGGGCTGGTGCCCCTGATGTATTTTGCCCAGCACCAGCACCCCAATGCACCCCTTAAATTTTCCTGGGCACTGGCAGGCACGGCAGTACATGCTGAGGAAGCATGTACTGCCTGGGAGGGAGGAGGGAAGCTCCAGCCCAGCCCACAGCTCATTGAGAGGAGGCGGGGCGAAGCTAAGATCCCACATGGCTGGGAGAACTTAGTATGTTTCCTCATGGCAGCAGCAGGCATGCAGGACACCAGGTAAGCCCCAGAGCCGGCGTGCTGGGAATGGGGGGGCCAGCAGGGCCTGGGCTAGCAGTAGGGGGTAGGGGCTGAGGCCGGGGGGCTGGTGGCCCAGGGCAGGGCCTGGGCTAGTGGCAGGGGAGCAGGGGCTGGGGGGGGGGCTGGTGGCAATTGGGGGCTCGGGGCAGGGCCTATGTTCCCTCTAAGCCGTGCGCATGTGCACGCGCACACAGGTCATGAAACTCGTGCACACAACAAAATAAAGCCTGCACAAAAAAATTAAACAGTGCTAATATTTTTAGACCACTTTAAGAAAGCGGTTTCAAGTAGCATGTTTCAAATAAGGTTTTGTAATTTATAAAATCATTTCCATCACCATGTCAAAGTAAAATTTAGATATTATTTGCATCTCACACACACACTTGCTGTGTTGTGTTCACAAGTTTGACCACACTCACTGGAGTGTGTGCAAATTTGCACACTGGTTCTGAAAATTTGCACAAAAGAATCTTTTTGCACACAGAGCCTATGAGAAATTTGAGGGAACATTGGGCAGGGCCTGGGCTAGCGGTGGCGGAGCAGGGGCTGAGGGGGGGGGCTGGTGGCAATTGGGGGACCAGGGCAGGGCCTGGGCTGGCAGTGGGGGAGCAGCGGCTGAGGGAGGGGCTGGTGGCAATTGGGGGACCAGGGCAGGGCCTGGGCTAGTGGCGGGGAGCAGTGGCTGACGGGGGGGCTAGTGGCAACTGGGGGGCCGGGGCAGGGCCTGGGCTAGCAGCAGGGGAGCAGCGGCTGAGGGGGGGCTGGTGGCAGTTGGGGGGTCGGGGCAGGGCCTGGGCCTGGTGTGGCAGGGATTGATTTGGGGTTACAAACTTGTTCACACCTTTATTGAAACCTAAGGTATAGCTATAAGTATGTTATAGCCAAGATGTTTGGAAATATAACAATACAGATGTTTAGTTAGTTGTGCTATACAATAATAAAGATAACCAAAGAAATTCTATATGTTCTTCCTAGCCCTTAACTCCAGGTTTATTTTGTCCTAAGTCTAAGTTAGATTGCTCTTAGGAGGGACTTACCATTTCTTTGTCATATCTCTTTGTCACACACACCTAAGCAAGTATAATAACTTTGTATTTTATAAACATAAAATATATTATTAGAAGTCCAGGATATGTTTTTGCATATGTACCAGTAGCCCAAATCATAAGGGTTAAACTTCTATCATTAACCTGTCCTGCCCCCATCCAGACATTTACACAGATTGGTTTTAGAAGCTGCCGGGACTGGCAGACTGGGGCTAAATCCAGGAGCAATTGTCTAATTTTTTTCTGACTAATCCATTTTTGTCATTAAATCCTTAGTCCCTGCCTAGAGAAGCATCACAGCACAGTTGTTCTTCAAAACAGTAACAATGCTTTATACCAAATTTGTTCAGATAACTTTCATTTAGTAACTTCTCCCCTGATATGACAATACCTATCCTTTCTTTTTCATACAGCACCAACCAGTCAAAATCAGCCTTGAGTTATACAGTCATCTAAATTGAATAGTCATGTGTTGTTGAAATTCAGCCTCTGGTGGCATGGGGTGATACCCTGTAACTTTCAGTGGGTAAATAGATCATAGATACAACTGCAGTTTAGCCAAAAATTTAAGATACAACTAGAAAAACATGATTTTTTTTTTTAAGGAAGGGTCTAGCTTAGACTTGGGTGACATGGTGGGGGGGCATGCTGCTCAGGCTTGTGTAAAGGAAATTGCAAGATGGAGTAATTTCTGTTTGGAGGTTCTCTGTGAGAGTCTCTGTTTGCTAAGACAACATTAATTACAGAATGTATATCAAGTCAGGGGAGCTAATGACTTGGATAGATAAAAAAGGTAATCCACAAATTTAGATTATAAAACAATCCCTCCTGTCTGGACCCTGATGGGAAGCCATCAAACTAGTCTGGTAAACAGGTTGATGGGGGCCAGGTAGCCGAGGGGGTCACAGGAGTCTGGCCACTCTCATTGGTCAAGGACAGTAACTGTTACCCAAATAAGCTGTAAACAACAACAGAGGCGGGCTAAGTATATGCTGCCTATTAAGTATACTCTAATTGTGTAACATGCATATTAAGAGTAGTAACACCATGTAGGGATTTTAGGCATGATGTAACTTGTTGTATTATGCATAAGCTTGTTGCATTAAGTATATTGTATTTTGCATGTTAGAAGGTATGTATGACCTGTAACCCCTATACTGGGGGTCTTGCTCCGAGAGGCTAGCTTCTCTTTGCTTCCCTGTGGTGCAGTTCCTTTTATTATTCAGCTGAATGATAAACTCTGAACCACACCTTGTTCTCTGCTTATTCGAGTCTCAGCTGGGAACGGGCCTTCATCTTTGGGGAGGATTCGTGGTTTCTCTTTCCATGTTGAGGACCCGGACCAGTTTTCCCCCACACTTGGATGGGGTGGGGGTTATGGGTGGGGTAGGGAGCTTGGGGGGGGAGCTGAGAAGTGGTTGCTAATGGCTTCTTGGATGGGGGTCTGGGCAATACAGGAAGAAGCCCTCCTATTTGGAGGTGTGGGGGAAAACTGGTCTGGGTTCTCGACCTGGAAAGAGAAACCATGAATCCTCCCCAAAGGTGAAGGCCCATTCTCAG
Organism: Podocnemis expansa; assembly: GCA_007922195.1. Classification (NCBI taxonomy): domain Eukaryota; kingdom Metazoa; phylum Chordata; order Testudines; family Podocnemididae; genus Podocnemis; species Podocnemis expansa. Next base: position 48,143,853 of record ML681989.1, read on the forward strand.
CTGAGACTCAGCAGAGAATGAGGTGTGGTTCAAAGTTTATTATTCAGCTGAATAATAAAAGGAACTGCATCTGAGAGAAGCAAAAAGAAGCTAGCCTCTCAGAGCAAGAACCCCCAGTATAGGGGTTACAGGTCATACATACTTTCTAACATGCAAAATACAATATACATAATACAAGCTCATGCATAATACAACAAGTTACATCATGCCTAAAATCCCTACATGGTGTTACTACTCTTAATATGCAAGTTACACAATTAGATTATACTTAATAGGCAGCATATAGTTAGCCCGCCTCTGTTGTTGTTTACAGCTTATTTGGGTAACAGCTACTGTCCTTGACCAATGAGAGTGCCCAGACTCCTGTGACCCCTCGGCTACCTGGCCCCCGTCAACCTGTTTACCAGACTAGGTTGATAGCTTCCCAGCGGGGTCCAGACAGGAGCGATTGTTTTATAATCTAAATTTGTGGATCACCCTTTCATCTATAGAAACAGTCTACCTGTTTATCAATCTAAGCCACTAGCTTCTCTGACTATCTACGACTTGATATACATGCTGTAATTAATGTTGTCTTAGCAAACACAGAGCCTATCACACAGAGCTTCCAAATCAAAATTACTCCATCTTGCAATTTCCTTTACAGAGGGTTCCATGGCCCACCAAATTATTCTTTAACCACTGTGTGAGGGTGAAGGGTCTCTTCTTCCTGGATTGATTTCTCAGTAATTGTGTGGGGCACAGACATAAAGTAGGGGGACAGACAAAGAATTACATTTACCTTTAAAGTATATGTTAGCTAATGTTGTGTGTATGTCTTTCAGTGTCATAAGTTAAATAATTTTGTAATAACATATAATAGACATAACCAATGTCCAACAAGACTTCATAGTGGTAGTTTGGAGCTCCTGCTTAAACATTGTACTGCATTTTGTATACTTGATGAAATCTGGTTTAGGCTTATGCTGTCTATTTTCTTTTAAATGTGTGAACAAGGTGTCTTTGTGAAGGGGCCAGTCTCAATTGCCAGCCTGTCTTGATGGAGCACAATTACCATCTAAATAGCTGAACAATGCAGACATCTCCAATGAAAGCAAACAGAAGGAGCCACCCCAGACAGATAACAACAAAATACAATCAAGTCTGCAAGTGGCTGGTGACCAATGATCTCACAAGACTCCTGAGGCAACATGCCACAACAAATCCCATAGACAAAGGTGGGAGAGAGGGGGTATCAGGAGCTGGGTTAGGTGTGGGGAGGGAAATAGGAGGGCTTTAAACAATTAAACAGTTCCTTTACATATTTCTATCAATCGTGCTCAAAAGAAAAGAATCCAACATCCTGTGCAACTGGATTTGGCTTTGTGGGGCAAGTAGGGGTACAAACAGTAAGATCAGACTGGTTTGATTCCTGAGTATCATTTATTTACTGCCACTCTTCAGACTGGAAGTACTATTTAATTCTTCTGCTCTTCTCTTTTGCTTTCTTATACACAGCTTAAGAACACTAGACAGTAAAACACAAAGTTAGCCTTTCTCTTGTTAACAAGCTCTTGAGGGCTAGCCATTAGTGTAGTGTAGCTCAACAAAACAAGTAAGGAGTTTTGTGGCACCTTTAAAGAGTAACAAATTATTTATTTCAGAGCTTCTTGTGGTTGAATTCCCACTTCCAAAGAAATTAGAAAATGAGGGGAGGGGGTCATGAGTCTTTAAAAGTGCCAGTAGAAAAAAAGTGCCAGTTTCAGGTGTATTTCTGACCAGTGTCAGAAAACTAAAGAATTCATTCTTGTACAGAAAGGCGTAGTTTATTGACAGTGTGGCCAGTGGCTTTTTGAGTCAGGAACAGCAGCTAGATTCCACAGTATTAAGGGTCTGTGTGTGACTGGAAGCTGGGGGGGGAAGCAGACTGAGACACAGACTGGTGGGAGGTGGTAGACAGTGCCACAATTGAGGGAAACTGGGGCCCAGAGAAGAGGATGGGCCTTTGCCCCTCCCCTAGACAGCCAAATGTGAGGAAGCTCAGTAGTCATTGACTTCAATTAGTGCCTGCAACCTTCAAGTTGACTTTAATTATTGCCTAATTGACTCATTTTTAATTTTAGCTGACTTTAATTCATGTCTGCAACCATCAGATAGAACCTCACTCTGGAAAGGGCGGACTTAGAGGACTTAGCCATAGGGCTAATGTCCTAAAAGTGGACTCAGGACCAGAGTTCAGCATGGAACAGTTGGAGCACTGAGCACATGGCAGGGACCAGTTGAGACTAATTCCACAGTACCACCACCAGGAAGTGCCCAGCAGGTAGTCATATGCAGCAGATTGTTTATGCTATTTAAATTAACTCCATTACTATTAAATTGTTTCAGGTATATAAATGCATCCAGCACAGCATGTTCCAGACATGTGGGATTTGAAGGTGGGGCTTGGGCCTGTGCCCCGGATCTTTTTCTTATCCAGCAACGCCCCTGCCATAGCACCACGTTCAGGTCCCACTGTGGAGTGGGGTTACGGACGTGGGGAAAAAGCTTTTCCACTACTTTCAGGAATCTATGGCAGATGGGGTGTGAGAAGAGTGGGACCCCATCTGTCGTTTGGTGAAAGGCTGAGATTGCTGTCAAATACACCTTCAGTGATGACAGAGAAAGGCCTTTCTCCCTCAGGTCAAGAAGGTAGTCTAAGGTTGCCTGTGCTGGTGCGGAGATAGGGTCTATGTTTTTGCCACGGCACGAAGTAGAGAAGTGGTTCCATTTTGCGATATAGGCAGACCTGCTGGAGGGTTTTCTGCTACCAACCAGGACCTTCTTAAGCCTATCTGAGCAGTGTCCCTCTTGCTCGCTGAGCCAGAGAGCATCCAGGCTGTCAAGTGAAGGAGGCGTGGGTTGGGGTGCTGAAGGGGTCCCGAGTCCTGTGTCAGAAGGTCCGCCCACCTCAGGAGGCGGAGCGGGGTCCTCACTGACATGTCTTGTAGGAGAGGGAACCAGTGTTGCCTGGGCTAGTCCGGGGCTATCAGGATGAGGAATGCCCCATCTGTGAGGACCTTCAGGAGCACCCTGTGGATCAGGGGGATTGGCAGGAAGGCGTACATTAGGACTCCCACCCGATAGAGGAGAAAGGGAGCAGAATCAAGGGCATTTGTGGTTCTGCACCGTGGCAAAGAGGTCGATCTGAGGGGTTCCCCACCTGGCTGTCAGAAGGGAGAAAACGTCGCTGTGGAGGGACCACTTGTGGATCACCAGCGGCTTCCTGCTGAGTGAGTCCACTATGCCATTGTCCACCCTGGGGAGATGGGCAGAAGTTGGCGTAAAGTGGTGGTCTAACGCTAGCTGCCACAGCTTGGTCGCTTCCTCGCATAGGGCCGAGGAGTGGACCTCCCCTTCGCGGTTCACGTAGAACATAGCTGCTGTGTTGTCTGGTAGGATCTGGACCACTCTGCCCTGGATCTGGTCCAGGAAGGCCATGCAGGCCAGCCTGATGGCCTTGAGTTCCTTCACATTTATGTGTAGGATACTGTCCTTGGGGATCCAGGCGCCTTGCGTGGATAGGCCCCCGGAGAGATTGGCACCCCATCCCAGGTTGGAGGCATCCGTTATCAGGATCACTGCAGATTTGGACTCCCTGAATGGGATTCCTCCCATCGCAAAGTTGGGGTCCCACCAGATTTGGAGGGACTCCAGGGCATGCTGGGGTACCGAGATTACCTTGTCGAGGCGGTCTCATTCCAGTCGGCAGCTTGTGGTGAACCAGAGCTGGAACAGTCGCATCCGCAGGCTGGCTGTTCGTATTACCGATGTGGCCACTGCCATGTGCCCCAGGAGCTGCATGCATCTGTGCACTGTGATCAGCCCAGGAGCCTGGAGCTCCGTGACGATGGTGCAGATGGATCGAAATCTTGACAGGGGCAAGTATACGATGCCTTGCCGAGCGTCCAAGCATGCCCCAATGAACTCTATGTCCTGGGTGGGGCAAAGCTTGGACTTTTCCAGATTTATGCGGAAGCCCAGGAATTTGCACAGGTTCATTACGATGTCGATGTGGTCTTGTACTTGTCAACTTGACTTGGCCACTATGAGCCAGTCATCCAGGTAGGGGTAGATTCTTGCACCCCTCCTGCATAGAAACGCTGCAACTGGTGCGACACACTTTGTGAACACCCTGTGAGCTAGCGATAACCTGAAGGGGAGGGCGGTAAACTGATAATGGCGTCAAGCCACTACAAACCTGAGGAACTGCATGTGGTGAGGTCGAATGGCTATGTGGAAGTAAGCATCCTTTAGGTCGAGGGCCGCGAACCACAGTCCTGGGGATAGGGAGGGATTTGGTTTGCGATAGAGAGATCATGTGGAATTTTATTTTCTTTATGTTTTTGTTGAGAGCTCTGAGTCTCGGATGGGCCAGAGATCCCCTTTGGGTTTGGGGACTAGGAAGTAGCGGGAACAGAACCCTTTGCCGCGTTCTCTCTTGGGAACCTTTTCGATGGCTCCAAGGGAGAGTAACTTTTGGCACTCGGCCTCAAGCTTTCCCAGGAGATTGGGGTTTTCTGGGGTTATGGGAGGGGACAGTTTCCTGTTCTGGGGGGTTGAGAGGAACTGGATGTGGTATCCTCTTGCCACTGTGTTGAGAATCCTTTGGTCCGAGGTGAGCTGGGTCCACCGTGGGGCGAAGTGGCGGAGGAAATGGGGGGAGAACAGGGGCTGTGGAGTGCTGCCCTCGGAGGGACCATCAAAAATGCTGTTTGTGGCCCGACAAGCGGTCCATCCCTTGTCCACGCCATCCTGACTGGGAGGCGCCCAGCTTACCCCCTTTACCTGCCCGGCCTTTATCCTTGTCCAGGTCCCCGAGGTGACACTGGGGAAACTGGAAGGATCTCGGGAACTGGTTCTGGAGCTGCAGCTGTTGTTTCAGTTGCTGTAGCTGCTGTTGTAGCTGGTGCGACTTCAACAAATGTCTAACAGGTTGCAGAGTGTAGATCACAAGGGACCTCAGGATGGCCCTCGAGTCCTTCATGCCGTGCAGCTTCGCGTCTGTGGAAGATGCAAAGAGGTCGGAACCTTCGAAGGGGAGGTCCTAGATAATTTGTTGCATTAGTGTGGAGAGGCCAGAGTTCTGGAGCGAGGCCAAATGATGCATCACCACCGCTGATGCCATTGTGCATGAAGCTGTATGCACTGCATTCCCAGGTTGCTGCCAGCGTGTCCCTGGATGCTCTCTCCCACTCATCCAGCATTGCTTTGAAGTCTCTCAGGTGATCCTCTGGGATGACTGATCGGAGATTCTGTAGAGCTTCCCACAGGTTGAAGATGTAGTGCATCATCAAAACAGAGTGGTTTGAGATGCGCAGCTGGAGGGCAGCTGAAGAGTGAACTTTCCTGCCGAGTAGGTCGAGTCTCTCACCTTCTTGTTCTTGGTGGTAGTGCTAGGTTGACCTTGTCTCTCCGTTTGGTTGACTGCGTCAACCAACAAGGACCCCGGGACAGGGTGTGAAATAGGAAGGGGATCCCTTCCAGGGAGATGGAATGTTTCTTGTCCGCTACCTTGGACGCTGGCGGGATCGAGGAAGGTGTTTGCCACCATTCTTGGACAATGCAGAACACCCCAGCGTGCAAGAGAATTCCGACCTTAGCCGGTGGGGCTCAATGGCGCACATCAAAGAGGGAGTCATCCTCCAGCTGGATGACCTCCAGCTTGAGCTTCAGGTTCGCCGACATGCGGCGGCGAAGGTCCTGTTCGACCCGAGGGTCCCCTTCATGGTCGGTGGACATGCTAATTAGCCTGTCATCAGGTGATGAAGATGACGGGACCCTTGATCTGCTTTGTTGTGTGGAATCAGAGTCCAGCTCGTCATCGGAGAAATCCGAGGACTCCGGTGCAGGCAAACATGTATATCGGGAGGAGGCGTCATCTGCCATCACATGCAGCCAGTCAAGGGTCCATTCATCGTGTGGGGACCTCGACGGCGGCATAGGTGTTATGAAGGGCCCAGGTGCTTCCCCCAACGCGCTCGGTGACATGGAGCTTTTGTGGGCACGCTTCCTCGGGTATTCCTCCTGGGTGGGGAGAAAGGGATCCTTCAAGGATGATCTAGACGATCTCCCCCCCCCCCCCCGATAGACAGCGTTCCGGTACCGAGAATTCCTCGGGAAAGCAGTGCGGAGCCATAGAACTTGGACCCAGTACCGTGTTAGACGGTGCTGGGTTGGAAAGAGGCGAGGAGGCCTAAGATGGTACTGGCATCGGTGCAGACATTATCAGTGCCAAGTCGGATGGTACCAGAAGTGATGGTACTGGAAGTGGTGTTATCGGTGCCGGGTCCAGCGGTACTGGGCTTGCCGGCGGTGCCAGGCTTGTGGGCAGTACTACGTCCAGCGGCACCAAGGGAGGCAGTGCCGATGCAGCCGGCTGCCTCGCATTTTGCACCAAAGCTGGATTTGAGCACCCTTGGGGACCCGGTGCCTGAACCATGGCCCTGCTAGGGGCGGCTGAGAGGCTACCAGGGGACCGGCGGGATCAGTGTCTGGAAGGTACTGTTGAGGGCCGAGATCTTGGGCCTGGTACCAGAGATCAGCGGGAGGCTTGAGCCCGGGCCGATCGAGAGTCTGGCGGAGCGCTGATGGCTCGACCCCTTGTAGATGGAGCAGCTCCAGTCCCTGAAATGAGACAGAGACGGCGCTCCCTTTCCAACCAAGTCCTCCGCTTGAAGGATCAGCAGATGGGGCACTCCGTCGTGATGCGGGACTCACCCAGGCAAGCAAGACATTTCTCGTGTGAGTCGTCCATCAGGAAAGTCTTGCAGCATCCTAAGCACGGCTTGAATCCTGGCATTTCGAATTTCACGCGGAAGACAGGCCCTTGCATTTCACAAGATAACGCTGATCCGAACCGACGCTGATGGCGGAAAAAGGAACTTGGAGGGTCAGGGTCACGGTCACCTATATAGCTGTGGCCGCGGTGTGGAGGGGGCGTTGGCTGTGCACCCTGACCTGGTGGGCTAACGCTAGAGACCTTCCAAGCTACCGTGCGCTGCAGCACGTACACACCTGTAACTGAATGATGTGAGCAGCACTCGAAGGAGAAGCAGTATTAGACTGAGAGAGGAATCCTAACTGAAAGGAATTAAGCCACTAAGACTGTTTTACCATGTGGTGAGAGAGACCTTTGCTTTGATTTCATTTAACTTGCTAAATTAGATATTAGCTGCATTTTATTTTTATTCTCTTGTAGCCAGTTCTTATTGTTATGCCTCATTATATGTAATAACTTAAAATTTATCTTTTGTGGTTAATAAACTTGTGTTACTGTTTTATCTGAACCAGTGTATTTGAGGCTGAAGTAACTCAATTTGGGAAAATGGGATAACAGGATTTGTTCATATCATTTTCTAGTAATAAAATGATGGACTTTACATCAGCTTGTATTGTCCAGGGGAGAACTGGTCAGTACAACACATACATTTCTGGGGAAATTCTGGGACTGGGAATTTGCTGGTGTTACTGTATAATGTCATGCATGAGTGTCTGGCTATAAAGTACTTGTAAACAATAACTGAGAATAACATACATGCTGTAGGCTATGTGTGAACGGACCAGGAGTGGTAGATCTCACAGCAAAGCAGTGGAGAAGGCATACCAGATTGGACAACTGAGGGGACACAGCTGTTCATAAGTCTGGACTATATGGATAATGGATAATGTCACATACACACAGTTCAAATCTATTTTAGGCTTTTCTGCTGTTATCAATTGTGTTAGTATTTGAAAATCAATTAGTAATAGCAAAGATTTTAGTCAGCTTCATAGATCCACTTGGTCTCTTCCCTTTTCAGGATTTAAAACATTGCTTATGATAGTGTTATTTTTGCTTAATTGGTTGATTTGAAGTCAGGTAAGTTGTAAGTGATGTTAGTATGGTGTCATTCTTGTTATGGTAGAAAGGCTTCATCAGAATTTTTGCAGTTCCTCCTAAAGATAGTCTGACTCTCGATTCATCTAATCTCTTCTGCATGTTTTGCACCCATAGGTGTCATCCTGAGCTTCTGTGACCTGTATTTGTCCTAGAGGGGAGCAGCCATCTCAGTGGTTCATAGAACAAAATTTAATTTTTTACGTTGGGCTTGATTCATTAATAGGTTTGAAGATTGTGGGTGCAAGCCCTTAAACTGACACTGGAAGTAGACTAGAGTCAATTGATGGATTTGAGCACAAGTTTTACATGTCCACGGAAGCCCAAACCATGTATGAAGTGAGCAGCTGTATTTTGTACCTGTTGGAGGTTATAGATTGCTTACACATATCAGGTAAGCAACTTTTGTATGGCATGCATAACATTTTCATTACCAGGCTCCTTTGGATACATGCTGCTGCTCTACTCCATTTACGCTATCTCATCCCAGTTCACAGCTTGGAGTAATGCTGTCTCTAACTTATTATTTTACACTTCTAACTTCATTTGGTCTTCAATCAGTCCTTAGCACATTTAGCCTAAGACATCTTCTTCATTACAAAATAACTCTCAGGGGGAAATCAGATAATTAATCCCCATGAGTCCACAGTAGCAGACTGTTGTTTTCCTTCCAATAATGATTCCCAATGGAGGACACGCTGTCACAATACATTAATTACACTATTATTGAGGTATAGGCTGCAAAAAGAGAGCACACTGACATTACTATACACGAAAACAAAAGTACAATACCTAAGAAATATAAATAACAGGAGTGGGGGTTTTGCCACGTGAGCAAAAGAAGAACAATTAGTTCAGAACATGGAAGAAACAGGATGTCAGTGTCCAAGTAGAGGAGGAAGTGAAGCCATGGGTCTGCAGTGAGCTGTTTGCATGTGCCATAGGGTTTTTGCCATTGATTTGCCAGGATTTCACATTATGCTTACCCCTTTCTATGGGGTTTAAGAAATAAAATCTGTGTTCTTTCATATCTGCTAGTTCCATAATGACTGATTTTTAAGAAGAAATCCCTTGCTTATCCAAGAAATGGCTGAGAGAGAGAGAGTTTGAGTTATTTTTCAGTCATCACAAGCCGTTTAATTTGCCAGAAGTAACAGGACATAGTTTTATCTTGTAGCAGGTTTTGCTATTCTTACTAATCCAGTTACTGCTGTGCAATATGCTTGGCAATGTCTGGTGTGGACAGCAAGGACAGCATTATTATAAGTCAACACAATGCCCTGTGCTTCCAAATCCCGTCTTACACAGCATCTTCATTTTTATGGCTGAGAATGGTTTCTACGATCTGAAAAACAGAAAGCTCACAGCTGTAATTCCAATGTGCTATAATAGCACCTCAGAGTCATGAGCACCAGAGATATGAATTAACCAGCCAACCACACACCTCATTTGGAACCAGAAGTATGCAATCAGGGAGTGGCAGAGAAAAAAGAAAATACAATACAGTAATCTGGTAAATATAAACTACTAAAAGAGATTTTTAAAAAACTGACAAAGTAAGGAACTTGTTTCTGTTCTTGTTTCATTTAGATTAAGACAGTTAAAAGAAGAATTTTTCTTCTGCATAAAGTTTCAAATCTCTTATAAGTCAAATGTTCAGCTGTAAACTTTTGAAAAATCAATAACATTTTGGTCAGAGTTACAAGTATTTTGGATTTATGGACAACCTCCATTCCAAGAGTGTTTGTGAGGTTCTGCTCTACTTGCTTTCTAAGTACTCTCCACGGGTTCATTATTTGTGAAGTGCAGAATATTCCTTGAGTTTGAATTTCTGTGTCTCTGGACTACATGTATAGAATAGTCTTGGTGTTTTGTGCTTGGTGCTTCTCAAAATAGCTGGAATGTGCAAGTCATAATGAAAATCTGAGGAAGCTGAGCAGCACTGTATAGATTTTTACCATCATTCCAAAGCTTAGATGCTGGAAAGATCCTATGATATGTGGAGCCGATAACAGCACCTATTAAATTTGTCCAACTCTCTTGACAGTTGCTTATAAATTTGTTCTGAAATTTTCCATCTTCTGTGTCTGCTATAAGATGAACTCTTATAGAAAATATCATTGAAAATAGATCAACCATTTCTGAGAATGAAACTAAGGAAGAATACATTGTTTTGTCCTTGTTTTAAAAAATTCCATGGGCACTCTCTTTGAAATGCTCTAGTACCCCTGGAATTTAGAACAGGTACTTGAAATTTGGCAGGAGGTAGCCTTCGTATCAGGAATGCACCTTTTGCTATCGCCAAGAAAATCCATGTGTAATGCTGTCTGGGTCTAGGGGACTGTCTGTGATCATTTTTTCATATTAATTTCATATTTGCAATAACCCATATGTGATATGCCATGTTTGGTGTCAATAGAAAGGCTGTGTAATCTGCTAGGAATTATTATATGGTTTATATGTAGGTATCATATCTGTATTAGAATCTAGGAATCTCATGTATTTTGTGTGTGTTCCAAAGTTGTTTGAGCTGAGGCAATCCCAGATTGGGCATCTGCAAACTGTTGTCCTGTTAATAGCCCATCAGGAGGGGCTCCCAGCTACAGTGGGCCCAGGAGGAAACCTGTTTGACCAGTTACCCAGACTGACCATGCGGCCCACCTCCATTTGGATCTGAAAAGGACTCTGAGATAAGAAGCCATAGCCCATTCTCCATTTTTGTCTTCAGTCTTTAGTCTTCAGTCTGTTTGCAACCAACACCCACCTCTGGAACTATTCTCCTGGGACTGAACAAAGGACTGAGACCCACCCAGCTGCTGCTGCTGCTGCTGGGTGCACACCCGAGGAGTGGGACTAATCTGCAAACTACAGGATCTTTGAGGATTTGTTTTCTATGGACTTTAAATCATTTGTATGTATGTGATTGACTTTGACCCTTTAACATCTCTCATATTTTGTTTGTCTTCTTTTTGTATTAAACCTTTAATTGTAGTTACTAAAGGATTGGATGGCAGTGTGGTATCCAGGCCTATATTGTTCTGGGTGATGTGGCTGGCCCTTTGGGGTCAGGTGGACCTATTTCTTAAAGAGACCCAGTGGCTAGAGGGAATCATAGGATCTGATGTGCAGTAAGGGGGCTGTTCCTATTTTATTATGCTTGGCAATGACCAGAGCGGTTATTCAGAAGCATGTTTTGTTACCGACTGGGAGAATGGTTTAAGTACCACCTGTCAGTGGTTTCGGGGTTTGGCCCCTGGTTTTGCAGCTTGCCCTGATTTTGGTACATTCAGGAAGTTATCCCAGGAGGCCCGGGTCACACCATGTAAATATAACAATTTCAGTTTGCACATGCTCAGTAGAGACTTCTTGTCTGTTCACACTGAGTATGCTTGAGCCTTACACGTTACCTTGTGCTACTCTGACTGTGCAAGCTCAACCTGTGATGGGATCCCTGGAGTACAATCTGGAACTGTAGGGCCGCTACGTCCTCTTAACTTTCTAGTCTGAACTACTTTGCCAGTGACAACAGCAAATTCCTCCAGGCTCTGTGATCACCTAGTCACAAGCATGGAGAAGCACACCTATCTAAGCCTTAGTCTACACTTGAGGGCTTTTCAGTGACAGTCAACTGCCAGTTATGTAAGAAATGTAAAATTACTTGCATAACTGGCAGTGACTTTGTAAGCCGCCGGTACACATCCAGGAAAAGCCACCTGCAAATCCCTTGTGGTCGGCTTTCCCCTACACTCCTTGGCCCCCGGAACTTCCAGGGCCAACTGCCAGGAGCGGTGCAACAAGTTCAGACTTGCTACAAACCACTCCCGGAACGACTGAGCTGATGGCGGTGAATTTGCCACTATCAGTCTAGACATACCCTAAGTTGCATGACTGTGCTCCAAACCACTCATGGGCTGTGTTCACACACAGGGGGTTATTTCGATACGGTTGTTTCAAAACAACTTGTATTGAAATAACACCTTATTTCGAAATAACTTAATTCGAATTAACAGTTTGTTAATTCGAATTAAGGAAAAAAGCTCAAAGCGAAATAGCAGTTTCAGGCAACAGTTATTTCAAAACAAGTCACTGTGGTTTCGAAACAACATGTTCAGACGGCATTCTTTCAAAACAATTGTTTCGAAACAACATTGTTTCGTCCTCATATGAGGTTTAACTTGTTTCGAAACAACGCCATTGTTTTGAAACAATGGGTTCCGTTGTTTCGAAACAACCATGCGTCGTGTGAACAGCCTAAATCTTATTTCGAAACAACCGCTGTTGTTTCGAAATAAGAGGGCTGTGTGAACACAGCCATGAACTATATGCAGGGAAACATCAGCAAATCTCCCAAGCCCCCAGTCTTGCAACCCAGAAATATACCATCTTGTACTGCTCAAGACCTTCTCTTAAACTCTGCAGGCTCATTAATTAGTCTGCCACTTTGTCAAAGGAAAGTGGACACGCATCAGGCTTTGTAATCTGAGATTACCCAAGCACTTTAGACAAACTCACTGGTAAAGATATAACATTAAAATAAATTCATGAAGTAGAGATAAGTGGTAGGTATAAAGATCAGAGATAGTTATGTTTAGAAAATAAAAGGAAACACACATACTAAATCCTAACCTTTTAGGCTAAGGACGTTGAGTCAGTTTTTCTCACCCCACTAGATGTTGCATGCAGATTATAATTCTTAATACACGGGCTAAATTTCCTGCTAAACCTGGGACGAGTCTCCTCAGTTCAAAGTCTTCGTCTTCACAGCATTTTGTTGCTTTCAGCATAGGAGCGGTAGGAGAAAGGTAGTCTCATGATGCCACTCTTCCTTATTTTACACTCTCAAGCAATATCCACTCAAAGACACTAGCCCAGGTCTATCTGGGAAGGCCTTGCTGAGTCGTAGAGTTGAGCAACCCCTATTGTGTGGGGCTTCTCCAACTGTCTCTTACAGCATTGTAAATCTCTTGTTTACCACCACTCTGTTCATCGATGGTCATTTAACGCCCACCTGGGTGTGGGTCATCCCCTATTTAGTCACAGGCATGCTAGAGTAGGCATCTCCCAAACTCACAATGTATTTCAATAACAACCATATAGTAAAATTTTGTATCTTGAGTCACACTAACAATATACTTATTTTCAGAGAATAATGGGTTTCAGTATATTGTGACCTTTCAGATGGTATCTTACATATGGCCTGCTTTGTGTGAAATATCACAACCTTATACAAATGATGAATATGGAGGTTACAGGACATTATTCGGAAGTCCAGTGTGTTATATCGTCCCAGTGCTATTGGGACTCTGAAGGACATTTGTGGGGCAATGGACCTGAGAGTAGGGACCATGTCCCTCTGTGCTCTCAGTGATCCCTTGCTGCCACCTTGATGTAGAACATTGAATTACTTAAATTTATCTATCTTTCTAGAAAAATCAAATATAAAATGGTCTTTAAAATGTTCATACAGAAAACAAAAAGGCTCAGTCATCTTAAACAAACTTCATTCTTGCACAGAACTACTGATTAGATCTAGTGATGCTCCTGCTTCCTCCTGTGAAAGAAGCAGGATGATCTTTAAAGCCAGGACACAAAGATCAATTCTCTGCTAGTTCATCCTGCTTCTTGCGTAGGAAGAAGTAGGAATATTACTAGATGTAAGCAATACTCATACGTAAACTATAAGGGGTGAGTTTGTTTTCTTGGTTTTGTTTTGTTTTCGGTTTTTTGTTTTGTTTTTCTCAATTAGACAATTTTCTACATTGATTTTCTCTTGGACAATTGGTAAAGGAAAAACCCTGTTAAGTGCAAAGCTAAGCAAGAAACGAAGGGCTTTATCCAAAGCTCACTAAAATCAAATTTATTTCAATGGACTTTGGAACAACCCTCAAAACTGCAAACAGTATATAAGAAGAGCATTTGTTTGAGATGACTGATCTCTTTAGTTTCCTGAAACAAGGTGCAAAATCACAAATGTAAGCTTTCAACACTTTCAGACTGGAGTTTTTAAAGGGTCAGATCCAAAAATGAATGCTAAAATGTAGATGAAAGAATTCTTTTTGAGGGCAAGTTCTTGTGAACTCCATTAACACATGACTGCAGCTAAAGATTGCTTGGAGATGTAGAAGTGATATTTTTAAGGGGTTGATTATATTGGTGCTTTGTAATCCATACTAGTTTCTACTTTGTTTCAGGGTGCATTCTGAGTTGTTGGTTTTGACCCATAAAGCTCTATCTGTTTAGGCCATTGTTAGCACAAAGTGCCAATTCTGATTCCAGATCCTTGACTCTGATTAGCATCTATCAGCTGGGATTGACGGGAAAGGAGATGCTACTTTCCTTTATTAGAAACACAAGTATGAAATAACTTTTTCCCCTTAGGAAACACCCCACCCTCCTGAGTTTATATTTACTGTTTTTCTTCCCCCTCCGATGAGCTGATTGCAATCTCTCAGTCTAGGAATGGGTGGTCCAATGTCAGCTGTCTCTTATCCAGGCTCGCTCAGGTGTATCAGTCTCTAATCTGGCTCATTTGCTTCCTCATCCAGGTCTGATATCTTGGATCAAAGCCCACGCAAATAGACATGCACCAGTCCAGGCTACCACTTAGTGGGACAGCATTGGTTCCCATCCTGTCAATTCCTAATATAAGGTCAGCTAGCCAATCCTGTCTCCAGATTGTTCCCGCCGATGAGGATGCTTTTCCACATGACACTACACCAATTGCACACCACCTTCAGCATGTTGGCACTCAACTCTTATCACCAGGCGGACTGTCTGATCTTGGCAGACATCTAGCCTTGGCACACTGCCATGCACCTTGGAGAATCACCAATTTCACTGCTTGTACAGCTCCCCTTGAAGTCATGGTACCTAATAACCTTATTAATTCCTAATCATCTGAACTTTTTCACTAACACTGTGACCATCCTTGAGACCACCTTTCTTCTCATAGCATATTACAGAATTTGTGATGAGATAACTGTGCAAACTACCTATCAGTTTGGAACACGGATGAGCTGTCACACAGGAATTTGATTCAGTTCCATTAGTCTGATAGAGCTAGAGTTTACTGACCTTCAAAAAATGCTGCAGTGCTTTAGCTACATGTGGTCTGCTTTTCAGAGGTGTTGATTACCCACAAATCCCACTGACTGAAGATTTGCAGATGTTCAGCATCCTTGAAATTAGGCCAACAGTCTTTTGTTTGAGGTAGTGTGTCTCATCATTCATTTGGCTAGATTGCCAGGTAATGTAAATTGCAATGACTGATGCTAGCTGAGAATCTGATCTATTGTTCTTTGAGAGAAAAGTTTTGTCTTTAGTTGGCACTGTAAATTTTAAAAAAATTAATTGTTGTGCTGTGTAACACTGCTGTTAATATTTAAAAGAAAAAAATGTATTTAGCATTTAGAGTTTAAGATTTATAAACATAACTGGAAATAGTATCAAATGCATGACTGCTATAAGTTGATTTAAGTCTAACTCTCCTGAGTTGGCATCTTAATATGCCTGATTGCAACAGCAGGTATCTACTAATACCTTTAAGAAGGATGGGATCTGATCCTCCCAAAAGATTTGCTGGTGTTATGTATGCGCAGTCAATACGATACCATCTCGAGTCACTGGCTCTAAGGTTCATTTATAGGTCATGACATGATGGAGAGAGTACCCTGGCAAAGTCATTATTTCAATCAAATTTGTCCCATCTCAGATTGCAGAGTGTTTGTGTTGTAATGAAGAAGAAAAAAAATTTACCTTAGCTCCACTTATTACATTTTCAGCAAAATATAGTGGTTTTTTATTTTCAGCAAAACAACCAATGGAGTACAATACCTGCAGCAGAAAATAATTTAATCAGCCATTCATGGATAGATACATTAGCATTATTATCTTTTCTTTGATTCTGTCCTACTGTGATAGTTGGTGATAAAGCAGAACTGCAGCCTGAATATCTGTTTTCTATATATGTTATGATATGCAGGAATGCACAACTCACTCTCTGGAACCACATAAATATAACCAGAGACTGTCTGTCTCTAAAAACCACAAGTGTCTGATTTTTAAAACAATCTGTTATAATAACTGGAGTTGGCAGCAAACCATTGATAAACAGTGTTTTCCCCGCCTGTCTCCTAAACACCACGGGCAAAATGTTCAAAACTGGGTACCTAAATAAAAAGTTGCTTTGTTTTAAGAAGCGCTGAGCATTCTCCAGTGTCTCGAATGGGAGCTACAGACACTCAACACCACTGAAAGATCAGGCCACTATTCTTTAGGGGTATGTCTACACTTAGATTGTTAAATCGATTTAACTTAAATTGATCTAACTGAATCAAAATAAAAATCATTAAATTGATTTAAGTTAAATTGATATAACCTGTCCCTACTAGAAACCCAAATCGAAATAACATGTCCATAGACACGACTTGCTAGTTCAGTTTAGGGGAGGGGCGCCATGGGAGGTGTGGTAAGATGGCCTCCAAGAAGGGCCATGCCCCTACCCAATATATAGAAAGAGGAAGGCACCCTGGGAGCGGGAAGGGCAAAAAGTGTTAGATCAAAATAACTGTTAAATCGAAATAATGCAGCTACACCACATTATTTTGAAATAATTTTGATTTAGCCATCATTTTGCTATAATGCAAGGTTTTATTATATCAAAATGACTGTTCCTTATTTTGAAATAAGGGCACTCCTCATTTTGAAACAAGGAAAGCTAGTGTAGACATGCACTACTTTAAATTGAAATAATCATCAATTATTTTGATTTAATGTGTAAGTATAGGTATACCCTAGGTGTCTGCATACAGATTTAAGCTTTTAACTTTAAGCTCTCACATTCAGAAACTTTTTATCTATTTGTATTGTCATATGTGTTTTCAAAGTATATTTAACTTATTTACTAGACACTTAGGGTGTGTTCACCCAGCAGTCTTATTTCGAAACAGAGGTTGTTTCGAAATAAGAAAGGCCATGTTCACACGATGCACCGTTGTTTCAAAATAACGGGTTCCGTTGTTTCGAAACAACGGCATTGTTTCGAAACAACTTAAACCTCATGTGGGGACGAAACAATGCCATCTGAACATGTTGTTTCGAAATAACAGTGACTCATTTCGCAATAACTGTTGTCTGAACCTGCTATTTTGATTCCTGCTTTTTTTCCTTAATTCGAATTAACAAACTGTTAATTCGAATTAACTTATTTTGAAATAATGCCTTATTTTGGTTCAAGTTGTTTTGAAACAACTTGTATCGAAATAACCACCTGTGTGTGAACGTAGCCTTAGAGAGATAGTCAAGTCACTTTTGACCCAATGGTAAGTTTTGTGAAAACAAACCTTCACAGAATGTAAGACCAATTTTTTTTGAAATTCTTATATAAATATGATTGTTAAACTTTCTCCTGCAGTATTTATAATCTAATGATATTACTATTATAAAAAGCTGAAAGAAAAATTGACAAGTCTATTTTTACTGCCAGTCTGAGACAGAAGGAAAGTAAAAAGTATAAATAATTAATAATAAATCAGATTTTTAAAGTATTCAGTTTTAATAAGTTCAGTAGCCTTCTGTAATAGATGTAGATATTTTTAAATTAATTCTCAGAATTTACTCATATGGGTTGAAATGAAATCCATAGGCCGTACTTTACTGTGGTATAACTCCTCTGACATCTTCTGAAATTCGAAGACAATTCATATGTATTTTAATAAGTTACTGATTTTATGTACAAACCTCTTATGTTTGCAGAGATTATACTAGCAGTAAAATGCTGAGCCCTGTAGCAATAAGAGTAGAGTCATAGACTTTATGGTCAGTTTTTAAATGCAAAGAAAATATTTTATTTTCTACATATTTTAGACTCCTTCAAAATATGCATGACTATTCAAAGAGGAGCAACATACAATGGTACCATATATAGTATCACTATACTTATTTTAATATCAGAAGTTGAAAACTGTAGATTTTTACAAGATATAAGGATCATACGATATTCACTTGGATAAGTGCATGAAAATGCACCAGCGCTGAATTTATCCTTATGCAATGTTTCTATTGCTTACCAAAGCCTAGGAACAGTTTATCAATGTAGTATTGATAAATTATTCCTGTTTGTAACTGTCTGTTCAGTTAGCAGTCTGCTAGATTCAGGTTAGAGCTGCTGCAGAAGAGAGCTGTCACTCTCTGTATTGCTGTCCCAACAAGGCTGAGTCTTCTTTCTGGGGCAGGATCTGAAGTGACACAATAGTGTAAGGAACACATCAGTGAAGGTCTTTAACCTTTACTTTAAAATGATAGAGAAATGACGTTTAACAAGAAAAGTAGTGTAACCCTTCTGCCAGGGCAAAATGGCAGAGCAAGGGCTGGGTTCTATAGCTAGGGATTTCCAAATAATGTTACAACACCAACCATCTCAAGCCCCCACCCAGTCTCTTGGGAAATTATGCACTGTTCCCTGAGCACCCTAGGGGGGTAATGCTTCCCCACTCACAAGCATGAGTCTGAGTATTTTACACAGAACTTTTAATGACAGCATGAAAGAATATATAAAAACAATATTGAGAATCAATGCAGGATGAGATTCCCACAAAACCCAATGCAGCACTTACACCACCCTAGTGTATCTAGAGAATGTCCTTCACACTCACTGTCTGCCGGCTCTGCCTGCTGGTCACTCATACTCTCCAGCCCTCTGCTGGCCACTCACACTGTCCACTGGCTCCGCCCACTGGTCACTCTCACACTCTGGCCCTCCACTGGCTGTTCACACCATCCACTGGCTCTTCCTGCTGTCTACCAGCTCCACCCACTGGCCACTCACACCCTCCGCTGGCTGCTCCCACTGCCAGCTGGTCACTCTTTAGTAAATTCAGCTCTTAGAGAGGACCACAGTCCTCAGTGATTTCAGCTCTTAGGGAGGATCTCAGCCCTCAATAATTTCAGCTCCTGCCTTCAGGACACCACAGACAGCTCTTTGGCTATTAATCAAAATAACGAAAGAGGCTCCACAAGGAGCCATTCAAGTCTATCTTTTAACAGTGGGGCAAGGGGAAGGCAGTGTCTCAGGCATAGCTTTTTATCAGAACTATACTACCCCCACCCCTTTCTCTCCCTTCACATACTGAAACACAGAGTTGCTCACTCTTTCAAGCTCTGTGTGCTAATGGTGATTTTTCCACCAAATAGGCTAAACAGAGTTTATACAATCATAGCATCTTATGGAAAAGACAATATTTCATTTCCCTTCTCCATTAAAATACAGGCATTGACATATTTCTGATCAAATTAACCCATATGCAATTCACCATCATGCCCTGCACCCACACAGTGAGACTATGCTAATACCTAATTGTGCTCATGCAAATACAAATCCAATGCAGATTAGTTGCCCCTGTTTGGCTGTTAAGCACAAGCAGTGCCCATTTTCTAGACCTGCCTTACAGTAGCTATCAGGAAAGTGTAAAATAAATTGTATACCTCCCCTCCCTTAATTTGTCTGACACACTGCTGGAAATTTTGTTGCTAAATCCCATCTTTCTGCCTACTCATTATATAAAGTCTTTCTCTAGTCTAGAGTTTGTGGTTTTGTTTTAACTCAATTAATTGACTTCCAATTCACTCAGGTTAGCTAAAATTACTTTAATTGGTAGGCTAGACACTCTATGAACATATGCTCCTGAAATCAAACAGTTCTTGTTTGCCCTGGAGCTTAGCTGGACTAGGATAAAAGGTGCATAATAAAAATGTGTTAGCTAAAATACTTTAATGGGTTCTCAAATATTAATGTAGCCATGGCAAGTTGTGTTTTAAGATGTTAAACAGTAGATGTGAACCTTAGGGAAATCTGCCTTGTATCAGAGTGTAAGCAAGCACCTATTGGACCTAGCCTAAGATGGAATTCAAATGTTTCAGTCCTAGAATGAATGTGTATAGTACCTAGATTAGTATTTATTTTTGCACTTACTGTTACATAAGCAGGACATGAGCAGGCAGGCCAAATGACTGGAGCAGGAGTCCCAGGCCAAGTGGTCAAAGCTAAGGGTCAGAACTGGATTACCTAGACTGAGGCAAGGCAAGGCAAGCACAGGCACTAAGTACAACAACTGTTAGACAGATTCTGTGAGCAGCCACCTTGCCACAGCTGCTGCTGGGTTGAAGAACCTTCTGCTGGCGAGCTGTGTTTATTAGGTTGCCTGGAAACTGGCTTTACTGCATGCCCTGATTCCTGACACTGATGTTGCACGCGGTTGTGAGAGGTGCAAAAATTTCTGGGTAATTATCCCATGGTTCATTGCACCACAAATCACTGTATCACTCTGTGCTCACTTTTGCAGGGTGTTGTGGAACAACATGTCTGCTCCCCCTGGGGATTGTAGGCAAAAATAAACTAGGCTTAGAAAAATCATTTCCTGGCAGACCCAAGCTGAGGTATAAGAATTGCTCCCGTATGTCCTAACAACTGCATTAATAAAAGAGGAAATGTTTCTTTGACATTCTTCTGCAGAGCTGTAAACCCAGTTGATGCTATCTTTCATGGAAGACTTCACTATGTAGACCATTGCTTCTGGACCAGGACCACAAGCACAGAGCAATGGGAACACACTACATCATGATGGAAAGATTGCATGACCAGAGAGGGCTCAGAATTTTAGTATGGGTAAAGCCACATTCCTGGTGCTGTGTAAAGAGCCTACACCAGACCCTGAGAATTAGAACAACCAATGGCGAGAGGCAATAATTGTTCAAAAATCTGTTGCTATCGCTCTGTGGAAGCTGGCAACCCTCAATTATTAACAGATTTGTAACAAAGAGTTCAGGTTTGGCAAATCCTTGATTAGCACAGCAGTCATAGAGGTTTGTGAGACAATAATTGCTGTATTACAACCTAGGCCATTTATATTGGGAAATATCCCTAAATGATGGTGGGCTATGATTGTATGAGATTCATAAAGTGTTGTGGGAGCTATTGATGGTGCACATACACCCATCAATAAAACAGGGAAATAATATTACCTTCTTTGTAAAGCACTTTGAGATTTACTGATAAAAACTGCTATATAAAAGTTAGGTATATATTTATTTATTATCTTGCATGTGCCTGTATTGTGGCACTATGGGCTATGTTTTGAGAAATCTGCATTTCTCAGAATTGGATGTAGTGTCAGTGTGGATAGGGGACCTGAAAGGAGCAGCATGGAACTTGACTTCTGTTCTGTGGTTATGCTCTCCTGAGCTAGGCTAACATGAGATGACAGTGGCCTTGTCTTGCCTGCATAGTTAACTCAAATTATAATTCAAGTATTGCCCCTAACTTAAGTCCCATCTGCACATGAAGACTATTAATTCAGTTGTGGTAATGCTTCTAACTCGACTGTGCCTCCACCATGAATGATCTGCCCCGGGCCCCAAATTATGGTCAGAAAGGACCAAATTATAATTCACAGCAAAATTGTAATGCAGTAATACTCTTTTTTTAAAACTTAAAATCTAAGATTTTACAAGAGTCTGCCTACCACCCAAATTCCTGGAAGGCTGGTTGTTTTTAAGTAGCAACATCTGTCCATTGCAAAATACCCACTTGTCCAACCTTATAAGACCGCAGAACTGGTTCTGCCAATGACACATTACAAAAGGATTAAAGGAGCATCTCAGTTAACTGCAGTGTTAAAAGTCATGGGATAGGACCTCAGAATAGGATCCTACACCAAGGAGTACAGTACCAGTGTGGAAGCAATGAAAGTTGTAGCACAATATGGCCGCTTCACTCGAGCTTAGCTAGCTTGAGAGGAATAACTCTAATGTAACTTGGGCTATGTCTCTACAGCATACAGTACTGCAGTGACAGACACAGCTGCACTGGTGCAGCGATGAATCTGTACCTGTAGCTGTGTTGCTGCAGCACATCTGCTGAAGATGCTTCATAAAGAAACTACCTCCATGACCAGCAGAAGCTATGTCATAGCACTGTGCATATGAGCACTTACAATGGTGTAACTTATGTCACTTGGGGGATGGAATATTCACACCCCTGAGTGACACAAGTTTTGCCAACATACCGTAGGCTGGGCGGTCTCTAACACATGGCCCACGGGTTGCATGCAGCCCTAGGAATTACTGCCTACAGCCCGCAACAGAGCCAGGATTAAGGAGGTCCCAATCCCTACAGTCTGCACCCCGCTGGCTGGGAGCCGGCATCTGGGCTGCAGCTGCCTGCCTCCCACCTGGAAGTGCTGTAACAGTGCTTCTGGGCCAGGCTATGCCTCCTCCCCACAGCTGCACTTCCCCTGCTCAGGCTGTGAGTGTTTCCCTTGGCCTCTGGGCTGGAGCTCCCTGCTTCCACTGCAGAGCAGCCAGGCCTCTCCAAGCCAGTGCTGGCCTGCCCCACACAAATCAGGCCCCGGCTGGGGCTGGACCCTGCTGACAGTGCAGCTCGGCCAGCTGGGGCACTGGTGGTGGTGGAGAGGAGGCTCTCAGCGGTGGCTTGGAGTCCTGGCTGTGGCAGGGGTGCCTGTAGCTGCAGCGACAGCCTTTTCTGGCTCCCACTGTGCAGCTGACAGCAGGGCTATAGCTGCTTGCCTCCCCTCAGGGGCTGTGATTCCAAGCAGCCCTTTTCATTTCTGTCTTTCTTTCTTTCTTCTCTTTTTTCTTTTTCTCTGTCTTACCTTCCTTCCTTCTTTCTATTTCTTTCTTATTTCCTTCCCTCTTTCTTTCTCTTCCTTCCTCTCTTGTTCCTTTTTCTTTTCTCTTTCCTTTCTTCTCTTTCCTTCATCTCTTTTCCTTCCCTCTTTTTCTTCCTTCCTACTCTCTTCCCTTCCTTCTCCTTTTCTTTCTTTATCTTCCTTTCTTTCTTGTTCCCGCTTTCATTTCTTCTCTTTCCTTCTTTTTCTCTTTTCCTTCCTTCTTTCCCTCCTCTTCCTTTCTCCTCCTTCCTTTTTTCTCTCTTCCTTCCTACTCTCTTCCCTTCCTTCTTTCTTTTACTTTCTTTCCCTTTCTTCTCTTTCTTTCCTTCCCTTTCTTCCCTCTTTCTTTCCTTCCTTCTTTCCAAAAACTTTTTTAAATTATTTTAATTAAAAAGCTTTCTAAAAATTAAATTTCAAGTAAAATTCATGCAAATTCAATCAATTAGATCCAATTAATTAATTCTATTTACAATCACTTTGCATTCAATTAATTATCTTTAAATTTAATTTTAATTAAATAAACTGATAGCCCTGTCGTATGAAGAGGTTTCAGTAATGCGGCCCTCAGGCCAATATGCTTGTCCTCATGCAGCCCTCGTGGTGATTTGAGTTTGAGACCCCTGTCGTACGCTGTACTGTGAACATAGTCTTGGGTCCGGTTGGTGCCTATTGAAGTCCACTTGAAAATGCCAAGGTCAAGGCAGACTGAAAAAAGAAGAGCAGATTCTTCCAGACTGGTGACTAACACTGCAATAAACTCACCAATCAGTCACAAACAGTTCTTCTGATTCTCACACTGGTTATCAAAAAACTAAAACAAAAATTATCCAGCCTCCTTTATTGCACTTCAGTCCCTATCTCCCAGTCAGCAACTAGGTCCAGAAAGGAAATAAGTTATTTAAAAGTCTTTTCCCTTACCAAAATGTTCTACTCCTTCTCCAACAGGACAGCCCCATTACCAGATCAATGTAAGTTTGGATCTTATCCAAAATACCATACTGCTAGCTAGTCCTTTAGTAACTAAAACTAAAGGCTTATTATAAAAGCGAAGAAACAAACGAGGCGAGAGGTGTTATAAGATTAAGTAATCATATACATACAAATGATTTGAAAGTCCATATACATCAGGTTTCAGTAGAATTGTAAAGTTTACCGGCTTATATAGTCTCTTTGGTACACATCCAGTACCTGGATAAGTGTCACAGACCTTCGTTTCACAGCTTCAGTTGTAAATGAGTTGATCCAGAGGTAGGAGGCAGGACTGAAAACAACATGAAATGAAGTAGGTGCCTTTTATGTCTCTTTGTCATGCTGCGTGTGCAAAGGTACAGAAACATGATGGAGTCCAGGAGTGTAACGCTGGCTTTTCTTTCTGGGCTCATTGTACCTGTGTGTTCCCTTAATGAGCCATTAAAATGGCTGAGTGCTGCCACCATCCTATCTGAGGTGTCACCCAGAAACACAGCACAGGTTGAAATACAGATATGGCAAACATATCCATAACTTCCAATAAAGATATCATACATACACATAAACAATATTGCCATACTTAGCAAATTATAACCTTTCTAACAGTACTGACATGGCACATCTCATAAGAATTATTGTAATTTTGAAATGTTGATGTTAAATAGTATTATAAATGGCCCCTTAATCCAAACAGCTTCATAAGCTTTATGAGTTAATTCTGCAGTAAAAATATACACTAAGGCCTTGTCCTCTTCACCAACATACTTATACCAGCATAGCTTTACCTGCATATTATACTGGCATAACTCCATGTGTGAACACTCTGATTTTGGAATAAGAGTCCATATAGGGAGTTACACCAGTGTAACTACAGCAGTATAATTATACTGATAAATTTCCCCATGTAGATATGTCCTAACTCACAACTGCCCAAGGAGAGGCTAGATTACAGCAAACTTAAAATCAGGTCACCCCATGGGTGTAACCAGGGTTGGGCACTCACCTTGGACATGAGGCCTGTCCACTGCAACGCCTGGCAGTAGCTTGAACTTCCTTGCTGTGGCTGTGCAGCCACGGACCAGCTGGTGGTTGCAGCAGCAGGCAAAGCAGAAGTATTAGTACTAGCATCTTGGCTCTCCTTGCGGCTCCTGGCTGGCCCTGTAGCCATGGAGGCGAAGTTCACTCCACTCCAGCCTCATCACAGAGCCTCTTCCCTCCCCTCAGCCCCACTTGCTAATTGACAAGTGGAGCCTCTTGAGACAGTTTCTGGTTACATGACTGGAAGCTGTCCTTGACCGGGTGCACCCTGCAGGTTTGAGCTTGCGAACAGAAGACTGCAAACAGGTGAGTTTGTGAGGGAAGGAGCTGGTGACAGGTGCATCCTAGGTAAGTGATTTTGCTTTTTCCTTACAGGTGTTTTGCTTGTGTCTTTTTCCCTACAGGTGATTTGCTGACTGTGTGTTTGTGTCCTTTTCCCTATAGTTGATTGCTGTTACTTGTGGAACTGTGCTTGTGTGATTGGGTGGGGGGCTGTTTGCACCATTGTAGCCTGATCACCTTTTAATCACCAGCTTCTAGCAGCCTTGTGATTGGCCTGCCCCTGTGTGACTAGCAAGGGGCAAGGGCTGACCTAGGCAGAGAAGGCCTTTAAAAGCCACTGCTTGAGCAACCAGAGGGAGCTTGCAAACAGAGGACTGCAAATAGGGGAGTTTGAGGAGGAGTTTGGTGAGGCCACAATGGTGAAGAGGAGCCACGCTGCTTGTGCCAGTGTCCCTTCTGTTTCCTTTGCCTCTGTTTGTAGCCAGACAGAATGTCTGACTATGGATATCTCCACCCAGGTCCTGATGTGGATTTGCAGGGACTATGGCCTTCATTTTCCTGCCACTGATGAGGCTAGGGACATGAGCCTATGTGATAGGTGCCTTCTGGTGGCATCTCTCCGGGAACAGGTAGGAGAGTTACAGGAGGAGGTGTCACGACTCAGGGGTATCTATGCCCTGGAAAAGTTCCTTGACAGTGTCCATGATGAGACCTGCAAGGAGGAGGTCCCTATCCCGGTGCCAAGGGCTAGTGCCTCAGCTCTGGAAACGGATGGGATGCCTATGGCAGAGGAAGGACACTGGCAGCTGGTCACCTCTGGCAGCAGACAGTGCTCCACGCCTGCTCACATCCCACCATCCATTGTGGTGAGGAACCGTTATGCGGTGCTGGGCACACTGAAGGAGGTAGAGGAGATGCCATCCACCCCAAAGGCTGGGCAGATCACAGCCACCTCACCTAAGAGGAAACGTAGGGTTGTGGTGATGGGGGACTCCCTCCTGAGAGGAACGGAGGCACCCATCTGTGGCCTTGACAAGGCCTCTAGGGAGGTATGCTGCCTGCCAGGTGCCTGTATCCAAGATGTTATGGAGGGATTGTCAAAAATCATCCGCCCCTCAGACTACTACCCCATGCTTCTTATCCATGTGGGTACCAATGATACTGCGAGAGGTGATCCTCAGCAGATCAAAGGTGACTTCAGGGCTCTGGGAGCGAGGGTGAAGGAGTTTGGAGCACAGGTGGTGTTCTCCTCGATCCTTCCAGTCATGGCTAGAGGCCGGAGGAGAGACAGATGCATCCTAGAAGTGAATGCCTGGCTGCGAAGATGGTGTGGTCAGGAGGGATTTGGTTCCCTTGACCACGGAGTTCTGTTTCAGGACAGAGGACTGAGAGGCAGAGATGGCCTTCACCTGTCCAGGAAGGGGAAGAGCGTATATGGGCATAGACTGGCTGACCTAGTGAGGAGGGCTTTAAACTAGGTTCAATGGGGGAAGGAGACCAAAGTCCACAGGTAAGTGACAATGTGGGTGATCTGGGGGAAGGGATGGAACTTGGGGGGTGCTGGGACTGTATCAACAGCAATAAAAGAGAAGGTAGTTGGAATATGGGGGGGAATCAAATAAATGTCTTAAATGTTCCACTGAAGCCCCAATGCGTGAGGAGAGTGGGGGAGGAGAACTCCAAGAAAAAATGCAAGGAAGTATATGTAATAGAATTAGAAATCAACATGACAAAGTAGGGCAATCGGCCAGGTATCTTAGGTGCCTATATACTAATGCAAGGAGCCTGGGAAATAAGCAGGAGGAATTGCTAGTACTAGCGCAGACAAGGAACTATGATATCATAGGAATAACGGAGATGTGGTGGGATAGTCTGCATGACTGGAGCTCTGCCATGGATGGGTATAAACTGTTCAGGAAAGACAGGCAGGGAAGAAGAGGGGGAGGAGTAGCACTCTATGTAAAAGAGCTCTATGACTGCTCAGAGCTCCATTATGGAAGTGGAAGCGTGCCAGTAGAACGTCTGTGGGTTACATTGAGAGGGGA
Organism: Podocnemis expansa; assembly: GCA_007922195.1. Lineage (NCBI taxonomy): Eukaryota > Metazoa > Chordata > Testudines > Podocnemididae > Podocnemis > Podocnemis expansa. The sequence continues at coordinate 48,170,768 of ML681989.1, forward strand.
AAGCAACAAGGGGGATGTTGTGGTGGGTGTCTGCTATAGACCACCAGACCAGAAGCAGGAGGTGGATGAGGTGTTCTATGGACAACTAGCGGAAGCTTCTAAATCACAGGCCCTGGTGCTCATGGGGGACTTCAATTACCCTGACATCTGCTGGGAGGCCAATACAGCAGTGCATGGGCAATCCAGGAAGTTTTTAGAGAATGTTGGGGACAACTTTCTAGTATAAATGCTAGAGGAACCAACTAGGGGCCTTGCACCTCTCGACCTGCTGCTCACAAACAGGGAAGAATTGATCAGGGACGTAGAAGTAAATGGCAGACTAGGCAGTAGTGACCATGACATGGTTGAGTTCAGGATCCTGATTAAAGGAAGGAAGGAAAGAAGCAAAACAAAAACCCTGGACTTCAAAAAAGCAGATTTTGGCTCCCTCAGGGAACTGATGGGCAGGATCCCTTGGGAAGCTAATCTAAAGGGGAAAGGAGTCCAGGAGAGTTGGTTATATTTTAAAGAAACCCTGCTAAGGGCACAGGAAGTTGCCATTAAAATTAGGAGGAAGAACAAACATGTGAGGCAGCCAGAATGGCTTAGCCGAGAACTCTGCTCTGAGCTTAAACATAAAAAGGAAGCTTACAGGAAGTGGAAGCTTGGTCAGATGACCAAGGAGGCATATAAAGATATTGCTAGGGTCTGCAGGGATAAAATCAGAAAGGCCAAAGGACAAATGGAGTTGCAGCTAGCGAGGGATGTAAAGGATAACAAGAAGGGGTTCTACAAGTATGGTAATAACAAGAAGAGGATCAGGGATGGTGTAGGTCCCTTGCTGAATAGGGCAGGCATCCTTGTGACAGAGGATGAGGAAAAAGCTGAAGTCCTCAATGCTTTTTTTGCTTCATTTTTCACAGGCAGGGTCAGCTCCCAGCCCACTACCATGGGTATGGCAGATTGGAGAGAAGAAGACAGGCCCTTGGTGACGGAAGGTCAGGTTAGGGACTGCTTAAAGAAGCTGGATGTGCACAAGTCCATGGGGCCGGACGAACTGCATCTGAGGGTGCTAAGGGAATTGGTCGATGAAATAGCAGCACCGCTTGCCATTATCTTTCAAAACTCAAGGAGAACAGGGGAGGTGCCAGAGGATTGGAAAAAAGCAAATGTAGTGCCTATTTTCAAGAAAGGGAAAAAGGAGGATCCGGGGAATTACAGACCAGTCAGCCTCACCTCAATCCCTGGAAAAATTATAGAGCAGGTTCTCAAAGAAGCCATCCTCAAACGCTTAGAGCAGGGGTACTCAAATGGCGGCCCGCGGTCCACAATCTGGACCGCAAAGACGTTTCTGGTGGACCGGGACAGCAATGTTCCCTCTAAGGGGAGAGGGCAGCTGAGCAACTCCAGTTGCTAGCTGCGCTGCGCTGGCCCCCCCCCCCCCGCTCCCGGAGCACGCTCCCCCTGCCCGCGGCATCACCCCCCCCCGCACCCGCTAGTCCCCTGCTCGCGGCATCACCCCCCCACTCGCAGCATCACCCCCCCCACCCGCTCCCAGCAGTAGGCCTACCCTAGTTGCTTTTGGACCCCGATGAATGGTGGAAGGCTGAATGTGGACAGGCTCGCAAAAAGTTTGAGTATCCCTGGGTTAGAGGAAAATAAAGTGATCAGGAACAGTCAGCATGGATTTACCAAGGGTAAATCATGCCTGACCAATCTTGTTTCCTTCTATGATCAGATGACTGGTTTCCTGGATGCAGGAAGAACCATTGATGTGATCTACTTTGATTTTAGCAAGGCTTTTGATACAGTTTCCCACAGCATTCTCATTGGCAAATTAAGGAAGTATGGATTGGATAGGTGGACTATAAGGTGAATAGAAAACTGGCTAGATCAACGGTTTCAGCATGTAGGAATCAATGGTTCCATGTCTAGCTGGCAACCAGTAATGAGTGGCGTGCCCCAGTGGTCGGTCCTGGGGCCAGTTCTGTTCAACATTTTCATCAATGATCTGGATGATGGAATAGACTGCATTCTCAGTAAGTTCGCGGATGACACCAAGCTGGGGGGACCAGTAGACACATTGGACGGCAAGGACAGGATTCAGGGAGACCTAGATAAATTGGAACTGTGGGCCAATAGAAATCTTATGAGGTTCAATAAGGACAAGTGTAAAATCCTGCACGTGGGATGAAAAAACCCCATGCACCCCTACAGGCTGGGAAACATTCAGTTAAGTAGCAGCAGTGTAGAAAACGACCTGGGAGTCATGGTGGATGGGAAGCTAGATATGAGTCAGCAGTGTGCTCTTGCAGCCAAAAAGGCCAATGACATACTGGGCTGCATCAAACAAAGTATTACCAGTATGTCAGGGGATGTGATCATTCCCCTCTATTCTGCACTGGTGAGGCCACATCTAGAATACTGTGTTCAGTTTTGGGCTCCCCACTGCAAAAAGGACAGGGACATGCTAGAGAAAGTTCAGCAGAGGGCAACCAAAATGATCAAAGGGCTGGAGCACAAGCCCTATGAGGAAAGACTGAAAGCCTTAGGCTTATTTAGTCTGCAGAAGAGAAGATTGAGGGGGGATTTGATAGCAACCTTCAGCTACTTGAACAGATGCTCCAAGGAAGATGGAGCTCGACTGTTCTCGGTAGTAACAGAGGACAGAACGAGGAGCAATGGTCTCAAGTTGCAGTTAGGGAGGTCGAGGCTGGATATTAGAAAAAACTTTTTTACTAGGCGAGTGGTGAAGCATTGGAATGAGCTGCCTAGGGAGGTGGTGGAGTCTCCATCTTTGGAGGTGTTTAAGGCCCAGCTGGACAAAACCATGACTGGGATGGTTTAGTGGGAATGGTCCGGCCTCTGGCAGGGGGTTGGACTAGATAACCTATGAGGTCCCTTCCAACCCTATGATTCTATGGTTCTATGATTCAGGAGTCCAGCCAAAACGTAGGGGCTGGCTAGACTCCTGGGTCACTGTAGTAGAGGGAGACCGTTACCTACTGGCCGGGAGGTAGCTGGGTGCCAGCACTCCCCCTCCTGGCCTGAAGAGGCCTTGCATAAGAGCCCTGGCCGGCACCAAAGTGACAGCTGGAGGGAGCGGGAGGACTATATAAGGGGCCAGACCAGGCAGCCAAAGGGGAAACAGAGAGGGAGATGGCTGCTGCCACTGGCAGACCTCCCTCCCTGGGAGCCAGAGAGGCCTGACCAATGGCGAGATCCCCCTCCCTGGGAAAGCCGAGGGGAAGAACCCTGGCCAGCCACAGCGCCCCTGGAGAAAACTCCCCCAGGGGAAGACGTGATGAGCTTCCCTCAGCAAAGAGCCTGGGGCCAGGGAATCAGCCTGACACCTACAAGGACCTTGATGAGCTTCTCTCTGCTGGTGAAGGCACTGAGCCGATCACCCCGTACCCGTGCGATCTGGAGGAACTCCCACTGGCAGATGAAGCCAAATTACCTGTGTCGCCACCTGAAGATAGTGAGGGCTTGACTGGAATGCCCTGGGGAACCTACCCGGAGGACAATGAGGACTACGTACCCCAGGTATCGTGGGAGGCAGTGGGAAGGAAGTAGCCCAGGGCCAGTTTGGTGTGTCAGTGCGTTTTGGCAGGAGCCCCGCTGACATAGTGGTGCCCTGTGCTTGTCACTAGTAGGGCCCTGGGCTAGAACGCAGGGGAGTGGGCGGACCTGCGTTCCCCTTCCCTCCCCTGCTGCTGGCTGGGCTACCGAGTGCTTGCCTTACCCCTGCTGAAGGTTGAAGGCCCTGAACTATTGATACTGAGTGTTTGCCTTACTTCTCACCGGGGTTGAAGGCCTCAAACTATTGAGTTTGTGTGTTTGCCTTTTCGTGCTGGGGGATTGCCAGGGTGCGGCTCTCAAGCGTCACCTCTCCCCCAGCAAGGCTAGAAGGCACAGGAGGTGGGGCCGCTGAGGGCGGCCCCGGTTACACTTGGCAACGAAGGTGAGATCCCTGGACTAGACCCCTGCTGTAGGGGAAGATAAACCATGGATCCTGAAAAGTTTACGACATGGTGGTCAGAGACACAAAGGCAGTTGTTACAAGACCTCGGGACCCAACAGCAACAGATGATCGGGAGATGGGAGCCCAGCAGATGAAGCAACAACAGCAGCTACTGCACCAACCCCGGGCCTTTGCCCAGCAATTAAAGGAAGCTACCACTTGCTGGCTGAGACCGGAAACTCACTCAAGTACTGAGATAGTGGAGCAGGTGGCTCTGGAGCAATTTCTGCACACCCTTTCCCCTCAGGGAAGGAGCTGGATAAGGAGACATCAGCCCACTACCCTAGACCAAGCTGTGCAGTTAATAGAAGGCTTTCTGGCTGCAGAGGGACCCACTCCACCAGTGAGCATATGCCCCAACCAAACCACTACATGGAAAATAGTGCGACCTGGCCTATGAAGTGGGGCCCCCGGACTGTAAGCCCCAATGGATGGGCAGGAACAACCTGCTGAAAGGCCGTCAACCCAGCCAGGAAGCCTACGGCCAACAACTTCGACTTCTCGATCAGCTGCGTCCACCGTTTGGGGCCTTGTTCTAGTTGCAGCCAATCTGGACACCTCCGGTGAACCTGCCTGAGTGGCAGATCCCTCTTCGGTAGGGTCTATGCAGGAGAGGGTCAGGCCTGGGTAAGAGAAGTACCAAAAATGACAGTAAGAGCCGATCTTGCAGGCCAGGAGGTAGAGGCCTTATTGGATTCCAGGTGTGGCCAGACTCTGGTTAGTAAAGGACTTATAACTAACCCTAAGGGCCCTATGGGCAAGTTCATTATGGTGCATTCATGGAGACTTCCGGGTGTACCCCACCTTGCCATTCCTGTTGACCATTGATGGGAGATCCCATTGCCTGACAGTAGGGCTTGCGGACCATCTTCCATACCGGATAATCTTGGGGAGAGACTGGCCACGTTTTGGGCTCCTCCTTCGCACTGTAGGATACCCCAAGGAGGCTGGGACAGCACTGGGGGAAGCGGAGGAGCCAGACCATCTTGACGGGCCACCCCCACCTGACCGCCCAATGACCTCTGTGGGGAATCACGAAGGGGAAATTCCCTTGGCATCAGAACCTAGTGACCCCATTGGCAATGCCCACACAAGACTTTTGCCGTGACCAGCAGGAGGATGAGACCCTACGGTGGGCCTATGAACAGGTAACTGCGGTGGATGGGGTACCGACAAATCTCCAAAGGGACCTGTTCTGGCCCCAGTTTGAGCTTCGACAAGACCGCCTATATCAAGTCGACTGAGACCCAAGGACTGGACAAGCATTTGCTCAGTTATTGGTGCCTCGAGTGCACCGAAGTCCATGCTGCGGTTAGCACATGATATACTGGTGGCGGGACACCTGGGTAAGGACTAGACCCTTGCATGGATTACTTCCCACTTTTATTGGCCGGGGGTTCATGAAGACGTCAGAAAATATTGTATCTCCTGTCCCAACTGTCAAAAGACGGCTTCCGCAGGGGTTCCACGAGCTCCCTTTGTACCGCTTCCTGTGGTGGGGAAACCTTTTGAACGGGTCACAGTGGACTTGGTGGGACCTCTGCCAACAAGTACCACAGGCTATTGCCATCTATTAGTCCTCATGGATTAAGCCACCTGATTTCCTGAAGCAGTACCTCTCTGGAACACATCAGCATGCAAAATTGCTGGGGAGCTGATAAAGATTTTTCCCCGGGTTGGCCTACCTCAAGAGCTCTTAACAGACCAGGGAACCAATTTTGCATCAAGGCTCCTGCAAGAGGTGTGTGCCATCTTAGGGATCCGGAAGATTCAGACCTCTGTTTACCACCCCCAAACAGACAAATTAGTGGAGCATTTCAGCTGAATGCTAAAAGGGATGCTGAGGAGGATTTCCCCAGAGGAGCTACAGTGATGGGACCAACTCATTCCTCCCCTCCTGATGGCCATACGTGAAGTTCCCCAGCCCTTGACCCACTTCCCCCCATTCGAGCTCCTGTATGGCTGATAGCCTCAGGGGATCCTCGACTTGGTTTGAGAAACATGGGAACAGGCTCCATCACCATCACAGGGTCTCCTTCAGTATGTTGCAGGCCTGAGTGATAGGCTTCAACAGATCAGGCAGTTAGCCCAACAGAATCTTCACAAGGCCCAACAAGCCCAGGCCCAGGCGTACAACCAGAACACGCAAATCTGAAGCTTTGCCCCAGGAGACTGGGTCCTGGCTTTGCTCCCCTCTGCTGAGTCAAAGTTATTGGCCCGTTGGCAAGGCCCCTATGAGGTGCTCAGACAAGTGGGACCTGTGAACTATGAAATCCGACAACCGGACCAACAGCGTAAAAAGCAAATATACCATGTCAACCTGCTAAAACCCTGAAGGGAGCAAGAACGCCTGTTCATAGCCCCCTACCCACCAGACCCTGAATTAGGACCACAGGTCCCAGGCCCCGAAGATGAGGGAAGCCTGCATCTTGGACCAGACGTTACAGCGGAGCAGCAAAGACAGGCTCAGTATCTACTTGAGACCTTTGTCACCATGTTTACGGCGGTGCCCGGACAGACCGATCAAGCTCAACACACTATTCAGACTCCTCCAGGAACCATTGTTCGTACAGGTACCCATCCGATTCCCCAGAGTCTACAGCCTACAGCAGAACAAGAAGTCAAGGATATGCTGAACCTGGGAGTCATTGAGCCCTCGACCAGCGAATGGCGCAGTCCGATTGTACTAGTCCCAAAACCTGATGGGTCAACGCGGTTTTGCATCGACTTCCTCAGAGTGAACACTATTTCCAAGTTTGATGTGTACCCGATGCCTTGAATAGATGAGCTTCTTGACCGCCTGGGGGAAGCATGTTATTTTACGACACTAGACTTATCGAAGGGCTATTGGCAAATTCCACTGGAACGCACCGCCAGGGAGAAAACTGCTTTTGCCACACCTAGTGGCCTTTATCAAATTATCCAAATGCCCTTTGGTCTCCACGGGGCACCCGCCACCTTCTAACAACGGATGGGTCACCTCTTACAATCACACCACGCATACACAGCAGCCTATCTCGATGATGTTGTAATCCATAGCCAGTCTCCCTCAAGTAGCCACTGTTCTGCATACGCTTAGGGAAGCCGGATTGACCGCAAACCCACGCAAGTGTCAGGTAGAATGGCAGGAGATGACTTACCTGGAATACACCATCAGGCGAGGACAGGTTTGGCCACTGGTTGACAAGTTCCAAGCCATCCGTGAATACCCCCCACCTATGACCAAGAAACAGGTTCAACAGTTCCTGGGATTAGCAAGTTACTACCGGCAATTTGTGCCTAACTTCACAGCCCTTGCAGCCCCTTTAACGGACCTCCTGCAGAAAACACAACCACTGCAAGTACACTGGACCGACACTTGTGAGGAGGCCTTCCAGGTGCTGAAAAGGGCATTGTGTTCCGAGCTGATATTGTACAGCCCCGATTTTCAATGCCTGTTTCTACTACAAACAGATGCCTTGATGGTGGGCCTTGCGGCTGTCTCAGCCCAAGAGGTGAATGGAGAAGACCATCCTGTTCTGTATATCAGCCAGAAACTATTTCCTAGGGAACAAAAATATGCCACCACCAAAAGAGAAGCACTGGTGGTCAAGTGGGCTGTGGAAGCCTTGCGATACTACCTATTAGGAAAAACAGTCACCATTATTATGGACCATGCATCCCTCCGTTGGCTCCAACAAATGAAAGACACTAATCCCCGACTATTACTCTGCTATCTTGCCCTCCAACCATACAATTATACTGTACAGCACCGCACAGGAAAACAGCATGCCAATGTGGATGCCTTGTCCTGTATAGGGGAGAGGGCTGAACTCAGCTCTGGAAACCGAGAGCTGGTCTTGAGTGGGGAGTCGTGTAGTAGAGGGAGACCATTACCTACTGGCTGGAATGCAGTGGAGCGGGCAGGCCTGCTTTCTCTTTCCCTCCCCTGCTGCTGGCCAGGCTACCGGGTGCTTGCCTTACCCTTGCTGGGGGTTGAAGGCCCTGAACTATTGTTGTTATGGACTTGCCTTACCCCTCACTGGGGTTGAAGGCCTCGAACTATTGGGTTTGTGTGTTTGCCTTTTCGTGCTGGGGGATTGCCGGGATGCAGCTCTCAAGCTTCACCCCGCCCCAACAAGGCTAGGAGATGCAGGAGGCGGGGCCGCTGAGGGCGGCCCCGGTTACTGTCACCCACCTGTGAACACCTCAGTACTACATCTAGATTATTTTGCACAAGGAATTCCACCCAAACTCCCACAGGTGTTTCTTTTACACACTCAAAGGCACTTTGACAGTAGTGCACATATCAGGAATTGAACCATGCTCCCTCTAGATCCAGTCCTGCAATCACTACCCACATAAATACCATATAGAAGGTGAAGAGTCCACCAAAATAGCCTCTCACACAGGACAGTTGACTTCCTATGGTCACTATGTTGATGGATAAATTCCAGTGTTATGAAACTGGAAGACAATGGAGAATGTTATCCAGCAGCAGAAGTTAGGAAATGAGTACTGAGTCTACAGATAATCAGTTGAAAGTTAATACAATATTTACGATTTCTTATTTTGACAATTTTCAGTAGAATTTTTTATAACGGAAACTTTTTTGAAAAATGAATATTTTAGGGCAGATATTATGTAGAACTCCATTTCTCAGTATAAAATGTTGCTTCAATGAAATTCTGATGGGTATATGACAAGAAAATATTAAGTAGGTCAATTTCCAGTAATTTAAACTTATATTAGCTTTTTTCAGTTGGAGTATTTTGCCTTTTGATATAGCGACAATGTGCACTTTTGTTCAGTTTCACTGTGTCTATCAAATATGTATTATAAGGAGAATAGTAGATGAAAAAAACATTGTGTAACAAGGATGGTTTTTCATTGCAAACCACAGGAAAGTAATCTGAGTTGCTTGTAATGTCTCAAGGATACTGTAATGATTAGAACAACGTTGTTATATATAGCTGTATATTTATATATATTTTTATAACATAACAGGTTTTGAAAAGCTTTCTTTAGTATTATAAAGTTAAAAGTCTTTTTATTTATTTATTTTCTATTACCTTTCTGCTCTTCCTCACAATTTTAGGAAACATATCTTAAACTCACAAAGCCAAGTTCCAAAGGGGTTGCTGTGTTAATCTGGTTCAGCAAAATGAACAAGGAGTCTGGTGGCATTTTAAAGACTAACAAATACTTGTGTGAATCCAAAGCAAGTCCATGAAAGTCACTGATCTTCACAAATATTACTGAAACCAGAATTCTGCCCAGGGCTTTCAAATTACATTTTAAAAGTAGGATTATTTTGTTGGCTATGTATCTTTCAGTTAAGTGGGAGTTGAAGCTACTTGGTGGCAAATCAAAACCTATGGCTGGCCTATGTAGGCTGACTCAGGCTCACATGGCTTGAGTCATGTGGGGTTAGAGGGGGCTGTTTCACCCACGATCCCTCCCACTATTCATAGTCCTCTACTCTGGGCTCCAGCCCAAGCCCAGATATCTGCATAACAATGAAACAGCCTGGAAGCCTGAGCCCCATGAGCTGAAGTTCTTTGCTGTGTAGGTATACTCCTAGGTAGCTCAGTGTGAACATACAGGCCCATTTCTGGTTCCAAAGTTTGAAAATTTTGGCCTAACCAGTTTGCAGCATCAGTTCCTACCACGTTACAAGCTGTGACATAAAGAGAAACTACAGCACTAAACTATTCATCTTGTCTTAAAAATGTTTCTTAGCTCACGCCCAGATGCAGTCAAATCAAACACTACATCAGATTAGGAAGATAGGGAATGTGTTTTTGTAGGACTTGCAGAGAAGTACGCTCCATTATACTAAACAAACAACAGTATGAATCCTGATGTACACACCTTGTACCCTGAATACAGGTTGTTGAGTAGCTTTCTAATCTGCAGAGTATTTTATTTTAAAGTATTTGGCATTGTTTGACAGCACTGTTGTTTGATTTGTTCTGATAACAAGTGAACATCTTAGGTATAAAACACAATGTTCTACACATATTATTATTGTCTGAAGAGAATAAAAATATCTTGCAGAGTATTTGGGAATGAAATACAGAACCTCAAATGAATTTTGGACTTAGTTGTTCAACATGCTGAACACTAGACCATACAGTGACCCTGTGCTGCAATAATAATAAATTGATTAAAAAATTAGCATGTTTGAGTTTATGTACTATACCAACTGCAATGTTCAACTCACTTCCACTAGTGTAAATGATACAATATAGTTCATGAACATGATGTAATGTAGCAAGCATCTGTGTAATGCAGCAGATCAGCTGTCTATGACATGTCTGATTAGTCCTGACTGCTGATGTGAAGCCTTTGAAAGATATTGGTCCACTGAAGCAGCAGCTTGGAATGGTAGCTTTTATCAGGGTTTGGGGTCACTGCAAAGGCAATATGCTCAAAACCTTGGTATATTGCAGAAGTCTATATTGTAGAATTCTATTGTAGTTGAGTGATTATGACTTCATCTTTGCTATATGTAAAACTCCTCACATAATTTTAAAATTAAATGGCTTAATTGAAAAATAGCCTTTGTATTGTGCAAACAAATTACAGATACAGACCCTTCAATGCCAAGGGGTAGATTGTGTGATATTGGTCACTGGTCATAGAGACAGGGAAATTAATAGAGCAGGAAATGTTGAATAATGTGAACACTGGACATGTGCCAGGCGGTTGATACAGCATTTTAGGAACTCAGTTGTTTCAAGGAAGTGCTATTGCTATTGCTATACTAAAGGCATCTAGAAAGATCACATCAGCCATTGATACTTCCATCAGAAGAAGAAAATTCACAGGGCAAAATGTTTTCTTATTTTTACATGCATATTTGGATTCTTACAATATTTCTACAATGATAATTTCATTTCTAGAAAGCTACATATTAACACAGTTGCAGGGCTGACTACTTAAGTTTATAAGTGCACCGCAACAGGGGTAGGCCACATGCTTATACATTTCCTGGAGAGGACTCCCACAATGCGTATACTTTCAGACCAGGACCAAGGACTACAATATCCATGCTTACCTCAACAGGTCCAAGTGGGTTCAGGCACCAGTGGTAAACACAGTGACCAGTAAACACAGTGACTGGATGGCCCGGTTAAGTCTAAGTAGTATTTAACTTTAACAGTAGAGGTAAGGATAGCATAAAGCAAAAAATTATTTTACTACAATTAAAAGTCTACATATCTTTCCTTTATGTAAGATTCACTATCCTTCCTAGAATCTTAGAAAGGTCTCCCTTCTGCAAATCTCAGGGTAGGATTCTTGTGTCAGTCTAGTCCCTGCAACTAGCACCCTGACCTCTCTCTGCCTGATCTGAGGTCAGAGAGGTCCCTTTGCATTTTTTTTAATGTGCTTTTGAACTTTTGGCTCCCAGCCTTAACAAACAACCGTGTAACTTGGCTGGAGCCAAGGAAGCAGATTCTTTGTTGTTAATAGTTCAGGCCTTGTCTCTTAACCCTTGAAGTGTTTTAAAGAAGCTGATTTGTCTGGAATCATTGTCTGGGTTTCCTGCTTATTTCCCTCCAAACCAACAAACGCATACAGCACACATTCCAATGATCTGAGTCATATACAATATTAATAAATGATTATAAAGTAACTTCCTGTCCTTCACACAATAACTTTGATTAGGAGGCTAGATGCAAGCTCATAACTCATGTGCCACTTAAACTTCCTTGCCAGACTCCCTGGACATCTCTATTAAATTCCTAGAAACTAAACTTTGGCTATGGAGGTGTGTGATAGGGCAGTTGCCCCACACTAGTCATAAGGGGTTAAAAAGGGGCGTCAGAGAGAGACAACAGTCAGAGCTGATTCATAGCTCCCTCAGTTCATGTAGCATGCAGAGTTCTTCTTCTGCCTTTCTGTAAGTGCCGAGCTTCAATTCCTTGATTTCAGAGTCAGTTGCCTCTACAGCTGCTCATGTGCCTTGTCCCTAGACATGTGTTTCTGACTTCTCCTCCTGGTGCCATTATGTGTCGTGTACCTCTTCATGTGCCTCTGACCACTGAACCTCCAATATGGAATCCCCAGGTCCTAATTCCCATATTTACTTTCCATGTCTTTTGGAGAGGCCTCAAATAGCCTCTGCTTCCCATTCTGTCTTCGAGATACCCTCTAATTGGAAATTTTCAAGGGCTGCCAAGAGACACCCAGGAGAAGTCAGAAGCACATGGAAGGAATGAGCAGCTGTGTCCCACAATAGCACCTCAAGGGGGACTGAGGACTTTAAATGTCCTTCTCTTTACATAGGCCTCACAGACAAAGTCCAGAGCCCTCCTTTGGGAGTGGAGAATGGCTCCATCAGTTTGGGAGCATCCAGCCTGAAGTGACTGCTTGGTTTGGGGAATAATGTGGAGTGATTTTTCTGCCTAGGGAAAGAGGAACTTGTTACAGAAAGGGTGCATATTGGGTGACACCCAGTCCCAATGCCCTCCAAGAGTCAATGGACTGATATCTCATCCAAACAAAGTCCAAGTTAGTTATAGTTAGGACCTTCACCCTCAACGGCCTTCCATCAACCAAGGTGTCACCAGATAGAAGACTGATTCTGATTAAAGTAACCAGTGAGCCTGACACTTTGAACCCAAGGGAATAGAATCTGGGGATTGGGTAACAAATTATTAATTGAAAGGTTTACAACTCACCCTTCTACACAGGTAAGACGAGACACAGGTTCGGATGCCTCGGGACTGGTGGAGGTCAGGATGATTGGAACCACTGAGAATGGGATCAGGACTGAAGGGATCAGAAACATGAAACTGATGAAGGAACAAGAATGCTGGAAGCTAGGGACAAGATCACGTGAACAGGAATGTTAGACAGTGAATCGACAAGTGTGCAGATCAGTCATAACAGGATTAGGAACAACAAAGGTCAGTACAGCAGTTGCGGGGATCTCAAGAAGAGGGCAAGCAAGGACTGACTGGGGGCTGCGCTGCCACCAAGGTGGACAGCAGCCTGAGAAAGTTTCCCAGCTCTTAAGTGGGACAACATTCACCAATCACAGCTCTTCTTTTTATCCCCCCTTTTGCACACAACACACAACCTCCGCTCAGGGCATATCAAATTTGTGCACACAATACCAGGGTTGTTTGCATATATCCCTTAGTTAGCTGCACCCATCACTTTAGCTGTTGCACAGAGAATCAATCACTATATGTTAGGCCTGCCACACCTATTGGCCAAGAACATAAATGGTGATCCTAAATTAATTGTCCACTAGAAGCTGTAGAGGAGGGGAAATGTTAAACCTGAGAGTTCAGGTAACAGGCTAGGCATCAAAAGTGAAAGACAAGATGTTGGGGAGAACCTTATGCCTATGTAGTTTTGTTACTATTGGTTGGTTTTGCTCTGCCACAAATTTGTCTTCTGCAGAGAAGTTTGGCCAGAGATGCAGTTAGTTTCTAGGCCCAATGATTTACATCATGTACAACTATCAATCAGAAATAGATCTTGGGGTTGTAAAATGTCCCCTTCTCTCTTACTTTGGGTTTCTCTGCATGCTGTTGCACTACATCATTTAATTTTGGGAAGAAAAAAATTGTGCATTATGGGACTATAATTCTAAAAAATGGTTCTGGTGATGTCAAACTAAAAAACCAAAAACCAAGTAATTTGTATAGTCATTTGAAGCGTGAAATGGAATTATGATCCCAACATTTAAAATGTGATTTTTTTATATATAGAGATCTGATTCTTCTATCTTCTCCTAACTTTACTGCGATCATATTTCTTAGTTCTCAAGTTTCTGGATGGATCCACATATAAACAGCTACTGAGAATCAGTGCCTTGCTACCCTGGATGGATTTACATAACAACCATGCATTAGAAGGAAGACATGTTTACAAATATTACTATGTGTTTATCACTTCTGTCAGTCTGTTATAATGTCTTAGTAGCTATTAACTAATATTTTCAATAAATATATTAAAAATAGTTTTACATCAACTTTACAATCAGCCCTCCATTTTCTTTCTGGCAAATAAAGAAGCACTGGAATCAAAAAAAGTAGTGGAATGCTTAGTGCTCTTATGGGTAGACATTAGATGCTTTATAATGTGATTTATGGTCCTTTGGGTATGAGACACATGGTAAGTACAGCAGGACAGAAGAAACGTATTCTTGCAGTAGTTTTAAGAACCACAAACTCATCAGCCCCAGAGTTATAAAAAGTATAATCAATATAAACAGAATTTATTTCTTTCACTGATGTATTACTATATGGAAAAGGGAAACTATTTTGACAGAGGATAAATTGAAACCAACTATTTGGAAAATTGGAAACAAAAATCTTTCAATTTTGAAGTGACATTGGCAAGGAAAAAATCTCTGGTAAAAATTTAAGATCACTTGGAACATGTAACTGAATGGTTTATTCTACCTCCTTTTAGTATAATGGAAATCATAAGGTGGGTGCCCTGCTGTCCATGTGGTCCTGAATTTGGCCCCATGACCAAGAGTCATATATTTTCTTTAAAATCTTGAGTCAGATCCTTAGCTGAAGATGAGAAGTACTTAGAACAGCAGAAGAGGGCCTAAAGATGACTTTATGACATCTTTATTCACCCAACCCTAAAGCTACCCTAATGATAGATTGGTTTGCATCACAAATTAGAACAGACTGAAGTCTTCTGTAACCTATACCAGCTGCTAAGAACCCCCTTCCAGAAGCTATTTGGACAGCAGGAAGATTGGTTTTAGGCCATGTCTACAAACTAGAGTTTTTGAAAAACAAGTTATACCGTTTTGTTTTGTTTTTTTAAAAAGCACTATGGGTATAGTGCTTGTGTGCGTCCACACAGCATGCCTTGTATCCCAAAGGAATGTCCACACCGTAGTCTGTACTGTCACCAGTGAGAGTAGTGCATTGTGGTCAGCTGTCACACAGGTGTCAGTGCCACTCAGCTTGCTTTCCTGGTTTTGTTGTAGTTCCTTTGCAGCTCCTTCACCTCGACACTGCAGTGTGTTCCTCTCAAAGCCTTTCTCTGCCAAGGTATGAGAAATCTGGCCATAGGTATTAAAATTCCTTCTGCTTCAGTGAAGTTGGGACTGCACTGCAGACTCTCCCCAAAGGCTGATCAGCTCCAGCAGCTCTGCTGTGCTCAAGGCACCAGACTGTTTGCTGTATGGAGCTGCTGTTGTCACCTGGGAACATGGGACACTAGCTCTCCAGACTGAGCACACAGGAAGTGGAATCAGGAAAATTCAAAACTTCCCAAGATTGAAAAGAAGAAGGTTCTCTTTGCAGCAGAGTGCAAGTGGAGAATCAGAGCAGTCAGGATTGGCATTGTGGGACGTTGCTGGAGGCAACTTAACATGACAAGAAACAGCATCAGAGCCACACTGACTCTTTTGCAAAAAAAGTTTGTGCAAAATCCACTATGCCTTCCACAATGGTGGTATTGTTTTGTCAGCAAAACAGGGCAATTTTGCCAATAAAATGAGTGTGCTAGCGTATATGCTGGTCTTGTTTTGTCACCAAAAGTCGACTTTTGGCAACGAAATTTTCTAGTGTAGACAAGGTTTAGTAATTGCTCAACCACACCCATCTCTGCCAGGAACTAGAAGCTTTGGCATCTTGAGAGTCCCCATGCATATTCTCAAAAGGCTGGGTCAGCTGAGTTTAAAGATGCTTTGCCACAGGTGAATGGTGCCAAGCTGTCATAATCATATCTGAATCTATATAATAAAACATACTCTATCTTGTGTCAAGAAATCATATCATAGGATATGTGGAAATGTGTGCAAAAATCCTATTAGTCTAGTCCCAGACATTGATATATAAAGTAGATGTTCAGCATTTGATAATATGTAACTCGGTTTTCAAACTTTGTCTTGTTTTTTTCTTAAGGAGAGTGAGCCAGATAAAATAAGATGACACCCCCCTTTTCAGACTGGTGTGTGGCGTATAACTATCCAATATGACATCTGTTCATACTTTAGGCCTGTGCCCCCAGGCTAAATTATTTTGAGGTGGAGAAAAGGTGAATGTGCCAAAAATAATACAGAGTGACATTTTGTATTGATTCATGCTGTTCTTTCTTTGATACACTATATAAGCAGAAGACATTGATATCTATCTCTACATCCTCAGCCTTTTAGTTAGCCTTGCTAAGAGGATTTTATTACATTCAATAAGATTCTTTTAATGCAATTTGAGATTTAAAGTTGCAGTGTCCCTCCCCAGCTCTTCTAATCAACCAATAATTTTGGACTTGCCGTTTGTATGCATAAACGTGTGCTTGCAAAAACTGTGTATGTACATAATGTCAGATTTCCTGTTTGGGGTTAGTGATTACTGTTTGCACTACGAATTCTGTCATTCACAGTCTTGTGTGACTGTGGGTTTTTTTTAAAGTAGGTATTTCCTCAGATGCTTTTTAAGATACGTGACTTTTAAAAATTAATTTTGTTGGAAATGATTCTTGACTAACATTTCATTTACTTGTGGAAAATGATTGCTTTTTGTGAAATGAGACACCGTTTATGAAGACATAGAAAGCTAAAGATTTAGAAGCTTGAAAAGTGGTTAACTAGGAAGAGCATACTGCTTATTTTTAACTCTCAAATAACCTTATTATGAATCTAAACCACTCTCTGTACAATGAGGCATCTTCATATCACCCCTTAAATTACTGTAATCCTGATGAAGCAAAGAGCACTAAATGGATTATGTAGCCTATATAGGCCTTAGCTGTTCACTTTATTGTCATGGGCATTTAGTCAGTTTACAAAGCAATTTATTGCTTCTTCCAATGGCTCAAGGATTTTGAACTCATACAGAATTCCACGTTTACCAGTTAAGCCTGTCAAAACATTTTTTGGATATTTTCATGCAGTGTAATCTTTGCTAATAACTGTGCTAAATCATTGTAGCATCCTTGATTATTGGCTGTAAAATAAATTTGAAAATATCTCACCTGTCTTTTAATTCCAAATCTAATTCCGATAAAGAGATTGTGGTAGATTTATTTAATACCTAATTCTGTATTTAATCTTCTGTTGCTATGTTACTGTACTTCCATTATTGTACCATTTGTGCATTCTTTTTTGTTTGAATTGTCAGTCGTTTGTTAGTTTACAATAGTGAAGGTGAAAGGTGCCGGATAGACAGCTCTGGAAACCAAAATCATAATCCACAGAACAACAGAAACTGAAACACAGGCAGCAGCAATGTAAACTTCCAGCACAGTGCACTCAGTGCTTCAGACTTGTTTAAGAGAGTTTATTCCCTCTGGGGAATAATAAGTTAGTTGACTGTGCCTACCCTTCAGCTGAGGAAAGGTTTGGTTGGTGGGGGGATTGTAAAAATCTCACTAGGATATGGATAAAGATCCGCAATCCACTGCAAATAGACCACTGACCAACAGATAGTGCACTGAGCAAGGTATCAAGAACAGAAAGGCTTTCTATCCACAACCAGCTGTCTGAAAATTATAGCCGTGGAAATGAAGATTGCTACAAGTGTCCCTCCCCTCACCTTCCAGGGTCAGGTGACAAACAGTCAGGGGTTAAAGAACAGCAGAACGCCCTGGAACACCCCCTGTTTTTAGGGTGAGGTGTTCCAGGGACCCCTAAAAATAGAGTTAGCGCTCCAGCGCATTCCCCCGAGGTCGGTTGAAGGAAGGGGCTGTGCTCCTCCCTTTCCTGCTGGGCCTGGACACTGCGCGCAGCCTGGACCCACTCTTGGGTTTGTGTCTGCTGTTGTCACCCAGCCATCGGCCACGTGGGAGCCGGGGGGTGGTTGGGGACAGGCAGGCAGCTGGCAGGGAAAGTGTGGGGGGTGGGGTTGGAAGAAGGGGTTGGGATGGTGGGCTGGGTAGGTGTGGAGGGGGTTGGGGTACTGAAGGGGGTAGAGTGGGGGAATGGGGACAAGGGGACTGAAGGGTGCTGGGAATGTGGAGGGGTTGGGGGCTGAAGGGGGTGGAGTGAAGAGAGGGTAACTGGGGGTGTGGGGTTAGGAGAACTGGAGTGGGGACATGGGGCAGGGAGTTTAGGGAATGGGGATTGGGGCTGAGGAGGACATTGGGAAGGAGGGATCTGATGGGGCAGGCATTTGGGGACAGTAGCTGGGGTGGGAACAGTTGCTGGGGTGGGGGCAGGCATTTGTGGGGCAGCAGCTGGGGTGGGGGCATTTTGGGAGGCAGTAGCTGGAGTGGGTGAAGGGGGCCCAGACCTGTATGAAGGAGGCTCAGACCTGCATGAAAGGGGCCCAGATCTGTGTGAAGAGGCCCAGAAATTTAGGAGGGTTCCAGGGCCTACCGAATTATACTTTAACCCCTGCAAACAAGGTCCTTATGGACCTGGCCCACTTACTGTGGTCCTTTGTTGACATCTAGACCAGCCTTTTGTTCCTGGGATGTTGAGCTGGGCTGAGCTATATAAATCCTAACAACATGCAAACTGCTTCTCAGTTCAGAGAGTCTTGCTTGGATGTGTTTTAAGCCATGAGATATCTTTGGGCATATCACATGTGATGAAGTGAGCCCTAAAACAACTGTCCATGTCAAACCCTGTGGTTTTTGATGCCTAGCAGAGTTGCGGATTTAAGTTTGTGGACTCACTTTTGATGATACAGTGCAAGTTTCCTTTGAGGGTTGGTAGTGACGGATCAGCTCAGAGTGAGGACCTTTCAAGATCCATGGATGCCAGACAGGCCTATTGTTACATACGGCGTACCTCATTCAGTGCACTACATTCCTTAGAAGCAAATATGTGGGTGAAACTAGAGGAGTCTGACCCTCTTGAGTGATCTCACACAGGAAGATGGCAAAACCCAGAAACACCTCCCAGGGCAGTGGTTTCAAACTTAGTTTCCAGACCCAGTTACTGGGTTGCAGACCCTCTGCTGCTGCTGCCAAAAGACTGGAATGCATTGCTCAAAGATAGGAAAAAAAAGGAAAGAGTCCTGTGGCACTTAAAGACTAACAGATTTATTTATGCTACAAAATATCCGCTAGTCTTTAAGTGCCACAGGATTCCTTGCTTTTTTTTTGCTGGACTAGACTAACACGGCTGCCCCTTTGGAACATTACTTGAAGATATAATTGTTGGGTCGTGGGCCTAAACAGAGCCATAACTACAGCGGGGCCAATAAGGCAATGCCCCGGGTGGCATGGAGCAGCTCAGTAGAGCTGCTCTATTAAAGGGCAGCTTTCATGATCCCAGCTCCAAGCACCGCTAATGGCAAGGGGTGTGTTCTGATGGGAAGGCGCCCTGGTGGCAAAAACCAGTGTTATGGCTCTGGGTGTAAATGATTTTTTTCAAGTTGGTTGGGATGAAAAAAGGTTGAAAACCACTGTAGTAGGGGAGGATGAGCCTTCTCCACAAGCCATTACCTCATACTTGTGGGACAGAGGCTCTGCTCTGAGGGAAACTCAGTAGTGAGAGAAAGGACAGGTCCCCCCAGGGCAGGGGTCTCAAACACGTGGCCCGTGTGGGGCCGGCGCTACCCATTAAGTTGGGTAAGCGTTGCAGGGGGGTGCTGATATTTAGAACAGAATAGAATCACAGGGTTAGAAGGGATCTCATCAGATCATCTGGTCCAACCCCATGGGGTTTGAATGCAGGACCTTCCGCATGTAAAGCAGATGTGCTAGCCACTACACGTTTGAGGAGCCCTGAAATGGGCCAGTGCCCTTGCACTCCCCTGATGACATCACTTGTCTGTGCCAGCATCGCTGTGATGGTGGGGGGGGAGGGCACAAACCCAAGTGCCATTCCTGGGCCTGTGGGCCTCACGCAGCCCCTAAAGCTATTTCCTGTGGCCCACAATGACACTATTGTAACCAATGTTTGCAATATTGTTGTATGCGGGGCTGGCTCAAGGGTTTGTGGTGCCCCAAGCCAAATTTTGATTTGGTGCCTGCCCCATCTTATTCATGGAGGTTGAAAACGGTTTTCCAAAGTGCATAAATCTCCAGCCTCTGCCTGCAGAGGGATTTAAAGTGCACTCGGCCTCCATGACTTAAGCTGCAGGTTGACGAACAGTGCCTGTGCTGCTAGGAAAGAGTTGAAGAGGCCGGAGCCAGCCTGATCTTCAGGGGCACTAGGTGCCCCTAAGAACTGTCACCTGAAGCCACGTGTCTCTTGCCTCACAGTAGAGCCAGCCCTGGTTGTATGAAAAAGTTTCAGTGATGTGGCCAGGGCTGGCTCTACTGTGAGGCAAGAGACAGATGTGGCATCAGGTCAGTTTCCAAAGGGATAGCCCTGTTAGTCTAG
>ML681989.1:48191416-48313717 GCA_007922195.1 Podocnemis expansa
ACGACCCCTTGTTTTTTTGCTGAACTAGACTAACAGGGCTATCCCTTTGCAAGCTGGAGATTTATGCACTTTGGAAAACCATTTTCAACCTCCATGAATGAGTTGGGGGACAGGGCGCCAAATGAAAACCGGGCTGGGCGCTCCACAGCCGGCCCTGGGCCTGGCCCTCGGGCTATTGCACTAGTCCCTGCGGGGCTGGGGGCGATTTGAGCCGGGGACGCCTGCGCTAGAGGCGCCAGTGGGGGCTGCCTGCAGCCGGGGATGGAGGGCGCGGGGCGGGTGCCGGCGGGAGGCGCAGGCAGCCCGGCCGTGGGGCTCAGGGCTGTCAGTTTGTCTGTCAGTCATTGCACAGAGCCCGGCCCCCCCCGAAACTCCCGCCCCGGCGCCGTGGCAGCCCCAGGCGGGAGCCGGGGAGGCTGCGCAGAGGCGGCGGGGCGGGAGAGACGCGCGCTGCGGCCGGTCCGGCGGGGTGAGCGCTGGGGCCGTGCCGGGAGGGTCCCCTGCAGGGAGCGGGGCTGGGTGCCCGGGGCTGGGGTAAGAAACTTTTTGCAGCCCCCCAGCTCTGAGCTGGTGCTGCGCGTCTGGGTGCCTCCCGCCCCTTGGTGTTGGGCAAGTTAGCTGGGCGGGTGCCCGGGCATGGTGGATTGGGGGAGCTTGCGGTATTGTTTGGCTGGGGGGGCGGGTGATGGGGATTTTATGTCTGAATTCTGTGTTTTTCTTCTGCTGCATTGTGCTGCTGGAAGCCAACAAAAGGGTGTGTGTTTTGGAGCCAGCGGGAGGGTGTGACCGACGTGGGGGAGGGAGCTGCTCTCGCTTCCACTCTGTGTTCAGTAATTGTCTCTTTGGGGAGGTGAGGGAAAAAGGGCCCTTTCAGCGCCCCCCCGCTCCTCCCCCGCGTTGGGAGTCATCTGATGTTGAGTTGTTCTGTGGATGGCTGCCCTGGGCCTGCTCTGCATTGAAATAACTATGGGTTGGGGTGTGTTGGCTTGCTGCCTTAGGAGGAAAAAAAAAAGTGTTTGGGTCTGTCGGTCTAGTTTCATTGCAATTTCAAAAGGATAGCCGTGTTAGTCTAGTTCAGTAAAAAAACAACAAGGAGTTGTATCTGTTAAAGTGCTACACAACTCCTTGTAGTTTCATTGCTACATTCAGTTTTAGGCAGCTGGCAATCAGGACGGTGAAGGGAATGTAAGGAGACTGGAGTGTGAGTGGTTGGAAATTGATGAAGAAAGTTAAAAATCACACACACAAAATCAAGTAGCCCCGTATACTGAGGTTGCTTGACACTTCCCATTACAAAACTCCGAGTGCTTGGAAATGAATGAAGAAAGTTAAAGATCTCTCTCACACTCACACTCCAGTAGCCCCATATACTGAGGTTGCCTGACACTTTCAATTATAAAACTGAGTGGGGAAATTGATGAAGAAAGTTAAAGGTCTCTCTCTCTCTCTCTCGCACACACGCACACACAAAATCCAGTAGCCCCATATACTTAGGTTGCCTGCAACTTCCCATTATAAGACTTTGAGTGGTTGGAAATTGATGAAGAAAGTTAAAAATCACACACACACTCACACACACACCAGTAACCCCAGAGACTGAGGTTGCCTGAGACTTCCCATTATAAAACCCCATTTTCAGTTGCTTATTACCTTGTTGAATTTTGGCTGTTTGAGGTGAAATTTCCAGAGAGGTAGCTGTGTTAGTCTCTGTAGAGGAAAACCGATGAAAGTCCTATGATGCCTTATAAACTAACTGATTTCATTTGGGCATAAGCTTTCTTGGGCTTCATGTATCTGACAAAGTGGAGCCCACGAAAGCTTGCCACCAAATAAATCTGTTAGTCTATAAAGTGCCTCAGCACTCTGTGTTTTTTTTAAGCTGAAATTTTCTATCCTGGGTGTCTGTCTCAGGCTGGGTTTTATTTTTATTTATTTATTTGAATTTAGCAGTTAAACATGTCTGCCCATTTAAAATGTTTTAAAGGTGTGATGTTTGAGAAGGTTTGTTACCCCATGCTTTGGATCAGCGACTTCAAATTCGGTAAACCTAAATGTTTAAAAACAAAACAAAACTGCTTTTGCCATTCTTTTCTGAAAATAATCTACCAAAATTCGGCCAAGGTACTGGCCTTTTGAAATTTGCTCTTGGCATATGCTCAGGAAACAATTTTCAGATATTTAGCTTAATTTCCTGAAGAGTCCATCAATGCTGTACATGCTTCAGGCCAGGGCTGCGCAGAACTTTCCTGGAATTGCAGCACAGGTTTGGTTCTGGGCATTTGAACACCCTATCCCAGTGATTTCCAACCTGTGGCCTGTTGGGGCTTTCACAGTGATCTGCAGTTAGCCTCTTGACGGCTGTAGAAGGGAGTCACTGCCAAAGGACTCAGGTAGAGCCTGTTTCCTCAGGGCTAAAAGACCAGTGCAGTCTCCTTGCTGCAGCCAAAAAGATGGAGATCTGCATTTTGCCATCCGTAGCACAGAGCACAGCAAAGCTTTCTACCTGGATCCCTAAGTCCTCGGGTCCTTGTTGGAGCCAGAGGAAGGGGAGCACAGATCTTCCATCCCCCTGGATGCAAAAGGGAGCCACAGCCTAGGGACCCAGGTGGAGCACGCAGGACTACAGGATGAGCGCTGTTTCCTTGCTGGAGCAAGGAAGATGGGAGACAGTGATGAGGCAGCTTCCTTGCAGAAATCCTTCCATCAGGCTGCACTGGGGTATGGGATTGGTGGTGGAAACTGGGGGTCCTTCAGGGTTGTAAAAATAATTTCTGTGGGCCTCAAGCCAAAAATGTTGGAAACCACTGCTCTGTTCTGTACTCTTAATGACATCCTGTTGGACCCACATAACTTGAAAGAGGAAGCTGCCATATCCAGACGCAGACAGGTTACGAGCAGGACTGTTGATAGGTTCAAGGACTAGAGAGTCAATAGGGTCAAGGAGTGGAGGCTTGCGGGGAGAGGGATGGGGACCCTGGAGGGTGGGATGGGGGAATGCTGGGACTACAATCTGGTTTCTGCTTCCTTCATTCCGTTGATGTACGACATTTTCAAGGACTTTGTTTTCTTAACCAAGAGCTGTTCTATGCTTAAAATTTATGTATTGGTGCAGCTGTACCACTGTAAGAGCACTTGTGTAGCTATGCCGTGTCGATGAGTGGCAGTAGCTATGTTGGTGGAAGAAGCTCTCCTGCTGCCATAACGCCATCCACACAAGGGTTTGTACTGGCCAAACTTAGATTGTTTAGGGCTGCGCCTTTTCACACCCAAGTAATAAAAATTTGCTGGTATAAGTGCTCTTGTAGTCAAAGCCGCAATCTCAGATTTTCTACTGTATTCTTTTTGACTTCTCAACTGCTCTTTGTGCTTATAATCCACCCTCTTTAATGAATGTCAAGGCTTCCATGATGCTGTAGGCTCCTAGCTTGGCATTTCTGCTGTGCTTTTTTCCCTGCTGCCTCTTAAACTCCAAACAAACTACTTGAAAAAGTGGTGTGGAGAACAATAGAGCAGTAGCAAAAGGATAGATTGAATGACCTAATGTCTAATTTGCTGCTCTCCTTGCCAGCTATTTTTGTTCAAGTTCAAATGTTGGTAAATACTTAACATTTTCAAAGCTAATCTAACAATACCCACCCACTTCCTTATTTACCCTTCACTCTCAAGTAATGAGTCTTATTAAATAAAACTGTTTGTTTTCTAGGTTGGAGCTGTGCTTGGTCCTTCCCCTAACGCAGATCACTATTGATGGTGTTGATTATTTGTAATGCTGCAGTGATCAGCAATATTGAGTTAGTAATCCAAAATACAAATTCTGCTTTAGATCAAAATGTATAGCACTTCCAAATTAGAATTTAGAAAGCTACACACTAACTGCCTACAGTCTTCCTGAATTTTTGTTTAACCAAAAGTATTTCTGTCTTAACCTGTTCTAGTGTTGTTTTATGGTATTTCATGGTAGGGGTGATGCTTCAAGACTAGAGAATGTGATTTTTGTTGTGTCGTTTGTAAAGTCTTTATATTTCTAGTTGGAGCTATAAATACGATTGGGTATAAACTTGGAACGTCAAGGAGGAACTGTCTTTGTTCTACAGTTGTACGTTACTTAACACAGCAGGGTCCTGCTCTCTGACTGGATTTTCCAGGTACTATGGTAATGCAAATAATAATGCTGCCTGTTTCTAAATTATGGAAAAACACTTTTGGCATAAAATCAGACTTTTCTCTAGTGTATGTTTGCCACTGGAGTGACTGGGATTTTTAGCAGGGTGGTGTTCATTGACTTTGTTTGGAATCCCAATCTCTCATATCAGTCTTTGGATTCTGGATGTCTCTACTTCTAGCTATGCGCTGAAGGGGAGAGGAAACTTTTGGTTTTTCCTTTCCTTTTCTTAACCCTCAAGAATCTGGGCTGCTGCAAAGAGTGATGAAGCAAAGAGGTATTCTTTTCTTTTTTTAAATCCCTGTGGATAACACTTGTGCCTGTCTTTTGCCTCTGAACAGCTTTCCCTAGCTCCAGCTGAAATTGACATAATTCTTGACATTCATACTGCTGTTTACTCCTTGCTAAATAACATAAATGAAGCTGACTAGTCTTGCTGATTTTATTGTGCTGTTGCTTGGCAAAGCTGTCAGCAGCAACAACAGTAGTAGTTTGGAGATTTAGTAAGGCAACAATACATGAGTCCATATTTGTTTCCCATTTGGGAGACTTTCTTTTGCATTCACTGTTAGGTGCCAGGCATTGTGGAAAGCTTTTCACTTGTGATTTGAATTTTTCGGACCATCACTTTATAATAGTAGTAGTAGCTACAAATATCTCTCTCCTCCATGTGCTTGAGACAGACTTTAAAGTTCAATGACTTTTGTAAATTAAATTTACGGTAGTATTAAGTTTATCAAGTTACTCCAGTACATGTAAAACATTTTACTGACCCAGATCTTTTAAAGCTAATTCTAAGTAGTACAGTAGAATTGCTTTGGGTTTTTTAAGTTCTGTGACACTGTACCAGTGAGTGTTCTCTATAGATGGTTTGTCTCTCCCTTATGTTGTCACTTTGAATGTTTTATATTGAGAGAGAAAATGTAACAAAGTTCAACAGTTGTTTAAGGCAAAAGGAAGTGAAATGTAAATGGAAACTGCTTCTGTAGAATGAATGCTGGTTTTATAGCAGCATCAGGGTCCCCCCCTGTGTTTAAAGTATATGGAAAAATCATTTAAACTATACCCTGGTGCAAAGATGGAAGAACTGCCTTGGCACTCTAATAATGTAAAAATATTGCCACATGGTTCCATGGCTGCAATTCTAGCAACTTGTGTAGCATTTCATCTGACTATCTAAAAAGCTGGAAACGGACATGCTTTGCATAATTTCATGAAACAAGGCACTTTATTTTCAAGTTATGCTCAGCCAAAATGGGTCATTTTTCTTTATTAAGGGCTAAGGGAGGAAGGCAGAGATGCGCAGTAGAGGTGTGAGGGGATGCTGGCTGGCTGTAAGAAGTATATTCCTCTTCCAAACTGTAGCAGACACTTTTTTTTTCTGCGTAAAAGGTTAACAGTATCGTTTAAATAGCATGCCCATGTTTTCCCCACTTGTGCTTTCACAGCCCAGCTAGAACTCTCCTCTGTGCCGGCTCCCTTTGGACACACAGGTAATGACTAAGGGATGTTGTCAGTTGCTTTCCATCCATAATTAGTTTGGCACTTAACAGTGGCCTAGTGCCACAACCACCTAAGTGTGCTATCCTAGAATTACTGGTAGTGGAAGAAAGGAGTGAGTCCTATCAGGTTGAATTGTTGGCTAAAAATACTACAAGACTTTGGACAGAGGGTGATTAGTATAAACAGAGATGGACAGTGACTTTCTAACACACATACATCCCTTTCCCTTTCCTGTACATAATTAAACATACATCTTTGGGTCCCTTTGACTTTAACATAAAAACATTAATTTCTTTCTTGTAACTTTTGATCCTTACACTCACATGGGCCACACACACTAAAATGTGGTAGTAGTTTTTCATTTTTAATGTTCTTTATATACCCAGGAATGGTGATCAGTGGAATATGTAACCAAATTTTTTGTTAGCTTGATTCCCGCAGGTACCGCTGAATACATGTGAATAATGAGATTTGGGTGTATTGTTACCATATATGCTCATTGAACCATTTAGTCTTTATATTCAGTGTAAAGATTACCTATTTTCATCATGTTATTAATTGTCTTTTTCCCTTCTATAAAAATTTTTAATGACTTTATTCTCAAAGGCAAGTTTTCTGGAATCCTTGCTGGATTATTTGAAGGACTAACTGCTGATTTATTTCCTGGGCCTGTGTACAGGCTAGTGCTGGGGATATATTTTCTTGTATTTTATCTGTAGCCCCTTCTAAAAGTAGCAAATTCTTTTTGCCTCACTGGTGCCATACTGTAATATGTTAAAAAGAAACTGTTGCCTTATTTTTTAATTTTGACAAGAATGCACTGATGGGCTTTTTCATTGTTTGTATTTCAGTTGTAATACAGCTTAGTTTGTTCACCAATACCTTTATTTTAATAGCATTCATTATTTTGCCTTTTCATTCAGTTCCATCCAAAGTGGGTTTTAAATACTTCTACTAGGGAGCCTTTTCTTAGGCTATCCACTCCTCCTGGTTATCAAGCGAATCCAATAACCTTCAAAATTTCACACTGGATAGTGATAGGGCAGCTATAGTTTCACTGAGTCTTTACTATACTGCCCGTTATAGTCATCAGGGAAGCTGTTGTAATGACCTTCCTTTTCTTGTATCCTTTGTTTATACAACATCCAAGTGCATTCAGCTAGGCTTATATGATAGAAGTTTTTGTTTATTCTTTAATTTCCATCAGCAGATAAACCCTGCATTCTGGGCACATTTTGCCTTTAAGAATGCCTTTACCCTCTGTTCCAAAGGGGTGGCTGTATTAGTCTAGTTCAGCAAAACAAACAAGGAGTCCTGTGGCACTTGAAGACTAACACATTTATTGATTGCATGAGCTGTCCTGTGAAGAAATCCCCCTTCATCAGAAACTTTGAAGATTGAGAACTTACCGAATGGGAGGAAAATGAATGCAGGGAAGCGTAAGTCATAGGATCAGGTCAGACTGTTACACCAAATCTGGATTTTTTTGGTTTGGGGCCCCAACCTTGGATGTGCAAACCTGTAAAGAGGTCCGAGTTGAAGATACTCGGGTTCTGGGCCTGAGTGACAGGCAGATGATGGCGGTGTTCTCCTCAGTGTTTAAGAAAGGGGATAGCAAGAAAGGCTTGGTGATGAGAGGGTTAAGAACTTTGTTTTAATCATGTGGATCTTTAGTTGACAGGTAGACATCTGTGAAGAAATGTTAGCAACAAGATTTTTAGTTTGAAGTGGAGGAAACAAGCCCAATATACAGTGGTAGATCTCCATTTCATCATAGAAAAGATAGCTGAATTTGTAAAATGTAGAGTGGGGGATCAAAGACAGATCTTTGAGGCACTCCTATAGAATGCTTGAGGAGGGATGAGGAAGATATTGCAAAGGGTATGCTGGTGATGCTAGAAGAGGACAGAGCTTTGGAAAACAAGGGAAGACAGAATTTGAAAAGGTGGAACATGGTCAGCTCCTTGGAAAGTGGCTGACGTGTCAAGACACCAGGTTGGAGTGGGTCTAGAGTAGAATTGAAGGAGAGGAGCTCCAGATGATGGATTGTATGCGGTGTGTGCAATAAGCTTAGAGATGAAAGGAAGGTGGGGTAGTATTCGGAGAGGCAAGTGAAATCAAGATGGTTTTTGTTAAGGAGGGAGAAACTAAAGTGTGCCTTTATTGTGAGGGGGAAGCACCAAAGGAAAGCGAGAGGTTAAGAGGAAGAATATGTAAGGTAGAGGATGAACGTAAATGCGAAGGAGATCAGGAGATGGCACAGGATGGGGCCAGAGGGGCAAGTGGAGGGGTAGAGGAGGAAAGCAGAAGAGAAACATCTTTGTTACCCAAGTGAAAGAAGAGGGAGCTGGGAGGTGGGGGGAGGCATGGACAGAGAGAAGGCTATGTTGTGTTTTGTCAGTTTTACCTTGAAAGAAATTGGCAAGATCCTTTGCAAAGAGAGAAGCAGAGGCAGAAGGAGGCCAAGGTTTGAGGATTATCATAGGGTCAGGAAGGAATTTTCACCCAAGTCAGATTAGTAGTCACTTTAGGGGTTTCTCATCTTTCTCTTTGACATGGAGTGTGAGTTACTGACTGGGATTATCTGGATTTATCTCAGTCAGTTCCCTGGCACTGCAGGAGCCTCTGGCATTGATGCACCTTAGCCCCTCTTATTCTCTGACTATGGCACATAATATTTTAGTTTTCTGGGTGCTCTAATATTTCTGTCTAACTGCATTTATTGAGTTTGAAGTGTGGGTGCTGTTTGGTGTTGGTGGCCTGTGATATACAGAAGGTCAGACTGGATGGTCCCTTCTGGCTTTCAGCTCTTGAACTCTACACTATTGTTCAACACAAACACAGTGAGCTTGCTGGCAGTCCAGAGACACGGGCAACTCTAAAAAAGGAATCTCCTCACTAGCAGTGTAATTCTGGTTATAAGTAACAATATGACTAATCCACAGTTCTTCTCAAGACATGACTCACTCTGTTCTGGCTGTCTGTCATGTACTTTAAGGCAATTAGGCTGACTAGAATGACTCTGAAGAAGGGAAAGTGGGTGCTGAACCCAGCAGGAAAGTTTTCTTTTTCTCGCCTGTCCTTTAAAGGATGTGCAATTTGGAACAGCCTGTCCAATTTTGGGATAGATTCTCCCAGTGAGAGTCTACCATTCATCTAGCAGCTGCAAAAAAAGTATTAATTCTTCACCGAATCCACAGCATGTACTAATGGAGATTACATTAGGTGCACAAGAGGTGTCTTTGTAGCACTTAATTGGGGGGGGGGCAGAAATACTGAACTGAATTATAGAAATAAATTGTATATACTGCTAGATACACTTTAATTTATGGTGTCTTACAGCAGTTTTCAAACTTTTTTCCTTGGGACCCAGTTGAAAAAAATCATTAATGCCCACAACCCAACACTTACATCTTTCAGCAATATATTCCAGTCCTTAGGTGGCGGCAGCAGGGGGCTCCGCAACAATGTTCCCTCTAAGGTTTGGCGGCTTGTGTGCAAAATTTTCAACCCGTGTGCAAAACTTTTTCTGAATAAAATTTGTGTGCAAACTCGTGCAACAAAAATTATTGAAAAATCTAGACCAATGAAAAATTAATATAAACTATTTAAAGTCGTTTTTTATTACTAAAATCACCCAATTTATTTAAAATTTACCCAAATTGCTATACAATCAAAAGAAACTAATCCATGGCTTTCAAACAACCCAAGACCAAAGTTATATTCAATCCGGATCCTAGGTGTCACAATTCTGCCTAATACCCTCATCTCCTGTGTTCTACATGCAGAGTTACAGTTCACACGGAAGCCAGCTAATTATCACTGACAGCATTTAAGATACACAAGGAGTTGTGTGGCACTTAAAGACTAAGATTTATTTTTCACCTGAGCTTTCGTGGGAGACTCCTTGTTTTGTTTTGTTTTCCTGGAATGGACTAACATGGCTACCGCTTTGGAAATTGGCAGCATTTAACATGTCTTGATGGTCCCAGAGGGGTAAATTCTATTGAAATTTTAAAAATCAAAAAAAGATTCCAGGCATCTCTTTTCAGGAAAATGCTGCTACAAGAAAGATGCTAAACACAGCTGAAATCAAAACAATGGGCTTCTAGCTGCTTTAAGATAAGGCTACAGTATTTCTTAAAAGCCTATTTTCAGTCCCTTGTATCTTTACCTGCCCCATCATTTTGGGGCTACATTTCAACTTAGGAGAAAATCTCTACCAAAATACCACATCACTTTAATGCATTATGGTTTCTTCTGATGGACAGACTAAGGTGCATAGTGAAGAGAATAATCTCATGGCTCCTTTGATTCCCAGTCTTTTGGCTGTTACTATATTTAAAACAAGTACTTATCTGATATCTCTGTTACATCTCTAAGATTTCTGTGAATTGTTCTTCAAAGCATCTGATGAAATGGGGTTTTCTCCCATGAAAGCTCATGCAATCAATATATTTGTTAGTCTTTAAGTACCACAAGAATCTTTGTTTGTTTTGTAATGAATTGTTGTGAGTTACAGGATTCTGGAGAAAACATCTTCCAGGTTCTTTGAAAGCACAGGGTTAACATGCTCAAACACTCTCACTGTTCAGTCACTCCACTTAAGTAACATCCACACTAGCTTTCAGGAAATATACAACTGATTTTTAGATTTTTCACCTCCACAGCTTTATCTAGTTACAGAAGGGACATTTTGGCACTATGCACTCCCTTTTTCCCACTTGAGAAGTTTCAAACTTCAGGATATGAATGGCACTTACTCTTTGCCATGCCTCTTGTTTAAAAAGCTGAAGAATTGCCCCAATTCCGACTCCCTAAGCTCCCTGCCCCCATTCCAGCCCTCCTAAACCCCACCCCCAGCTCCACATCTTCATGCCACCTCTTCAAGCCCCCGCAAGCCCTCCCCAGCCCACCATCCTGACCCCTTCTCCCCCTCCCACGCTTTCTGTGCCAGCTGCCTGACCAACCCCCTCCCCCTCCCAGCCCTCTTTACTGGCCAAAGAGCTGGGCGGGGGCCAGGAGGCCACGGTGCTGGCCGGCATGGAGGAGCCCGGGCTGGAGGCTGGGGCTGGCCATGCGAACGGCCAGACCCCAGCTGGAAGAGGCGGAGCCTCCACAGTCTCCGGGGAAGGGAGGGAAGGGGAGGGAGGAGTGGCAGGGCTGGCTCAAGCCTGCAGACCTTCCCTTCCTCTGGCCAAGGGGCTGGGCTGAGGCTCATGCCCGGACACAGCACTCCCGTGCATCTCCCCTCGGCCACGCTGCCACCCTGAACTGCCCCATGCGTGGGGGCAGGAAAATCCTGCGCGGCAGGATTTTTTTAAGCGCGTGGCCGCGCTGCCGCGCGCCTTAGAGGGAACAGTGCTCCGCAACCCAGTACCTGAGAGTTTATGACCCAGTACTGGGTCCTGACCCATAGTTTGAAAACCATTGTCTTAGATGGTTTCACAGCAGATGGTGTTTATTTCTCAAAATATGAAGGTTCCTATCTTCAGGTTACTGAGGTGAATGTAAGACTAACCCTGCTAAATAGTCTAGAGTCTAGACTGCCCATTTCTTTCTTACTTCACACTCCCTTTTGAACACACTGTATGCCTCACTTTTCTGCTGAAGAACAGTACTGACAAGCAAGTAAGTTTTCAACAAGCATTCTTTGTTGCATAGCTTGGGGCTAGCTATTTCATCTACCTGTCTAGCTAGGGACTTCACACTTTGCTTAGAGATTTTGCAGTTTGTGCTGCCTACCTGAATTAATTCTGTCATGATTTCTAGAATTCATAGAATAACTGGTTGTATAGGTTATACTCTAGAGTGAAGTTGGGTAGGAGATCTCAGAGGAGAGGATTTCCTGAACAACATACAAAAATGTTGTCATTTCTGTTAAGATAATGCTTTTGATATTTTTTTTTTCTACAATACCCATTACTAGTTCCAAACCATCCTATTGTGCAGTGTAGTTAAATTCTTCTTAGAGGTTGGAGGTAGGGAAACTTCATTGTTTCAGAATTTGGGTGAAGAGAGTAGTGAGTCAGCAATACATGGAGTTTCTTCTTTTCTTTAAAAAAAAAAACTACTTATTTAGGAATGTTTAGCAGGCTTACAAATCCTTGCCATATGAATATTAGAAACAAAATAATCATTAGAGCAGTTAATTTTTGTTTACAGCATTGTTACACAGAAAGAAAGTAATCAGATCTTTCTATTTAACAGGGTTTAGCCAGGTTACAGAGTGGCATTATTACACCTATAATGTCATTTGTAGTGATTTTTATTGAGTGACATCTCAATATACACATTTAACACACCGGCTATGTGTATCAAATGTTAATATTAAAAGAAAATTGGACAGGTGTACTGTTGTTTTTGTAGGTAAATATACATTGTCAGATTATTAAACAAATATCTAAGTATCTGTCTCTCCTCTGTTTTCCTGGGTCTGTATTTTCTGTAGTCCAGCCATCCCTTTATGGCTGGACTATTTTTATTTATCCAGTGAGAAGCTAACATAAGCCAAGCAGCTCCTAATTATTCATTTCCTTTTGGGTCTAC
Organism: Podocnemis expansa; assembly: GCA_007922195.1. Lineage (NCBI taxonomy): Eukaryota > Metazoa > Chordata > Testudines > Podocnemididae > Podocnemis > Podocnemis expansa. The sequence goes on from ML681989.1 coordinate 48,203,631, forward strand.
CATTTCCATTAGAAGAAGCAAGGAATCCTGTGGCACTTAAAGACTAACAAATTTATTTATCGCATGAGCTTTCGTGGGAGGAAATCCCACTTATCAGACTCTTTGAAGATGGGGGAACTTAAAGAATGGGAGGAAAATAATAAATGCAGGGGAGTGTAAGACATGGTATCAGGGCAAGTCAGTGGGACATTAAAACTTCAAAGAGAAACAGCTGAACAAGAACTGATATGCAGATTCAATTGTGTGAAAGCAGGATTAAATTGTTACTATGGAATTCTTTTCCCATTACTACAGGTGATTTGACTTCACCTTCCTCAATGTGGTGTTTCCTGGTGTTTGAATCTTAACAACTGCTTTGATTTCCTGTTACAGAATGACCTGATCCCATGTCTTACACTCCCCTGCATTTATTTTCTTTGCATTCTGTAAGTTCCACCATCTTCAAAGCATCTGAGGAGGCGGGATTTTCTCCCACAAAAGTTCATGCAATAAATGTTAATTTTTAAGTGCCGCAGGACTCCTTGCTTCTTTTGCTGGACTAAACTAACTTGTGTGCCCCTTTGGAACTTGGCATTTCCATTAGGAGACACCAGGAAGATTACTAAGAGATCATTGGTAATATCTAACAATTTGTGATGCTTGGTTATGGATTGCATCCCAATACTCTCTAATTAATGACTGGAATTGTCTATTATATGGGCTTAAAAATCTCATCTTTGATCACAATTTCTCCATTTTTTTTAACATGAATGGTGTGAGGTACCATTGAAACAGTGGTACTGCAGCCTTGTATTTTGCCATTCTCTGGGTTACCTGCAGTTATATCAAATAAACAGGGTCCTGCAAAGAAGTAAAATTGGTTTTCAAGACAGTTGGAAGAAAACCAGGCTGATGAAGGTGGCTGTTGGACCCCTTAATCCTATTCATTGTAATCAACAGACAAGAATTTGAATTCATCAAGTGATTTGAGTGTCTTGTTTCCACTGTCACCAGTAGGGATGTTGCCATGCTGACATGAAACAGAATCAACAAGGCTACATGTTAGACGTGCTTTCTGGAAGCCTCTATGGTGTCAGGACCCCTTGCCAACTCAGATTAAGATGGGTACCTATCAAGCAGCAGTGGCTCTGAATCGCTTTTGCATGGCTCTGAAACCTAGGCCAGCACACATTCAAATGTGCCAACCTGACACTTTTGACATGAAAAAGCCGCAACATATCAAAGAGGTTTTTTATGAAGATTTTATTGTGTTATGAATGAGGATCTCAGGCAGCCTCCAGTGTTCTCCCAGGGGACTTAATGCTGCCTCAGGTGCCTCGGCCATACCAACCTGCCAGTTTTATGTATTTGATTCAACAAAAGCTAGATGGAGAAGACCACACAGAGGGTCCTGCACACTCTGTGGCTTCTGACCTTGCTGGCTTCAGCTACAATGCAACACTGACAGAAAACAGCACTGTCTGGAATTGGGTGATTCAAAATTTGTATTTATGCTCCACTTGCAGAATGAATTATGAATGGCCTGTTTGTAGGATCTGTTTTTAGTGTGTTAGCGGCCCCAATCCTGCAGTTCACACTAGTACAATCTAATTGCTCCAGGAGATTGGAAATAGGGAATCTTTAGCCGTGGTCCATACACAGATTTTGTATATGGTGGTTAGAGCAGTAACTTTTTTAAACTGATGATTATAGCAGTTCAATGTCTGTTGTGGATGTAGTTATACTCATATGTATTCTAGAGAGACACCTTTTCTGTGGGGGGAAAAAAGTGCTAACCTAAAATTAAATAAAATATGCCACCATCTGTTGTACCAGATCTATAAAAGATTCATATTTGATTCTGTTACTTCCCTGTTTCTCACATATTACACACAAGAACTGTGGGAGCAAATATTTGTATTACAATATTAGATTCACCAAATGCTGGAATAAACTTATAATGAAAACAGAAATTATTCTGAGTATTAAATAAGAAATCTCACTGATCTTCTAACTAAATTACTTTTTTAATGTAAAAGATGTTTCTAGAATGAACAGACTTTAGTGTTGACTGCTATATATGTAATTTTGAGGCACTGGGACAGTGATATGTTGAAATTGTTGCTTTTTCTTTATTTATATGAAATATATTGCTAATCCTTTATTCAAATTTAAAAAGGTAAGACACCAAGATAGACGTATTGATGTATAACAGGCGCCTCACACTCTGATCTTAATGTATTTATTATAGATTCAGATTCAGTAGACTGAGGCTTTTTTTGGTACAACTGTGAAGGTAACCTATGGGGTGATATAATGTTGTATTAGACTGAAAAAGACTTTGAATATGTAACAGTATCAGTCCATCTCAGTATTGCAATAACTCCGTATCTTACTGTGGTTTTTTGAGTGTTTGCAGACATGTATTCTAGATCAGTGGTTCCCAACCTTTTCTCTGCCGTGAAACACCTTGATGCCTTCAGATTTTTCGAGGCACACCACCATTCAAAAACTCATGAATATTCAAATTAACTTAAATTACTTATGAATATTCATGAACTGTGGCACAGTGTTTCAGAAATACTGCTGTGTGGGGTTGTAGGGGTGGTAAAGTGGGAGGTCAGGAGTCGTGTGCAGTGGCAGGAGTGAGTGTGAGGAGCAGGGCAGGGATGGCAAAAGAGGACAAGGGCAGCCATGTGGGGAGCAGCACAAGGGTGGCAAGAGAGGAAGCGAGAACAATAGTGGCTCTGTGGAGGGGCAGGGGGGAACCTGGGGAGTGGGAGGGTAGGGCAGGGGAGCATGGCACTGGACCCACTTCCTCCTTCTCCACAGTGGCTCCCTGCCACCCAGGGCAAATCCTCACCCCACTGCTGCTCTCTCCCACCCCAGTGGGGCCCATCCTCCCCTCCTCCAGCCCCCTTCTGCCTCTGATGGATCCTACCAGCACAGAAGGGGCCAGAACTAGGCCTCCAGCCCCCAGTTACATCCCCCCACACACAGCCACCCCACCCCCCAGCTACACCCACCCAACCAACTAACCACCCCACAACCCTAGCTATACACCCTCTGCTACACACACCCGCACCTGCCCCCCAGCAGCCCCTCCAGAGCCCTTACCTGGGCTGTTTGCAGGCTGGCTGACATGAGCTGCTCCACCCTGCAGGGGGAGATTCACACACTCCTGGCCTCCCACCCCTCTCTGCTGGCTGGGCTTAAAGTGGAGCCTTGTTTAAGGTGGGGCCACTGGAACTCTCCATTCTGACTGCTCCTGATATTTTTAGGGGGACCCCTGGAACTCTGCATTCCAGTGCCTTCCTCTATTTTTAGGAGGGCCTGAATGCTGCCTGCCTAAAAAAAGGGGCCCCCCAGAACTGTGTTCCAGTGCCTTCCCCCTTACTTTAACCCCTGCTTTTTCCAGCCGTGCACAACCCATGTGGTTGGGCTGAGCAGAGAGGGCACTTTAATTCCAGCTCTCCAGGAGGCTTGCGGCACACTTTGGGTGTTGCCATGGCACACCGGTGTGCCGTGACACACTGGGTAGGAACCACTGTTCTAGATCAGTGACTACACCTGAGTGGATGTGTATCTAAGAAAGGTGTGCTTGGACCTACTGCTTCAGAACTGGAGACTTCAACAGTATGGCACATATCCAAGATTCCTTTTGGCCTCTCTCAAGATTATGTAGAGTGGTACCTCGCTGCCTCTCTACCCCCACCCCCAGTTGCTTATTGACTGGTGTGACATTCTGTCACTGGATGCACATCTGTGTACCTCTAGGGTATGATCCTCTTAACTTTTCCATGGATTTATGCATTGTGACTGTGTGCCAGTTAGGCCGTGCAGAGTTCTTTTATGAATTCTCAGAACCCATTCTACCTGATTACTGTGGTATCAGGTTTCCTGCAGCATCATGTGTGCACAGATACGTGGCAGGTTTTGCATGACTCAGGAGGGAGGCAGACAGCAGCATGTAAACAGCCACAGCTGCAAGGAAGCAAGTCCCTGAAGGAGGCAACAAAGACTATGTTAATTGAGGTCCCTGGCTCAGGCAGAGACTGGCTGTACAAAAATATGGTAGCCAAACATCTTGAGCATAAACTTGGACTATGAGGTCAGTTTAGGTAGAAATATTAGGTTAGTATGTGTGTTTTGCCTTTTATTTCCTTATGGTCACTCCTGAGTCATTTATATTATGATTCTGCCTTGATTGGCCATTCTCTTACTTAAAATTGTAATCCAGTCAAGAAACTAGTAGTTTTGTCTAAAGCTGTGTGGTCTTCAGAGGGTGTGAATGAAGACAGCTGGGCACGATCCATTTTTTTGTTAAATGGATGGACTTGAGTGTATGGTGATTGGGAGTGGGTCCCAATCCCTGTAAGACAGTTGGTCCTGATGAGATAACTGAGGGTGGGGGTGCTTGTTGGGGGACTGTTTCCTATATGACTGGAGAGAGCATGCTTTCTGCTTAGGACTGATTACACATTAGCAGCTAGTGTGGACTAACTCTGGAGTGAGTCATCACCTGGCAAAGTGGGGTGAATTGGAGTTCAGGAATGGAGATGGGGGGGGCCTACAGTGGGACACTGGAGTTGATATGGGGAGCAACCTGTCACAGATTCCCCTCCCAAAATCTGGGCCAGCGTGCCACTGTGACCTCTGAACTCCAACTTACCCAGGTGATCGCTCACTCCTGAGTCAGTTCACACCAGCCTCTTGCATGTAATCAGTCCCAGGCAGTGGACATGTGCTTTCTAGCCACTCAGGACAGTCCCTCAGCAAGCATCCCCAACTCCTCAGAGGACACACCAAGAACTAAGGGATGAGAACTCTTTCCCCAATCACTGTTAGGCTCATGGATTCCTGTTCACTTATTTGACCAAAAAAAAAAAATGCGAATACACAGTTCTTCTCATTCGCACCTTTTAAAGTCCACACAGCTTTAGATAAAACAAATATTGGTTTATTGATTCAAATATGATTCTAAGTGGATATATAGCAGATCAGTGCACAATCATTTAATAAAGGAGACAGGAGTTACCATAAACAAGTAAAAGATATAAGACAAATTCTAAACATGTATCACTACCTAACCTAACCTCTTGGTCCAAGATTACTCACAAGGTGTTTGCCTGAAACGTTTTTACAGCCAGTCTCTGCCTATTACTAGGCAAGGCCCAGATCTTGCTTGGGGTTGCAGAATGTTTTCAGATGGAGATTGTCAGACAAAAAGCCCCTAACCATTCCAAGTCTCTCTCTTTGTTTTCCATGCTGCCTCATCCCCTCCTCTTCCTGGGCAGAAGTGATTTCCTTTGTTCCTCCTAAGCCAGGGAATTTGATTTGCTGGCCTTTGTCATGTGCCTCTCCAGCCTCTGTGCTGAGAGAGAGCCCAGAAGGTCTGAGCCATGTAACATGCTTACATCTGTGCACATCCATGACACTGCAGGAAACCTGATACCATAACAATAGGGCAGAATATTCATAAAGGAACCTTGTATGGCATAATTCGCATTAAACCATACCATTACATTGCAAAAGTGAACAGAAAAGTTAAATGAGTCATAACCTAGGGATGCATGGTTGTGCATCCTGAGGCCAAAGTTGGAGATCCCCATCCAGGTTTTTCCCCCTCTTGTTTTTTTTTTAACCTTATATCACAGTTAGTTATTGAGACACTATTAGTGCAAATAGTCAGTAGCAGTTAGAACCTATAGTTTTAGTCTAGCTTTAAAAAAAAAAAAAAAAAAAGTTTCTATATGGTGCTGTGCACACAAGTTACAGTGTTCCTAGGTTTCAAACACTGTCCATTGTGTGGGATCTGTGTCCCAGCTACTGATCCCCACCCACACTGCTTACTGTGTCTTCAAAAAGACACTTTAAATAAAAACCACATTTCTAGAGAACTATACCTCCAGCAGTGCTAGTCAGCCCTTGAACATTCTTTGGACCGTCTGGTTTGTCCCCTGCAGGAATCCTGTACCTTTGTAGGAGTTTTGGACAGATCCCCAGACTCTGATTCTTCCTCAAGAAGTGGAAGGTTCCATTCATTATCTTGCATGGTCACTTGAAAGAGAGCCCACAAAACAAATACAGGCCATCTGAAAGTGAAGAGAGCTTCATCCTCCTCTTGAAGAAAGATTCTCAACATTGTCAAGACCTAGATACTCTTGGGTAGAGCAAGGTGTCAACCCATGTCTCCCCAGTGTCAAGGCAGGAGGGTTCTGGTATACTGTTGACTCCAGAACTGTATGTGGGGTAGCTTTCTAGACTGGTACCTGTCTGCTGCTGCTGCAGTGATGCTGCTTCTGGTATCAGCAGCTCCACAAGCATGTGTGGCAGCAACAGATTTGTCCTGTTCGTCTGTACCAGACTCCCCAATGACACAAGAGGTTGGTTGCTCCGGGTCCCTTGTTTTCTTTTGCCCTGGCACAGAGAACACTAGTGCTGACAGCTTCAGTACCAATGAAGAAGTATATTTCATCAGTACATATTGTGACACTGTCTGGGTCTATGGGACTGTGAATGATTATTTTTCACATTAATATTTCATATTTGCAATATCCATATGTGATATGCCATGTTTGGTACCAACAGAAAGGCCGTAATCTGCTAGAAATGATTATATGGTTTATATGTGTGTATCATGCCTGTATTAGAAATCTCTTTATTTTATGTGTGTTCCAAGTTATTTTATTCTAAGGCAATCCCAGACTGGGTGTCTGCAAAACTACTGTCCTCTTAATTGCGCATTAAAGAAGCTCCCTGGTACAGTGGGCCTAGGAAGAAACCTGTTCGACCAGTCACCCAGGGTGACCATGTGACTCAACTCCATTTTGATTTGGCAAGGACTCTGAGAGCATGGGGGAAGGCAGATGGGATAAAAGGCAGTGGCACCATTTCTATTTTGCCTTCAGTCTGTCTGCAACCAACACCCTCCTCTGGAACTATTCTTCTGGCACTTAAAGGACTGAGGCCCACCCAGGTGCTGGGTGCATATCAGAGGAGTTGGACTAAACTGCAAACTGCAAATTCTTCAAGGACTTGATTTGTATGGAAGTGATTCACTTTGACCCTTTAACACCTCTCATATTTTATTTTTCTTTTTATATTAACCCTTTAGTTGTAGTTACTAAAGGATTGGCTGGCAGCATGGTATTTTGGGTAAGATCCAAGCCTATATAGTTGTGGGTGATGTGGCTGACCCTTTGGGGTCAGGAGAACCTATTTCTTTGAGACCCAGTGGCTAGGCAGGGACTGGAGGAGCTGATGTGCAATAAAGGGGGCTGTTTCTATTTTGTTGTGGTTGGCGATGACCAGAGTGGGGAATCAGAAGCATACTTTGTTACTGATTGGGAGACTGGTTTAAGTAGCACCCATCAGTGGTTTGGGGGTTTGGCCCCTGCTTTTGCACTTTGCCCTGATTTTTGGCACATTCAGATCATCATCCCAGGAGTCCCGGGTCACACAGCTGCCTGCTGGGCTATCGTTGGTTCACCCCTTAGTACAGTGACCTCTTTACTGAAGGGTTTCTTGAGTGGGAACCTGCTCTATTTTATTACTTGTTACTGGCAGCGTACCTCTTCCTAGTATCGGGCTTTCATCCTCTCAAGGTGTGTTTGCGGTCTCAATTGTGGTTCTTTCCAGGAACGGTGCTAAGGTTTCTGGCGCCCCCTGCAACGCAGCAGATGCCTGGGCAGATGAGTGACATCACAGGGCAGCATAATGACGCAGTCCCCATTTTGGGACCCCTCAAATGTGAGCGCCTCCCCGCAATGCTTACTGTGCTTACTGCGTTGCGCCAGCCCTGGTTCTGTCCCTGCTGCTGACTTTGCCCTTTTCCCAATGGATAAATTAGGTTATACAGTAGTTTCACTGGGTTCGGCACCATCCATGCCTCCTGGTTATTGAGAAGGCTTCTCCTATACTAATTATGAGTCTTCCAGATCTTGTCTATCACTGTATCAAAAGGCTGCACAAGTCATCCAAGTATGCAGTGGAAGGGCATCAGTAAGAAGAACAGAGATGCTCTTGTGGCAAGAACAGGCTGTCCTGACCAAGTGTGTCTTGGTTTCCTGCATACCTTAATCTCTTGCATTGGACTCCATGGGTTGTTCCTTGCTCCCATAGATCTAGATCTCTGCCGCTAGTCAAGGAAAGATTGCCACTTTTTGTAAGGTGGATGAACCCTCAAAATGATCTGTTCAGGTTTAGAGTGCTGTTTGTCTTCCCAAACAAACTTTGTTGGTTGAGCCCTTGCTGGAGGATTAACTTTTCTGTCAGGAGATACCATCAGCTCCAGTAATTCTGTTCTTGTCCTCTCTGGATGACTCACTGGTCCCAGGTTTACCTTCTCCAGTCTGGGGAGTTTAAATCCTACGAAGATCTGTTTAGGAGATCAGCTACAGCTTTGGATATCCAAGGTAAACTGACACAGGAAAAATAAATTATTGGACATCCTTCAAGTGAGAGCTCTTGGAAGGGTATATCTCCTCATTAATGATGCCAGTGTTGTTATCCTCAATAGCTAAACCTATGGACTCATTCTTACCAGGAAAAAGTCAACACTCTTTCTTACTTAGAGTCTTGAGTTCATTGGGGGCTCTGTTTGACTCTTGAGATTGACCTCTTTGCTTTGATAGAGGCTTCAAATGATTCACAACTTATGTATGTCCATTGGGTCTCACCCATCTGGCATGGCTTGGACTGTCTTAAGTTGATAGGCAACATGGGTTCTTATACTTCTGTATCTGAGCAAACAAGATCTTCTTCAGACATGGCTGGAATCAGTCTTGTCCAAGCAAGTGCCTTTTGGACAAATTGGTCTGACTCCCATCTGCAGTGTTAAGTTTCCTGGCTGGTGGATAAAACAAGGCAATATATGTGCTGCCATTCCTTCTTGCCCTCTCACATCTGTGATAGCTTGTAACAGATACCTCTGGTAGACTAGGGTGTTCAGTTTTGCTCACCATCTTCTTAGATGCTCTAGACAGAAAAGGAGTGGAATCTTCCTATCAGTGGCCTCGAGTTCCAGGCAATTTACACAGCTTGCCCAGTTTTTGTCCTTCATATCAAGGGATTGCTGTTTCACATGCTGATTGCAAATGCCTTATCATGATCAGAGAGGAGCTCACTCTAGCTTGTTTTTATCAAGTGACTCCTATAGCTGCACACTTAATTGGTGCTCAGAATCAACTAGCAGTTTCCTACTCGGAATTACCCAACAATCATGAGTGGTCTCTCAAAACAAGCCTGCTGAAGGCTAATGTTTGGGTTAATGACGTTCCTTCAGTCAACTTTATTGCTCAGGAATACAACAAGAAGCATCTCCAGTTCTGTTCTCAAGTGGGCCAGAGTCTGGGCCTTCTCATGTTGGAGTGTGGACTGGATTGAATATGTGTTTCACAAGTCATTTAGATGCAAACTAGACCTCATCACATTAATCCTAACAGCCCTGGCCTGTACAAACAGTGCTGTTTATCTGAATCTTGTGTGTCTCAGTTCAACTTTCTCATCTTTCTGCCTCTCCTCCCAGATCTCTTGTTATGAAAGAAGGTTGAAATTACATCCAGACCCAAGCAAGTCATGGCATGGCTTGTGAGGGTATGCCTGAACAGCAAACAAAAGCCTGCAGCTGGCCCTTGCCTTCCAACTCTGGCTCATGAGGCTCAGATGGTGGGCTGTTTCATTTCTGTATATAATTCTGAGCTACAACCCTGACTCTGAGACTCTTCTGACTTGGGTTGTAAAGCTGGGCTACAGCCCAAGCGCAGAGTCTACAGAGCAATGAAATATTTGGAGCCCAAGTCAGCTGGCAAGGGCCATCCACATGTTTTTCTTTGATGTGTAGGCATACTCTTAGTGGCTAGACTAAGAGGAAGGCACTTTTTCATAGCAGCTGAAGAGATTTTAATCAATAGTAGGAAGCAATTGATGAGGTACACTTACCTGGCTAAGAGAAAGTGCTTTTCTGTTTAGGCTACTAATTATGAGATACAGCATTTGGAAGTGAGAATCCCACAGTGTTTTAGAATATTTTCAGCAGTTTAAATCCTCAGGCATTTCTGAGAGTTGTTTGAAGGTGCACCTTGTGGTGGTCTCTGGTACCCTCTCTTTCACCCAAGGCAGTTTGTTGTTCTCCAACCACATGATTGGTAGGTTTGTCAAGAGAATGGAATGTCTTTTTTTGCATCAGTTAAGAATGTGGTGCCTTCTTGGGACCTCAGCACCTTGTTAGTGGCTCTTATGGGCCTGACATTTGATACCATGGCTGCTTGTTTTTGCCCTCACTTAAGCTAAAAGGCCACCTTCATAAACATTATATAGACTATGACAATCTGAACGACAGTCTTTGATAGCTGGCCTATCTACCACAATGATTTTCAAAGAAAATGTAGCTCTGTCCACCCCATGTTTTTAATTAAAGCAGTGCCCACTCTTTCTTTTCAATCAGACGACAACCTTCCTGGCATCTGAAGTACACATAGATTCCACATCCTTACTAAAATAAAGTTTTCTTCCCCAAACCAAATAGTCGGGTTTTCTTCCCAAAACCACATATTAGTAAGAATGAGGAACGTCTTTGTACTGTAGATGCCATGAGGGTTGTTGGCCTTCTGACTGGACAAAGCCAAGCCTTATAAACAGTGTATATGTCTGTTTTCTGTTCTGATCCCCTGAAAGGTCAAGTAGTGTTAGCGCAAATGATTTGTAGATGAGTTTTTTCTTACTAGACAATATTATTCCTTTGCAAAGATTCTTGCCACATTTGATAAGGACTTGAGGCTACATCAGTCACTTTTCTGACAGACATTCCTATATTAGACATTAATAGGGTTTCCACTTGATCTTTAGGACATACATCCAGTCGTTATGGAATGACTACTTCTTCCAGAACTGATGTTAATGTTGGCAAAGCAGTACTGTGTTTGGTTATAGACTCAGAAATCCTCAGTGCTTGTGAGTCTTGGAGCATGTGACCACCTGAAGAAGAAAAAATGGTTATTTAGCCATTCTGTTAATATTGATCTTTGAGAAGTGGGGGCAGGTATGTAGTCCGTGACCCATTCTGCCATCCCTCTCTATTGGAAAATTGGGCCATCTCCTCTGGAGCGAAAGAACTGAGGAGGGTGGGGAGCAGTGTCATATACAGTCTTAAGTGTGGCCACAGGGAGCTAGAGGGCATGTGTGTTGCCCTGGGAGGTACTACTGGTGAGAGAAAAGTCTCTGGCTCCAAAGCAGTAAACGCAAACATATCTGACCAAAATACACTTCTATGTAGATGTGTTCACTTGAGGGGAATATGTATCTGCACCCACATATCAAAGAAATAAATATGGAACTGTAAGTAACTGTTATATAACACAGGACAGCTAAAAAAGATTATTACATGTGTTAAAATGTGTGTGTGCCTGCCTTCATGTGTTCAGGGGTGTCCAACCTTTTTGGGTCATTGGCCACATTGCAAGTCTTTTCTCACTTGGAGGGCTGGTGAGCAAATTGTGGATAGATGAGGATGGTAGAAATTGATCTCACTATTAATCAAATTTAAATAGTCAAAAAATAAAAACTGGTTTACAAACTCAATTTGGTTCTGTAAAAGCAGAAGTTTGCATTTCATACCTGAGCATATTCTCAAATAATCTGTCCATTCTTCCTACAGCAGCCTTTTTATAAATGTCACTTTTGCAGTTGTATAGAATAATTTTTCACTTGTTAATTAAACCACATACTGTGAAAACTTGAAAAAGGCTCACTTCTATTTTTTTTTTCAGGATTTCAGTTTGTACAGATGGCAGGAGAGAGTGGCAGGGCAAGGGGGCATTAAGTTGACAGGAGAAAGTGTGGGGAGCAGGGGCAGGGCTGGCAAGGGAGGATAGGGTGGGGTGGCAAGGAGAAGCAGGGCAAAGCAGGAGAGGGGAAAGATAGAAAAGAGGTGTGGGGTGGCAAGAGAACATTGCAGGGCAGGGGAGGGCAAGGCTGGCCATGTGGGGTGATAGGGGAAAGCATGGGGAGAGCGGAGTGCAGGGCAGGGGTGACAAGGAGGGTGGCAGGGCAAGGGAGGGTAGGGATCGCCGTGTGGGGAGCGGGGCAAGGGAGAGTTGGTAGAAAGGGTAGAGGTGGACAGGGGTGGCAAGGGACATGAGCAGGGGATGGGGAAAGTGAAGAGTAGAGCAGGGATAGGAAGGAAGCTGTGTGGTCAGGAGCTGAGACCCCCACTACTTCCCTCCCCTCCTCACAGTCCTTGCTGGCTCCCCTGCGCCCTTTTTCCTGCCCTAAACTGCTCAGGGCAGTTGGCTACTGGACTCCTTTCCTGGCTCTGTGGCCTCCCGGATCACTTCCCCTTTCCCAGCTCTCTTGGCTCCCCGACACTTTTCCTGGCCCCGCTGTGGGCTCTTCTTCCCCAGCCCCATCAACTCCCTGACCTCTTCTCTGGCCCCCTGCTGTGCAGTGCTGCTCTGTGGACTTGCCACCCCCTTTCACTGTGGGCTTTGCTCCCCTCTTCTCCTTTACTTTCTATGCATGGTCTCCCCTGTCCCCTCCCTTCCCTTGACACACAGGGGCTCTGCTCTGCTCCCTCCCTTGTCTTTCCATTCCTCCTGGGGGCTTCTCTCTCTTCTTTCTCTTCTCCAGCTATCCCTGATTTTCCTTGCATGAGGGCTCCTCTCCCTCTTCCCTTCTGTCTTTCTCGGCACCATGTCTCCTCTCCTTCCCGCTTCCCTTCCCTGTCTTTCCCTGGGCAAGGGATCCTTTCCTTCCCTTAACCCACATGGGTTCTTCTTTCATCCCCTGGCACTGCAGGGGCTCCCCAGTCCCTTCCCTGGCTCCCATCCTACCTGAAATGGGCTGAATCCAGCCCCTGAACACAGCTCTTTGCCCAGGCCACTCCCACCCATGGCTGTGAGCAGGGCAGGAGATTTAAAAGAGCTCTGGCTGGCCCCAGCTCCGAGGCTCCTGTGTCAGTGCTCTGTGGGCTGGATGGAAGCCTTTGGCAGGCTGGAGTTCAGCCTGCGGGCCACAGGTTGGACAAGTCTGGTATAAATGGACAGATAGTGGTAGGTCTAAAGTTTTCCTGAATAATTTGTCTTCCAAGTCCTGAATACAGCAGTAATCTGCATTAACTAACAGTTCAGCTGTTTCTTATTTATGGGTCTGTGAACTCATGGCCTAATCCACCAACCACAAAAGGTGATGATCATGTTCTAAGCAACTGCACCTTTCCAGTTCTTCCCCTGAGGTTTTCGTTATTATCATGGAAACAAAGTTTTAGAATGACACCAAGAAACTCACAGTCTCACCGTCCCTTTGCCTTGGTCTCCAGGGCTTTGCAGCCCTTCTTCCACAGCTGAAGCTTCTCCACAGCAAATTTCTCTCAAGACTTTTGCATGAAGGGTACAGAGAACCTTTTCTCTGGTTTTTCCTTGACCCTGAGTCTGTCCCGTCTGCTTCTCTGCCTAGGAAATATGGTGCATTACATGGAAGTGTGAGTAGGGCACATGGTTATAAGAGTAGGCATGTGATTTACCAAACACTTCTCTCATATTAAAGGCAAGATTGTGTGTCCTGTTACAGGTTTTGTTGTACTCTTATCTTTGTTTAAACTTCCAGTTTGACATCTTTGGAAGATCCTCAATGGATCAGGCATTATATATTCCCCTACCTTTGTAACCCTGATCAATGGCCCAGACCAAGTAAATCATTTCACCACTCTGAATGTGACATCCTTGAATATACAATATAAATAAGTTAGACTACGTAGAGAATAATTGTTGTACAGACTTGGAGTTCTGTTTTATGTCAATATCTGTGTAGTGTGAAACTGAATCTAAATATGCTTTTTAAAGTTTCCCATGAGGTATTCACCATTTGACAAGGATTGTGTAATAGTGAGGTAATTTCTAGCAATACTAAAAGGAGCTTTATTTGTTGTCACTGAATATCAAAGCAAAGGTTAGACTTGGTCTCCAGGCTTTGGATATTTCCAGCTCTGCTGGAGAGTATGTTTTTGTAGTATATTTGTGCTGGAAGTAGTTTTTCCCAGTTAATCATTCTTCACAAAATTGACAGCTGTTTCCCCCCCCCCTTTTGTTACAGACCCTTCATTTGCCAGTTCCCTCCCTGGGGAGTGATAACCATGGGCAGTGGTAAGTGTTTGCTTAAGCCGTGCTGAGAATGTATGCTTTCTATAGTTATTCCATTTAAAGAAGGGTTTTACCATACTCCAAAACAGAGTACAGAAACCTGTCTTTGGCTAATAGCTTTCTGGAACATTGATTACCCCCCCCCCAACAAAATTGTTCTTGTTGAAAGGAAACTTCCCTTCTGCTTGGTCCTGACCTCATCTTGACAGATAGAGGAACTGATAATTGATGGTAATTTAAGTAGATTAATCGTAGCTTGGGTATAAGTGATCTTGACTTGATCACATTTATAAAGTGCAAGCAGAATACATAAAGGCCACAACTGGTGCTTCAGAAGGGCCAGTTTTATACCCCAAGGATATGTCTACAGTACAGCAAGTGCTTAAGTTGACTTAATAAATTCCAGTTGTGGCCGTGGAGTTGCTTAAGTTGACTTGACTCTCACCCGTAAAGTCAACTCGAATGTTAAATCAACTTTATTAAGTCAACTTATGTCAATGTAGTTACAGATTTGTTCACTTAAGTGGCCTTCAGGCCATCTCCCACACTCCCTTGGCCACCAGGAAGAGCCTGCCCTGGCTAATCACAGGACAGGAGGAAGCCCTACTCAACCTGCTCCACAGAACTGGCCAGGCCTGCCATCCTGCAACAGGGACAAAGGCAGGCAACGCAGGAAGCAGGCCCATCATGAACCCACCAGGAGATTGCAGATCTTCTGGCCTTCTGGGATGACAAGACTGTACACTCCTGGCTACAGGGGAGCCATTACACCCAGGAGGCCAATAGCACTGTAGCCCCGAGCCTGGCAGACAAGGGGCGCAGCCAGGACACGCAACAAATGCTGATCAAAATCAAGGACCTCCGACAGGGGTACCAAAAGGCCCCGAAGCTCAAGCGCTGCTCAGGGCAGCCACCATCAGCTGCCCCTATTACAGGGAGCTTCACGCATTCCTGGGGTGGGAGGATGACATCCGACCCACACCCTCAACTCTATCGAGCCCATCTGCTTGATGGTGACCAAGAGGAGGGCTCAGCGGACGAGAATGTGGTGCTAGGTCAGGGGAGTAGCTCGCTGGTCACAGACACTGCCACACCTGAGCTGTTCCTTGCCGTGCTGCAGGAGGAGGCTTCCCCCACCCAGGGTGAACCAGGCGAAGGAACATTGCACCACACACCTGCTGCACCTACCGGTGAGTGCTCCCACCCTGCAGGCATGGTGGTGCAAGCAGGTGGGACAGGGACTGTGGGGGGACAGGGAGGGTCCAGGGTGGGGGGAGGGCGCAGAGGCCCTACCAGAGGGGCAGGGGGCCATGTTGTGGTGGGGGGACCCAGAGCCGAGCAGGGCAGGGGCGTGTCCGGAGATGTGGTGGGATCACTGGAGGTGGGAACGCCAAGGCCAGACAGCATGTTCCAAGCACTGTTGGCATGTGGCCTCAGGAGAAACTCCTAGGGGAGGGCTTCCTGAGGTTCACCACCGTGGGCACTGCACCCAACTTGTGCAACAGAGCATGGGGGCGTATACTAAGGGGTCCCTATCCCATAGGAAAAGGATGAGGAATCAAGGGGATGGTCATGGGACAACAGCTGCTGCCAGGCTGCACACTGCACTACGCAATGGGAGAAACTTTTGTTCTTTGCTTCTCTCCTGCAGACCCTGTACCTGTGGGTGCATCTAGCCCCGAGGAGGAGGAGGAGGAGGGGGTGTCAGTCATGTTATGAGATCCTCAAGTGCCAGCTCCAGCTGGCAGAGCAGGCCGACGCACACCTGAGGTCCTGGCAGGAGCGGGAGGACTTCCATCAGTGGGTCAAGCAGGCCATGCTTGACCACATGGTCAGTTTGATGGAGCAGCAGACCCCTGCCTTGGAGCACCTGGCATGGGGCCAGGGCTCTTGACGAGCTGAGGATTCCCCTGACCCGGACCCCAGCAGACCTCTTCGCTGGCAGCCCAGGACTCGGGGTGGATGGCTGCAGGCCAGGGACCCGCCTGCCTGGTGCCACTAGCACCCACCCCCACCTTAACCCCCTGTCTTCCTCCAGCTCCCCACCTCCGTTCCCCCTAAAATAAGTCATATAAACTATTCTGCTGTGTTTAGTGCATTTTATTGTGGTGGAGGTGGGGGTGTTGACAGTGCCCAGCAGGGCCCTGTTAATGGCCCAGTAGACCCACCTCAGGATGGCCCCTATGGTGGACTTGCCAATCCCAAACTGATAGACAATGGACCGTAGAGTCCAGGGTTGCCATCCTCCAGAAGTCAAAGGCCACTTGCTTGTCTATAGGCAGGGTGGGTCAGAGGTGGGTGTTGGTGCGTTGCAGAACCAGGGTGAGTTTAGTGACCAGCTCAAGGAAGGTGCTCTTCCTCATCTGCAGGTTCCACAGCCACTGGTCATTGTCCAGGTGGTGAACACAATCTGATCCCACTAGTCACTGCTGGTTTTCCATACCCAGATATGCCGGGGCACAGGGGGCAGCATGAGCCCACCAGCTGCCAGGTTCAGTGGGGGTTGTCCTCCTGTGCAATATTCCCTCTAAGGCCCTGAGGCAGCTGAGCAACTGAAGTTGCTCGCTGTGCAGACCCCCCCCCCCGCCCCCCATGGGCCCAGTCCTGCACACACACACCCGTGGGCCATATACCCCCCAGCTCTCCCAGTAAGCACCCTCCTGAGCCAGCCAGATCCCCTGCTCCTACCCTAGCCCACTCCCTCCAGTGATCCCCCTCCCCCGTACTCTTACCTGCCTGCGCAGGTCCGAGGCATGGCTCCTTCAGCCGGAGAGGCACTGACGGAGCATGCTCAGATGTTCTGAGCATGCTCCGTCAGAGCTTCTCTGGGCCGGAATTTTAATAACTCCAAGCTCTGGAAGAGATTTCAGCCGGATGAAAGATAGTGTCTTCCAGCTGAGTAGGGGCTCTGGCTGCTGGCCGTGCGTGGCAGGCAGCACCCCTGTGCGGGGCAGTGGTGGGTAGCTGCATGGCTGCGCAACTTAGGGAGAACATTGCTCCTGTGGCCTTCCCCCATGTTGAAGGTTGCCCTGCAGCACCTGTTCCAGAGTTGGAGAAGTCTGGCCAACACATGGCAGGTGTGGAGCACTGTGCTGGCACATTCCTGGGGCTCGTAGGGGTCCATGACCTCCTCAGGCTCCATCCTGCCAGGCACAGTGGGGGGGGGGGGTTGCAGTGGCCGCTTCCTGTTTTATAGGCATGGCTGGGGGAGGAGGCCACTACTTTGGTGCACCATGGGCCAGCTACCCACAATGCACCACTCTGAAGGCAGCCTAGCTTTAAAGTTGACCTTCTTATGTTGACATAAGTGAGCCATCTGGTGTAGGCAGACATACCCCAAAGTAGTAGATAACAATTTGGAATCATTTAAGAATGCTTGACTCTGCCCAGAAAATCACAGTCGAGAAAGGTGGCTGCACTGGTTAACAAACCAGATAAAAAATGATGTTGGTAGTCCATCGCTGACTACGATGATGTTAATGCAGCAGTTCTTGTCTTTGGCTACACATATCTGAATCTGAATGTGCAGAGTCAATTGACTAAAAGCATGGGAAATCCATATCTATGATATTTGATGCAGCTTTGTGGCACCTTGCATTGGCAGCCTGCAGATGTCATCAGTCCAGCTCAACCTGTTACATGCTGATCTTGTCAAAGACAGCTAGTGAGTCCTGTTCTGAGCCATTTGCTCAAATTCTTTGAAACTGATGTCAGCCCCCTGAAGACTAATCTTCAGACTATCTTTGAAACACTTTTAATGTGGATGACATGTCTTTCTTTTACCCTGCCTCAGCTCTCCATACCAGATCTGTTTTGGAAGACTGTGATCTTCCATTCTGATGATGTGTTCTGTCGACTTAAGCTGTGTTCTTAGGGCTCACTATGTTGCTCTCTCAGGGACCTTAATATTGGTCACACTGTCATGCCACCAACAAATGTTCATTACTGGAGGGAGCACATGTGAAATTGCTTAGGCTGTCTAATTTGCCATTTCTAAAGAGTCCATTTCTCAGATCCATGTAGGAGAGACACGAGAATCACTGCACTGTTGATCTTTATAGAGAGATGAATTTTGCGTTAAGGACTTCTGTTCAGAGTCGACTAGGGGCTTCGCTAGGTTTACTGATTACAGAGGCAATTTCCTTATTTCGAGAACTATCATTTGAAATGGCAATGCCCTGATATTTGAACTGATCTACATTTTTCAACGGATGTGTTGGATGAAGATGGCTGGTACTGGAGCACCGTAATGATGTGCAAGTTGGAAGAAGACCTCTGTCTTACCTAGACTGATGGTGAGGTCAAAGATCTGGGAAGATTCAGAAAACTTCAGAAAGCAATCATGACCTGAAGGACGTCATGTCTATAGGACGTCATGTTTATGGGCCATCAAGGCACAGTCTGCAAAAAGCACCTCAACGAGAAGTCTCTGAAGATCAAAGACAGAGCCACTAAGTTGGTAGTTGAAGTATATTCCCTTGATCCCACTCCCTTGTGGCATTACTGAGGACACAGCAAAGAACAAATTGAACAGCACGGGAGCAAGTATGCAGCCTTACTTCAATCCACTTGAGATCTTGAATGCATCAGAAGAGTCACTATCAGAGAGCAATTACAGGGTCATCTGGTCAGAGCAGACATGTATGAACTTTACGGGGCCGTCCAGTTATCTAGAATACTCCATAGACTCTCTTTATGGACCATATCAAAAGCTTTTGTTACCTGTGTTCAGGTCCGTGTTCAGCTCTAAACGTTTTTTTTGGACCCACCTTACACAGTTTCATGTCCCTAGTGCTGTGACCTGATCTGAAACCACACTGCACTTCTCGCAGTTTCTCCTCAGAGATGTTAGCAATTAGAAGTATTTTCCCTGCTGCACAGAAGGAAATGTCTCTAAGAAACATCTCTCTAGTTAACAAGCCACAAATAGATAAACAACTATATGAAACAAATGGAAGAAAGGGGAAGTTGGTTAGTTCTGATTTATGTTCGCTACTGGGATTTGTAGAAAATTGATAAAGGAAACAAGGGGATGCAAGGAAAAATTATCACCAGTAAGGTTAAAGACAATAAGGACATCAGGATTTATTTATTTTATTTTAAAAAAGGATTTGTTTTACTACTAAATGAAAAATCTTAGAATTATCGATACTAATTCAGAAAAGGGAGAAGTGTTCAGTTGGTATTTCTGTACTGCATTTGGAGGGAAAATGGATGTAGTCATCACAGAATAACATTCTTTAAATTCCAGTAGTCTAAGGAGGATGTTAAACAATAGCTGCTAAGTTAGACATTTTTAAATCAGTAGGTCCAGATAACTTGCATTCGAGAGTTTTTAAAGTGCTCACTAAGCGCTTGCTGAACTATTCACATTGGTTTTCAATAAGTCTTGGAAAACGAGGGAGGTTCTAGAAGAGTGGAAAAAAACTAATGTTGGGGCACTGTTATAAATGATCAGTGGGAAGACCTCAGTAGTTTATAGGCCTGTAAGGCTGACATTGAGCCTGTGCAAGATAATGGTGTGGCTTATATTGGACTTGAGAATTAAAGATGGTAATATAATTAACGCCAGTCACCATAGTTTGTGGAAAATAGCTTATGTTAAACCAACTTGAAGATGTTTTAGATGAAATTAAAACTTTGGTTGCTAAAAGGTAATAATGTTGATGCATATACATAGACTGGTTGTTTTTTGAAAGGTAGGTATTACTTTGGGGAAGTCCTATGGCCTGTGCTGCACCGATCAGACAGCATGACCACAGAGGTCCCTTTTCGCTTTGCAATTGATGGATCCTTGAATTTATGATATGTATAATAGTTACCATATACACTGAATTTATTATTTCAGTTTTGGAGCTTTAAATATCTATAGATGAAACTATTCTGTTGCTTCCACTTAATGCAGGATGACATTTCCTCAGCAGTGTGCATTGAGTTTAGTTTCAGAATGTAGCATAACTGCTCTTGGGACAATTTTGTTTTCACTAATCTTTTTTTTCCTCCCTGAAAAATGAACTTGCAGGGGAAAGATATCATCCTCCATTTTTGAAGTCTTGCCGTGCCTTTCCTCTTCCTTGAATTCCTCCTGCTAGCTGACTATTCCCGAACAAACTCCAGACTTCACATATGTACTCATTCTGATAAGATCTCAGAGCGCTGCCAGGTCTGAAATTCTAAAACTAAACATACAGGGGGTTATTTCCCTTTACGGATCATGACCTAACTGTGTTTCACTAAGCTGAGCCTACATTATGGCTCAAATCTGTCTGCTGCCTCAGTTTAATTTAAAAATGCAGTGCTTTTATCCTTTACTTGCACTGGCAGGTTTCAGTCTGATCCTTCAGTGGGGAGGAGGGATTGACTTAGGTTTTGGTTACATGGGTTCAGGAGGGGTGTGTTACAGACAAGGGGAGAAAATAAGTGCTTGTGCAGAGAGTAGGAGGAGCTCAGTTCCTTTCCACTGAAGCATTTGCCTTGAAGTACCCAGTGATGTTGCTGCATTGGTTCCTTGAGTGCACTGGGTGAGAAAAAGAAAAATGTAAGGTAGGATCTGTGTTCTGATGAACTTCTTATGGTTTAGTGAGAAAGGAGTTTTTCCTTAATTCTTAACTCCTTTCGCTCAAGCCCAGTACTGCCCCCCCAACTCCATACAACCCTGTGTCCCTGCTCATTATCCACCATCCTTGATCATCCCCACACCTTCACTCAAAGTTCCTTCTCACTTACTGCTTCACTCCCAGTATACCATCCTGCTTCTTTTCATAGTCTGCATGTGAAACAGGCATATACAAATTTAAAGGCTTGGGTTGGGGTGGGGATTTCTCTTGGGATATGAATACAGCTCCCTAGAGACCCATCAAAGAACAGCTAAGCAAAGAAATCAGCAGTTATTCTTACCCAACATCTACACCACACTCTTCCATTCTGTTTTTGAATCACAGGTGCTTCTTTTCAGACACTTGCAGCTGTGGTAATATGTAGATAGTAGGTCTTGATTTATTCTTTTTAAGAAATCCTAAGAAGCAGGTATTGAACAATGGCCTTAAACTTGTTGTGAGGATCTAGAAAAATTCCATCTGCCTGTTGACAGATTTTTGTTGGTGTCTATTTAGCGATCATGAATAGATGCATAAGGCATTGTAACGTACAACAGGAGCTTCAAGAATGACCAGAACCCAGAAACTCAACAGTCGTTTGATACAACAAAATGTAAAATACAAGCACTGTTTAAAGAGGCTCCAGCATATGACAATAATGAAAACATCTGAAGTTCAGCAAGAATTCAGTTAGATGTCTGTTCGCTTCCACCTTTCTTTGGGAACAATATTCCTGGTGGCTATTTCCTAGCATGCTATGTAGTGAGTGCTTCTGCTTTCTAGAAGCCTCTGCACAAACATACCAGTAGACAGGTGAGGAAGTGAATGTAATGCCACCTGGTTGGAATGAAATGAGACTGACTGTTTGAACTATGTAACTCTTGCAGAATGTTTATGCTAGTTATGGTGCAAATTCATACTTGTAGCATGTGCAGTGACTTTACAGAGATTGCTCTATGATTTTGATATGCAGAGAAGCATTCAGATAAAGCTTTCAGCTTTCAGGACAAAAAACAAATCCTGCTTATTGTCCAGGTTTTCATAATTAATGAATGTCATATTTTCCAGTTTCTTGATGTGATCTTGTGCTCACTTGCACTTAAGAATACAGGAGTAGAAATTATTATACCAAATTTAAGGCATCACATTCATTCCCATGGCAGTAGAAAAACCATAAATAAAAGAGAGGAGAAAGTCTTTTATTATAAAGGGGGTGAGCTCTTATTCAAATATGTCTTTAATAATAGCAAAGGAAATTAACTGACTTCAGAGTATTTTTATAGCTTCCTCTAACACGAAACCTTTCTAACACTTGTGACAGAACCAAGCCTGATAGCTATAGGAGGATGCTCCTACTGAAAAGAATGGTGTGCTCACCCACTTCAAAAACCCCTCCCCCAGCCTATGGGGAGGTGGCACTAGGCCATCTTTCAAACAATTTCAGGGAACAGCGAATGAAATAACAGGGACAGGTCTGAGGTCACAGGTTCAGAATGAGGGATTCAGAAGGGGGTACCGAGCAGAGAACCTCGGACAGTGCCCACTGCTCCCGGAAGCTGCCGAGGGGGTCAGCAAACGCTGCCCAGAGGAACTCCGCTCAGAGTCATGCACAGATGAGGGACCAGAAATAGGCCCCACAGTCACAGGCCCCTCCTTCAGCCAACCTCCTCTCCCTGGTCCTGTAGATGGCCTGGTTTGCATAGGCCAGGAGGAGGTTGGCGAGGAGGTCTCGCGACTTTGTGGGGCCACAGATAGGAAGTGAGTATAAAAATATATGTGGGGAGAAGTGCAGCCAGAGCCTCAATAAGAGGTTCTGGAGGAGCCGGAAGAGGGGCTGCAACCTGGTACACTGTAGGTGGGCATGCACCAGGGCCTCCATCTCGCCGCAAAAGGGGCAAGTGTCTGGGTTGTGGGTGAACTGTGCCAAGTACACGCCCATGCTCACGGCCTCTGGAGGGTGCTGGAGGGCAGGTATGTCAGCCCCAGGACAATTAGGATACCTGACGCCAATTAGAGTAATTGACCATAGTAAATAAAAATCCTCTGCAGGCAGGCAGGAAGGAAGAGTTTTGGGCATGGTGTTTGGAAGAGGAACTAGGAGTGGAGTTTGTGTTGGAAGCAGAGGCGAACAGAGCAGTCTGGAGTAGAGCTGAGCCAAATGAAGCTGACCTGTAGCTGTTGCTCGTAGCAGCTGAAAGGTACAGACAGCCCAGGCAAGCTCATCCAGAGGGGTCTTAGGACTCTGGGCCCAGTGCCATCTAGCGTAGAGGGCCTGACCACTAGGGCAAAAGGGACAGAATAACTGTCCTACCAGTTTGTCTGAAAGGGGGAGAACCCTGCCTCAGCTGGCAACCAAAGCAGGAAGCCCAGGACCCCCCAGTGCCTGAGCACACACCATTTGCCACATGCTGTGTTACATGAAACAATAAATACTAAAAACAAATATATTTTAGGACATAGGAATGTGTTCCAAATTGACATGAGGCTGTTTAGGATGTTATGTGACTTCAGCTGGATCTACAAATACTTCAATGGTAGTTGACAAAATAAACATTTTTAATAACAACTTTTTCAAACAAAATACATTAGGCTTTATACAATAATGTTATTCAGTTTTTGAATGTTCTGAGTAACACCAGGAATGTAAGTCTGATTTTTCTTTTATGCTCTGTTGACAAGTAAAATGCATACAGATACACTGTTTCCTGCGTTGCTACCAGCCATTTCCATTTCATTTCCTGTCTGTCTGTTCTTGCTGAGACCTCTGTTAAAATTAATTCTCTTCTGGTTTGCATGTTTTTGTCTTTCTTTTCCCTTCCCCTGGAGAGAGATTTCTATTAAAAGAGAGAGATGCTGATAAATGACTAATGTTCACAGGCTTCATGGCAAGGAGATGGTTGTTTACAAGACTGCAATTACCAGTTGATGCTGGAACGGCAAATAGTTTGCCTTCACATTGCATCCCTCCGTCTGGTAGCAGTAGATTAGTGCTATGTTTGTGTTTGAACCAGAGAACACCATATAATAATTGTTTCAGTTTAAAAGAGGTCGCTATAGACTACCAAATTCCATTAACTTGATAGCAGAAGTCCAGTCACTGGTGCTCATTTAAATAATTATTCATTTTATTCATTCATGCTGTTATAGACATAAATGTCTCTCTGTTTTGCATCTTGGAGATCCTGGACTTGGTGGACAGTGATACTTAGCATGTGCAGTCTTTCCTTATCTTGAGTTTTGTAATAATAATAGGTGCAGTGAATTCAGCTATATTATCCCTTTTAAAATATATGGGGCATCACACACAAGAGTATCTGCAACTAGTATGAAATCATGGCTGTGTGTTTATATGACAGTGGTCACAGAATACTAAAATGGCCAGTTGTTCCCAGAATACAGTTCCATTATTTCCTTCTATAAGGCAAGCTTTGGGGCAGTAACTGATTCTCTGTTATATAACTGTTTACTGAAGAAGAAGAATAAGCTGTCATCAAGATTGCTTTGACAAGAACACTTTTTTGTGTTGTCTGCTGTGTTTATATTGATCTCTAAATCAGGCCTTGACAAATCAATGTTTTTTGGTTTCAGTAGTCTGTCACTTAGTGCCACTGCAGAAATGTAATGGAAGAGCACCCAGTGGTGATCAAAACTAAAATTGCCAGTGCCTAGATATGAGCCATATTTGTCCAGCCTGCTTCTAAATAGGAATTTGAAAAGCACCACAGAGCCATATAACTTTAACAAGGACATGCATGACTAGATTGCATCAGACCAGTTCTGTTTTATTCTGTCACACCTGCCATAGCCCCTGGTCGACCATTACATATCTACAATGCCAACAAAGCCTCTGTTCATGTTCTTGTAATGTTATGAAAGAGAGGGGAAACCTATTTTAAATTCCAATAGATATTACGTGAAGACAATTTCAACACTCTTGAATAATGGGTCATTTTAATGTCTCTGTTCTGTTTCAAGTGCATCAGCAAGAAGTGATATATTTTAGGTTGTAGAAGTGAAGAGCCAATTACAAGAGTTGTTTATTCTGAAATATTAAACCACTGTTTAGAAACTATGCTAATTAATACATTATCATTTCATAAAAAATGCTTGCTTCATATATTTTACCCCAGTGACCACTTCAGCTGTAAACTGGAAACTTTTGCATAAATGAACAATGTCAGTACTTTTAGCATGTTGCAGCCTTTGATCACAACCTCTGTAGTCACCTGTACCTCCAGCCTCCTTTCTTCCTTCTCCGCCTCTCCCTCCCTCAACAACTATTCTAGCTTTTGCAGTTCGACTCTGTCCTGCTGCCATTGCCAAACCAGTTTCTGGTTAAAATCCCTGGATAGTAAAATTTAATGTGTGTTTAAAACTTGCGCAAGAGCCATTTGACACATGTAGCATGCATTTTCAATAGATAAAATCATAGAAATTGAAAGGGACCATGAGAGGCCATTGAGTCCAGTCCCCTGCACCCATGGCAGGACCAAGAACTGTCCCTGACAGGTGCCTGTCCAAATTGCTCTTAAAAATTTCCAGTGAAGATTCCACACCCTCCATAGGCAACTTATTCCAGTGGTTAATCACCCTGATAGTTAGACATTTTTCCTAACAGAAATCTGAGATGGAATCTGAGAAATCTGAGACTGATACACAGGATGCATTACAAGGACGAAATTGTGTCTTGTATTATCAACAAACCAGTTTACCTTTTCTTCAAAAATTTTTATAACTGGCTCTTGTTTGAGCCATAAGCGGAGTTTTTAGTTGGAACTTCTAACTGCGTGAGCATAAACTTCTACCACTGGATCAAAAATAGAGTCCCCATTAATGGGTAGAGGTAGTCAGTTGTGAAACAATTCCATGGTCTGGCCACTAGAAGATTAAAGATCCACACTCGTGTAATGTAGGTTATTTTTAGTCCACCTGTGTTCTGCAAACAGAATTTTTTAAATGGTTAAGTATAACACAGCTTCAGGAAGATGAGGAAGGAAGGGAACAAGAATTCATCTCTTCACATAAATAGTCTTCATGCTATATTTCCCTTCTGAGTAGTTGCCTTTTCCTTGACTTGCTAAGCATCCACTCAGTAGCTTCCCTGCCACTCCTTTCTCATTCTCTCTTGCCTTTCTTTATGATTAGAATCATAGAAGATGAGGATTGGAAGGGATCCCAGAAGGGCATGTCATCCAACCCCTACTCAGAGCAGGACCAATTCCAACTAAACCATCCCAGCTAGGGCTTTGTCAAGCTACGCCTTAAAACTTCTAAGGATGGAGATTCTACCAGCTCCCTAGGTAACCCATTCCAGTGCTTCACCACCCTCCTAGTAAAAAGTTGTTGTACACAACCTATACCTCTCCCACGGCAAATTGAGATCATTACTCTTGGTTCTGTCATCTACTGCCACTGAGAACAGTCTAGCCCCAACCTCACTTTTGAATCTCGACTCATTCTTCTCTTCTTCAGGCCTAAACAAGCATAGTTCCCTCAGCCTCTCCTTATCAGTAATGTGCTCCAGCCCTCTAATCATTTTTGTTGCACTCTACTGGGGACTCTCTAATTTGTCCACATCCTTCCTTGGCAAAACTGGACACAAAGCTCCAAATGTGGCCTCACCAATGCTCAATAGAGGGGCATAATCACTTCCCTTAATCTGGTGGCAGTGCACCTACTAATGCAACCAAATATGTCATTAACCTTCTTGGCACCTTCTTTCCTTTGCTTGTTCCCTGACAACATTCTAACCTTACTTGGGACTGGATTTCCCCTGTGGAAAAGCAGGCAGGGGATGGCAGATGCCCTCTTGCTGGTGATGTTCCCCCTGATCAGGGTTGTCAGTGCCTATCTCCTAGCAAACACGATCTAGCTTCCATATCAGGGGACTTCACCAGGAATGGGGCTACACATGTGAGAGAGAATGGGGAGGCATGGGACACCCTTTTGTTCCCCCAACATTAAATAAGCACATTATTGTTTCTCTGTCTAGGATTATACTGGATTTGAAAAGTTTCCTTAAAGTTAAAAATGTGTTCCCTACACAGTGTAGTTGACCTATTAGGTGGTAATAAACACTTTTAGTTGAATTCCAGAATGAGATTGTCTGTGTAAAAATATTTATATTTCTTGATAATTTCTAGCATTAATTCCCCTTTCTTCCCAAATCGAGGGCTTCTGTTCTATTATGAATCTCAAAATAAGTTGAAAACTAGCTGGCTTTATCTATTTAGCTCTTGTTTATTTTCTTCTGTGTGTTCAGCTGTTAATGTTTTTCTATGGAATACCAAAATGGGAGCAAACAACACAAATTAAGAAAAGTCTGTTTTTTCTACAGTCTTGGTTTAATGTTGTAACCATTCATTGGGGTTCCTAGGTTTTGGACCCAAAATTTTCAAGATTGGCTTTAGATGCATCAGTTTAGGTTGTTCAGATAAGACCTCTGTGAATTGACCTGATTTGCAGAGCATTCTACAAAATGGTCTTTTATGATCTTTGACTGGACATCCAAAAACATGGCTGCAATGGTAAACTATTTAAAAACAAAAGTCTTTCAAACTGGAAGATGAAAAATCATGATGGCAGTGTCATCTACAGGCCTTCTTTGTTGCTCAGTCTTCCTTTAAACTTTTTCCAATGACTATCAATTGAACTCTAAGAAATTTAGTTTTACTTTTCCTGCATCAAGTAGAGCTTTTCATTAGTAGGCACTAAGGTACTAATTACAACTGTAGTAGATGCAGTCTTTCATCCTTCTGAAATTTATGAAAAGTTTTTTTTCATTTGGCAGATTTCTAAATAATATCTGTTGTGTACTAAAGGGCTTTGCCTGTCATTTCCTTTCTTTCCTGTTCTCTGGTTTTCCACACTATTGTTGTCTGAAGCAGTTGAAAAGTGAAACTTACAGTATCATGCACCTCAGTAGGATAATGGTTCTTGTAACTACTTTGCTGTCAGCATGTGGTATAGAACAGTGGTTTTCAAACTATGTGTCGGGACCCAGAACTGGATCACAGACCTTCCGGTACTGGTTTATGGAACCTTCTGCTGCCACTGCCAAAAGACTGGAATGCATTGCTGTAAGAAGTAATTTTTTTCAACTAAGTCCCAAGAATAAAAGTGTGAAAAGCCACTGATACAGAACAGCAGGGAACATCAGCAGAAAAAAGCTGAATCTTGCATTTGCGCTAAAATTTCATTGAGGGCTTAATTCTCAGTCAGGCTTTCATGTCCAATTTTTTCTAACTTGTATGCATAGTCACTGATTGCATGGGATAATTGTGTATGTAAATTGTGTATATAAATGTCTTGCATCTAACTGGTTATTTCTATATGTACATAGAAGGTTCACATGCAATTGAATACTTTAGATCAAGCATGCAATTCTACTCCTAGCTCTGTAGTATTTTGAGGTCTATTATTCTAATTATTTTAAAAGAAAATTACACACATTTTTGCTGCTCCTGAACCTAAAGATTTACTAGGAAAGAAGTCCACTGCTGAGGTTGAACAGATTAAAATGTAACTTAAATTTTTCTACTGGATTCTCTTCTTAGTTTATTGTTGGTATTTCAGGCATCTAGCTGAAAAGTGATACCATTTATGACAGCATAGGGATACAAAAGGGAACATTAACCATTGCCAAAGCAGGCTGGTAGCAAGGTTACCATCTTAGAAAACCTTTACAATTCAAGCAAAGCTTATGTAGATTAACAGTTACTAAACCAGAAAATGAGAGCTGGCCTTGCCTCTGGAACTAACGGTTTTTAGAGTTAGTCATTCACCCTCTGGAATTTGGGGTGTTCCAAGCCATATTGCATACCAACATGTGCACAATTCAATGTGAAAGCCTGGAATAGCCTTCTGAAGGTAGCAGTGGGGGCAAAAAACCTAGCTGGCTTCTAAACTTAACTGAGTATGTTCATGGAGGAGATGGTATGATGGGACAGCCTAATTTGGCAATTAATTGATCTTTGACTACTAGTGGTAAATATGCCAATGACGTGGGGTGGGTTCTGAGTTGGTGCAGGGAGTTCTTTTCTGTGTGTCTGAGTGTTGCCCACATGCTCACCTTCCCCTATAGAATGTGGCACGGGGTACTTGCTGGTGGTTTCTCTGTACTTTGAAGTCTTTAAACCAAGCGTGTCAAACATGCAGCCCGCAGCCTCTCCCATCTGGCCCATGACTGCACGTGGTGGGAACATGCTGTCTCCCTAACAGAGAGAAAGTGAGAGAGAGTGTGGTCTTGCATACCCAGTGCTTTGCAGTGTTGTGAGAGTATCCAGACTCGTGACATCATGGAGTGCTGAGTATGCAAGACCACACTCTCTCCCTAACAGAGAGAGAGACAAAGTATTAATGTGGAGCACAGTTTTTCATACACAGCATTCTGCGATGCCCTGAAAGTGCTGAGATATTTTTATTTATGGTATGTACAGGCCACTTAAGGTACATTTAAGTCAAATCTGGCCTGCCACAGCAAATAAGTTTGACTCCCCTGCTTTAAATCATCATTTGAGGACTTTAATGACTTAGTCATAGGTTGTGTCTATTACAGGAGTAGGTAGGAGGTTCTGTGGCCTGCTTTGCACAGGAGGTCAGTCTAGATGGTCCTATCGGTCTCTTCCGGCGTTAAAATCTATGAAAGGAAAGCAGGCACAAAAACAGCTTATTCCAGAGTCCCCCATTAAAGATGTGAGGGGGGAGGGATAAAAGGTTCATTCATGGCAAAGATGGTGTTCAAGTCACAGAATGGAAGATATCTCATTTGGCTAGAGGATGAGAAGAGAAGATGGAAAGTCAGAAAATGAGAGGTTCTTAGGAAAGAAGACTACACCTAGGAGACATTACTAAGCAAGTGATATAGGCTATCTGCTGTGTCTGAAATTTGGCCACCCTACTAATGTATCATTTGAGCCATAAAATGACTTCTGACGGTTTTCTGGAAATGTTTATTAACAAGTCATATTGTTCATCAGAAAATACCATATTAAGTTCTATTTGTTTTATGTTTTGTTTTGTTTTTTTAAACAACCTTTTGTTCCAAAAAGGTTGCACTTACAGACCCAGCTGGAGTTTCTAATGCCATAGTAGCTAGTGAAGTTCAATGTTGCATAAGAAAATGCTGACCTAAAGGTCTTCAATTTGAAAAAAAGTGGATATAAGTAAGATGTTTCTGCATAAAGCTTCTGAGAAACTCAGATCTGATACTTTACATGGTTGTTAGTACTTCCTCCTAGGGGAGTTCACAACCACATGTCAAGTGTTGGCTGTGTGTGTATGTTCTCCCAAGAGCATCTGCTATCCCAGTTCTGCGCAAATAGCCAATATAGCAAACCATGATTGGGTTACTCAGTAAAACAAGAGGTTCATTTCAGTAATGGTGGCACTAGTCCAGGGTTTATTGCTGATGAGGCATAGTAAAAAGTGCTCCATGCACACTACAAGTACACTTGATGCATGTATGCCTGTAACAATGGATTGGCTCTGTAAACAGCAAGACTTTCCATTCCTCACTTGGTCAGTCAACGATGTGATCTCTGACAACATCTTTTACACACTGATACAAACAAGTTTCATATTGCCTCTCTGATATAACTACCATCCTTTAATATGGCAAGATACCACCATTTACTTTATATAGAATGGTTTGATCAAAACATTGTTTTCTTGACTTGGAGGGAGCAGTATGTCCTTGTCATTCTGAAGGAGTAAGGTCATACTATTCCTGGTATCAGGATGTCCTGGAATGTGCCTGTGTATTTCTGCAATACCTCTCTGTTCTTGACAGTTTCTGTGACTTCTGATTTCTGACCCCCCCCCCAAACAGGGCTTAACTGTTGCCTTAACTCAAGCCCTGCTCCATCATACTAGGTCTTGTGTCTTAGTTTCTCATTTTCTACTGCACTGTTGTATCATTTGCTTTGTCAAGCAAGGAGTCCTGTGGCACTTAAAGATTAACAAATTTATTGCATGAGCTAACATGGCTACCCCCTTGGACATTTGCTTTCTGAAACCCTGAAGGGAAGCACTTAAGCATGTTCATCTTCAATCAAGATGGAGCTTAAGTTAAGCATGAGCTTTAATCTTCTGCAGAATCAGAGCCCGTGGTTGCACTTAAACAGTCTGTGGCATTGTATCCATGATGCTCACAAGTCTGTGGAGAACTGTTTTTAGTAGCCTGTAACACTTGATGGAAACTTTCTCTTATTTGTAGGTAAAAAGAAAACAAATTATTTTCCTTTGGACAGTTTTATCATGAACTTTGGGAAGTGCATCCACAATATTTTCAGAAGTGACCTTTGTATTCTCTTCACTTTTTCAGTGTTCCTAACAGAGAACAAAGCGAACTCTGTGTTAAAAAGATACCCACGAGCCAATGGGTTTTTGGAAGAGATAAAGCAAGGGAACATAGAGCGGGAATGCAGAGAAGAAATTTGTACCTACGAGGAGGCAAGAGAAGCTTTTGAAAATGATGACAAGACGGTAAGGTTTTTTTTTGTTTTTTTGTTTTTTGTTTTTTGGTTTTTTTTGTTTTTTTTTAAATCATTGAATTACTTAATGAAAGCCTAAGTATGTGGTCAGTGGCCTCAACACTGAACCAGATTTCTTAGCTTATTCATTTTTACTAAATATATTGTGACAGAACTAGCAAGCTACTCCACAAACTTTTAGGATATTAAACATCCTCTTATGGAGGAGATGAGCCTGAATATGCTGAATGTCACAAATAGCGTATTTTAAATTAACCATTTAAAGCTGTGAGAGAAAGCAGTTGAAATTCAGAGCACCCAGTAAAGACAATATTATTATTCTACAAACAAGCAGAATTGAAGTAGCTTTCCTGCAACTGGCAGCTTCACGCCACCAGAGTAGCTTGTTAAACACCACCAGTGTAAAACCTTTTGAGAATAAGGCCCTCATCCTGCAGTGCCTTGTACATGCACAGAGCCCTGTTAATTTGAAGGAGGCTCTGTGCTGGAGCAGAAGCTGCCCCTGGATAATTAATTGCAGAATCAGGGTGAAAGTCTGTAAAAAGAGATTTAGTGTATGTCAAAATGACTGTTACTGCCCAAGGCATACTGACATCCACCTGGAGGTCTCTTCCAGTACTACATTTCTATGACTGTATGACATCTTTGATTAAAAACCTGTTTGAAGAGCGTATGATTTGTCCCTTACAAAGAAGTTGCCTCAGAAGTTTCACTTAAAGGTTGTGCAAAAAATAACAGTATGTCCAATCCCTGACTATGGTATATTGGCCACTACAATGGTGAAGCATTTTCAGAATACATCGCTTGAGTTCCTTGCAGACCAGGATGAAACCAAGAAGAATTGTTGGCTGGAAAACAAACAAACAAAAAAACAGAACCCTTGCTTATATATGAGTAAGCTGACTTCTTAGGAGAATGGATAACAACCACTTGGTAGTTTTCTGGCCCTAATTTTAAAAATTCATGTGTTTGCCATGTGCATTTGCAGGAAATTATACAACAGGTGATAGAGGCCTTAATTCCTCATCACCTGTTCTTTGTGCAATTTATAAAGGAGGCAAAACTGTATTTAGTTTTTCCCTGGCTTTGTTTTTAACTACTTGTTTTATCTTAACTGTACTATTCTTGGTGGTCTGCTTAGAAAAATGAAGGTTGGGAAAGGGAATTTTCTTAGCTATTAAATGAAGGGGCAGGATGTTGCATCCTTAACAAAAATCATTCCTTCTAATTCTCTTAGAAAGAGAATAAAAAAGCCAAACAAAACCCCAACTTTTATAACTCAGTTTTATACAGTGTAAATAAAAGTACCTTTACTTCTTAACTGCTCTGATTTCATGTCATTGGTATTTTTGATCTCCCGTAGAATCTTCTGTGCAAAACTGTAGTCAGCACCTGAGTTTCTAGTATTCAGAAAACCAAAGTCTCTACTGGAGTGCCATCAGAATGGCCCACACAATTTCTAATCAGCGATCTCACTTAAAAATTTACTGTGAGATATGCAGAATGTAAGTGATCGGCAGCTGAAGCTGAAGGATACTTTTCAACAGTTACTCAGTTATCTTAGTTCCAAAGGGGTAAACATTGTCAGTCTAGTTCAGCAAAACACACAAGTCCCACAAGACTCCTTGTCAGTTAACATAGTTTCCTATGGGAGGCTAGGTAATGGCTGGTGGTTTGGTTGGGTCAAACAACCTTGTTTTTAAAAGAAAATAAAAAAAGAATAATGCTAACCAAATTCGCTTTTTAGGGTAAGAGGTGCTAACAGTCTTAGCAGAGATACTAAATGCTCTTGACTATCTCTTCTCAGCCAAAGAGAGAATCTTTTGCTGTCAGAGGGTAACTTGAATTTCCCTTAGTGCTTTCTAGACCACTTGTGTCTAGGATACATTCTGAGTGGGAGGAGCGCCAGGTGATCCTCTCTGTGTTGGCTAAGCTGATCCAGAGTCTCATAATGCTTTTATGGCTAGACCAAAGATGAATTAGGAAACTAATGTTTGTGAAACTATAGTTTAGATGTACTGCTATGCTGCTATGGTAGTTTTTCCATAAAAGGAGTAGAATTATAATAAGGACTATAAAATTGACTCTTGCAAACAGATTTTTTTTAACCAGAAATGTAAATTGCTTTATTCCCATAATTAAAGGTTTGACTGGATAAGGTGTGGTGTGCAACTAAGACAAGACAGTAGCTAGTGGTAAATAAATAGGGTGTATCAGAACTATTCTCAAGATGCTTTATCTTCATAATAGTTTGTAAAACTATTAACTGTTTTACCAAAATGGTTTCTACCATAGGCTTTATTCTAGAAACTCATTTGTAGTTAAACCATTCCAATCCCTTTCTTTGTATGAGCAGAATCTGTCAGAAAAACAATTTATATGTTCTGCTGAGACTTGCAAAATATGCAGGCTCTACTCAATATTTATTGTTGTTTGTGCTGGCTCTGGTTTGTTCAGACTCCTTTATATCTTATAAAATTTATGGAGCTAAGTAGGAGAAAGATAAGGTCTGTGGTGATATAGTGGAATTTATGGAGTTTTCTATAAATGATAAGCAAGTCTTGTAGCACATCTCCGGTGCGATACATAATACTGTAAGACTGCTTCCTGACGAGGGTTATCTATTTGTTTTCTTTTTTGTGTTGGGCTGTCTTGCCTTTGACTAAATAAACTGAGCCTTAGTTGTCTGATGTGTGATTGATAAAATAATTGAACTGATTGGTAACAACATATGTAAAGCAGAAAGCCCGTTCCTTGCAGTTAATGGCAACTTTTTCCTGGAATTGGGTGGTGGCTGGGGTGACCAGATGTCCCAATTTTATAGGGACAATTCCAATATTTGGGACTTTTTCTAATATAGGTGCCTTTTACACCTTTCCCACAACCCAATTTTTCACACTTGTTACATGATCACCCCTCATGGTGGGAATCCATACTAATAAAGCAGTTTACAATCCAGAATAATTCAACAAGATGTAATTTAGTGACCTTACTTTGGTGGGAAGAATTAAGATCTCCTGTCTGGTACAATTACAGAATAGACTTGCTGGGGTTCCTTCTGCTAGGGTCTAGTGTGCACAGTCGACTTCCACAGTGCAAGTGTTGTGGAGCCTTGATCTGTTTCTGGTGCATTTAATAGTATGACCTGCACTCTCTTACAATAGAAACTTTATTTTTCATTTTCAGCATGTTAAAACCCTCTCTGGCTATACATATTCTTAAGAGTCTGTCCTTTTTATCCAGTGCCGTACTTTAGTCTTTGAGTTACAAATGAACAGAAGAGATTGTTTACAATACATTATGATGTGCTGAAAACATTTTCTGGAAACTAGGAGAAAACATATATACAGACAACACTAAAAGTAGATCTATGAATAACTCTATTCAGTCCATTTTATGCATAGATTGTCAACACCTCTGTCCTATAGAAACATCAAAGCTGTATGTTGCTTTAAAAAATTCTTGGGTGCAGAGATGTTTGAGACATACTTACAGGATAATGTACCAAATGGAATGGCATGGTTGTGTTATAGTAATTCATTTTATTTCTCTAAGCTGAAATATTTTTATTGAAATTCATAGATCTTAAAGTCAGAAGAGACCAATCATCTAGTCTGACCTCCTGCAGAATGCAGGCCACAGAACCTCTCGCCCACTCCCGTCCTTGATACCTAACTTATGACTGAGTCACAAAGTTCCCAAATCATGATTTAAAGCCTTCGAGGTACAGAGAGCTATCAGCAAGTGACCCTTACCCCCATGATACAGGGGAAGACAGAAACCCCAGGGCCCCTGCCAGTCTCCCCTGGGGGAAAATCCCCTCTTGATCAACTAATACCTGAGCATGGGGGCAAGACTACCAACCAGACACCCAGAAAGAATTCTGTGCACTAACTCGAAACCCACTCCATCTAACATCTCATCATAGGCTATTGGCATATTTACCATTGGGTAGCTAAAGATCACTTAATTGCCAGATTAGGCCATCCTATCATACCATCCCCTCCATAAATCTGTTGAGCTCAGTCGAGAAGCTAGTGAGGTATTTTTCCCCCTTCTGCTCCCCTCAGAGAAGTGAAGTTCTGGAGTAGCATTCTGATGGTTAGAATCATGTTTAATTTCAAGTCTAACAATCTTGTCGGCAAGTTTATATTCCTTTGTTCTTGTGTCCACATTGGCGCTAAACTTAAATAAATCCTCTCTCTTGCTGGTATTTATCCCACTGATATGCAGCAGTTTTCAACCTTTTGTGGGTCAGAACACACTTGACAGCCTGTGTAACCCTACAGGACACACCAGCCTCGCTCCCTCCCCACTGAATCCTGAGCACTCAGGGCCCGCTGCTCGGCTGCGCTCCAGCTCCGGCAGCAAGCAAGCAACATGATAGGTTGAAAGCTTCTGACACTCGAAGTTGCCAGGTAGAAAGTTAAGCATAACTTTTTCTATCTGGCAACTACAGCATCATCAGCATTTGGCCTATTGCGTTGCTTGTCTAAATGCCATGCTTCAGGTGAGTGAGTTGATAGGCCAAACATCGCCTGCTGAAATTCCAGTTGCCAGGTAAAATGTTAAGAGGAGTATGGATATTACAGCCACTCCCCTTTACTTGATATGCAGAAGCAAGTAGCCAGTTGGGTGGGTTTGAACTCAAAGTGCTCTGGCCTGAGTCCACCCATAGCTATGCCTTTATCCAGCGAGTGGCTGCCTGCTTTCTGCAGCACACTTACCTCTGTGTGGTGACATGGTGTTTTGTTGCAACACAGTGGCTGAGAATTGCTGCTCTGATGTATTTATAGAGTACAATTATATCTCCTTTCAACCTTCTTTTGGTTAGACTAAACAAGCCAAGCTCTTTGAGTCTCTTCTCATAAAGCAGGTTTGCCATTCTGTGGATCATCCTTGTAGCCCTTCTCTGCACCTGTTCCCCTTTGAATTCATCTTTTTTAAACATGGAGGACCAGCATTGCACACAGTACTCCAGGTGGGATCTCACTGGTGCCTTGTATACAAGTACTAACACCTTCCTGCTTCTACTGAAAATACCTCATCTGTTGCATCTCACATCACAATGGCAACTCATAGCCTTCCTCCAAAGTGGAAGCCATGTTAGTCCAGTTCAGCAAAACAAACAAGGAGTCCTGTCGCACCTTTAAAGACTAACACATCTATTCATCGCATGAGCTTACGTGGGAGAAAATCCTACTTCGTCTGACGCATGAGACGAAAGCTAATTTGCTAAATATCTTCAAAAGTGCCGCAGAACTTCTTGTTCATAGTCTTCCTGTGATCAGTTAATACTCCATGGTCCTTTTCCTCCTCTGTCACTTCCAATTGATGCATTCCAGGCTTGTAGCAAAATTTCCTAATGTTAGTCCCTAAATATGTGACCTTGGATTTACCACTATTAAATTTTATTCTGTTTCTGTTATTTCACTTTGCAAAATCATCCAGATTTTGTATAATATCCTGATCCTTCTCTGTGTTGGCTCACTGCCCACCATGTTATCCACAGACTTTACTAGTACATTCCCACACACAGGAAGAGGGAGTCACTGAACTACAACAAATGTGGAGTCCTACCTTGCCATTTTCATGGTCTGCACATAGAGTAGAAGTGCATTTTAAATATTCATGTATATTGACTTTATTTTAAGAGGGAATGGCTCTCTGATTAAGGAACACAAAACAGAGAAGAAGTTAAAAAAAAAATCTTTTCTGAAACTAATTCTTTTCTGTCAAAAGGCATTGCTTGCCAAAAACAAGGCTCCCTGTCTGTTTTCTCTCTTTGTCCAACTACCTGTTTGCAGTTCCTGTCTACTTCCTCAACAGCATTGTTCCAGATATGATCTCATCTATTTAACTTATTCGTTTCCTACAGAAATGCTCTTTTGCTTTCCCTGTGTGTCCCACTGGCAATGCTTTCAAGAGTCTCCAGTGATTTCAACAGAGCTGTTTTGCATTGGTTCTTCATTTTACTGTAACATAGATGTAATTTTAAAATGTGTTTTAAAAATACATTTGGTATGGTATGTTAAGACTGACTTACCTTGTTGTAAATTCATGCTATATGGTAGAGGTGGCCAGACTTACTGACACCCCAAGACCCTCCTCCCCACTCAACAGAATTCTCTAACTCCATCACCTGACCACAGGGCAGAAACTCCGAGCTTCCCATCCCAGTCTAGCAGGAAGACAGTGGGGGGTGAGGGCTATAGGGGGCTCCACAAGCTTCCTTTTAACTATAAAAAAGCCACATGCAGCTCATGAGCCACAATTTGAGCACCCCAGTATATGGCTTAACTTGCATGATTTTGGACTGGATGTTGTACAGATTGTCAATTTCCAAAGGGATAGTCGTGTTAGTCTAGTCCAGCAAAAAAAAAGAAAAAACAAGGAGTCATGTGGCACTTAAAAGCTAACAGATTTATTTTTCACATGAGCTTTTATGGGAGAAAAGTGAGATTTTTCTTCCACGAAAACTCATGTGAAAAATAAATCTGTTTAGTCTTTAAGTGCCACATGACTCCTTGGGGTTTTTTTCTCATACAGATGCTTTGCAGATGCAGTGAAGACGTTGATATTTTTTAATTATGGGAACAGGTCAAATTCTGCAGTGTTGAAAAGGTAAAGAAATGAATATGATTTTGGGGGGGAAAAAATAAACAAACTTATACATCATACTGAATATTGAGTAACTGGGTGTGCATAACCCTAACACCTAAATATGTGGACTAAGCTAGTAGGTGATTCTTTGACACATCTGTTTTTATTTTACACACATACCCCTCTAACTTTCAAGAAATTGGCTTATTTTATAAACTAGCCTTAGTTGGATTTCTAGAAATTTTATCTAGAGGAAGCCCTAGCTTGCCTTATGTACATGATCAGACTTTTCAATGACCTTTTCCTGAGGACAGAAATGGTTATTGCATAGTAAATTACTGATGTGCATGGTCATAAAGCCATTATCCTGTGAGAATGGTGGAATTGTATTATGCTAATAAGATATACATCAAAGATTTTAGCATTTGCCTTAGGAAAGTTCAATTACAATGGGGTTTGGGATTTTTTTGGTTTTTTTTTTTTTTTGCATTTTTAATCATTGCCTAAATAAACTTGTTGTGTGTGTGGTTTTAGTGCTAATTTTATGCGCGTGTGTGTAGTTACATTGTGTTATGTATACAAAAAAAGACTTCATATTTTGTTTTGAGCCATGGACTTTTTTATATAATATGTGGAGTTTGTTGTTGTTATTGTAGGATTTTGTGTTTTCTTCATTAAAATCCAAGTTCAGAATATCAATCATGTTGATAAACATCAATTTTGTGAAACAGAGATGAGGTGTACTTAACTTTACCTCTGTTTTGCATTTGGCCTATATCAGGGTGGCCAAACTTTGTGGAACTCAAGAGCTGCACAGGTTGATTACTAAACCTTCAAGAGCCTGAGGCATATAACCACATACTTTCACCTACTTCAAATTTACTAAACTTAAAATTCATTGTACACTTTAATTTTATCGTAAAAACAGGGCAAATATTGATCCTACTAATTTCAGCTTCTAATAATTACTTAAGGTTACCATGAAAACTAGGCCTATACAGTAAAAATTTAGCTGTCACTGGATGTAGAACACTGCAGGCGAATGGTGAGGTTTTTTAAAAAATCTGGGCAGTAACTTCTCAATGTCTCAATGCAGTACATAAAAGCTCTCTCAGGCGCTGATCTCTAAGAAATGCACAATTTTCAATTTAACAAATTTCATTGTGGAATACCATGCTTCACATCAGTAAGTTGTGCCAAAAATTGGAAGTAATCTACATTCAATTTTAAACTTTTCTCCTTCGTATTTTCATTTCTTATTATTCCACATCACATTTAGGACTTGTAAAACAGGATTTTATTTTAACAAGGAGTAAACTGCATTAGGGTCTATGAGAAAATCTAAACATGCCACGGCTTCCCCGACCATGCCGCGCTTCTCCCCCATCTCTGACCATGCTGCCACTTCTGTTCAGTCTCTTACCATGCTGCTGCTTCTCTGCTGTCCCCAACCATGCTGCTGCTTCTCTGCCATCTCCCATCATGCCACACTTCTCCCCCCACCCCTATCTGACCATGCCACGCTTCCCTGTCATGCTCTTCCACCATCTGCACTTTTTTTCTTCAAGAACCACATGTGGCTCACGAGCTGCAGTTTGACCATGCCTGGTCTGTATTAACTAAGTATACTTCACAAGCTACTACTTGCTCTGCAGTAGAAAGCTGCTACAGTGACAGACAAGAGCTATGTTATGTCAGATCATTATAAGATCAAATACTGATTTTTCCCTAACAGCCTTTAAGATATATAACAGACGTGGCCAAACTGTGGCTCACGAGCCGCATGCGGCTCTTTAAAGAAAAATTGTGGCTCCCAGGAGAGCGCAGGAGGGAAGGGCAGCAGGGCAGGAGCCAGGGGCGAGAAATCTGCAATCGTCGGGGACAGCAGAGAGGCGGTGGCAGGGTGAGAGCTGGCAGTGGAGGAGCAGCCTTGGGAGAGCTGGAGGAAAAAGCAGCGTGGACAGAGCGGTGAAGGGAGGGGAGGGGCTGTATTGAGAGACCCCGCAGGGGAGGGGCCGCCTAGTGAGAGCCAGCCCGGAAAGACAGGCACTCAGAGCAAGTAACTGCCAGATTCAAGTTTACCCCCACAATATTAATTTCTACCCTCCTTGTCTGTGTACATAATGATACAGTCTTTAATTGCATCAGTGCATGATTTTTTAATACTTTTCTTTTTTTATATTGTTTTCTGGGTAAATATTTTTAAAACTGGCAACATAAATTGATCAGGAACAAGTCTACAATGAACTACAGATAAGGGATGATAATTAGCAATTGAAACCTGAAAAGCAATTGCAAATTAATTTTCTTTTTTAAAAATCATCTGGCATTTCCAGATATAGTAATATAATGCAAAATTATTTCTCTTGTGTTTCTATTTTGAGAATTAAATAAAAATAATCAGAAATGACTGAAAATTGACACAAGTGTTATATCCAAAACCACTGACTACTGTCAAAAGGTTATTTTAAAAAACCCTCTATTTAAAGAATGTTACAAGTGCGTATTATGGATCATGGTTCATTTTCAGCATGCAAAATGATTTAGACTTAGGATGGACCACCACTACAGAAAACTGGCTTTAGAAAAAAAAAAAAATTCCTTAAGTCCGTTGAACAAGTGTGCCTGGGACATCAGTATGTCATCTGTTTGCAGAAGGAACTGCAAACACATTTATTTTATAAGAACATTTTAATTAATATAACTAAGTCAATTACCAAGATAATTGACATTCACTGCAAAGTTCAATAGCAGCACTATACTTTTACTGATTAAATAGCATTCAATATGTATTAATTCTTTTTTTGTTGTATAGTCAAAATCTATTTATATTTTAGTGCAATCTTCATGAATGACTCTATGGGTATCTGGGCCTATTAGACAAGAGTGATTGTTGTGAAGGGCTGAGAACAGAAAATCATGTTGTAAACTTTCTGAAAAAAAAAATCTCTCACCAATAACGATTTTACTTTGTATTATAAAAACCAAATATTGATATTTAGAATGTATACAGGGCCTGACCCCAAATGGAATAAACTCAATGAGATTTTTTCCATAGTATCTTCTGTGCATGGACTCCAAAGCTCTTACTCAAACAGGCTCTGATCTTGCATTTTATGTCCCCCTAAATTCTCATTGATCTGTTGTGATTCTGAACAGTTGAAAAGGTGTCCCTGTGTGCATCTCTTCACAGGATTAAGATGAAAGAAGTATTTTCCATCATTATTACTTTCATTTTAAAATTAATTGTGTCTGAGTCCTCAGACCTTTTGTCTTCACTGTCCATGAGTATTTTAATGAACAAGTTTACTGGCAGAAATATTGGCAGGGAAGCGGGGGCATGGTAGGTGCTGGGATGAGGTGGGAGGCAGAAGTGTGGCATGGTTGAAGAGAGCAGAGAAGCAGCAGTGTGGTAAGAGATGGCAGGGAAGCAGGAACGGGGGGGGGGGGGGGGAGAAGTGTGACATGGTCAGAGAAGCCATAGCATGTTTAGATTTTCTCATAGGCCCTAATGCAGCTTACTCGTTCTTAAAATAAAATCATGTTTTACAAGTCTTAAACATGATGTGGAATACTAAGAAATGAAAATACAAAGGAGAAAAGTATAAAACTGAACATAGATTACTTGTAATTTTTGGCACAACTCACTGCTGTGAAGCATCATATTCTACAATGAAATTCAAAACATTGTGAAATAGTTAGAGATCAGCATCTCAGAGCTTTTACCTGCTGCATTGACAAGTTACTGCCCAGATTTAAAAAAAAAACTTGCCACAAGCCTGTAGCGTTCTACATCTAGCAACAGCTAAATTTTTACTGTATAGGCCTAGTTTCATGTTAATCTTAAATAATTATTAGAATCTGACATTAGTGGATCAATATTTTCCCTATTTTTATGATAAAATTAAAGTGTGCAATGAATTTTAAGCTTAGTAATTTTGGAGTAGGTAAAAATATGTCATTATATGTTTCAGTGCAGCTCTCAAAGGTTTAATAATCGACTTATGCAGCTCTTGAGTTCCGTAAGTTTGGCCTTCCCTGATATATAAGATAAATGATGCCATATACAACACATACTGGCATGACTATGAAAAGATGGCTTTTTTTTATGGAAGAGGGAGGTACCAGTCCATTCGCTCTGCTCCTGCATTGCTGTATAGTCCTAGTACACAGCAGATAGTGTCATAGGCAGGAAAAAAAGCTCTTTATGGCAGGACGTACATCTTCCTGCATTTCCTAGTCTAGCATGTAAAACAATGGGACTCTGATCCTGACTGGGGATTCTTGGTCCTATTGTGAAAGCTATTGTAATTTTGAAATATTAATAACAGCAGAAATTATCTTCAAGTACTTGATGTCCTTTCATTCTTAATTTTTCCCCTCATTCATATTTCCACTCCTCACTCTGTTGATTTATTTATCTTTAGCTGAGATGCCAAGGTTTCTAGACTATATTAAATATATCAATATATTGCAAAAGCTAGGTTTAGCTATAAATTGTTGGCAACTATTGTTATATAAGACATGGGGTGAAGAAGTCCGAGTTCTGGGATGACAGGTCAGCACAGGTATGCTGCATCAAAATGTTCCTGTGTCAAAATTCATTGTAATAAACTTCAATTCCAAAAATAGATCTGACAGTGACTTTGAGTCATTGCACTCAAATTATGTGAGATCAGTTCAGATTGTTGTTCTCATCCAGTTCTATTTCTAATGCAGGTTTGTGATTATTAAGTGTGGATATAGAAATTTTGTGAAGAAGTTGGTGGTGGCTTAAAAAAATTCAGTGATGATTTCAGAAGGAAATCAGGAAACTTCTATCCAATATCCGTACCATTTAAAGATTGAGGTGGTCATTTACTGAAAGCCAAAAACACTTTGCTTCAATTTTTTATTGAAAATAGACCAGTTTAAATAATTTATTTTAATAGCTTCTGATTTATTCTGTCTTGCTATTTTAGAGGGAGTTCTGGAAAGACTACTCAAATGGACTGCAGGGAGGAAGTAACACAGGACATAATTGGTATTCATTTTACCTTGCATTTCCATTAATCATCGGTCTTTTTGTTATCGTCATTATCATTTTTGTCATATGGAGATGCCTGCTGAAAAAGAAAATCCGTAGCCAGTCTGTATACATGCATAGGGGAGCCCGCGAAGCCACTGGTGATAGCGTTGTGGCTGATGGTAGAAATCCTCTTCCTCTGCCACTCAGCATTGCTCATTCCCCACAGGAAGAAATGTATGAAGGCAGTGGGCTGTCTCCAGGATATTTGGACTATGCAAGTGGACGTTCAGACTCAATATCAACAAGACTGTCAAACTGTGACCCTCCTCCTTCATATGAGGAAGCCACTGGTGAAACCAGCCTAAGCAGTGAACTGGAACATCACATAGATCCACCCCCCCAGTATGAAGACATTGTGAATTCCAATTCATCTAGTACTATTGCTATACCTCCTGTTGTCACCAGTGTTAAGTAAAGCAGAAGACTATTAGCAACTTTTAAAAACTACTAATGAATTTCATAGCACTTTAATGCAGCTTACTACCAATTATATAATTGAATGGACTCATACTGTGTACCTCTTCTCCATTTTGTTCGCTGTGTGTATCTGTGTTCCAATGCTCATTTTAGAGATGGGAAATCTCTACTGGGAGCATGGAGCAGGTAAAATGTGGTTTTCTGTGCATACCTCTTAGATGTCCCTCTGCTTTGAGGGATGTAATTTAATTTAGGCTGAGTGTTGCCTGTGTTCCACACAAATTTGGTGTCACCTCCCTTTTACCGTTGAATGTTTTTATCAGAACCAAAAACCGGTAGTAGAAAGTTATTTAAAACAAAGGGTCATGTCCTATAGCATTTTAAGTTTCTTGCATGAATATTTCATCTTTCATTCTGGGTCTGCCACAGATCGTATCCTACATTTAGACCTTGGAAGGCTGAGGAAAGTATGCTTGTATGCAAACAAACATAAACATAGCATGTTTACATGGCTTAAATAACAGGTGGCATTAAGGGAGATAGAGAAATTTTGGAACACATCAACTGTACTGTACTTGTATACAGGGCACTGATTAAGTGATGTTACAATTGGAAAAATAGCATAATTTTTTTATCCCATCCTTTCTTCATCCTTCCTTCCAAATAGTCCTCTTTATGATGTCTTGTTTCTGGACAATCTGATTGTTTTTTCCCCTTTGAAGTGAAGTTAGTTTTTGTGAAAGGTTATTGATAGCTCTAAAAATTCAAGTTCCCTCAGCACTGCAGAACAGTTAAGGTCCTGTCTGTGGCCACGCAGTACCCAAACAACGTGCCTCATTACTGACATGGAGAAAACACCAAAAAGGGGGGGGGTGATCATAGTTTATTCTTCATGACAGAACAAATAGTGGCCTCGTCTGAGTCTGCCAACAGGATGGCAGTTGCAATTGTCTTTTATTTATTTGGATGCCTTTCCTCTAGGAGCTGCATGCAAATTAAGTCATTTCACATAATAGAGCATTAAGCAGCTCCCAAATAACCTGTGGTGATTTCTGGTCTGCTCTGAATTTTTGCCAGTGAC
Source organism: Podocnemis expansa (assembly GCA_007922195.1). NCBI lineage: Eukaryota > Metazoa > Chordata > Testudines > Podocnemididae > Podocnemis > Podocnemis expansa. The sequence goes on from ML681989.1 coordinate 48,248,003, forward strand.
TGAAAGTTGTAATGCTCAGTTTCCCACTACCAGTCTCTTGAACCACCCAAAACCCTGTTCTAACTATCTAATATTTTGCTACACAATGCAGATGTTATTTTTAGTAAAGAAATACTGCTTGCTCTTTCAGATAAAAATAACAAACATTCACAATGATCCATTATGACAACTTGAAATACAGTGGTGTTGATCGAAGACTCCAGACAAGCACAACTTTAAATTCACTGTCCAGAAGTTTCAGTAAATACAATTTTCATGCTAACCAAAAACCTTGGCATAAAGCACTCGTTTAAGATGTTCCTTCTTTCTGCTAAGACAGCAAGCACTTTTCTTGTGTACTGGAATGGTTGTAATCTACAAAAAAATATTTTCTTACTTTAAAAGTTAAGGGTTCTGGTAAATGTAACGAATTATATAACTTTATTTTATGCTTGGCCTTTCTGATCTAATTAAAGTGACATTTTAGTCTTGCAGTGGTTTCTATAAAGCTTTATTTTTTCAAGATATAACTTCTACTTTTTCTTCAAATTCAATTACATTGTTCTGCAATAAATGTGATAGTAAGATTTACAGCCTTACCTCTCTGAATGTTTTGCAACAGTACGGAACATGCAATACTGTCTAGATTGACAACCAGAAAATTCAGGGTGTTGTGTTCCCTGCTTTGAATGTAACAATGAGAGGCGAATCTTGTACAGAACTCAAATGATTTGTTTACTAATGACCAACATGGATACGGGTGTCTTGTTTAAGAAATTATGGAATTCAGATAACTTAAATTGTTTAATTTGGACACCTGTGGGGGGAGAGTTTTCTTCACTGCATGTAAATAACCAATTTGATTACAGTATTAATCTTTTTCAGAGATCAGGTTTACAAGAAATTATGGTATTTACACATTTTGCTTATGTTTGTAGAAGATTGTTAATGTTGGGTTTCTGGCATGCTAAATAAAGCTATTCTTAAATTCTTTTAATGCCTCTATTGATTCTATTCAATTGAATACTATTATTATGACTTCTGTAACAGGATTCTGAGGGGGTAGCCCTGCTAGTCTAGTTCAGCAAAACAAACAAGGAATTTTGGTGCACTTTTTAAGATTCACAGATTTATGTATATGTATCTCATAAGCTGTCAGGGAAGAAATCCCACTTCATCAGACACTTGGTGATACTTACAGAATGCAAGGGAAAATAAATGCAGGGAAGTGAAAGTCATAAGATCAGGTCAGACTATTTCAGCAAATCAAAGCAGTTGTTTAGATTCAAACAGTGTAGAACAATGGTTGTCAAACTTTTTTCCTCAGGACCCAGTTGAAAAAAAAATCATATATGCCCATGATCCGACAATTACATCTTTGAGAAACATATTAGGAGGCGGAATGGTAGAGGGCAAAATCATCTACTGTAATAAGAAAGCCAACTGTTGTCTTTTTTGAAGCACAAGGTAATGTATCAAATTTGCATACACATCCTACCTGTAGTTTCTCTTTGAAGCTTCTATTTGTAATTAACCTGTGTAAGGATGGCAATTAACATGTCTTTCATGGAGTGAGTAAGGAGATTGAAATGTTCCCCTATTGGTTTTTGAATGTTATTTCTGATGTCAGATTTGTGACCATTTGTTCTTTTGCACAGAGACTGTCCGGTTTGTCCAATGTATAAGGCACAGGGCTTTGCTGGTAGATGATGCATATATCACCTTGGTGGATGAGCAGGTGAATGAGTCCTCAAATCTAAACAACTCCTTTGATTTTGCTGGTATAGTCTGACCTGATCCTATGACTTACATTCCCCTGAATTTATTTTTCCTCCCATTCTGTAAGTTCCCATCTTCAAGTGTCTGAGGAAGTGAGATTTCTCTCCCACAACAGCTCATGTGATAAATAAATTTGTTCATCTTTAAAAGTGCCACCAGACTCCTTTTTTGTTTTTCTATAACAGAGATGCTGTGTAACTTCCATTGTCTCTTGTATGTAATGTCTTGTGGAAAATTGTTCTGTCTTAATTTTAAGCTACTTCACTTTAACACAGAAAAACCAGTACTATCACTAAACAGGAGTCCAATTTCTGTTAGTTATTCACCATATATAAACATACAGTATCTTATAACTGTGGCCAGCTGAAGAGCCACATTCAGTGATATAATTGAGACTTTTCTCACTGCCCTCATCTAGAGGACAAAGCCTTATAGAAAGCTGAAGCATTCATTTCAGGAGAGTGGATTCAACCAGACCACTTTTGTGTATTTTAGTGTGTGTTGGCCCAGAATACAGGGCAGATTAGAAGAAATTGGTTGCCTTGCCCAGACAGCGGAGGCACAATTTTATATCAGTAGCAGACAATGAAACCAGGGCAATGAAAAGTCCTGCAGCTGCATAGCATGCCACTACTATATTCCCTAGAAACCAAAAGAATTTTCATATTCCCCCGACCCAAAAAAAAGGAGGGGGGAAGCTAATTTCTGATTATTACCTGGTCTGCTGCTGCTAAAGAGAAGATATTATTTTCCAGATACTTCAAACTATTTTACATGCAAGGAAAATTACCTGGAGCCCATAAGAAACCTCAGATCTTGGCAGAACTACATCAATACACAACACAGACTTTCCACAAATGGCTGTGACAAAAGTGCAGAAAAGTAAATCATAAAACTGCAAAGAATGTAAGTGAATGCATGAGTGTGGGCTAGTTATTTATTTTAACTTTCTGTAAACTTTATTTGACACAGCTCAAGCATTGCCTTCAAAACAGTAAACTAAAGGTGGGGGGGGGGTTCAGACATGATGGAATTGGGGATATTTGTGTCAAATTTCTACTCTGTCCTTCACACATCCAGAACACAAGTTACCAAAACTCTGAATTCTTCTGTCATGTTTCTATGCCCATTTGTGTGGAGGAAAAGTTGCTATGTTCTCCAGTCCATAAATATTTAAAGCACAAAATCTAGATTTTTTTAATCCTAAAACAAACAAGAAGTCCTGCGGCACTTGAAGACTAACAAATTTATTGCATGAACTTTTGTGGGAGAAAATTCCATTTCATCAGATGGGGGAACTTACAGCATGGGAGGAAATAAATGCATGGAAGTGTAATTCATGGGATCTTGTGACCATTGGGAGTGCTGGGGTTGGGGGAGGGGGGGCTAATAGGTGTAAAACTGAACAGTTTCCTAAGTACTGTACACAAATTAACTTCAGCTATAGTGCATGTACATGGTTGGTTAAACATCTTTGCATAGCTGACTTGTAGGAATTGAGACCCTAAAATTATACATTGTCTGATTTAACTAATCTGAAGTTCAAGGCCTACAAAAAATGATTGCTACTGGTGCACACTATTTTCCTTTGAAGTTTTAAATCAAGGTGGTTGGCATTTGTTATTATTATGTATAATGTGAACGTTGTACAGATACAAATGCTGCCTTGATTTTTTTTAATCAGAATTATCCAGAAAGGTCTATACTATTTCATTACTTGCTCATCACTGCTGCATGCCCACTTGATTGACTTGGTTTAGCTGAGATATGAGCTTTGCCAAAACACTTTAAATCACAGTTTCTTTCTATGATGGAGTCACATATACTGAATGCACTGACTGTATTTTTCTTTAGAGGTAAATTGCTGATGGAGTGATGAGTAACAACTAAACAATTTTGAGCGTAAGACTGCCCTTCCAAAAGTTTTCATACTTTTGTCTGTGGTGTATGGACTTTTGCTTAAGAAACTTTTCAGTATCTGGAAAAAGTGTTTTAATTTCAGAACACTTACTATCTTTTCCTTCCCTATATGCTCTCAGTACATTATCCAATAACTGTGTCCTTTATTTGTCTGAATCCTCAGATATACCATCTCTTCAACCACAAGCTTCTTCAAACATGCTGTGCGTATTCTCAGCTGAACGTTAAGATAACTGTACAGAAATGCCTATTGTCTCTGAGCTCTTCTGAGAGTTAAGGTTTCATTTGCTCCATATGAGGTGCAAATACAATAGTGATCCTAGAGTAGGCTAAAGCTAGCCAAATGCTGGCAAAGATAACATGAAGGGTGGGTATGCACATACTCAAATATGTTGTTGATTAGACATGAGGAGTAATTTAATTCCTCTTTAGAAGCCAGGTGACAATTTGGGAAGATTAAAGTTATTCACTTGCACAGATTGCAGCTGCTTTTACTTTGTAAGACTATACTTCTTAGTGACTAGCTGTTTATTGAATCAACAAGTTGTGATTAGACAAAATGCATTTTCATGGCTGGTTTTATGAAGAGGGTTAGAGCTGATCAAATAAACTCCTGCTTCCAGCAAGCAAAGACATTAAACGTGGAAACAACTTTTGCCGCAAACCTATGACTGGATATGTTACTGCTAATGTAAGTTCAGCCCCCATCTTTACCCCAAGAAATGAGTAATTGTGTGCACAAATGCAGAAATTCATGCTAGGAAATCTGATGCTATTGCCAGAGCTTTAGTGAATGAGTTCAGCAGAGGTAGGAAGGAGCCTACCTGGTCAGGTTTAAGAAAACAAATCATATATTAGTGCTTCAGTGGGTATTTAGGTCATCGCATTTAGGGAAATGGTGTTTATAACAATTTAACTGAAAAAAAAAATCTCTATTTGCATTCCATTTCTCCCTAAAATCTGGTAGAGGCTTTTATCAAAATAGGCAGCAACAACTCCCCAACCCAACACATTCAAAAATATTGATTTGATCTCATTTAATTTGCCCTCCCCCTTTTCAACCTTGTCAAAGTGGCTTGAAAACAAAAAATAAATTATGAATAAAATGCAGTACCCTTTTTCCCCTTCCTTTCCTGTATTCATGCTCTTCCCATAAAATTAAAAATCCCATCACAGATAACAGCTTGCTGCCATGTTGGCTAAATCTGTCAGTAGGTGTATAGTTGACTGCCATGACACCTACTGACAACTTTTGAGAACCCTCATCACATGTTGGTTCCCCCTCACAGGTGTCCATCTGACTGGGTGAAGGCACCTCAATAGAGGTCAGAATAATTAAGTCAGTTGTGTTCAGTTTACTCCACCAGTTCTCCCCTGTGCTTAGGTAGAACTCACAATGTTAATATCACACAATCGAAGTTAAAAGAGGAAAAATGTTTCTCCAAAGGCATTGATTTTTAATAATCTCGCTCCTAGGCTAGTGCACTCCCAGCCTAGTGCAGACAGGCCAGGAACGCCAGAAGCCAAAGGGTTTTGATTGCTGTTGGCTGTCCACAAGCTAGGGGATAGTATATATGTTACCTTGCTAACTTAGCAAGCTTGAATGTTTGCAGCAGGATGACTCTTACAGGAACTAGGTGCCTTTGATCTACTCGATCTGTGCACAGACCTGCCTTTGCATAGAAATGGCACTGATCTTCTGGTCATCAGTGAATATCAGGGGTAGGATTCTGTGCTGCACAGACACAAAACTCACAGACCCCAAGCTGTTTTAGGTGGCTTTCGGCTACCTTTGCACTCTCTTGATCCTGAGCAGTTTCAGCCCTGGGACACTGCCTGGTATAGGAAGACTTGGAGGCTTACTAGCTATAGCGACCTCGTCAGCCTGCTCTATGGCTTGCAATGCTGCCCAGAAGCTCCCAAACGCTGAGAAGCCTCTACTACCATTAGCCCTACTCCCAGCATACACTGTACCTTGTAAGAGGAGATACTCTGAAGGCATTTTTACAGCTGCCTGCACTGGGGGAATCCTTACCTGGCCAGATCTATGGTATTAAGACCTTTTATGTCACTTTTGCACTTTGATCTGGCCTAAAGAGGCTGGAGCAAAAGGTGCAGCTCTTATTCCCCATATCCATCCTGGCAGGAGGAGATTTATCATCTGTGTTCACTATGGTGGATCATGCAGTGTTGTTGACTCACTTGATAGTACTCAGTGGAGCTGCCTTTCAATGGCCTCACTATTTTTCAGAATGTAGTGGGTAGCTGTGGGCAAAACTCCTCAAGTGTGGGGGAGGCTGCAGGGTACCATCCTGTCAGCCTTCCTGTTCAGTACCTATATGGGCCAGCTAGACAGGAAGGAGGCAGGGGGGTTCCATTTTCCAATTTGCTGATTACGCTTAAGTGCAGGGCTGTATCTCATCCAACTCTGACAATACTGTGGGTCAGCTCCTCAAGAAGGGTCTGGCTGAGATGAGGGCATGAATGAGAGTTTGCTGGCTAAAGCTGAACACAAGCAATACTGAAGTAACGGAGAACTAGCCAGCTAGGTTGGCAGGTATGATGTCAGATTCTATTACAACATACTCTATGGGGGTAGGGCAATGTGATATCCTGATTTTATAGGGATGGTCCCAATAGTTGAAGCTTTCTCTTATATAAGTAATTATTAGTATCATCACTCTCTTCCCCAGTCCTGTTTTGCAATCTGCAATCTGCTCACCCTAATGTGGTGGACATTTTTAAACCACTCAGAAGCTAAAGCTAGTACAGAAAGCAAGGCTCATTTGTTGAGTAGGTCATCTCTTTAGAAGCACATGGCCCTCGTGTTCCAATATCTGTGCTGGCTACCCCTTTGGTCTCCAAGTGGAGTTAATGTTATAGATGGCCTAGGACCAGCCTATCTGAGGGATTTCCATTCTCCTTGTGCCATATTGTCACTGCTGCAGTCAGAGGCAAGTAAGTTGGATCTCCTTTGTTATAAAAAAGGGGGTTGTTGGCAAACTGTTCTTTGCATTGGCTCCAAGGCTGTGGAACTTAATACGCCTCCTAAATTCAATGCCCTCTTAGGCATGTTGCAGAAGCCCATGCATTTGACAAGGTTTTGAGTGAAGGAGTAGGGTATGTTCCTGGGTCTAATTTGAAGGTGAGTGGTTTTATTAGTTAGGTTCTAGTTTTATTGTCTTCTGCTTGAAGTAAGTTATCTTCATTTAATTCTTTAAGGCTGCTGGCAAGTGGTGTTAGACTGATTTGCATATAATACTACAGGGTAGTTATTGTAAATCTAATTATTCGAAGGGCACCACAGTTTCAATTACCTGCATACCAGACTTCATGTCACCATAATGATAATGAGCTTACATTTATATAGAGATATGGCCAATTAAAAGAGTACAGTCGACTGAGGGTTTTTTAATTGATCATTTTTAAAATACTCCAGATTCATATAGTGCACCTTTGAAATGTGTCCTGATTAATTTTATATTCCTACATTTTTAATAAATATTTTTTCTGGTCCCTTGCTAATGTGTGTAAGGGTCTCGTCATTAAGAAACTAACTGATGGGGGAAATATTGACACCAAGAACTGTCAAAAGGTACAGAGTAAATCAACTAGAAAATACATTTTTTTTTAATATTAATGCCCAGGTTTAACAAATCTCGACTGTTTGTTACTACAATTAGATACAACATTTTCAGACAAATGTGATTTTTCAAGCTGATGTCCTTTTATATTGGTCAATACATATTTTATGGTTGATTCATTTTAGTAAAAGTAATGTTAACAGTACATGATCCCTTACTCTAAATCCAGGGGATCTGCAATATTTCTTGTAGAAGAGGACGTGTGTTATTAAGATACCCTGTTCTTGCTCCCCCCCCCCCCAACGACTGGGTTTGTGAACTTGAAAATGTTTGGTTCAATCTACCATGCACTTTCAACATGTGAAATTAAGTGAAAGAGTGAAAGTATGTTTGACTAGACATTGAAATGTTCAAGAATCATCTGTGATCAGCACTACTGGTAGTTCTAGAGATACCTGAGTATCGAGTAGTGAAGTCTTCCCCCTATTCCTGCCTCTGGCCTTGAGAGATGAAGGTTGAACACTACAGCGTTTGCTCTGCACAGTGGCATGAATCGAAGCTGGCAACTTCTGTTGAAGAAAGTGTGATGGACTTTCTGCCATTCACTACCTGATGGGCACCTCCTGCTGGCGTTCTTGGAATTAGCTTGTGGTGATGCTCCCATCTGCAACCTGTGCAACATCACTCCTCCCTTCCTGCTGTTGTCAGGGCTCTCTGCTATCTTTGAGGCTCAGCCTTCCGACCAAGCCATGGTTGGTGTGCACCCATCCTTCCGGGGGCAAAATTCTGCTGCCCTTTTTCCATCACTTATTTCAGTGGCTGCTGTAGTGCGTTGCCGTTCCACTGGCAGCCTAAGAGAGACAGGGAGTGGCCCAGCAGGCTTCCCCTGCCTCCCATCCAACTCCTCAATTGCCTTCCCCAAGCTGCTTCTCTATAGCTCCAGTATCTCTTCCTTTTTATCAGGGCCTTCTTCTCTTGCCAAACCATGGTCATCAGCCACTTCCCTGCTCAGGGTGCTGACCTTCCTCAACCTACCAGACAGCAAGACTTCCCTCCCTGAGCTCCTAGGAGTGACTGCCCTGCTCTGCTTGTCCTTTTATACTAGGCTCTTTTGTCCTGATTGGCTACCCCACCAATCCTGCCCATTGACTGCTTCTTGCCCAGCTCTCCTGATCCCCCTCTTAGACAGAATGGAGTAGTGACCCACCACAGAAAGATACAATTTATTCATTTCTTTATTTCAAGTTTATTTCCCTGTAGTCTAATTCACATACCTCTTGAACTAAAATATCAGGAATATTTGTTCAGAGAGGTGGTACTTTTTCATTCCAGCCTATATCAAGATGAATTTAAAACTGAAGTATTCTTTTACTTATGCTTAACCATGAAAAAGATCCTTCCTGTTGATAGTTCACTAATCCCACAAAGAACAGAGTTGAGCAACTTTGTATAGTCTCTACTGTATTAGAAGAGATGTGTTATGTTTCTGTTAAGAAACCACATGATTTATATGAAAAGAAGAATGAGCCTTGTATGATAACAGAAATAATGAAAAAAAATGCACAGCACAAATCCATGTATCAGATCCAGCTTTATAGCTAGTTAGTGATCCTAAACTCTGCTATATTTATCATACAATTTAGAACAGCCCAGGCAAAATCAAGGATATGACATTTCCACTAAATGAGCAGTGAGACTTCTCAAGTCACACAGTGAAAGAATGTTTGAGAATGGCAGGAAAGTGCATCAGCATTGACTAGTTAACTCAAAATCCAATGACTGAGTGTTCTGTTTTTGTTGCAAAATATTTGATGAGAACGCCAAATCGTTAACTAATACTCTGAAGCATCTGGACATTATACAACCTACTCCAAATGGATGGAGGTATAGTCCAGTTTCAAGGTGAATAAATGCACAGATGTATGAAACCAACAGATTTAAAATGTAGAAAACCAGCACTGGAAGAACATTACCTGATTTCAGTTACCCTGGGGCACATCAAATAAGTTGGTCACTTAACATAACAGTGATTTCCTTTGTTGGAAGAAACAGCTGGGAAACACAACAATGTCATGCATGAGCACCTATGTCCAGTAGTTCGTAAAGAAGCTGTGAACTATTATTGCAACAAAATAATTTTTAAAAATTGATTGCTTTGCTGCATAACATAAACAGGTTGTTGAGCACCTTCTTTTCCAAAAGGTCAAAGTGCTACACCATAATAATGGGCTTCACTCCTCACTTTAGCCACAGTGAAAGGATCCCATTTAAAGAACGGATTTGCTGATGATGGTTGTAGCCAAGTAAAGGAAGAATTTACTGTTTATCAGTTTTCATGGAGATTCTACTTAAAAAGGCCTACCAGAACTGTTCATGAACATATTGAATGAGGAAAAACTAGCGCTTCAAGACTGTCCTAGACAAGCTTGTGACAATGGCATGAACATGAAGGGAAGAAACAATGGCATCCAGGTAAGGATCCTTGCACTGAGTGAGTCCAAGAGCTTTCTTTGTGCCTTTTGGTTGCCATGCCCTTAACCTGGTCGTCATGAGGCATCATCATCTTTAGATTCACTATCTCTGCCAAACATATACAGCCTGTTTAGAGCATCGGGTGGAAGATGCGATGCTCATGGACATTGCTATAAACTTGACCATGAAGCCACTCGGCTACATTCACTGGGAGAGCCAGAGTAACAGTGTAAAACATAAGTGAGGTACCAAATAGTCTTTAAGTGCCACAAGACTCCTTGCTTCTTTTTTTTTTTTTTTTTTTGAGGTTTATGACATGCTGATGGAAATGGTGCAGTCCTATAAAGCTGAGGCTGGAATCTGACACAAGGTGGAAAACCCTGGCCAGCCAGATATCGCTTATTGACCCTGCCCAAGTGTCCATTGAAGAAAGGTTTGGACAAATGAAGCACTACAAAAGACTGGGCTGGGGGGGCGAGGGAGTTGTATGATCTTAGTAAGCTGCTGGCAAACAGGAAGATATTCTTGAACATTTGTCCAGACCTTTGCTGGATGACACATGGAGAATATTTGGACATTAATGACAAACAGGGACATCCATAAGGGGGTGTGGGGCCCTGAGCAAATTGCCCTCTGCTGGGCCCCCCCACCCTGCCCACACTCGGGTGGCAGGGCAGGCCCCTACACCACCCCCCTCCACATGCCAGGGACCAGGAGAGCGGCCAAAAGGGCAGCCTGGTTCAGTGCTGTCGGTCCGCCCCCTCTCCCCCAGGCCATGTATGCTGCTCTGGGCTCTGTGCCAGAGCAGCAGGGATGGGGTGGGAAGCAGCAAGGCTCAGGCAGTGGGTAGCGATACGGGCCCCACACTGCCTCCCACCCACCCCCCTCCCCGCTGCTCCAGCACAGAGCCCAGAGTAGCACATATCACCGGGGGAGGGGTGGACCAGCAGCACTGAACTGGGCCGGCCTTTTGACTGGCTCGCCCCGCATGGGTGGAGGGCAGCAGTGCAGCCCCATGGGGCCCTCCAAAGCACAGAGCCCTTGGCAGCTGCCCAGGTCGCTCTACCCTAAGGACGGCCCTGATGATAAAGACCTCTTTGTAGCATTGGACATAATCTGATACATTTTGGCATACCGGGAGCACTTTCCACTCCAGGTTCTTCAATTCATTTATGATACAGAGCTGAAGCACACTTTTTCAAATGTGTGAATAACATTGAGGATTCTCGCACTACTGGTCACAGTCACGAATGGAAAGCACAGCTTTTTGAAGTTCAGGTTTATTAAAATGTATCTCTGACTGACAATGGTGGACCAGAGACTCATATCACTTGCTATTTTATCACTTGAAAATACCATTGGCCAGTCTTTGGATCCCTCTGATGCTTTGTGTCAATGAACAAGTGAGGAAAAAGACAAGAAAGCTACCTTTTGACCTAAAGGACTAGGATTAAAACGCTAAGGCTGTTATCTAGCATAACCCTATTTAATACCAGACCACCTAATGTCAGTGTCCAGTTCATTTTTTTGATGTTAGTACCTCACAGTTATTCTTAAAATTGAAATGTTTCTATAAGCTTCTATAAATACAGGTTTACACACCCTAGTGTGCAAATTTATCACCTTACATGACAGGAATAAATCATGCATGCAAATTGTGCATCCAAGTCATGAAATAGATCCAAAAGAAATAAAAAATGAGGGATTCAAATGTTTAAGAAATGGGGAAGGAGGCACCAAAGATGCTTCTTGCCTCTGGGGCACCATTTGGTTTAAAGCCAGCCCAGCCTCTGAGTAACTCTTTTCTTTCCTGAGCTTCACTTTTATGTCTACTAAAATGAATGACACAAATAATGGAATATTGATTTAGCAACTTTTGCCATCTTAAGTTATTATACTCAATGCATCCACTGCAAGCTCTGTCAAATGGAGGATTTTATTGTAGAGCAAATAAACCCATCAGTCTGAGCACGGAAGTTGAAATTATTCCACATCCCTATGATTAGAAAATTGCAATGGACATTTATGCCATGTTTTATAAGGCAAAGAACATTCCAATGATGCTTATAAACAATAAAGCTGGAGGGCTTTTTAAACAATGAAGATGGAATTATCAGTTTTATAAACAGTCAAAGTTGCTTGCCCTTGTCCCATCCTTCTCTCCATCCCCTCCCAAGCTCTCTTCAGCACCTGTTTGATTGGGACACCTTTCACTGTTACATCTGCTGGAGCAGAGGTTATCAATAAGAGCCCTGCAACTCCATGGATATCCACATTATATCCACATCCACAGATACAACACAGATATCCGCGGACCATTTCTTGTGGATGCAGATCGGATAGAGATCCACATATTTTTATCTGCATAGAGCTAGAGCCCTGCAAATATGTGGATATCCACATCCACGCATACAAGCCGGATATCCGTGGACCATTTCTTGCAGATGCAGGTTGGATATGGATCCATGTATTTGTATCTGTGCAGGGCTCTAGTGATCAAGAGTATCTTTAAGTGGATCAGTAACCCTAGATGAGTATGGCTCCATTTTATCTTTTCTGGTTTTGGAGGCGGTTAGGATAGGAGACAGCTACAAAAGACTATTTTTTGATCAGAAATAAAAAACCTTTTAAAAAAGCTGCAACATACTTGAAATGCATGAACATTGGGGCATAAACTTTCTTGTGATTAAACCTCTTTCAAAGTATGTACAATAGATTAGATATAACTTTCCAAAACTGAAGCAAATAGATTAATACAAAACAGGCAGTGCATGCAGAAGCAGGTTTGGTGTTTACTTTTTCTTGAGTAAAGCTATGCTCTCAACTAATCCAAGAAAGATTTCCTTATAGTACATACTCATACCAATGAACTCAATTGTATGCTTAGTTGTTCTAAATTCCAATGTCCTTCCTTAATGAAGACCCTCAGCTTTGGACTTTGTTGATAAGTAAGCCAGTGAGGGCATCTTTTTTCTTAGGAAGGTTATAAGAAACAAGCTGCCTACCCCTAAAGGGAGGTACTGAAGTGAAAATATTCCAGTAAAGAATAAGAGACACAAGGGGAGGAGCCATACAATATGTTTAAAGAAGCAGATTTTTTTATATCTGACACTAAGATGTTGGTAAGTCTTTAGGGGGGAAAAAAAGATGATTTTCTTTGTGGGGAGGAAACAAAGGGCAAGTCTTTCTGGGATGTTTCTCTAAGATTCCATTGCTATTTCCTGATTGTTCTCTTTTTCCCCCACTACCATTCTCTCACCAGCACCTGACTGACTCAAATAAAGCAAAACAAACAAGGACTTCTGTAGCACTTTGAAAGACTAACAAGTTTATTTATTGCATGAGCTCTCATGGGAGAAAATCCCACTTTATCAGATACTATCTGATGAGGTGGGATTTTTGTCCTATGAAAGCTCATGCAATAAACAAACTAGTCTTTTAAAGTGCCACAGGACTCCTTGTTTGTTTTGCTGACCTAGACTAACACAGCTACCCTTTGGAACTTGTCAAATAAGGCAGTAGTTTTCAAACTTTTTTTCTTAGGACCCAGTTGAAAAAAATAATTTATGCCCACGGCCCAACAATTACATCTTTGAGCAATGCATTCCAGTCTTGCGGTGGTGGCAGCATAGGGTGCCGCAATCCCCTAGTACCTGTGGGTCTGTGACCTAGTACTGAGTCCCAGCCTGCAGTTTGAAAACCAGTGAAATAAGCAAGGAGCCCTGCGCCATTTAAAGATTAACACATTTATTTATAAATATTTGAATAAATGTATTTAAATAAATAAATGTGGTAGTCTTTAAGTGCCACAGGACTCCTTGCTTGTTTTGCTGAACTAGACTAAGACAGCTACCCCTGTGGAATTTGGCAACACTGAAATAAGCTACATATGGCTCCCTCTGACCCTATCAATGCTGCTTCACATATCTGAAAAACTTAGTAAACTTTTTGTAGAAATCAGGGGTGAAACCTTGACCTTGTTGAAGTCAGTTGTAGTTTTGCCATTGACTTCAATGGGTGCAGGATTTTGCTTATCTTTGGCAACTGCCAGCCTGTCAGCTGCTGATACTGGGGGCATTTAAAAGAAAAGGATGGAAGCAACCTGTTCTGCTTTTGTTTGTGAGTAAGCAATGACTATCCATGGTTACTTTCATATAATGCTTATAAAGCTAAGTTGAAAAGTTTGGAAAATGGGTGATTTTTTTTTTTTAAACAGTAATTCATGTTGCCATGCATGAGACCAGAAATCCAGTCTATTAACATAAAGAATATTTTTGTTACCTTGTGTTAACAGTCTGTAGCTAAAAGACCTAATAGTAAGTACAGTGCTTCAGATTACAAAAATAGAAATCTGATCAACACTGGACCCCAGAAGGTGGTCCATCTATCTGTTAAAAGAAATTAACTTCCATTATCTAGTCTATTTGTTATGGGACTTGAAGTCACGTTCCCATTGAGATGAACTGTTGGTCTGTTGTCTCAACTTCAGTTCTGGAAATTACCAGCCTTTTCAGTGTTGTGGGTAAACATTTGTTAGTCTTTAAAAGTGCCACTAAACTTCTTGTTTGTTACTCTGTACAAGTTACTGTGACTAAAATAGTGATAGAAACCCTATAAAGAAACTCAGGAAATAGCTCAGAATGGGGAGAAAGAAATTAAGAAAATGTTAGAGTGACTGGTGTAGCTGTAAACTCTACTAATATTAAAGTAATTAATTTTTTTTTATAGGACCCAGTGTGAAAAAAGGAGTTACTTTCACTTCATACAGTCTAAGACCCCAGTTCTGCAATGGATCATTTATGCAGCCCCTTGTGGAATCTTTATCACAAATACAACAGTGGATTTGGGAAGACAAAACACAAAGAGCAGAACGCATATCTGGCTAAGAATGGGTTACTTTAAGTTTAGATACTTAAAATACGTTACACTGCTATTTAAAGAGACACTATCTTGAAATCTAGTCAGTTTATGAAAGCAGCAGTTCTCAACTACTGTGTCACCATGCAGGGTTAAGGGTATCACGCAGAGATGGCTGGATTTGGCTGGCAGGGGGTGAGTGTGGTTTGGTGTGCCCTGTAGGGCAGCATATCATGACCAAGTATGTCACAGCCTGCAAAAAGGTTGAAAACCATGCATTAAAGTATGTCCCTGTCTTTCCTATTCTTTTTCTAATTCAAAAGCCTATGGAACTAGGCATTTATATGTTAAATTTCCTCCAAAACCTTTTACACTTAGCTTATCCAGAACACCTTATCCAATTCTGAGAGAACTTCAGCCAGTTCTCTGGGATCCAGAAAACTCAACTCGCTTTCCTTTGTTTAGCACACATCAAAAAAGTTATACAGTAAACATGTGTATATTTACATATTACATTGCACCACACATTTTTGGATTGGTTACTTGCAGGAACCAATCCCCCCTGAAGCATGTGCTATCCATGCATTGCTTTGCTCATCTTCCTCCTCACCTCATCTCCAGATTTGATTTATCTTTGTTAATAAATGGTTCCCTTGGTGTTCCCCCTCTTATCACAGCTGGCACAAATAGTTCTTAGCCCACTGACCTCTTTATCTCATTTAGCACAGCCATTCTGTTTTCAGTCTAATGATCTGTTTACCACCTCAATTCTACTCTGGAAGCAATGAGGCCTCCCTAATTACATATTCATTTCAGGCCAGGTATCAGCTAGCTACCTCCCATTGTGATCATCACAAGTATGTATGCTTATCATGCAGCGCAGCTCCCAAAGTCAGAACAGCTAGGAGAGAGATCATCCTGCTCTTGCACAAACTTTACTTTTATTCTGTGTGGTTTAGCTGCTGTCTTGGCTCACAGAACTGGGAGTCTGCTGGTCAGGTATAGAAACCCAGTACCACCCAGCCCTCAAAAACACAACATAAGGAAGGTGAATCAACAACAGAATAAATGAAAGATGACAGTTAGCTAACACAAGGGCAACATTACAATGTTTAGTATTACATGGATGCTTGGGCATTTTATTTATTTGTACAGTTATAAATATCAGAACACTTGGATACAAGCCCAGCTGAAAAACAGCTCTTAAAATTTCTCATTTCAGCTGACCATTTGGCTGTAGGCTGTAGCAGTGGTTCCCAAAATGTGGTCCAGGGACCCCCTGGGGTCTGCAGACATGTTGCAGGAGGGCTGCAGAGCCTCTCTACTGGGGCTGGAATCCAGCTACAGGCCCCCTGCTCCCTGCCACGGCTGCCTTTCCCCTCCCACAGCCCATCCTGGCAGGGGGATGATGCTGCAGCAGCAGGGGACCATAGCTGCTGCAGCTCAGCTCCCCAGAGGCACAGGCCATGATGGCAGCAGGGCTGCATGCCAGCTGTCCCAATGGCACTGCCTGAGTGATGCAGGCCAGAGTCTGCCCACATGGGCCAGATTATGTAATCAACCAGGGGGCCCCAGCCTGGAAAAGGTTGGGGACCACAGCTCTGCCCTGTCAGAACCTCCCATCATGTCACTGAAGCAGGGCAGGACACTAAACCAGTATGTAGGCACCCAGAGGGAGGGCTATGAGCCAGGAACTTTTCACAGGCTCCAAGTTCTCCATTTGATTGTCTATTGTGTTTCTGTTGTGTTCAGGAAACTATTAAGTCCTATGGGGGGGGGGGGGGCAGAGGAGGAGAGAACCAACTGAGATGATGTTTTTAACTACAGGCCTATCACCTAAGAATTGCATTGTAAAAAAAGAATGATTTTAAACAAAAAAGTGCACACTCTTGTAAAAAAGCTGAGTTTAAACTAGAGCAAATTTGAAGTGCTAAGTGGGAACAAAAAGCAGACTAGAAGTGCTGGTGTTGTAATCAGTTAGATAAGGAGTAATATTAAAAAAGGACATTGCAAACTTAAGTGTGTTTTTTCCTAACAACTCACATTGCTAAAACAGATATTGGGGGTGAATGTTTGCAGATTCTTTACCTTGACCCTGTGTCCAGTCAGCTATTTTTCCCTATTGGTAAGGTTCTATCACTGCAACAGAAATAAAAGCCACATTTTAAAAAAATAGGAAAGAAGTAGGGATATGTGAGATGAAAACTATAATTGCCAAATAATGATTATTTCCATGAAGCAAGTCTTACTACTGTGAAGACACACACTGACAGCCTCAAGGTCTAATTGCTAAAATGAAGTGAGAAGCTGTTAAAGACAAGCTGAGCAAGGACCCTAGCCACAAGAGGAAAAAAAATCCAAGACAGAATTTAAGTTTTTATAGACACTGTTTTTTGCAATGGTCAACAGGAGTCTATAAGCTTCTTCCTATTGGTTTGTAATAGTGTCACTTTTGTATTTTTAGTGTTTGACTGCAGGCTCACAAGCAGAAATAGTGTCTGCCTATAGAACATCTATTGTTGCTATAGAACTAGCATTATGGAGGAGCAGAACATTTAACTATAGTGTTATGCTTTTACTACATGGAGTCCACATAACAATGTTTTACCCAAGAGTTTTTGATATGTGCAGTGAAGTAAAAGTGAATTAGGTTTTGATGTTTCTAATCATTAATAGCTATGCCCTAAGCAGCACACTTTGCTGGAGGATACAGGAAGGAGTTATTTGTATGAACTAACATAAGCCTGTTAAATATTTTCACATGTTCATTGTTTAACAAAGTACATCTCCCTCAGTGCAGGGAATAACCACTGAGACCAAAGAACATGTAGGAAGGTTTCAGTGCTTATTAGTTTGTGGCATCTAACTAAATGATTAAGCTAAACATACAGGGCACATGGGTCCCTGTTGTTGCATCTATAGCTTAAAGTCAAGCCAGAGGACAGCAGCTTCTGGGGGTGGGGTTGGGGTGATTAGACACATCAGTTGCACAGCCACCACACCTTTGGAGACTTGGTGTCATTTGAGCTGGAGAGTTAACCTATGCAGTCAGTCCAAGAAAGGTAAAGATGACTGACTGGTGCATTGTCCAGATTACTGCCACCAGGAGCAATGTGAGGCAAGATAGCTGGTTTTTGTCACTTGTCTTAGAGCAAGAGCACATGTTCATTAAACATTATATACACCTGAACAGTTTTTCAAATCAAGTCATTCTATAGAATTAGAGGGTTTAGCTGGTAGTCAAGCCAGCACACCACCTTGCCTAATACAGTGGTTGTTGAAACCCATACAAGGTATGGACAAAGTTTTTCCTCCTGCTCCTCCATCCTAGATTTAAATCTAATCAAGAGTGCTGGGTTGTATTAAATTCATACAATACTATAAGCTTGTTCATTGTTTAACAGTACAAGTATTCATTAACTAAGGTCAGAAGGGACCAGTATGATCTAGTCTGACCTCCTGAATAACATAGGCCTCAAAACTGCCAGCCACCCTCTCAAGCAATAAGCCTTTAACCTACATGTTACTTGCTTCCTCAAGTCATGCTTTAAGTGACTTTGACAAAAAAAAAAAAAATTCACTAAGTAGGAAAGTCATGCCTTCTGCTGGAGAGGAAGGCAAAAATCCCTGAGCCCTGACCAATCAGTGCTAGGGAAAATTCCTCCTTAATTGACCTGGACAAGTCTATTAAGATTTGTCATTGGCTACCAAAAGACTTGTGAACTGCAAGCAAGGCATACACCTAGCAGCTATCTAGTTTAGTATTGCAAAAAAAAAAAAAAAAAAAAAAAAAAAAAAAAAAACCACACAAGCTGCTTTTGGGACAAGTTAAGCTAGAGTCAGCTATTTCCATGCAGAATCTCTAGCAGAAGAGATTAGTGGTGAGGAAGGAGACACCCATATTTCAGTCTTACATTTCATGGCCTTTTACTAGAAGTTTAGTGCTCTCCATCCTTTTGGAGAGATCCCTGGAATTTGGCAGACAGGACTTTTGGGCACCAACACTATTGTTGGAAAGGCAGGAGTGGGTCCTTGTTTAAGGCTTTAAAAAAGGCTCACTAGTTCACCCATGCTCACATGTGAGTTTTGTGCTGAAGTCTGAGTGTTTCATCCTTATGAGCTCCCAAGGCTACCACCACTCTTGAATGTGAGGAAACAGAAGGGGACGTTTACCCAACAGTGGCTGCTCTGGGCTGAGCACTGCCACCAAGCTCAAAGCAAAAAAAGGGTCTGATGCTCCTATTGACTTTCCTTGGTGGTATGCTGAGCATATAAAGAGAAATCTCATACCTGTGTGAAGTGGCTAAGCCAAGCTCTGGCTGTCATGGGGGGCCTAGGAGTAGAAAGGGGGAAGTTGAAAGAAATAGAAGGGCCAATAGAGTGATGTATATTCCCCTCAGAGTCCACAAAGGAAGTCTGTTAAACTGTTCCTTTGTCAGCCTTTACCCCTGAAATCCAGTGAGCAGTATCCCTGAATAGCTGATGAAGTTAAGGCTTAGGTAAAAGCAGAACATGCTAAGACAAGGACCCATTCTCATGCTTTATCTGTGAAGAGAGGAGTTCTATCATCCTTTAGACTTTAAAAAGGAAGTTTCATTCTGTGTTTAGCTTTAGTGCCCTCCTAATGGCTTTGCTTGGGCTGCTCTATGAGGCTGTCTAATGTACTAGCTGACTCAATGACCTTCTTTAAGCCTGCTCATGGGATCAGAGTGGCCGCACTACACTGAACTCTAATGTAGAGAGCGCAAACACCTAAGAGCCAAAATTCAAACAATAAGCTCTGTGCTAGTGCTAGAAGTCAAGTGAAGCAGATGCTTTATAGCTGGGAAGTCACAAAAGTGACCTTTCAGACCATTTATGCACTACATTGTCATTTGGTGAAGGACAAATAGGCAGGCATCCACCTCCTCTGATGCAACTGAAGAGCTTAAGCAGCAAGTTCTTCCCCTAGAGAAGGTATTCAGTGCTTTTAAGACACACTCACTGAAACCACTTAGTGCAGTAGTAAGCCAGGAGCTCCACAGGCACATGCTTTTGTCAGTGAGCACCAGGAGAATGGATCTGAACTCAAGCTTAACTGCTTGTCATTGCAAGATGCCAGTGCTGATCAGAACAAACCTTAGCTAGTATTAGAAGGAAAGTAGCCACACCAATAAGAGGACTAGTTCATTGTCAATGACCCACCTGTCCCTCCCACCATTTAACTGATGTTTGCTTTCTGTACCTTTACTCTAGGGTTGGTCAGTGAAGAGCCAGAGTGCAAGTTCAGCTTTTTATTGAAAGATGCTGGTTTCACAAGCCAAATGCCTCCTTGATCTCAACCACACAGCAGCGAGAGAGAGGAACAAAACCCCCAGAATAGCTATAGTGGCCCAGACTAAAGTTAAGGACACTTTAGGGTTCAGTGGCAAGCCTGCAGGAGAAACAAAGACTAATTAGACATGCTTCTGGACAACTCTCAGACTAGGCATAGTCATTACACTTTGGCTGTGTTCACACAGCCCTCTTATTTCGAAAGACTTAGGCTGTTCACACGACATGGTTTTGAAACAGGTCCCATTGTTTTGGAACAGCATTGTTTTGAAACAAAGTTAAGCCCCATGTGGGGATGAAAGTGTTGTTTTGAAACAATGGTGACTTGTTTCCAAATAACTTGCCTGAACCTGCTATTTCACTTTGAATTATTTCAAAATAAGGTGTTGCAAGTTTTGAAATATCAAAATAACCCCATGTGTGAACACAGCCATGGCCTCTTGCCACCAACCTCAGGACACTCCCAGAGGCACTGTGGGAAGCATGTTGCTTTAGTTAGAAGTAGAAAATATTTCCTTATCTGACTGGCTCTAGGCTATGGGTAATCTAATCATGACAACAGCTGCCAGGGGTTCAGGCCCTAGCTCAGTGTCCCCCTGACCCAACCCTTAATACTAGACAGTTGAACTGTTCTGAAGCAGCCTGGATTTTGCCATATCCACAGCATGGCTCACTCACCTGATCCATCCATGGTAGCCTCTCTCTTTGGCCTGTCCTGGAGAAGGATCACAGGTCCCCTGCTAGTGATGTATGAGAAGCCATCCTGCAGATTCTGCTCAGAGCTCCTCCTACCCCCTGCAAGGCCAGAAAGAGGTTAGCTGAAGAAAGCAGCCCTAGGAAACCCACCATACTGCCACACCAGTGGATTTCTGCTTCAGAGTTACCACTTCTCTTCATGCCATGAGTTGGTGGGCCATTGGCCAGGGATTGCCTACAACATTGGCTGCCACTTGAGAAGTGAGTATACCTGCTCATGTCAGACCATGGATGACCAAAGCTATCCTAGGCAAGAATGAAGTTACAAACCCTCTGATACTCAAGTGTATCTAGAAAGGAGAGCTTTGGGGCAGGAACAGGCAGAGAGTGTGACTTGATGCCTCAGAACAGGTGGTGAAGCTGATGCTCACCCACCCCCATATGCCATTTTATGGGGGAGATGGCAGGAGAGGCCAAGATACTTACTGGCTGCAGCAGGGCAAGAGGTGGTGCAGGAAGTTGACATGGATGGCTGGCACACTGATGCACTGCAGTGCAGATACACCTAGAGAAGAGGTAGTGCTTAGTGGCCTGCTACTCTTGCAGTTCAGTGGTAGCAGAATCTGAACAGGTTTAGAGGGCTGCCTTTGTATCAGAGTCAGGGTGCCCTGCAGTTAGGGGTTTGAGCATGAGCTCAAGTTAAGGAAGCTATTTGAGTATTCTAGCACTTGGGGTTACCCTTGCATTCAGAGCCTTGGGTATTGCCACTCTGCCTGGAGTAAGCCCTGCTACCCCACCCTCTCCTAGGGGCTAGGACAGGGGTCTGCAGCTCCAGACCCACATGTGGCTTTGGCTGCCCTCTTGTGACTCCCAGCTCTGCCCCCTCCCCTCATGGGACCCTGTGGGCAGCCAGCAAGTCTATGGTCCCCCTTGCCACAGGGGACCCTGCAGCAGGCTCCCTGGCCCAGCTTCTCCCACCTGGAGGCTAAACCCATTGCAGCAACCAAAACAAAAAAGCTTATCTTTTAGGTTGCCAAACCCTGAAGTAGGATCAGCTCCTTCTAGGACTGCATACCCCCTGACCTAGGGCAATATGGGACTCCATTGCTAGTGGATGACTGAGATCCTGCCCTAGTGACCCCAAGCTAGGAAACATGTCCCAATGTGACAGTCTAGGTGCCACCCAGCCAAGTCTGGTTTTTCAGAAGTGGCCAGCCATTTTCCCATGCATATATGTGGGACTTCAGAGCTATTGCCCCTCCCTGAAGCTGGTGTCAGGTGAGGAAGCTAACTCAATTGACTCAGAAGGCTTATTGAGGTTAGGGGAGTCATACTGGGCCTGTAAATGGTTGCCGGGAAGCAGAGTCCACAAATGTGAAGGTGCTGATGATGAAACGCTGGTAGTGAGATGGGAACTGCTGCCCTACAGCAGCCCCCACAGGCACCAGCTGGGTTTGGTAGTTGTCTCCTGCGTATGGACACCTAGGAATGAGGAAAGGAGTCCTTATGTGGTATCTTACACTGCCACCATTCAATGTGGGCCCACCCCATCCCTTGTTTCCAGTCACTCACCCATCCACCAAGATTGGCCACTGTGGCTGCTGCTGAGGATTAGCACTGGGAGTGGCCCAGCACTGGTGCAGTACCAAAACCAAGTTCGGGTCAGTTCTCTGCAGGAGCCGGACTTCCACATAGATGGGGTCACGCAAGACCTTCACCACAGGGTAGTCCCTGTCTCCATAGTAGGAGTCATAACCCTGCTCTGGAACAGACAAGTTATTCCAGGTTACTAGACATGACATGACCTGCATATGCTTAGAAGAGGCCCAAGTTCCCAGTTTCAGATTGGGAAGGTGAGTTTTCACTACTATTTACAACCAAGAATTAGGTGTGTCAGCTTGACAGGATTCTCCTGAAGTCAATTAGTGATTGTCATGTGATGCCTCCAGGAATAGGGTTGCCAGTGTATTAGAGCAGCCTTTTCCTACTAGCAGGAAATGATTCTTCCTAGCTATCAGTACAATTGGGCTGACAACCCAGTTATAGCCACAATCCTATGCCCATGACATTCAGGTTCACCTCCCACCTCTTGCCACTCTCCCCCCCCCCCCACCTTCCTACACCTTATTTAGCCTGGCCTCCTGTTAAGTTAAAATGCAAGCCTAGACCAGGGACCCATGTGTCCGTCCCCCCATAGGGAAGCATTACCTACCTTTGGCAATGCGCAGCTCTAATGTGAGGGGGCCAGGCTGGGATACAGCAGGGGGTGGTGGCAGGGTGAAAACCTGGATGCTTACAGGGAGTGAGACACCACTGATGGAGTAGCTACAGCGGACATGCAACCTGGTTGGATGAGAGAGATCATCAAGTCTGACAGCTAAATTAGGACCAGCCAGCCTCTAGACATTTGGTCTGGGGGGGTATGGATGGTCATGTTTAAGGTGTCAGGGTCTTTCCCACTCAAAGGGGTGCAACTCAATGCCTTGTTGTACTGAATATTTGGCTTGAAGTCACCTGCCTGACCATCATGGCTTATCTTGCCCTGAAGTAAGCTAGGCTACTCCAGGGCAATAGGGGCATCCCATTCCCATCCCAGTAACTGGAAGAGAAGGGCTTGCTGGAGAAGTATTGTGAATTTTATGCTAGAATTATCTGCCTCCAAGTCTCAGGTTTCTAGAGACAGAGGGGTGACTAGAAGTCTAAACCTCATGGCGTTACCTGAAGGTACTGTCCCGGGTGATGGATCCTAGTCTCCAGGTTCTCACATCCTGGTCTGCTACCAGTTCATTTTCATAGATACCCTGGTCTCCAGCCATCTGCAATGGAAGAACCAATAACCCCTCAGCCCCACCCTTTTGTCAGCTTTGAGACCAATTAGAAACTAAAAGGTTCCCCCAATAGAACTTAGCATGGGACCAGTCTTAAGAAGGGATCTGCCTGTGCTTGGTCCAGAGACTTCTGTGGTTCTAGCCTAGTGATCCCATCTTAGACTCCAACCCTTACCTGGAAAGTGGTGCCACAGGTAGTGTATGGAAACTGGAATATGGCAAAGACATTCTTCACCACAGGAAGACAGCCAGCACCGCTCCCACTGGCCAGATGCACAGAGTCCAGGATCAAGGGTGGCAGAGTTGCATAGCGAGAAACAACAATGGAGAAATGGCCATCTGGAGTACACTGTGCAGTCACTGGAAGGAAATGCCAGGTAAGATATAGGTTGGAAGCCACTAGCTTAGCTCATGTCTGAGCAGAACCCCATCAATTGCCATTGCACTGCTCCAGGAGATGCAAAGGGACAAGTGCTAGGTGCTCAAAAGGTAGCAAGACAATAGATGTTGTATTGGAGCTAGTGGCCAATAGGTAATTTAGTGCAATTCTGGCCCATGAGGCTGAATTTGTTACAGTACATGGCACAAGCCCTTAGTCTTCATTCATCTGAAGAGTGGAAAGTTAATTTAATCAGGGCTAAGAAACTAGCACAGCATTATGCATGTGCAAGCCTGAGTCAGGCTTTGATTCTAGGTGCCCCAACCATTTCCCTCCTTCCTCCCTGTTGACCCCCCCCATGATGAGTAGTCAGATGTAGTACATGTACAGAAACTTGCCTGTGTTGCCATAATAACAAGGCATCAGCCTATCAGTGGGATTGTAGCAACAGCCTCGTTCTTCACATTTGCTTTGTGTGATAGGTGGAGAGGCACAGGGCAATCTCTCCTGGCTCTGGACAGCAGCACAGACACTGGGGCTTGGAGCATCTAGGGCTGAGACGCCATTGGAAATCAGTCAGCACAGAGATAGGACAAAAAAGCAGGGGGGCCAGAGTCCAAGACACTGAGCACATGCCCTCACTTGACCTCAGTGCTTGAGAGTTGTGCTGTAACTCATGCAGGTTTTCAGAGGTTCAGCCAACTTGCTGGAAAGCAGCATTGCTTGGGTCTTGAGCACCAGGTTAGGAGATGGGCACCCTTCAACTTCTGTAGTAAAGCTAGGAGTAAGTTTGCTGTACAGACTTCCCAAGGCTACTAGTCTCATTGCCTCTATCTCCATTTGAAATGGAGGGAAATACTTCACATTGCTATCCCACAGGTCTATTGGGAAGACTAAGTTCACAAATCACTTCAAACTGGGGTGCTGTGGTGTGCATAGCCATCATGTAGGTTAGATATATCCAGCTCAGAAATGCTATGAAGGGCTAGAGTATCAGGCCAGATTCATATAATCTGACTCAACTATTAAATTCATGCATATCAAGTTTGATTGTCCAGGCCACCATAGATAAGTTTGAGTGTCAGGGAACAAGACCTTAGGCTGTAGTAAAGCCTACAGCACTTGAACAGCTATACTCAGATTGAGGTGTGAGGGGATCTTTAACATGCCTCCTGGTGCTCTTTGCAAGATGAGCTCAACCACTGAGTTATTAGCTAATCAGGATGCTGTGTGTTAAAATTTAAATTAAGATATATTTGGTCAGTCATTTGACAGTGACATGCTGGATCTCATCTAATCTATAAATACAGTGCATTTGCATTACTTAGCCTTTGAATATGTGAAACTAATTTGGTTCTCAAACCACTGAGGAATGAGTGCCACTGGCCTAGAACAATTCCCAGGTCCTAAGGGGGGGGGGGTCCTCCAAGTGCTAATGCAATAGCAAAATACAATTAACACCAAGCTCCTGCTTTGAGAGGTATGACTTCCTTTAGTCTAAAGATGCTGTTTTTCTTCTTCACTGACCTGTAGTCATAGCACTCCTCCACAGGAAAGGGTGTTCCAAATAAGACATTAGACCCTTACCTGGCTGGGCAGCAGGACACCTGAGCACCTTCTCTTCACGGAGGACCTGGTGCCCACTTGCATCTGTCCCTTCAATCCCAACCACCATCAGGTAATCACCCTCCTGGGGAAGAGAAACTCACAGGAGTCAGTGGTTTAAGTTGTTTTAGCAGAACCCTGCACAGGCTCCATTAGAGGTCACTCACCCATTCATAGATGTAACAGCCTTCAAAGGAGGCTTCAACTTTCCTTGAGCCATCTGGAGCCTGAGACACCCAAACCCCACAGGTAGAGTCATTCTGCAGCATGTGTGGCCTCCCCACAATATCTAGGGAGTCACAAGAGGCAAGAACAAGGACATCAGTCTCCAGTACTGAAGAAGTTAGATGGAGTTATTTGGCTAGCTATTATAGCATAGCTCTTATCTTTCTATAGGGCATAGAATTGGGACTAAAAAGTTAGGGTCTACATAGAGACTGGAACTAGATGATTAGCATACAGGAATCTAGCATTAGGAACAGACAGTCATAACAACACTGTTCTAACTTCTGACTCCTGCAGTTAGTCATTTTGAGTAGAGATAAGCTTGCTGTCCAATAGGCCTTTGTCTAAGCTTTGTCAGACAAACTAAGGCACACATCCATTTCTATTCCTTCTCAGAGTCATACATTGGCATAGGAGAGCCTAAAGAGGTTCATGCAGAGTTGATCTTGCTTACCCCAAGCATTCACTTTAAGAGACATCTTCCCATTCTTGCTCGGAGGCAGAGTGAACTGCAAGCTTTTCTGGCTGCAGATCAAGAAACTAGGGTCTTTTGAAAAATCATTCCAAGTTCCCAAAACTAAAGAGTAGCATAATAGAGGGAAAAACACAGCTTGCAAAGAGTACCAATACTGTGCTGTGCTACCCATGTTGATTTCCTAGCAGTAACCCATAAAGCACCTACTCTTAGCCTGGCAGTTTTATACCTTGGAGGCAGCTAGGGTTGGGCAGAGCCTAATGAAAATTCCTGCAGTAGCCAGGTGAGACTGGCCTAGCTCAGTCCCCCTGAATTAATTCTATTAACACCCTCCAGAGTGCACAGCTGGGTGTGCTCAGACTTATCAGAATCCTTTCCTCCTGAAGGAGTAATGTTGGCAGAGGGTGGGAGGATAGGATTGAGTGGACTTGCACCTCCCAGGAGAAAGCAGGACATGTATTTGTGTTCGTGTCCCTTTACTTACTAAGATTATTTTATTATTTTGTATTAGAAGCCCAGGGAGGTTTTGAACCTTTCTCCGTTCTTGGAATTTGTTTCCTTCTGTTCCAAATTGTGTTGCTGAGCATTGCCTTGGTATGAAATCACCCCATCTCTGTTGTGTGATTGGAGCATCCCACACTGTTAGGCCACCTACCAGGCCAGTTCTGGACTTTACTTTCCAGGGCTCTCCACAGAACATGAAGTCTCCTCTGGGACAGATACAGTTGGCTATCAATCGGTTCACACAGTGGGTTAGCATCAGCTGCAGCATGACCAGTTACTCATGTAGTAACATGGGGGATGAGGGGTTAACACCCTGGTCACAGTAGTCAGTGAGTCCCAAGAAAGCCAATGGAAACAGAGTACAGGTTTTTGAATTGGAAGAGTAGCCTTGCCTGTTTCCTGTTTGGTGGCAGCAGAGCTCCTGAAAGGATCAGGATGAGTCCTAGGAGCAAGGCCTGAGGGATTCAGCAACATTGGTGCCCAAGATGGGCTCAGGTTTGTAACTGACCAGGCATGAGTAGAACAGGGTAAGTTTACTTAGATGTGGACAGGGTATTTCTTTGTTTTTGGTTTGTTTTTGAATTCCTCTGTGCTGAGCACACGTACCCCCTTCCACTATCTTGTAACTACCTAAGTTAAATCCCAGAGAAGCAACTCTCTGTGTTTCTTATCTGCTCTTTTTAATTAAAGATTTTACTCTTTTAAAATAAGCTCTGGTTTTGCATGCTATCCTAAAAGGCAAGAGGTTTTGTATGCATGTGCCTCAAACTGCATAGCCAACTGCTAAGCTGATAGCACAGCTGGGGTTCAATCACTCTCCTGAGGGAGGAATAAAAGTTATTGAGGGTACCTCACAGGAAGGATTCCCAAGTGCACCTTCCTGGGTTTTCAAAGGGTTTTTGCATTTGGGTGGTGACAGGAATACCACTCCAAGACCAGGAAATTGGTAGCTTTGGAGAGTTTTAAGACAGGGCCTTAGGGCCAGTGGGTTTTAAGGCCTGTTGCAGGCCCTCACCTTCTGCACTCAGAGTGCCAGAGTGGGAGAACAGGCTTGACAACTCACATCAGGTATGTGCAATTGGAACAGTGAGAGAGGGAAAGTTTTATTTGCCTTTGTCCTGATTACTAAATCATTGCAGAAGTTTTACCCTCACTAGGATACATGGTTCCGGGATGATGGAGAATCAGACCCAAAGAATTCAGATCCAGTGGAACTAGGCTTTGGTTATTCTTTCTGCCCCATCACCTTTCATTCCAGTGGGATCCCCAGAACTCCCAAGGTCTACTAGGTTTATGATGAAATTAAGCTTATTTCTATTTCCTTTAAGCAATGTGGAGCCCTTGAGCTCCTGGGGCAGCATGGTGTGAGGGAGGGGCCATATGAAATATATGATGCGTCTAGAATGTGTTCTTAATGTTTATTTTAAAAAAATTAAAACACAAAAGATATCATGTGAGACCATACTGATCTCCAGCTTGAGTCACCAGCAGTATTGGGACTTTCAGAGCCACAGCACAGTCCTTTAACACTGAAGCAACTGGTAGCTGGCAGTTGTCCTTTCTATGCATCAGGCACTAGAGAGGAAAGAAACGCACACTTTGCCAACAGCCCAGGAAGATTCGGGAGCGGAGTGTTCACTAATAGTTACAGACAGTGTTTATTTGTAATAAAGAGGTGCTCGAGTCAAGCAATTTCTTTACTTTCATAACTGATGTGGCAAACCATAGGTGCCGGGCTATGAACTGCCAAGCGTAGAAATCTAGGACTCAGCTCTGGTACAAATTAAGCACTGGTTATAAATCCTTATGTCCCTTTGATCCTAGCCATCCTTCTCCTATCTACCAATGTTTCCAATTCCCACTGCCCCTCTACTCCTGTCCAACCCCAAGATTCCTCCTGTGTGCCTAGCCTTCCCATGGTTCTTGTCTCCCTCTGGCTCCTACAACCCCATCTGCATTTGGGTCAGGTTGATTCTTCCTCCATGGCGCCTGAGGGTCTTCAGGAGAACACTGAGAGCGCAGAAGAGACAGTTTCCCAGTTCTCAATTTCTCTGGCCACTGCTATCACCAAATCTGCCTCTTGCTACCAGGAAGCATAACTGTAGGGAAAGTTCTGTTCAGCACATGTACCCCATGGTCTGGAGGCTACTCAGAGTTTTCAGAGAGTCATGAGCTCCCTTTCTAACAAGTCAGTATTGAGCATATGTGACAGACTGCACCCTGTATTCACACTGTATAGATACACCACGACAAAAACATTTGTACAAAATATGCCTTGTGATGTAAAATATTGTTTGAAAGCTAATAACTTACTAGTCAAAGTCATGATGAAATGTATTTAGCAACAGCATAGGTAAACTTATGAATTCCCTCTGAATGCTGCTTGTGGCATAAATTCAACCTCCTTTGCTCCCGCCCTCCTCCCCACCCAATCACCCTGACTTGGCAGAATGTGACAAGCCACTCTTAAACAAAAGAATATGTGTTTACTTCAATTTACACAGAAGCATTAAACAAGGGCCTTGAAACAGCAAGAGGGAGACAAGGCAAATCTGCATTTTAGCAAACAACAGCTTGAAGCTTCTTTTGTGCTGAGTTTCCTTGTCTGTGTTCTCACAGCAGGTATGATGCTATGTCGAAGAAAGGTGACCATTTATATCACTGTTTTTACCTCTGTTACATAGTTTACATAAATCTTGTACAAAGTATGTCTTGTAAGGTGTCAAGAGAAAAGTCATGAATTGGAGTATGAATGTCCTGTTTATATATAATCTTTGTAACTGAAGTCATGAATATTGGTTATGTATCTGTATCTCAAACAGGTGCTCTGTGCCAGGTTGACACCCCCTGATAGATTTATATCAGGGCTAGTAAGATATGTCACAATGTTCCACTGAAGAAACTCATCCCACCCAATAAGCCTTTCCTGTGGATATCTGGGACAGCATGGGGCTAATGGCCACCTCTGTGATTCAGCAAACCAAGCAAAGAAGTGATGAGGTCATGTGGCCTAAGATTTCCCTATAACTTTCTGTACTCATGTGATCTTTTACTCCATATTGAGCTGGTAACTTTCCATTTACCTTGGGTGGGCTAAAAATTGCAAGCTTGTACATTAGTGATTTGCTTCATTCCTGTTCCAATTCTCTGGATTGTACATTTACAGCTAAAAGAATCACTTTCAATGCTGGGCTGAGGATCTTGGAAGTTACAAATGAATCTTTTGCAGGCTATCAGTCTCCTGTCTATCACTGCTATGACCTGATCTATGAACACCGAAAATGACTTCTAGGTGTATGATTCTTTAACAATTCAATAATGCTCTTCTTTTCTTTTATTAATAATTGTTTAGTTAGTTGACTAAAGATTGACTTACAGAATGATATTGGTGTAAGATATGAAATATGATCAAAGGCTAAGTGTTCAATCCTTTGGGATTAGCAGAACTTCACATATGGTGAATTAGATTTTTCAGTTACCTCTCACTTACATATTTGATCCGTTTGTCTGAATGGGAGATTATTTTTGGCATCTTATTAACCAGAGTGGTGCCACAGAAGCTTTCTTGCCACTGTTTAGATGAATCAAATTATAGGGGGGAAAAAAACCCACCAGTGTTGGGCAACTGTCTGCCCTGTTTCTTGCAGTTTGTACAGAGGATGGCATTCTCAGTTTAGTTCATCAAACGAGCCTGGTCAGAGTGGAAATGAACTTTTAACTAGGGGTTAGGCCTAAGGAAAATGCATTTCAAAGAGTGACTATCAAAGTGAGGAGCAAAAACATTCTAAGTTATCTCTTCCTGCCCATGTCTTTTTTCCACCAAAGACTGACAAAAGAAACAACCATTAGACTTTGGGAGCAGCTCTTGATCTGAATTTTGGTCAGCCAAAATTCTGAAAGCTGGTGGTAAGATTCACCTTGAACTAAATCTAGTTTAAGTTTTAGTATGGCGAAGGTTTTTTTTTATCTTTATTTCTCTTGTAATCTTTTCCGATAATAAGGGCCTGTACCTGTACTCACCTAAAATGTCTCTCTTTATAGTTAAACTTGTTTTATTCTTTAATTAAAAGTGTGAATTATTAGGGTAACTTCATTTAAGGTAGCGGAATGGTTTATCTTGATTCTCTTAGAGGGCAAAGGACATAATATATGTGAACTGTCCAAAAGAAAGCTGGACAGGTAAAACACACATTTTTGGGAAAAATTTAGGACTGGGATTGTGTTAGAGCCGCTCTGCAGGTAGCAAACAAGGTTGCTGAAAGCCAATGTGGGGCTAGTGTTTGCTAGCAGACCACTAATGTTATACTTAGAAAATAAAGACTGTCTGAATATCAATGTTCCCTCTAAGCTGTGCGCATGTGCTTGCACACACAGGTCGTGAAACCCATGCACACAACAAAATAAAGCGTGCACAAAAAAATTACAGTGCTAATATTTTTATGCTACTTTAAGAAAGTGGTTTCAAATACTATGTTTCAAATCAGGTTTTGTAATTTATAAAATCATTTCCATCACCATATCAAAATAAAATTTAGATATTATTTACATCATACACACTTGCTTTGTTGCGCTCACAAGTTTGACCACACTCACTAGAGTGCATACAAATTTGGATGCTTGTTCTGATAATTTGCACAAAAGAAATTTTTTGCGCACACAGCCTATGAAAAATTAGAGGGAACATTGCTTAGGATATAAGGCAATATGCCACGTTTATTGTGAATATTAAAAAAATTGATAGAAAAAGCAATTTAATACTTATTCTTCGAGATTGCTTCTAAATCTAATTATTATTTACTTATACACACACAGTCACATACACCCACCCACACACACACAGGATCCTGCAGATGCGATATAGTTGCCATTCTCAGTTCCTTGTGCTAATCTGCTGGCCAGGCACCCTACACACAAGGATGGGAGCTGGGTCTTGCCAGTGTGCACCGAAGCTCCTGAAGGATGGTGGCAGATCCAGAAAGAAAAACCCAAAGCCATACAGTCTAACCCAACTTTCTATACCTTTTAGTCATAGATCTTGCTGTTTCATGCTGCCCCAGGACATTAGCCAATTGCAGACATGACTTTCATCACATCCTTGATTGTTCTTCAATTGGACTTTTCTTCTTTTCTTTCTTGGGTGAACTCTTCTCACTTTTCCAGGGGTTTGTGTCCATTCTTCTTTCATTCTTCAATCATTAAGGTGGTGTTGGCAGTTTGCATCAGAGCATGCTGGTGTCTAGACTAAGCCCATAACACGCACACTCACATTTACACATCTTATTCATACATGCAGATGAATTACACACACACAAATCTAAATGAAGCTTCATCAAACATCATTGATCATACAGAGTACCAGATTAAAAATGCAGTTACAAAGTTAAAAGGGAGTTTCATCAAACATAATACAGTTATAAAGTACAAGATGCAAAATGAGGTTTTGATTACAGTATAAAGTTACCGGAGAAGTCCTGCAGGGTTCTTGGTTACAATGTTGTTATAATGCAAGGGTCAACAACCTTTGCCAGCCCCCATGCCAGCCCTGCCCACCTCACCCTCAGCAAGTGCCAGGGAGGGGCCAGGCCTCCAGTTTGGGGCTGGGGCTGGCACTCCCTTCTGCTGGGGGGCAGTCTCTGGGTTCCAGCTGGGGCCGGCACTCGCCCCTGTCAGCGGGCGGCCTCCATCTCTGGGGTCGGAGCTGGAAGCATGTGGGCTGACCCACCCCATTCCACTCCAGCCCTGTCTAGCAGGGCATGGAACCAGCAGGGGGCCAGGAGCCATGTGCCACAGTTTCCTTGTCACTGCTGGCCGCGCTTCCCAGTAGCGAAGCACAGCCAACAGGGGACTTTGAGCCACGACACACAGCTCTTGCCAGCCACGCAGTGCTGTGGGAGCGGGGCCAGCAGGGAGCCTGAGTGGCACCATACGCAACCCAGGCTCAGCCCCCATGCCATTTTTGGCACGGGTGCCAAGAGTTGCTGATCCCTGGTGTAATGGTTACTTTGGTTACAATGTAGAGGTTTTCCAAAGGTAGGTCTTGGTAAGCAATAAGAACTAATAGTGATTGCTGAATGACAGCAGACCTATCCATTAAATGTCACAAGTTCAGTCCAATTTATTGTATACATAAAATCCCAAGTTCACATATCAAATCCCCAATTCACATAAAGTAAAATCCCAAGTTTACACATAAAATAATAATACATAATAAAATATAAAACGTGAGACATTCTTCAATCCTACACTAGTGTCAGAGTTCCTAGATGAGGTCTGTGTAGCTACACACACATACTCAGAGTGAGCTGCATAATGTCTGGCTCTTTCTGGGGATCCAGGCTGGGAGTTACAACAACAAACCGCTGTGAGGCACTCCAGGGTGCAGGACAAGAGGAGGGGCTGCCTCACGGCCTTTCACTGGTCTGGATTGAAGCCTGGAATGTCATAGCATGTGATTGGGAATTTTGGTTTTTAGAGGCTTGTAACTTGTCCAGCTATAAGTACGGTTGCATGGACATGGCAGTGGACACATTCCTAACTTCCAAACCGTGAAGGTGCTAGAATTTCTCAAAGAAACAGTTGTAAGATGATTATTTTCCCCTTAATCTTGTTATTGGAAATGACTGGACTGTTTTAGCCAAAACTTTCCCAAAATTTTTGATCTGAGGATGATTTCTGGCATGGAAAATTTCAGCTAGAATCATTAAAGTCTGGCAAAGTTATAATAAAATTAAAAACAGGGTCTTATCATTAAAAGTGTCAGGCACCCTTAGCCGAAGATGGAGATAGTAACACCGCCTGTATGTTTGTGTTTTCCACAGACAGCCCCTTCCATTAAAAGAACACTATTATAGTGGTTAAGCAAGCACTCAAATGTTTGGAAATGCCAGGTCTCTAAAGTTTTATTTCATATAAAATACATACATGTTCATTGGCAAAGATATGTGAAATGTGGGCTCCAAAGGTGAATGCCAGAACAACCAGACTATAGAGTCATTTTCACTCTCTTGATGGTCCAATAAGTATTTAAGTTGTACTGGCCCTTCTTAGGACACCCAGCACCATAAACTACTGGTTCTCCACCTGTTGTGGGTTGTGACACACTTGGCAGCATATTAAGACTCTATAGGACACACTAGACTACTCCCCCCAGGCCAAATCCAGCCATCTCCCTGGCTCTCTGTGATACCCTTACTGCTTTGTGGTGACACAGTGATTGAGAACCACTGCCATAAACCACTGTGTTACCTTTCTGCCTCAGCAAGGGGCTTAAATTGCCTCAGCTGTCTGCCACATGTCTGTCTCCCTTGCCTGTAAACTCCCTGAGATTCTACCAGTCTTAACTTCCCCTTAGCACAGGCATGGGCAAACTACAGCCCATTTAAGCTTTTCATCAGTCCCTGCAGATGGGCCTGGCCAGTGTGTGGTGTCCACTCCCTTCGCCTAGCCCTACTCTTTTTCCCTGCCCCTCTTCTACCACTTGGGCCCAGTGGCACACTGGCTGGAGCTGCTCCCAGCCCCAAACCAAACTGCATGGTGGCTGCTTCACCCACACAACCCCACCCCTTTCCCCTGGTGGCCAGGAACTCTGGGACGGGGGCTGGAGGCCACTTAAGGACTATTTCCCATCTATGCTGGTTTAAGTTGACTTAATAAAGTTGACTTAAGCGTTAAGTTGACCTTAAGAGGTGGTGTTAAGTCAATTTAAGGAAGCGCTTAAATTGTCTTAATAAAAGCCCAGTGTGTCCTCGGGGATCTGTAGGTCGACTTGTTTCCTTAAGTCAACCTAAGGCTCTAGTGTAGATGTACCCTAAGCGGCTGCAAAGTTAGACCTCAGGTAAGTGTGGAATGGAGGAGGAAGGGTTAAGAATCTAAATTTTGGGCTTAAGTACCTGAAATGTCTAAGTGGCAGTAAGGTGCCTAACTCCCTTTGTAGATCAAGCCCAGACAGATTCGGGTCAAAAATATCCATCAATTGAGTGCCCATGTTGAGTTGTATAGGGGTTGATTTTTCAGATACTGTGCATTCTATAGCACTTAATACATTAAAATACAGTTCCCATTGATTTCATCTGCAACTGAGAACACTCAGCAGTTCTGCAAATCAGATCGCAAAGTTTCAGATCAAGGACCCACTAAAATAAAAAGCACACAGTTAGTGAAAACTTCTGAAAAGTTTGGTTTCAGTTGCTTGCCCAGTGTTACACAGGTATGCTGTAGAGCCATCAATAGATTCCAGTTCTCCAGCCATTTGTGTCATCATTCATATGCACAAAAGGGGCAAATTAAGGTTGCACAGACAACCTTAGTATGGGTATTTCTAACTAGAATGCTTGACTTTGTAGCCTTAATACTGTTCTGTTAATGTAATTTGTGTGTGTTTGTATAATACATTGTACCATTAAATTTCATTTCAATAAATCGGTTATTTTCTTTTTTAGTAGGGGAAATATAATCATATGTGTGCTGCCATATTGCCCTCTAGTGGTGAAAATCCATAAAAAGAAGTTACAGATTCCAGATTGACAAGTTCCAGAGGGGCAGCTGTGTTAGTCTAGTTCAGTAAAACAAACAGGGAGTCCGTTGGCACTTAAAGACTAATACATTGATTTATTGAATGAGCTTCTTCAGCTAGTGTCTGACATTTTATACATACATGAGCTGGGACATTAAGAGCTAAATTCCAAAAGGGTAGCTGGGTCAGTCTAGTTCAGCACAACAGACAAGGAGTCTTGTAGCACTTTTGAAGACTTAAATTTATTTGTAAATAAATGTGTTATCTTTAAAAGTACCACAAGACTCCTTGTTTGTAAGAGCCAAATGTTCCTCTTTTGAAGAAAAAAGTGAGTGAGAGAAAATCATAGTAGTATATCAGACCTACCTAAATTTGCTTAATTTACACCAGATATAAGTAAGTTACATTTCTCAGTTCAGATCTGGGTGCGGTAAGAGGTTATAGATCTGCACAGCTGAAACTCGTGATAAATATAGCATCAAATAACTAGCCAAATCTACGCTTAGACCTGTGCATTGTTTCTTGCCCTCTTTTATTTCTACCTGCCCAATACAGAAGAGCTTTCAAGACAATTCATTACCTGGAATCACACTGATCATCTGACAAGCAAGCAACAATAATTAAAGGAATAAAAATTCATCTACTTTACTTGACAAAACCAATGCTTACTGTAAAATATTCTATAGTAGATTACCATTAGATAACACAACATTCCAAACTCTTAAGATAACAAATATCATATGACTCCTTGTCCTGGACTGTCCACTGCATTATGATTACACTCAGCAAAGTGGGTTCCAAAAGGAAGCAGTATGAACTGCATTATTTTGTGGTATATAATGTGCATGTGAGGTGCATGCCACAGCTGAAGATGACATGCCAAGAATGAGAAGACTCTGTCAGTCATGTCTTTCTCTGGACTGTGTATGATGTCACCTACCAAAGGTGCTGCAATTGCTTCTTCTGCTACATGTTATCTCCATTTGGCACTGTTCTCTCACGCATGCTGTTCTGAAACATTCAGTAAAATAGTAGGCTTTTAAAACTTTCCTATTCACACCCAGTAAATAGTATTAGTTTAAGCACATTAAACTACACAGGGATAAAATAGTTATTTGGTGAATACTATGACCTATTAAAGGAATGCTGTCAACTTGACCTTTAAAAAGCCAAGTAGTTTCAGGTGTATGCTTTTGTGAATCCCTGCCATAGATGGAGCTTCTTCAGTTGCATTTTCTTATGTATCCATAAAATTTATTTGGGCCACATTATTAAAGCTTGAGAGTGCCTTGTCATCTCTTTTGGATTGCACCATCAGTAAGTTTACAGATGACAGTAGGAGAGGGAGAGTAATAGATATGCTGGAGGGTAGTGATAGGATACAGAGTGACCTAGACAAATTGGAGGATCAGGCCAAAAGAAAGCAGATGAGGCTCAACAAAGACAAGTGCAGAGTACTGCACTTAAAATGGAAGAAGCCCATGCCCTGCTGCAGACAGGGAACTGACCAGCTAGGCAGCAGTTCTGTAGAAAAAGACTTGAGAGTTACAGTGGCTGCAAAGCTGGATATGAGTTACCAGTGGGCCCTTATTGCCAAGAAGAGTAACAGAATTTTGGGCAGCATTAGCAGGAGCATAACCAGCAGATTGAGGGAAGTGATTATTCCCGTCTATTTGGCACTGGTGAGGCCACATTTGGAATACTGTGTCCAATTTTGGGCTCCCACTACACAAAGGACAAGTTGCAGAGACTCCAGCAGAGGACAGCAAAAATGATTAGGGGACTAGAGCAGAAGAGTGAGCGGGATTTGATAGTGGCCTTCAACTACCTGACAGGGGTTCTAAGGGTGGAACTAAAATGTTCTCTCAGTGGTGGCAAATGACGGAACAGTTTCGAGTTACAGTGGTGGAGATCTAGGAAGGTGGTGAAGCACTCGAATGGATTAGCTAGGGAGGTGGTAGAATCACCATCCTTAGAGGTTTTTAGGGCCCAGCTTGACAAAGCCCTGACTGGACAGTTTAGTTGGGGTTGGTTCTGTTTTGAGTAGGGAGCTGGACTAGATGACCTTCTGAGGTCCCTTCCAGTCCTAATCTTCTTATGAAACCATGGCACTTTAGGGGCACTGTTGTTTCAGATATGAAAACCCTGTGAATTTAATTGTACCTACTTTGTCCAAGAGATAAGCAATATTAAAGCAGATTGCATTTTCTGTGTAGAAGCCCTGCAACAGTTCCTTTGCATAGATTTGACCCAGAAGTATCCTTTCTAGCGCCAGGATACATACCTTAGCTAACGGCTCCAGCAGGGGAGCAGCACGGGACCCACCAAACCGTGGGGCTGAGGGCAGAGACCTTGCTTGTGCCCCACACCCCAGAGAGCTCTGTTCCCAACCTTTTTGGCTTGAGGGCCACAAATATCATTTTTACAACTGTGAAAGACCACCAGTCTATCAGCTCAAAAAATGTATTGTTGTATTTGTATACAGTACAGAGTACATCACTGGGGACTACAGATTGCTATGTATTTAAAAAATGAACATCTATTTAACACAAAACAGATTTTAAATACTTTAAATAGTTTTTAAAAAATTAAACTGTTAAAACAGTTTATTTTTAAAAGTTGTTAAAAAATAAAATGTTAACATTTATTTTGTTACTAGAAACCATTACATTGTTTAAAACAGTTCATTTGGGGTTGGGAGGGCTGAGAGCTGGCACCAGGTGGGAGGCAGGTACCTACATGCTGGGAGGGCTGGGGGCAGCCACCTGGCAGGAGTCCAGCAGCTGCAACCAGGCTCCCGGCTGTCTATCAGACTGGGCTGCAAGCTTGCAGCTGTAGCCCAGGTCCCCAGGCTGTGCCCAGAATGGACAGGAAGAGTGCAGTGCAGTCAGCTCCTGGCTGTGTACTGGACCGGACTGCGGGCTTGCAGCCACAGCCAGATTCCCAGCAGTGTGCCAGGACCTGGCAGAAGAATGTAGCCCAGCTCCTGGCAATGTGCCAGGACTGGGAAGGAGGCATGTGGCTGCAGACCAGCTCCCAGGCAACAGGAGAGGTGTGTGAGCCATTTAAAAGAGACTTGCAGCCACTCTTGGCCTGGAGAGAAGGGGTTGGGAACCACTGGACTAAACAGTATCAAATCATTTCTGCATATCACTTATCTTACTGAAAATGTATTTCACAGAAGTTTTACAGAGTTTATTAAAATGTGCTTGAAGACAATCTTTTTTTTTTTTAAACGTCTCCAGCTGCAGGTCTGGTGCTTTATTTATTTATTGTAAGTCGAATGAACAACACAGGGTTTACGGGGGAAAGAAAACTAAAGCTAATACACATGAAAGATCCAGGATACTATACTTTTTCTGTCCATCAGAACTCACACATTACAATTTTTTTATGTTTAAAGTTCAATATATCAGCACCTACCAGAGCTAAAAGCAAGCACTATTTATCCTCTGGGAATCTCCCCTTTTCAACGGTATTTTGGCCCTGAAGTATACTATACTGAGCCTTACACTGGGCACTTGGCAAGGACTACATGTTGTCCCTGAGGACTGGGAACTGTTAAGGAAATTCCACATTAGAGGAGGGGTGAAGCAGACAGACGATTTATTGCCAGTTGATCTTTTTGAAATGGCAGCTATTTGAGCCACTCAGAGGTTTGGAATGCTAGAAATAGTCCAGCAGAGTTTGATTACTGGGCAAAGTACAGGTGAGATTGTCAAGCTGTGTATGCTAAATGCAATTTATCACATGGCTAAAAGCATTGTCTGTATGTAAGTGTATAAATATATTGATAATACTATAACATATATACAATGTAATGCCAAGGATGTATTATCAACATTTTAAACATTTAAATTTGAAATTCCTCAGTGACCATAGTTTCCCAGTGATTTTCTAACTAAAAGAAAACAGAAATCGAGTCAAGATTTTTCTTTTTTATTTTCAGCTTTGTATTTTATGTTTTGCATCTTTGAGTTGATTTGATCTTTTTGACTGTTTTCCTCATATTCTCCATCTGGAAGAAATATTAACTTGTTTCCCTTGCACAGAATAAAAAGACCCCAGTGATAGTAGGTTTATGCCTTCAAGCAGAAAAACCTCCTGTGTTGTTCTCCCTGTATGTGGTGAGCATAATGTCTGGAGGAATTACAAAGGAAAGGTCTCAATAAGAAATAAAAAATATGATAATTGTTTCTGGCCTTGTTTCTCATGTTTTACTATAGTGCCTAGCAGCTATTGCTTGTTTGTCACTGTTCAGAGTACCAGAAACTGAAAAGTTCTCTCCCTCTGAAATTATATCTATATCTAATATAAATATAAAATTATATCAATGTCTAATACATACATGCATATAATAGCCACAGATATAATTTTATGAATTTATAGTGTTACCCATGTATTTTTGCACCTTTTACAATAAACTTTTATTTTGATGCCCATGTAAGTATAACACATCACTTTCAATAGTGTTTATTTCACTACTCATGCAGAGAGAAGGGACAGCACAAATGGCAAATCCAGTGATCCTTGAACAAGCCTTTATCTTCCATTACCATTACATATAAGACAATCATTCATTTTCTAAAACACTTTTCATCTCTAGATCACAAAGCTCTTTACTATAGCTGGTTGAAAAATGGTAAGAACTTTTGCAAACATTTTTTTAAAAATTTTCATAGCATGCCTAATCTGATCAGCTCTTCTCTTTATGGAGGAAGATAAATATGGCTACCCCATTGAACAGGTGGGAAACTGTGTCAAAGCGGTAAAGTCATTTACTGGAAATCACATGGTGAACCATGAGCTGAGGTGAGAAAAGAATCTTATTCTTCTGATTTCTAGTTCAGTGTCCTATTCACTGAGCCATGTAACCCCCCTTTCAGATGCAGATACTTCTTATTATTTGTATTGTGGTAATACTTATGAACCTAGACACAGGCTGGATCCCATTGTGCTAGGTGCTGTGCAAACACAGAACAAAAAGATGGCTTTTGCCCCTAAGGAACTTATGGTTGAAATATTAGACATGAGACAAGAAATTATTAGTTAGATCCATGCCTATGTTTTAAGGCTGTTTTTGTAAGTTCAACAATTTAAAACACATTTGTTTATTAAACCAATAAAGCCAACCCACATATTAGATAATTGATATGGTCAGGTTTAAGGTTACATAAAGCATGGCACGGAGCAAGGATGCAATAACCATGAACAGGCAGCTGAATTTGTAGACCTGCTATGTTACTTTATTCAGAAATATACTGGAGACTCTATTATCATTATCAAAACTTTTTAACAGATACCCCATTCTGCACTGATGCTGACCATCAGGAACTGCAGAATGAGCAATTCTGGAAGAAGCTGTAATGGTAACAGTGTGAATCTGCTACTGGTAGCAGAGGCTGAGCACCTTATCATTAAAATGATTCACTTTTATTTCCAGCCAATTATAACTCTTTTAGGGTCCTTTTCATGGTGGAGGGTCTAGAATTCTGGCATTAAAGATTACAGCAGAAAAATATCAGTTCTATCACTAATTCAAGGAACCGTCCCATTTATCATTAGTGGAATAGCCTAATTAGAGACTTTTCTTTTCAGCCAAGGAAAGAATCACAATATTTTTCCATGCTATATTGACAGCATCAGAAATAAATGCTTGTAAAAACCATAGAATGAATCATCTTTATATAAACTTTCTTCCTGCAAAGTAGGAGGAAGATGAAGAAATGTAACCTGTATTGCACCTTACTAGATTATCTTGTGCCCTGGCAATGGTTCAGGGATTTTGGAAGTGAATAGAGACCCATTTATCCTTTCAAACTTCAGTTATTATGACATGAATAAGGGAAAACTGAAGCAATAACAGAAGAGCAGATACAGTTGTTCGGTCC
Organism: Podocnemis expansa; assembly: GCA_007922195.1. Taxonomy (NCBI): domain Eukaryota; kingdom Metazoa; phylum Chordata; order Testudines; family Podocnemididae; genus Podocnemis; species Podocnemis expansa. Next base: position 48,289,022 of record ML681989.1, read on the forward strand.
AGGGTCCTTGGGTGGAACTCAGAGTACAGGATGGGACTGGATTTTCTTGCAGCCCCTGGAAGGGGGTATACAAGCCTATTGTAGGGGTGGTTGAACCCAGCAAGTGGGCAGCAAGCTAAGCTGAAGGCAGAAGCATTTTTGTTTCTGCTAAAGACATTTTGAAGCTCTTCACTGGAGACAACTGGGGACCTGGAAGGGGTGGTCTAAAGAGTGTGACCTGCTCATAGGGCTGAATTATCAGGCTGAGAAATTGCTACAATGCTGCAAGGACCATCTGCAGAGAGTGTGTGCCCTGAAAAAGAGGCGGGATGCCACTCCTGGCCATGTGGGGGTCACATAGCTGGGAGTGAGTTCTGTTACACAAGTTGTGTAAGCTCCCACATCTTCAAAGCATCTGATGAAGTGGGATTTTTGTACCACAAAAGCTCATGCAAAAATAAATTGGTTAGTTTTTAAGTGCCACAGGACTCTGTTTGTTTTGCTGAACTAGACTAACACTGCTACCTCTTTGGCTCTGGTACACAAAGTAGCAGCAAAAACATAGCATCTTCTTTTTCCAGATGAATGCTGCTTACTCAGAACAAAGAACCCCAGGCATTCAAGCATTAGCTCCTTCTCTTTATTCACATTGCACATTTTCATATAGTGCTTTTTCTCAGTGGACCTCAAAATAGTTTAGAAACTTTAATGAATGTCAGCCCTAACATTCAAGGAGGTGATTACCATCATCCCCATTTTACACACCAACCAGAGAAGTGAAGTGAGTTGCCCAGGGTGGAAAAGCTAGAAGAAGGGTTAGGAACAGTACCGAGATCACTTGAATTCCAAGTTTTTTAACCCTCTTCCTTTCCAGAAGCAATGCATTATGTACTCCCAATTACACAAATCTTGTGGGGGACAGGGATTTTATTGGGCTAATCGAGAGGACAGCAGCCATTCAACAGCAGCGTGGCCTACCCCATGGCTAGGGGCTCATATTCCCCCTTGCAGTCATTGCTGCAGTCTGCTGTCACTCACTTCTTTGACAGTAGGGATACAGGAGTTCCCTGCAGTGCCACAGGGGCCACTCTGCGGGAAGGAGGGCTTCTTCTTAGCCCAGGACAGCTCCTCTTCTTCTTGCTGTCAGGCCAGCTGTCCCTGTTTATTATCTGCATTATCCAACCCTGTCTCCCAGCATGAACTAGCTGGGGAAAGAAGGGATTCAGATAGTGTGGACATCCAGAAAATAAATAAGGTTTTGGATAAAGAGTGCAATTAGGGGACCCTTATCTTCCCACTGAATGGCTTGAGCTGAGCAGAGACCAAGGGGAAGGGAGAGAGGCAAGGATTATTTAGTTCTCTTCATTCTGAGTCACAGGATTTGCCACAATTGTCACAATTTTCAGTGCCTACAATTATCAGATTTCCCTGAAGCATGGAAAAACCTCTCTATGACTCATCTGAAGAAGGGTGAAAGATGTGAATATGATCCCAGGTGCTTCCTTGCACCTTAAACTGAGACTATCATTTCCACATCCTAAGCTCTGGATAATAACTTGTGATGAAGAGTGGATAACCATTTGTTCAACCCCCACAAGGCATTGCAAATTTTAAAATTATTTGAGTAAGCAAATAAATAGAAAACAAGATTCAAACATAACTATGAAATTGCTGATGCATCATTATAAGTGCTGTTTTAATTAAAATATCTCAAATAAGGAATAGCAATCTCATAAAAATCCCCAAAAGTTGGGGGGTAGGGGAGTGCAGAGGTATGTAGGATTTAAAATGAGATGGTTTTGTACTTTTATTGATGGTTTCCTTTCTTCCCTTCTAATTTCATTGTCACTTCCTCAGCTAATGTCACACCTGCGTATTATCTGCTAAGAGTAGAAGCATACTGAATTTTCACTTTAATGCTTTATCATGGTGCCCCAATTAGCATCTAGTGTAATAGAAGTTTCATGAAAATTTCAGAATAAAGACATAAATCAAGTTAGAGAAGGGAAGGGTGTCAAATCTGGGTTTTATGTGTACATGTGTTTGGTATGGGTGTGTAAGTAACCTCAATTTAATACAAACTAGTTAAACTCCACCTTCAAATGGTGTAAATCTTATTGTGCAAAGTGGTAGTATTACCATGGCTTGTCACCAGAGGTCTCCCTGGTATTTCTAGGGAAATATCAAATCCTTAAATGCAAACATTTTTTTAGGTGAGCAAAAATGGTAAGTCATTCCTCCTCAGAGCTTCCATTTAAAAGATTTTGTACATCACTCTTTAAATATTGCTGCTGCATAGTCATTCAGAGAAGTTGCTCTTAAAGCAATGTTTCCATTTCAAATGATAATATATTCCTTAGCAGTAATATTATTTGCTATGACTTCTTGTATCAATTTGTTTAGCTGCAAAGCTGCATCTAAAAAAAAAAAAAAAAAAAAACCTGATTGCCTTCATTTAATCATATTCCTGATCTCATTTTCACTAACATGGTGTTTGTTCTACATGCATTTATGAATTTTTAAGGACTGTCAGTTATGCCACATGCTGACAGGGATGCTACACTTCCTAAATCCTAATGCTGCAAACCTTCAGCCTGCAAGGGAGAGGAAAGCACCTTCGGAATTCACAGCAGTCTTCAGCCTACTTGTGCAGGCTACTCAAAGGGATGCATAAACCCCAGGCACACCCACATAATTTCTCTATGCAGCAGACTAAATGAAACCTGGAAGGATGTGGAGTAGAAACAGGGGAGAGAGGAAATATAGGAGGATTATGTTGTGCTGTTTTGGGGAAGGGGATCGAATCCCTCCCCCAACAAGCAGCACTCTGCAGATCTTGTTACTGTCTCAATGCCCCTGTTGCAGCCCCAGTGGTTACTGCAGCCCTGAAAAACTAACAAGGAGTCCTGCGGCTCTTGTAAAGACTAACAATGTATTTATTGCATAAGCTTTCATGGGAGAAAAATCCCACTTCATCAGACGCTTTGAAGATGGGGAACTTGAAGAATGGGAGGAAAATATATGCAGGAAATGTAAGTCATAGGATTAGGTCAGAGTGTTACAGCAAATCAGTGCAGTAGTGTAGAGACAAACAATCTGACCTGCTCCTCTGACACTTCCTGCAGCACTGGAACAAGGTATTTTGGCACCCAGAGCGTGCCCAGGGCAAGCAGCATAAAGCGTGCCCTCACACTGAATGGTGAAACAGAGCTTCTTGACTGAAATTGCGCTCCAAAATACAGCACCAGGGTCAAAGCCCTGGCTGCTCTACCCTACTGACAGCCCTGCTTCCCTGCATTTATTTTCCTCCCATTCTGTAAGTTTCCCATCTTCAAAGCATCTGACAAAGTGTGATTTTTCCCTCATGAAAGCTCATGTGATAAATAAATTTGTTAGTCTTTAAAAGTGCCACCAGACTCCTTGTTTGTTTCACTCAAGTAGACTAACAACTACCCCTTTGGAACTTGCAGCCCTGAAGAAGTCCTTGCTCAGTTCCTTTTCAGAAAACAAGTGTGGGATCCAGAATCAGTTGGAATTTGGGGAGGAAGGGGGAGAGGACAGGGTGGAATTCATACATTGAGCTGTGAGGTTAGGAAGGGGCGTTCATCACTGTTGTCAGAAAAAAAGCAATTTAAGGGTCGCATTGCCTCTTTGTTTCCACTTGCTCTCTCAGTCAGCTAAGGTTACCCACCCTCACCCAGAATTCACACACAAGGGGACTCCTCAGTGGGATGCGTATAACAGGGTTCCAGACTTTTTGCATTTTCAGAGTGGTGCATGATATACGGAGAGGGGACCAAGATTGTTCCATGTTGTGTTTAAGGATATAAGCTGTAGGTGGAATGGGGTATTTATTGTCATTTATGTAGTGCCAAGCATGTTTGCCTAATTATTATGTTGTTGAAGATAATTTCAGAGTAAATAAAACTCTACAATAGTGGAAGCTGCAACAGCAACAACAACTGCCGTGGGCTTAAGGAGAGATGACTAAGAGTCTGCATTCAGTGATTCGCACAGAGAAGGGCAGGCTCCAGTGACAAGAGTTACACAAGATAGAAACATTACTGTACTTTTAATGTATCCTTTACTGAAAGTGAGTACAGATAACTCTGTGAGCTAGGAAAGGGGATAGTCTGCTTATAATTACCTAAATAGGGCTGAGCTCATCAGTTGTGATGAGGTGAGCAGTTTGCAGATCTGAAATTTCTGAATTAGTCAAATGGTTGATACTTTAGAATATGCTGGTATCCAAGTATAGTAACAAATTAAATGGGTAGCAGTGATGGTAATGGTGTATTTGTGCCATGTTTGTCTTGAAAGAGTTAATGAAACTGAGGTGGGACCTGTTATCTTGATAAGCCACATCAGAGAAGTATTAAGCTGGATGAGCGTGCCCTGCCTGGGTCTAGAGCCCTGCTGAGAAGGTTCAGGCAGTGGGATGATAAAACCAGAAAGTTGGCAGTAAAAGGGTGTTGCAGTCGTGCTCCAGTTGTAAAGAGGAAAATAGAGGGAGTTTAAAAGTCTTGGTTTTAAGGAAAGGGGTAAGCCTAGAGAATGTGAAGAAAGAACTGGAGGGAAATGAATTAAGAGTAATGTAAGGAAAGAGTAACAAGATTTGAGGCAAAGTAGAGTTTGGTTGCTGGTTATAAAGTCCTTTGGCTGGGACTAGGGGTTGAAAGTTGTCCTGGGTTCCCCTACTAGCTGCTAGGTACAGACCAGGTAGTGGAATGAAGACTGCCTAGGGCAGTTGTCCAGTAGGAGTTGGAGAGCCCAAGAAGGGGAAATTTACAGTTACCTGGCCAGAGGACCAAGCCACAGTCATCAAGTCATGAAGAGAGGACCCTTTGAATTGTAAAGAGAGAAGTAATAGGGTACATAGAGGAGCTGCAAGGAGGATGATAGGCTGACAAAGCTAGTGCACTTCAATGGCCACAATAAGACACTCCAGTGGTGAGTGGGGCACACCTGTGATGGTGGTATAAAGAAACAATTCAGCCTTGGCATATCAAGTATTTGTACTTTGCTCATGTGACTTCCGAATGCTATAGGTTCACCCAAGATTTCCTATGTCCTCATACATCTGTTGTCTGCTGTCTTCTCAGGAGTATCACTGGGGCATTCTATAGCACTCTAGAAAGCTCTGGACTAGCCATAAGCACTCAACAGTGAACACACAAACCTCCTTCTTCTGTATTGCACAGATTGATTCCCTCCTGGTGTGTAAGGGGGTGAATATTTTGGGTCTGATTCTTATTTATACTTAAGACCTTTTATGCTGCTCGAATAATAATAAAAGGGCTGCCTTAGTATAAATGGGAATTCAGTCCATTCAGTGTACTAGTTTAATTCTATGCTGAATGTTTAAGATGTAATGGTCAAACAAGATTAACTACAATGAAAGCATATTTTATGCCTACTACCTTGCCCCCCCCCCCCCAATCAATGCACACCCTGACCAATCTGAGATTTTTTGAAAGTTTTATTAAAAACTCTGACACAACTCCCATGGTCTCCAACATTCCATATTCGAGCAAAGTTTTTTAAAGAGAGCTCTATATAAATTGGTTAACATATTGAAGCCTAATTTTCCCACTATGGGTACAAGCAGTATTAGCTGCCAGCAATAAGTAATTCATGGTGCAGTGGACAACTAGCAACCTGAATGTGGATCATTCTAAAAGACCAGCCTCTCTAGTAACAGCAGCTGCAAACCTTAGCATATCAGACATTTTTGATTATTTTTGGTTGAGGTGTGCCCTATGTTTCTTTCAAATCAAGATCTGTGGAAGAATTGTATACCACTATCTGATTCATCAGCATCTGCTAGCATTTATTGCATTATCTGCACCTGATGATATGAGCGAGAGAGCAAATTTAGACCAAAAAAATCAGTTTTTAAAAAATATAAGATCAAAATGTGGTGTGCAATTATTCTTTACACAAGCAATGAAAAGAGTCACCTTAAAACACTGTGGGGACTGAAAGCAGGAAAGACTGTAGTGAACAAATGAATGGATTTTTATATGTAACTATTTTTTTTGATGAAATGTAAGAATCAGGGATATAAATGGGTCTATGTCTAAACACTGGGGTGCTCAGTAAAGGAAACCTAATTTTCAACTGAAAAAACAAAGTAAATATGTTGTCTTCTGTTTGCCATAGTCTTTTGTTTCATTTAACAGCTTGAATCATCTAATTCATATCAGGGTGGATCTTAAAAAAAAAAAAATCAGTTTGTGTAGGAAAGCCTAATTCTACTCCTGCTCATGTCAATAGACTATCTTCTCCCATCCTCTAAAGACACTTTACATAACATAAAGTGACTATAATATAACCAGAGATATGCAGGGGTGAATTTACTACTGGCTATGGGAATTCCCACTTGGCAGAAAGCTGGCAAAGAAAGCTCTGCTGCCTTCTATGCCACTGACTCCTTGCATCCTTGGCATAAAAAGTGGTAATCAAGGTGTCAAAGAAGTAACAGAGTATAGTTTTGCTAAGCCTGATCCTCCATTGCCATAAGACCCATGGAATCTTATGCCAATGTAGGGAATTAAACTGCTGCTACTCTTAACTTCCATCTGGGCTGGGCTTGTTGACGGTCAGGTTGCTATAGCATCCTTCCTGTGGCTGCTAGTCTCTGCTACATCTGAGCTGATTGGCCAGTTACAATTTACTATCCACTTCAATCAGGACTGGATCCAATTAATTTAATTCATCATAGTTTTAGACTGAAATTTTCAATGCCAGCTATAGACTGTGAATGCCAGTAATTATAATTAATTGTGATTGGGCACCCAAATCCTTTAGATGGCTCTGAAAATCTCAGTCTTAACGTTATTTGATTCTTATGATTTTTCTCTGCATGCTTTCTGGACGACCAATATTAAATGTGTTGATTGGCCAAACAAAATGTGGAGGTTGTAAACCAAGCGCCATCAGCAGTATAGCTTTGATCCAGCCAAGTATTTGTACATGTGCTCTACTTTAAATACATCAGTCCTTCTGACTTAAGTGGCATATTGGAGTTGAGCCTATTTACACAAAGATGTTTTTGAACATCGCATCCAAATATGTCTCAATACATTTGCAGTAACAATAAAGAACTGGTATATCTTCTTATACCATTCAAGATGCTGTGAATACTTTTTCTTTTTATTCTCTAACATTTCTTAATGGCATTAACAAACAGTATATTTTAAGAAAAATGCAAAATGGTGCTATATTTCATTCTAAGGTCCAAATTTTGTAGACACTTCTGCATTGAGTAGGGCCTTTGCATAAAGTTACAACCAAGCATATATATATTTGCTAGATATTATCTTAAGCATTAGAAAGAAAAATAAAACCAAATGAATTTGCTAAAACATCAGTAAACACTATCTTTTCTTCTCTTGCTTTAAAATTTAAAACTACTATCTTTCTGTCAAAAAATACAATGCAGCTGACATTTATACACCTACGAGTCTGATTTTTCTGAGCCATACCCTATGGCAGATGGTAAGTGTGTTGAGGTGCACTCTGCTCATTCTCAGCTATATTAGCTGATGTGATCTTGTCAAGCATTGCAAGCTAAGCAATACTGTACAGGTTTTGGTGACTGAGTGCTTAGCATTCTTCCTTCCAAATCTGTGCTGATTTGGTACTCTGCTATGTGCTTCTCAAGGTGCCATCTTTCAGCTGAGATATAAACACAACTTCATGATCAGTTGTATTTCTTAAAGAAAGTGCCAAAGGAGCTTAAGAGTAGGCTGCTTTCAGTGTTATGACCAAATCCTGATTTGGATAATTACATTTTACCTATTTAAATCCTCTATACTCTTCAGCAACACAGTATTCTTTCATTAACATTTCAAACTTTTCTTATATAGATGGCACATTTTATAGAAATGGCTGCATTTCAGAGGGAAATGCATTGCTTAATTACAGGTTGTGAAGGTGTTACAGGACAAATGTGGACATATAAATAGACAAGTGAACCAGTATCTTATGCAAGAATGGAATCTTCCTTCTGCCTATTCCCTTCTTTTCACCAAACCACTAAGTAAGCTGTGAATTTCTACTTAAACATCTGGAGAGGGTTAGTTCCCAAATACACCCCAGACTTCATCTTGGCTCAGCCATGTTTTGTGCCTAAGGGAGAAAGACCCGGGGAAATGTAACCTCCATGGGTTTGCTGCCCTTGTCTTTGTTGTCCTCATGGCAGGGCATGGAATCTCCCTCAGCATACCCAGTCTGAGGGAGAAATGCAAGTTGTTGGGTTTTTTTTTTCACACCAGTGTACAGAGGAGCCAGTCTTTGGGGAAAAGCTCTGTAAGGGTATGAGTGAGAAAGCTACCCAGCAGCGGCTGTTTAAAGCAGCTTTATGCAACATTTGGTCAGCCGTATGTAAGCCCTGAGTCAAAGACATCAAGCCCTGGGAGGCAACAGGGTAGGCTTCCACAGACAGCTCTTGACTGCAGCTGCCATTTATGACCTCTACTCCAGGAACTGAACTGTAAAATTGGCATTTTGAGCACTTCTCTTATTCCGTTAGAACACATGAGGTTTGACTCAAGGCAAAAGGATCATAGTGTTGAGGACGGAGGATCTCCTGGGGACATTTCTGAGGTTTGTGCTTGGAATGCCAGGCAACTCTGGAACCTAACAAGACAGAACAGTGACTGGCCCTGAAGAGTGACCAATGGGAGCCACTCTGCAGCCATCCTCTGTCAGATTAGTCCATCTCTCTGCAAATCAAGAGGAAGAGAATGGAGCCCATAAATCAGTCATGCTATACGAAGAACTGTCTTGAATTAGCCCACTAGGGAATGATGCTATCATTCTGATACCCACTTAGTAATTGGCGCTGAGGTTACCATATGCTTACACAATGCAAACAAGCTGTTAATAAAAACCAAAACATTTTCTACAGTGCTGACTGCTGGCTAAGCTGTTGCAAAGGCAAAAAATACAAAGGCAAAAACTCAAGTGAAACAGCAGAGATAAAAACAACAGCTGCTTCAGATATTGATTCTAGATGCTATATTTTGAAATGCCTCTAAAATGTAAAGAAAATGGTACAATTTACATTCAGATGACTAGGCTGACATCAAACATCTCATTTAAAAATAGCTGAACTTCAGCAAATTTAGAATCGACGGCCTGTGTTCCTTCTGGGATAGTAAGAAGAGAAAGGTCTCTAAAACAAGAACTGATTTTCATTCTTAACATTTAGCAATAGGCTCTGGCACAGCGATAGTATTCTCTTCTTTTTCCATCCTGTTAGCCCATATTGGAGCCCAGCAGAGAGCTCCAGGTTAACCTCAGTTAACTCACTGGGCTATATCACTTGGCTTCATCTTTAACATAAGAACACTAGACAGAGGAAAGGAAGCTCTAGTCTATAGCAGGGGTCTCAAAGACATGGGACATGGGCCACATGCGGCCCCTAAAGCTATTTTCTGCGGCCTGCAATGACACTATCATTACCAATATTTGCAATATCATTGTATGAAAAGGTTTCAGTGGTGCGGCCCTCAGGCTAACACACTAGTTCTCGTGCAGCTCTGTACTAGTACTCATGCGGCCCTTGTAGTGATTTGAGTTTGAAACCCCTGGTCTATAGGGTGAGGAGAAGTCTTAACCCTAGGGAAGGGATTCTAAGGCTGGACCAGTCTAGAGAGGAAGCTTAGGCTGGGATTTCAAAGAGTGGCATTTTTCAGCTACCTGTTTGCCAGGCCAGATTGACGCAGGGGCTATAGGTGCTGAAGCCCCAGACCTAGGCCTAAGGGGGAACTCTGGGCTCTAGTCCCAAAGGCCCCTGCATGATCTGACCCCTGTCACCCTGCTCAGCCTGGCATGGTGCCAGCAGGGCTTGGTGGGGGGCTGCAAAGGTGGGACCCTGGGTTCAGGGGCCTGGCTCCATGGCACTCCTGCCCTACTCCCAGGCTGGTTGGTCTGCCCCCAGGGTGATGGGGCTGGTGTGTATTTGCTCCACTCCAGCAGTGGGCAAGCTGGCGTGCAGTGCAGCCTCTGACATGACTTTCCATGTCACTGGATGGCCACACTGGAGCCTGCACCACTTGACAGCCAGCCTCATTCCCAGCAGGGCAGACCGTCTGGGCCAGGGCAGGAGCACCACAGAGAGAGCCATTAGCCCCAGGCTGCCCCCCATTCCCTGCCCACTGGCTGCCATGGTGGGGGGCTGGGGCCTCAGGCCAGAGTAGAGCACAGTGGTGGACAACCTGAGACCCTCATCTGTTTGCTAGTGAAGACAGACCACAAGATGGGGGGAATTCTTGACTCTGCCATGAGCAGGGGTGTCACTGGCCCCAAAAAACTCTTGGTGCCAGCCCCCCCACCACCTTATGAAGGCCCCGCCCCCTGCCCTGATCCAGCCCTGCATCCCCAGCTAAAGTTGGGGCCACCTGACACCACATCTGCAGCTCATGACCCCTGTGCCCAGCAGGAAACTAGCTAAACCCTGAACATGTGGGCAAGACTTATCTTGATAGAAGCAGAGAATCTGCATTTGGCACTGGCACCATGGCTGCTGAAATACTGTGTCCAGTTCTGGCATTCCCAATTCAAGAAAGTTGTCAATAAATTGGTGAGGGTTCATTCAGATGAGACATGCAAAAATAATTAGAGGATTTAAAAATGTGATTTACAATGATAGACTCAAGGAGCTCTAATGATTTAGTTTACCAAAGAGACTGTTGAAGGGTGACATGATTACAGTCTAAAAACACCTACATCTGGAACAAATATTTAATAATCAAGTCTCCAATCTAGCAGAGAAAGATATAATACAATCCAATGTCTGGAAGTTTAAGCTAGACAAATTCAAACTGCAAAGAAGGTGCAAATTTGTGAGGGTGATTTAACACAGGAACAATTTACCATGGGTTGTGGTGGATTTTCTATCACGGGTGATTTTAAATCATGAGTGGATGTTTTTAGAAAAGATAAACTGTAGGAATTATTTTGAGGAAATTCTAAGGCCAGTGTATACGGGCATTTGGACTAGATGGTCACAATGCTCCCTCCTCAACTTAGAATCTATGAATTATATTTATTTTATTTAAAATTGTATTTACATAAGCTTCAATTCATGTAAAATTATGTCAGGGTTTAGCTAATTTCCTCCCCGGACAATTTGGCAAAGCCTCTGGAAGATTTTTGCCTTCCTCTGCAGAATGGGGCCTGATTTAATTGCTGGTGGATTCTCTGTACCTTAAAGTCTTGAAGTCATGATTTAAGGAGTTTAATAACTTAGTCATAGGTTAGAAGTTTATTGGTCATGATTATATTGTGCCTTCTAACCTTAGAGTCTATTCCCCTGTTTATACATCCAAGGTTGCTTTAGACTTTTTGGCCCACTAGGAGCTTACAGTTGGCTAATTATTTGCCAGGACTTCCTCCCAGGATAGATTGCACCATTCTGTAAGTATGACCTATGTTCTTTGTTCCTAAACATGACCTGATCCTGAAATACATACAGTTTGCTTGCACCCAGTTTACTAAGTGCTGTAGAAAGCACTGTGTCAGCGACCTGCCCTGTTTATTTGCTACTACTCCACTTTTGTGTCATCTGCAAACTTTCAATGATACATTCATACTTTCTTCCACATTTCCACATCATTGATAAAAGTGTTAAATAGCACAGGGCCAAGAACCAACCTTGCGGGAACCAATTAGCAACATACCTACTCAATGATGAGTCTTCATTTACAATTTCATTTTGAGACCTTTCAGTTGGCTTATAATCCATTTAATGAGTCCCATGTGAATTTTATATCATTCTAGTTTTTTATCAAATGTCATGTTATACCAAGTTGAATCTATTACAGAAGTCTATTTCATCAATACTATTACCTTTACCAACCAAACTTGTAATCTCTTTTAAAAAAATCATTTTTTGACAGGATCTACTTTCTACAAACCTATGGTGATTAGCATTAATTACCTTACCTTTTAATTCTTGGTTAGTCAAGTATCAGCCACTCCATTAACTTCTCTGTGATCAATGTCAGTCTGACATTGATAATTACCCAGTTCACCTAATTTGTTGTTTTAAAATATTGGTACAACATAGCTTTCTTTCATATGTCTGGAACTTTTCCAGTGCTTCATGATTTATTCAAACTCAACATTAAGCCTAGCGAACTCCTCAGTCAACAACTCTAAAACTGTCATGTATAAGTTATCTAGATCAGCTGATTTTAAAATGTCTAAATTTAGTAGCTGCTCTTTAATATCCCTCTGAGATTCTAGTAGAATGACAGAATGTATTGTAACAAATGACATTATACATACCGGAGATAGTTATTGAACTCTACTGCTTTTTCTTTATTATTTTTTATTTTTTTGACACTTCTATCTGGAAATTGAACCAATGCCATTGTTAGGATTCTTTCTGATCCTAATATACTTTTAAAAACTCCTTATTGTCCGTAACTCTGCTGGTGGCAGAGTTCTCCTTTGTTGAATTCCTGGCTTCTGATTTATATTCATTCTATTGAATTTGCCTTTCTCCCATTTGTTATATTTTATTTTTTATAGCTGCTTTCACTTCCCTTCTATACAAGTTTCTTTTGGGGGACGGGGTCGAGGGGTTGTTTTTTTTATGAGTACAGCCTTCTCCTTCAACTGTGGGCAAGTAAAATGTTCTGAAACAACTCCAGATTAGCATTCAGATTTTTCTGATTAAATTCTTCCTCTCAGCTGAGTTGGCAAATAATTGTTTTCAGCTCTTTGAAATTGTCCCTATTAAAACACCAGGTGTATATATATTATTGATCTGGACATGATTCTGTTTGCACATTATTAATATGATCAAGCCATGATCACTGGTACCTAAACTACCACTGTGGTTGGTTTTTGTTTAAGCTATGTGATAAGGTCCTCTTTCTCTGCCAAGGTAAAGTTTAATACAGAACTCTCCCATGTTGTATGAAATATTTTTGAATTAGGAAATTCTTCTCCATAACATTTAGAAATTCCAAGGATGTTTTAGTACTGGCAACAAGAAACCTCTAGAATGAAATGTCATGCACTGGCACTAGCAACCTGAACCCTCCAGTCACTCAAATTGAAGTCCCCTTTGATGACACCATTTTATTTTTGTTTATTCTATTATTTTATTTGGTTTTTCTAAATGATATAGATAGGTGCATAAGATGCTCATCATCCTGTTCCCAAGAGTGACTTTCTTTGGTGGTCAATGGCAAATACCAACTAATACCCCATCTTGTCCTCTCTGTTAGGACAGTGCAATCAAGATAATTTTATCCTGAGTTATTGGTGACTCAGAAACAGGTAATGTCAGACTTGATAGTGTCATCCCCCTTTAGCCCACTTCATCGTTTTTCAGTAGGTTATAATTATTGATTTTCTCCATGCATGCAAATACCATCCCATCACATGTCAGTAATACCAACTAGATCAAATTTATGCTCCTAAATGAGTAGTTTTAGCACATCCTGTTCATGGCCATCACTAGGGGGTGGCAGTTGGGATAATGCTCTGGCCTCTGTCGTTCAGCGGGCCCTGTGCAATTCCACTTGCTTGGGCTGGTGTAGCACCAAAAACTATGTGCACACAGATTTTGTTATTTGGGTTGTTCTGGTTACAGGTTGAGCATTGGGCATCTATATGCTCAAAACAGAGACAGGTAACAATTTCTGTGAAACAGTTTCTGGTGCTACACTGGCTGGGAAGCAGCACGCAGCATGAAGGCAGGATCTAGTGGGAGGCAGCAAGAGATGCAGGATGAGCTGGGGGAAACAATGCGAGGCTGAGATCAAGGAGGTGCAGGGCTGGCGCAATGCCAGGATTGGAGCCAGGGAGGCACGAGCACAGGATTGGAGCCAGAGTTGGCCTCAAGGTCAGGAAGATTAGGGCACCTCACACAGGCCAATATGCCCTGGGCCACACCCACCCCTACAGATGTCCCTGATCCTGTTTATTACTCAGACTCGGTGTGTTGGAATTTATAGGGCTCAACAGAAGAGTTTGTTACACCAAAAAAAAAATTGCATTAGGTGGCGTAGCTGCTATTTTGTCTTAACCAAAAGTTATCCCTGAGCCAAGCTGGCACCATCAATCTTAATCAAAGTCATACTGTGTTCTCGCAGAGTAGCAGATGCAACTTGCAGGCTCTGTATAACAACAAGATAATACTGGGGCAAAGAAATGTTGTAAATAAGTGTGAAAAACACAGGGCCGTAACTATGGCAGGGCCAGTGGGGCACAGCCCCGGGCGGCTTGAAGTGGCTCAATAGAGCCGCACTATTAAAGGGGCAGCTTTGCAGCGCCGGTTCTGAACGCCGCTAATGGGAAGGGATGCGTTCTGACTGGAATGCAGCCCAGGCGGCAAAACGCCACGTTACAACTAAAAAAACACCATGCCTTTTAACCAAGTTAATAAGCTCAATAGGTGTAAGAAGCTGGCTAAGCACCACCTCCCCCCCATTAGAAACTTCGTCATCAGGGCAACTGCTGTGCTCAATGCCATGCGTCATCGCTCTCCATGCTCTGCGCCCACAGTTGTTTAACTGGGGTTCCTGTCTGCTGAAGGGGCGTAAGCATTGATGCTTTCCTATTCCTTTTTTTCCCCTTGTTTTGTTTAATAAAACTGTTATGTTTTTACCTTGTCTCCCAGTGTCGTGCCTACTGAACCCATCAAGCCTTAGGACCTGAGCTGTAGTTTGCAGCCAGAGTCCTGTTACACGTGGCACAGTGAGCAGGATTCAAATGGGATTTCATTCTTTTAAAGGGAAGATGGAAAGGGAGATGATATTAAGAGCCAACTACCAGGCTGGCCTGCCATGTCAGCCTGGAGCCAGAAGTGGAACCAGGTGACCCCTGTGGTGTCATTTGACTCGGAGATTGGGAATGGGTCACCCCGAGATTTAAAGAAGGTGTTGGACTCTCTCCCACTGGACAAGGGTAAGGGTGTCCAGCAGGCCAGATGGCTTTTTCTGACTGTCCTGCATGACAGTCAGGAATAAGAGTGTAGCTTGCAAGAGGAGAACAGATGATTACAGAGGGAAATGAATGGGTTGTGTGCAACTCAAGATATGCAGACTGTTGCGATATCCACGCTTCAAAAGCAGTTAGAAACCCAGCAGCAAAAGTTAGAATTACTGGCACGTCGCTATGCAAAAAAATGCTTTGGGACAAAATCCTGTTCCACCCTTTCTGCAGTAAAAATTGCAGTGATCCATCAGGATCAGTGGGACTCAGAGACCTGGGATGAGGAAAGTCAGAGGAGGAGCATAATGGGGGAGAATTCTAGCAACTGCATCCGATACAAACCACTCATACCACTGCCACCTTCCTCCTTGTGACCAGCTGGGTAATATTCTGCTACCCCCACTGGCAGTGGTGCTTAAAACCTGAACTTACAAGGATTCTGATCTAAGAGCTCTGGCCACCTCTCTTAAGCAGACCCCTTCAGAGACCGTGGGTGACTAGCTAATTTGCATTTGGGACAGGGCATGGGAAACACTGACCTGTCTAGAGCTGAACTGAAGCAGCTGGGGATGTTGCCCACTCACCCGGATGCAGCCAAGGGTTGGTAAGCTATGATAGCCACTGGAGATGGAGTGGGAGTGGGCTACTCAGGCTGTGAGAAATGCATGGCCTGACCTCTTGTCCTGGACAGAGACTCCATATCACTGGGAAACCCCTTTAAATGCCATAGCAGTGGTCCATTACCTGGCAGAGCAGCAAAGTATCTATCTCCATCCGATGCCACCTCTTGATGAGATAGTGTTCACTCCAGGGACACAACCGTACCTCCTGGCCCTGGAACCCCCACGTTTGCAGGGCATGATGCTAGCAGTGCTGAGTGGATTGACAGGTTGCCCTGTAGCAGCTGTGGCAACTATCCTTGCCCAGGCAAGGTGATATGGGGAAAGTATCAGGACCACCTTCTACCAAGAAGGTTCCTGCAGTACAACGTGCTCAGTCTGAGTGTCCCACACCCTCACACCATGATCTTTTTTTAGCTTTGCTATTTGCCGTTTGTGCCCAGGGAGGACACATGTATTACTGAATGTATCCAAGCAGTGCTGGAAGAACTAATACTTGCAGCTTAATAGTACTGGGACTTCAGGGTCCTAGTGCCATAGCAGTTACTACTGCCTGCTTGGATTGCTCTCAGGCTTTTGCCTGCTTTTTTTCCCCATGGGAACTTTGCTTCCTCATCCACCAACTGGCACCATCTCATGGGGAATGGAAGCAGCACAAGCCTCAGGGCAGGATTCTCACGACCCTCTCCTGGCATCAAGGGATGCAAGGGACTTAGATCTCCTGGAGTGGAAGGCCTACTCTTCCTCTACCTTCCAGCTACAGGTGGCCAACAATCAGGCCTTGGTAGCCAGGTATATAATGGATATGTGGGAGTCCATGAACAAATTCAGACACTTACTCCCACAGGAGAATGGGGGGACCATGACGCCTTCCTTGAGAAGGGCAGAATAGCATCCCAAGACCTGCTTCAAATCAGCTTGGGACACTGTGGACACAGCGTCCCACAGCGTGGCCTCAGCCATCGCCCTACGGCGAGTGGCTTGGCTCAGGGAGGTGAGGGTGACCCCCCTCCTCCCAGCAGGTCATACTTGACCTCTCCTTTGAAGATGGGTCTCTCTTTGCAACCAAATGGATGCCATGCTCCATAGTACCCAGCACTCCCTTGGGGATGTAAAATACTTGGGCCTGCTGCCTTCCTGGCCCACTACCTGCCCCCCTAGCCTGTAAGGGGCTTTCAACACCCCTTTTTATGCCCTTCTGAATTGCTCCACTGGGTGCATTAAAATTTGAACTCCAAAACCTACCATTTCCTTAGCTGACATCAAACCGGGGTTACTGCTCCCCTCCCCCTGGTCTCGGGAGAACATTACCTGGTCCACTGTGAGTACCAGGAGAAAAGCGCACCCACCCTGCATGGTGGGGGTGACCCTGGGATAAGATCCCAATGCAGGGTACTACTGGCCGGGGATCCAGGGCCCAGCCACCCACGTCTGAGGCAGCCCTGTCCCCAGCTGGGGATCCGGGGCTCAGCTGCTCGCGGCCGCTCCTGGCCCCATCCCTGGCTGGGGGTGTGGCCTGTGGCCAGGGGGCGTGGCCTGGGCCAGTGCCCCAGGTGCTTCCCCGGAGCAGAAACGCCTCTGAGACCAATAGTGTGCTATGGCACGGACACTCCTATTACTGAATGAATCCAAGCAGCCTATCTCAAAGAAGGACAGTTACTGGTAAGTAACCCACCATTACTCATAGGATGGCAGCCTGGAGTCTTTGGAAAACATGCCATCAGCACTGAGTTCCTCTTGACTTTTGGAGTAAAACTTTACAAGAAGCTGCTGTGAATCACACCCCCATGGAGTAGACAGTTTTGGCACGTTACCTGACTCTGCAAGAGCCAGAATGACTAACAGAGGGGTACAGTAGTAAATACTGTGACCTAAGCTGCCTATCATGGCCTGGGTCCGTGAACCCCTTGGGCCAAGAATGGGGCACATTCTCCCTAGCGCTGTGCTAAAATGGAAATGGTACTTTCAGGAGCAGGCCAAGCCTGGCCCAATGGGGGCCTCATCCATGCCCAAAGAGGTCACCTACCTGCCCACTGCAGAGATTACCTTCCTGTTGCCAGCCACTAAGGGGACAGTCACTTGGGCCCCCCGTACTGGGAACTAAACACTCTTCAGCAGCGCTATGCCTGGTTTACCAATGGCAGCACTAGGTACTGAGGGTCCAGTTGAGTGTGGAGAGCAGCAGCCATACAAGGGCAGCGGAAAATTCAGCTTACTCAGAAAGGTGTCAACAAGTCTTGCCAATATGCTGAATTAAAAGCAGTGCAGCTGGCTCTTACTAAGGCAATAAAGCAGGGAGATCCTGAATGCCTGGTGTATACAGATTCCTGAGCAGTAGCTAAGGGGCCTGCCATGTGGGCTACTCTGTGGAAACAGGATAACTGGTGTATTCAGGGCAAACCAGTCTGGGGGCAAGAAATTTGAAAAAACATCAGCATATTAAGTTTAAGGATGGTGCATGCCAGTGCCCATACTGAGCAACCCACAAAGGAGGCACAGCTAAATGCAGCTGCATGTGCCTTGGCAGCTGTGCGAAAGGCGTCACAGAATCCTCAGAATACAAAGGAAGTTCTCAGGCTAGCCCAGTGGGCCCACGAGACAGCAGGCCACCCAGGGCTGGATCATACCCTTATGTGGGCCAGAGCACATATCACCCCGACTACTGCATCTGCGGCCTGCAGTGTGGTAGTGCAGTGTCTCGTTTGCCAAAATGCCTGGCGTCACATGGTCCCCAGTTGTCCAGCTGGGCAAATCCCTCGAGGAACCCACCCCGGGAAAATCTGGCACATAGATTACATTAGGCCCTATGCCCACATCTGTGGGAAGTCAGTCTGCTTTGGTTGCTGTGAATACCTTTTCAGGTTTGGTGTCTGCCATTCCATTTCGCCAAGCTACTCAGCAAAATACACTCAAAGCTTTGCAATAGTTATGTCAGCTCTATGGTGTATCTTCTGAAATGCAGTCATGTCAGGGTTTTCATTTCACAGAAAGTTTGGTACAGCAGTAGGCTCGGAAAACCAAAGTGCACTGGCTGTTACACATCCCCTACTACGTCTAAGCTGCTGGTCTAGCAAAACAGATTAATAGGTTGTTAAAACTGCAAATTTGCAAGGTAACACCAAATGGAGCCCTAAAAGGCTGGGCCAAGGCCCTGCCCATGGCCATTATTCACCTTAATAACCGTTCACTACTGGGCAGTACTCCCTATGCTCACTTTAAAGGGAACTCTAATTGTATCCTCCCTGAGCCACCCCTGGCAACTGAAGATCCCAAAATGGCTCCCCGGGTGGGGAGAATTTGAATTTTAACCCCAAAGGAAACCATCAGGATGTCTAAGTCCAGGAAGAAAATAGCACTGTGGCAGGGGGTTACCTGTTAGGTTTTGCCAAGGGGAAAAACTCACTTGTATGTTATCCTTCTTCACAATTGCAGACCCACGAGTGACCATGTGGGGCCTTCTATTTATTTTGGTGTGCAACATATGGGTGCCTGGTACTATATTGTCTCACCTACCATAAACCACCATGAGTACATCTTAGGATGGAGGGCAGCTCCAAAGAACTGAACCATTGAAAACTTTACCTATTCCTGTAAATGCAACTGCCACATGGCCAACGTAACATATCATTGCCAGATAGGATGTTACACACTGTATACTTCCCAAAGTGGGTCCAAACTTTGGGTTATCAGACCAAAGAATACCCTTACTTTTAATATAAGATGGGTAGATAAAACCTCATGAATGAAGCCTATGTAGCTAATATAATTTACATTTGGGGTAGTGGTAATATAACAGGTTTGTGCACTACTAATTTTCAGCCCACGTTAGGAGTCACCCATATTACCTTGTTAGCTGGTACAACATGGGTAGCTTGAAATTTTTACTAAGATTAATGGTCTTAATGTATGGTGGCATATTGTAATTGAAGCCCATCAAATTGCCCCACAAATGTCAATTACCCCTCATGCAGCAACATAACCTGCCACCTGCAATCAGGTGATGGTTGCATCTCAAATAGTAAAGTTACAGGCAGATATAAACATAACTTCAACAAATATTAAATTAATTAATTCTCAGTGCAAGATGTGAACTAATTTTCTTTTTAATCAGCAGTGGCCCAGATTGTCTTGAATGTGTAGGAATTTAAAAGCCACTTTACTGGGGAAATTGGAGCCAAAGCAGAAGCATTAAATTTTTATAATGTTAAAATCCTACACAATAAACTGCAGATGTTAGGCTCCCTTAATGCAAATTCTTTGTCCCTAATTGAAAAATGGCTTCCCACCAAATTTCAGGCTAATTTACACACAATACTGTGATATTAGGCCTGAAGAGGACAAGCCATCTTGTAAAACACATAACCCAAATCTAACGTTTGAAGACATAATATAGGAAAATACAATGGTAGTGTTACAAGTAGGCTAGGGCTTTGATGTGCATGTATATCATTAGTGATTTCTTGATGATGTTTACATGTATCCTATTAGACATTAGCAAGGGAAATGAACTGCTTCCCTGTTACTGTTTTTCTATTGGAAGGGGTCAAAAGAAAACATTCACATCTAAATGGACCTTTGACATGCCAATGTAAACTCCCTGTTAATGGTGCTAATGCAGCTAATTACCTGTGGTGCCTCGGAGGTGAAGGTTTTACTTCAAAGGACAATGTACATTACTATTCTCCACTTAAGAAAGTACCTGGGAACTGTCATCAAAGCCCACATGAAGAAATGACCTGTAAATGGCTACCTTGCTACAACTATAAAAGGAAGTGGGGAACATAATCCCTTTATCTCACATTTGTCCAAGGGGAGGGGCGGGGGGTTGGGCTACAGGATTGAGAGCCCAGCCAACACTGGCCCAGAAATCACCGTGCTAATTCTCAGGGGAGAATTAGAACAAACTCCACATTTGGACTACAGGTAGTCCTCACTTAGTGACCGGGTTCCGTTCCTGAAACCTGGTTGATAAACGAATTGGTCACTAAACGAGGAGCAGCCCTTACCGGTATTTCAGGCATAATGTACTTTACTGGTAGTGGGTTTTTCAACCATCGGTAGATAGTTTTAATGTCACCTTTGCATCATTTATAACATTTTTAATATATATTTTAAATGTTTTAAGCTCTAATGTACTGAACTTAGTTTGCATAGTGTACTGTAAATATAGGTAATCTGAGAGAGTTGATGCGAGTTCTCGTACATTGCCATAATACCAACTCATCAGAGAGCCGGTCATAACTCTGAGGGGTCACTAAACGAGTAGGTCACTAAGTGAGGACTAGCTGTATTTGGTCTCTAGTCCTTTAAACTGGATTTCTAACAACTGAAGCTGTGAAACAAGGATTTAAACCCATCTAAGCACTGGATGTATGTCTAAGACTTGCAAACTCCAAATTTTTCAAGGACTTATCTTATATGGACTCTGAATCACTTGTAAGTATGTGATACACTTTGACCCTGTAACATCTCTCATTTTGCTGCTTCTCTTCTTACATTAAACCATTAGTTTTAGTTACTAAAAAATTGGCTGCCAGCATATGTTTCATAAGATCCAAACTTTTACTGTTCTGTGTAATGTGGCTGACTCTTTGGGGTCAGGAGAAACCTTTCTGGGTAAAGAACTTGGAGTTTTCAGCAACTTCTCTCTTTACCAGACCTGGTGGCTGTACTGGGGCCAGAGACTGAAATGCAGTAAAGGGGGCTGAATATACCTTATGGTGGCTTCTTGACATCCAGTGTGGGGAATCAGAAGCATTGTTTGTGACTGGCTGGGGAGTTTATCTCCAGGTAATCCAACAGTGCTGGGAGAATCTGCTCTCCTTTCTGCAGCTTGTCCTGACTTTTGCATATTCAGGTGGTTATCCCCGGAGGCACAGGTCACAAGTACAAGGCACATAAAAAGTATAAATCTTGTTAAATCAAACTGCATGGTCCATTGTAACAAATTCCCAAACGAATAATCAAATACTTGCTAATGTAACTGCATGTATAACCTCTCAATTAATAGCCATTCAACAAATGCATGCATTAATTTTAACATTGTCCACAGATAATAAAATATGAATTTGTAAATTGTTTAATATTTCCCAATATGTTTGGACAAAACCCAGTCAAATACCTTGCAGTGTAACCAATTTTATGTTTCTTTTACTTTTTTGTTAGCTTATAATTGGTCCACTTTTTTACAGTTATGTAAATATGTAATAATTCCTCATTTAATGGGTCAAAGGTTTTGGAAGCCCCAATTTTTAGAAGGGTAAATTAAACTGTATACCAACCATCCCTATAATTTGCAAGCTTGTAAAAAGTGGACACCAAAATGGGTGTGTCTCACTGTAAGACCCATCCAAAACCCTGCACTTTTAAAGAGCAGTCAAAAATTTGCCAATAGTAAAAACGCTTTTTAAATAAAAGTTATTTATAATGGGGATAATGGTTTTATATGCATGGCAACGCCATACCCCATTTGGTAAAACAATTATCAGTATTCAAACTTTCCCATTATAAAGTGTAAGTAAAATGTTTCCTTTTTTTACTAATGTGGTTACCGATATAACGGATTACACCCTAAAACCTCACCATGCATATTGAAAGCCAAATTTGCTGTCCTCATGTCTTGCCTGTATTAATTGTGTTTCCAACCCTGCAAAAGTTTTTAAATCAAACTCCCCAGATAACCCAGTTCCTTAAGAATACTGTTACCTCTCTTTTACATAATACAGTGAATCTGATACATGATGCAGGGCATCTGTTGTCAATTGCCATTCAAGGACATAATCTTACTGTGCACCACCAGTGGAATATATATATATTTTTTGGTTGGTTCCCAAAAGCCTTGACCACTTTGCATTTGTTATCGCAACCTATAGTGATACTGCTGTGCATTTATTTTCTTTTATTAATTTTAATCGGTGTTTTATTTCGAAAAGTATGGCAAATCATACAGACCCTAGTTGTAAGGGTTAACTTTAAAATTGGCACCCCTCATCAGGGCTATAAACAGCTCCATCAGCTAGGAGGTGGAGTGTAGGGCAGAAAGGAAGAGTAGTTAAGAAAAAAAAAAAATCACAGTATGTGGTGCAGCTGTTTTGCCCTAACCAAAAGTTAACCTGAGCCAAGCTGGAACCATCAATCTTAATCAAGGTGATATCGAGCTCTCACAGAGTAGCAGACACAACTTGCAGGCTCTGTAAAACAAGACCAGGACAAAGAAATATTGTAAATAAGTGTAAAAAACACCATGCCTTTTAACTCACTTAGTAAGCTCAAAAGATAGAAGAAGCTGGCTAAGCCTCCCCCCATCCCAATTTGAAACTTCATCATCAGGGCAACTGCTGTGTTCACCGACCGGATCGCTTCCCATGCTCTGCACCCGCAGTTGTTTAACTGGGGTTCCCATCTGCTAAAAGAGCGTAAGCATTTGTGCTTTCCTATTCCTTTTCTTCTTTGTCTGTTTCTTTTAATAAAACAATTTTGTTTTTACCTTTTACCTCGTCTCCCAGTGTTGTGTCCACCGAAACCACTGAACCTTAGGAGCTGAGCTCTAGTTTGCAGCTAGAGTCCTGTTACAGCATTTAAAGTGTTCTTTTCTTCATATCCTCTCTGTTTCTGGACCGATTTTTTTTTCCTCAGCATTTTGATTTTACGCTAAACAGATGCTCCTATCTTTCCTCTTCTAAAGCTCCTCACGTGCTATTAGTTTAATACCCTCCTGTAAACTCCAGCCTATCCCCCAAAGAGACTGGTTCTCATGTGACAGATGCAAAGGCCATCCAAAATGTGCAGCCCCTTTTCCCCACAGAAAGGGGCCAAAGCTCCACAAAACCAAAATGCTACAGCCACATCCAGTGGATTTGGTATAATACCAGTAGCTGCACTGCAGCTATGGAACAACTGTTGACTAGTCTCTCCTGTGGCTAATTTGATGCCCACAAAGGCAGTTCACATCACTAACTGTGTACCTGCTATTGCAGCTCTGCTTAGGTGAGTTAGTTTGCCTCTCCATTCACATCTTTGGAGACAACTGGATTGTCCATGAACATGGAGAGCAGCATGGATAATAGTCACAGTTCAGCATAAATTGAAAGCTAGAAGTTGTGCTAAACTATCAGGTTAGTGATGCCATGCAAGAAAAAAAAATCTAAAGGAAGAATATTTGAGCCTTGAGGTTAATTGTAGTTCTAGAAATTATGCTGGAAAAACCTGAACTGGTTAATATAGATCTGATCAGTAACAACTTAGGCTACATACTCTGAAGTCCATCAAAGGACTCACAGAACAAGCTAATGAAAATATGACAGCACCTGAGGCAGCCACACTATCAGTCCCAGGAATGAAACCCTTAGAGCACTTAGTAGAGTGCACAGCAAGATCTTTGAGGGTTCTTTTATTATTAATCTTGTTTATTGCAGTAGAGCCTAAAGATCAACTAAGAACAGGGTCTCTCCATTGTGTTAGGCACTACACCCCCACAGAATACCAGACAGTCCCTGCCCTGAAGAGCTTACAAACTAAATAGACAAGACAGATGCAGGGTAGAAAGAACACAGAGGCAGGAGTGAATCAATGTTCCCTCCAAGCCGGTGATGCAGCTGAGCAAGTTCCTGGGCCCAGACCAGGCCCCTGAGCCACTGCCCATCAGCTCCCCAAGTGCATCCGTAACTTGCTCAGTTGCATCACCAGCTTAGAGAGGGAACGTTGTATAGATGTCTTTTTGTTCAAACTTTAGTAAATTAATAAAACCACAGTATTTTAGTTTAACATTTTTATTAAACAAATATGAAGCAATGATGCTGCCTATCAAGCCTCCTCTACACCTCAGTTTTTGAAGCCTGTCTTTGTCACATTTCCAGAATGCATATACAGAGTCTAGGTCAGCCTTGAATCCAGCACTTAGATATGACTTGATGCGCATTAGCATGTCTAGATGAGAAACATCCAACCTGTTACGAGGCTCTGTCTTAATATTATTCATTAGATTGAAGCCTCATTCAGCATCTGCACTAGATGCTTGAAACGTACCACATATATCAACCAACTGGGCCAGAAATGGGAATTTATCTTCTGTCAGTGTATCGGTGACAAACATCTAAGAATGTGTTCAGTGTACCAGCCATTACCTTTTCCAGAACAA